>OY756259.1:5015000-6265000 GCA_963576845.1 Megachile leachella | reverse complement strand
GCTCCTATACTCCTAAATTCACCCCTAAATAATACTGCTAAATGTCCCACATCCTTAAATGCCCCATATCCCTGAATGCCTCACATCCTTAAATGTCCCTCACCACTAATTACCCGAAACCCAACGGAGTACTCCAACGCTGCTCCAAAATGCATCCCTACGCCGACCCTGGCACCCTTCCCCAATATTTTGTGTCACCCCTGAACCGCTGGACTTGCTACTTGCGACCATCAAACTGTATCCACAACCGTTTAGTTGCAAGCATAAGTGTTAGCTGGTAAATTTAGCTAGTAAGTAGGGTAACTATAAACAAAAAATGAGGAACGCGTCGACTAAGTTGTTTATTTGCTTCAGTACTCTATTTATTTATTTTAGAGACCGACTGAGTAAATGTCGGTGACACTAAAAAATATTAAATAAGTAAATAAATGACTTCGTAAAGTTTGATCCAAAACAGTGTTAAGTTAATTCAGAGACTGACTGAGTAAATGTTGGTGGCATTAAAAAATATTAAATATGTAAATAAATGACTTTGTAAAGTTTGATCCAACACAGTATTAAGTTAATAAAACTGCAATGCTTAAAATTATACATTTAATTTTTCTAAAGATACCCAAAGCTCGAGAAGATCAGATAACCTATCCTTTAAATTACAGCTGTTCGTTAAATTAAATTTAAAAACTACGTATACAAGAAATAATACTATAGTACATATAGTAAATTACGTATAGTATCCAATGACAAAAGAAAAATAAGTATGACCCTATTTGACTCAATAAAATTGTATACGAAAGAGTACCATCATCCAAATGCCATCATCCATCAATCTCTAAAATAGTGAATCTGATCGATTGATTGATCTGACCTCCTTGTTCCCAACGGTGCTGATTTTCTGATATCCATTTTTCCGGTCGTTTGATTAAAGAAGTTCTTGTCAAGCGTTATTCAGTAAAAACCGTCGTGGAGCTGGCTGGAGCACGGTTAGCGAGGCGAGATTTATCGAAGCCAGACGTCCGGACGATAAAAGTACAATTAAAGCACGGATAATATATTCCTGGCCCCGTGGAGGATGGTGGTACACCTGCACGAAGGCAAACTCTTTCGTTCGTCGTGATGAGAAAACCGCCTGAAGAAAAATTAACCCAGTTACGAGGAATAATACTGGCGGAGATCTATCGCTAGACTTTAGCCGCTAATAAGCGATGCTTTGCTTCGAAATTGATTTCTTTTGAAGATCGTCTTTACGTTGCGAATCGAATTTTGGATTTTTGTTAAATTCAGAGGGTTGCTTAAGGCTGTGTGAGGAGAATAGGAAGAGATTTAACTTAGGACCGAACCACTCACTCACGTAATTAAGTAGACAGGTCAAAATGGGTCTAATACGACGTTAACCTAAACTAACCTAACTCCATCACTCACTCATATATACAAACATATAGGACAAACTGTGTCGAATACCACTTTAACCTAATCTAGCCTAACCTTCTCCTGACTCACGAATATAATTACGACAAACCTAATCTAACCTAACTCGCCCACTCATTCACGTATACAAACAAATAGGTCAAACTGTGTCGAAAAGCACTTTAACCTAATATAACTTAACCTCAACTCAACTCACGAATATAATTACGACAAACTAAGTATTTGAGCCAAAAATAAAATTGTTAAAAGTAGTTACACAATATTGTGAAAGTGAAGTGATAAATGAAACCAGCTATAATAAAAAAGTAATTGAACGAGAAATTATAATCAGAAATGCAAGAGAAAATTGCAGTTCAAAATGAAACTGATTGAACACTATAAATAAGGCCAGTACAAAGGAATAATTAAAGCACATACCAAAGTCGGGGCGGTAAATTGAAAAGACAATTAGAAGAGATTAAACGGTGACGGTACAAAGGGACAATTACATCTTATTAGAATCCTAATTCGAGAAAGGAATTCCATCTTTTCGAGCCGCGTTAGTCACGGAGGGTTCTAATTAGAGACCTTGAGCATCGTTCGTTTGAATAAATAAAGAGAACGAGCCTGGATGGGGCAATTTGCCGCGCGAACGCAAACAATTCGCGATATATCAGCACCGTCTACCGGGGCCAGTTAAACATTATCGGCAATAAAGCATGCTTTGCATCGAGCCCGTTGCCTTCGGTTCCCCCCTGTGTTTCGGATTAACCGGCGGGATTAAAAGTGAAAATAACGTTGCTACTTCTCTTTAAACGTCACTGTTCGAAACGAGCGATCGCGATGGAAAATCTGGCAGCGTATTTGCCGAATTACCGCGATTACCGGCGCATGAATCCCGTTAAATTTTAATGCTTAATATATTAATCGAGTCGATTTTACAGCGCCGCCGGATGGAAAACGCGATTTTAGACGAATATGGGCCGATTATAGATATTTTAGATTTACTTGCGAATTAATTGGACGGCTTTATGATTTTAACTGGAATAATGCTATTACATATAATATTTAATCAGTTTCATGGGAATTATCAATATAAATATCGTTTATTATATTTATTACAATATACTACTTCATTACAACTATACTTTACCTATAAATTATTATAACAATTATTGAAAGTATAAAATTGCAGTATTATATCATAAAATTAAAATTATTATCATTTCTTTTTATATCTTTCAAACATTTAATAATTATTAAGAAATTATAATTGACAAAAGTTCACAAAAATGTTAAAATTTTCACATTTAACAATGACAAGAAATTTTAGATTCTGTGAAAAAATATCACTAACCTGCTCATAAAATTAATCAAACAAGTATGTATCTCATATTAATAATCACCAGATCTAAATATAAGTAAAATAATAAAAATAACTAATACATAAACTTGTAACGATTCATTGCAAAAGCTTCTCGATAATCAAGCACAAGAAATCCAAGCTACATTTCGAGGAGTACCTAAAACCAAGAGTACATCAAAGATTGTTATCGCGTATAATGGAGTATTTAAAAGAAATAGGAAGAAATCGAAGCATCGGTAGAGGCGAGACAAGAAGTTGGCACGCGGGGCGGAAGGAAGCATTTTCATCCCCCTTTGCAGTAGCCGGCGGCGATAGAGGCGCTATTCACGTCGTACTCCCTTTCGACCGGACTCTTCAGAGTTTAATATAATGGCTAATATCATCGGAGATCCGCACAATGCAAACAATTTGAACCTGCCCTTCTCCCGTGGAGCTGCGGGTTCCGAGTTGGGTTCGTACCCCCTTCTGTAACTGGCGAACGGGTGACAACGGGTGCGGGGTCAGAGGGGTTGGCACGCGATAAGACGGCCAATGAACAGAAAATAGCGTGCTCACGGAGGAAACTGCGGGCCTCGTCGGCTAAATACGACGGACATCGGTAATCGATAGCGCACAATGGCCCGCGGAAAACGCACCACCGTAATGTCGTGTCTGCGATGTCTATGGAGTCGGACCGTTGTCACAGGAATTTTTATTTAAAAATGGAAAGGCTCACGTACATTTCGGACGCGACCAGAACCGCAGGGAAATTTGGCAAATTTTTTAGTTAAAAACTCAATTAGTTTCACGGTTTTTGGGTTTTGTGATTTATGCAATTTTTGCGATGAAATTCTAAATTTTTGGATTTTGTGATTTATGCAATTTTTGGGATGTGAATTTCTAAATTTTTGGATTTTTGGAATTATGCATTTTTTACAAATTTTCGAACTTTTGATTTATCAATTTTTATTGTAATAAATTTGAAAATTTTTAAATTTTTATTTTATCAATTTAGTCAACTTCATAAATTTCATTAAGTTTGTCCATGTCATCAATTTCATCAATTTCATTAATTTTATCAATTTTATCAATTTTGTCAATTTCGTCAATTTTGTCAATTTTGTCAATTTTGTCAATTTTGTCAGTTTTATCAATTTTGTCAATTTTGTCAATTTTGTCAATTTTGTCAGTTTTATCAATTTTGTCAATTTTATCAATTTTATTAAGTTTGTCTATGTCATCAATTTCATCAATTTTATTAAGTTTGTCTATGTCATCAATTTCATCAATTTCATCAATTTCATTAATTTTATCAATTTTATCAATTTTGTCAATTTTGTCAATTTTGTCAGTTTATCAATTTTGTCAATTTTATCAATTTTGTCAATTTTGTCAATTTTATCAATTTTATCAATTTTGTCAATTTTGTCAGTTTATCAATTTTGTCAATTTTATCAATTTTATCGATATCATCAATTATATAAATTATATCAATTATATCAATTTCATCAAGTTTATCAATGTCACCAATTTCATCAATTTCCATAATTTCATGAAGCCCATAAATTTTATGAATCTCGCAAAATTTCATCAATTTTTTCAATTTCATAAATCTTAATAATTTCATGAAACTCATAAATGTGATAAATATCACAAATTTCATCAATTTCATGAACCTCATAATTTTCCTAAATTTCATAAACCTCATCAATTTCCTAAATTTGATAAACTTCAGCAGTTTCATAAATATCGTATTTTACCTACATTTCCCAAATTTCCTAAATATCATAAATTTTCTAAAATTTCTAATTTTCCCCAATTGTCACAGACCCAATCCTCAAATGTCTAATCTCTCGAATTAAAACCACGGCAAAATACCCGACGAAACCACCCTTACAAATAATATACAGTTAACCCTCTAGATGCCCGAATACCGATGAAAATATCTGCCGATTGCGAGAAACTTTTTACTTGTTGCTCCGTTGGATCGAGAGAATCGTCGGTGACGGTAGCCGAAAACGGAAGCGGATTTTCACCGTTCATTAGCGTTAAGCTTTTACGCAAACTTCGATAACGAACGGATTGTTTACGCGTTTTACGTAGCTACGCCGGAAGGGTTAAATCGAAAGTTTATACAGGCGATAAGCAACAACGTTTCGACAACCACCCACCGAAACGACACCCGCCGCAAAACGCGACTTTGATCGTTTTACCTTTTGATGTTCATCGTCGATATCTGACAATCTATTCGTACCTCCATCCGGCTATCGATTATCGCCTGTGGCGCGGAATGAATACACGAGCTGACTGCTCGATGACGCGACGCGTTCTGTGTCGCGCGATCATCGTTTTCGCTTCGTAATGGCGAGAGGAAACAGTTATAACGCATTAACTCTCGGCTGCCTCTGTGTTGAATTTCCGCCTAGTCTGAAACACCCGGATAAAAGAGAGGGTTTGTGTATCGATGCTGGCGTTGCGACAGAATATATTCTGTTTGTGTATAGGTGAATTGATTTTGACGTCATAGTTGTTGGGACCGTTTTGTAGAATTAGGAGGTTTATTAGCTTGTACGACGATCGAGCTCAATTTCATCCACGAACGAGTGTTTCATATCTACGCCTGTTTCGCTCGATTTAATTAGCGGTAGATTCGCTCGGTGTGCAGTTTGATTTCGGATATTTCGTGATTTCGAGTACTTGGAATTTGGGAAATTTGGTGATTTCGTGATGTTGCGAATTTGGAGAATTTGGTAATTTAGAAGTGGAGAATTTGGGGAATTTGGAAAATTTAGGAAACTTGGGAATTTGGGGGATTTGGGATATTTGAGGAATTTGAGAATTTGGGGAATTTGGGAAATTTGGGGAATTTGAGAAATTTGAGAAATTTGGGAAATTTGGAAAATTTGGGAAATTTGGGAAATTTAGGAAATTTGGGGGATTCAGAGAAATTGGGAAATACAGGGAATTTGGAAAATTTGGAGAATTTGAGAATTTGAAGAATTTGTGGAATTTGGTAATTCGAACTTGAAAATTTGGCGAATTTGGGGAATTTGGGGGATTTAAGGAAATTGGGAAATATAGGGAATTTGAGAAATTTTGAAAACTTGAGAATTTAGGGAATTTAGTGATTCGAACTTGAGAATTTAGGGAATTTCGTAATTTGAACTTGAGAATTTGGGGAATTTCATGATTCAAACTTGAGAATTTAAGGAATTTTGGGATCCGAATTTGAAAACTTGAAAAATTTAATGATTCAGAAAACTTGAGAATTTGGGGAATTTAGAAAATTCGGAAAAACTTAAAAATTTAGGAATTCCGAAATTCCAAATTTTCACATACCTACCAATAATCTGAGTATTAAAGAAGAACGAATTGCACTCAACCCTCAATTTCTCCAAACACCTCCATCTAGCAAAATCCATTTTTCCCCCCAAAAAACCAACAGTAAAACAAATTCGTAGAATTTCAGATGTGGTCGAAATCTTGTTGACCAGTCGGTTGCAAGCTCCTATAGGGTGTCGTAAATAATTTCCCAAAATCCGTCAAATTAATCTTGCAAATTAACGAATACTCTGCAAAGGGAACCGCGTATTCGCTTTTCCGTGGCCGGTCAAAGTTTTTCGTTTGCGTAAACGTCGACGAAATGTTCCGTCGTCAAAGAGTTGCTAGCTACGCAAACATCAGCTGCCAGCAACGAGTCTCTGGCCTACTTTTTTCAGTCTCGCAAACAGCCCAAGTCGACGTCGTATGCTCGTTAGCATATTCGAATCGAAACCCATCCGGGAGCCCACTAATAATCGTCATCGACGTGTACCGTGACTCTACTATCCCGTTCGCAATCAGCAAATTAATGCGGAAAGGCTGCGTTCTGCTGAAGAAGCGAAAGGAGGAGCAACGCAAACAGTGCTCCTGGAAAATGCCTCGATAAAACTGGAGGGCCAGCTTTTTATACGTACATCACTTTCCAAGAGGGCGCAAAAAGTTGAAATATCAACGTGTTAAGAAAAAGGTTTCTTTAGGTTAAGGTGTCAATATTGCTTCTCTAGGGAAATATGGCGAGACTATAGACTGAAGAGTTTATATCGAGTATATTTTTTGTAATTTACAAAAATTTTCTTTTTAGGTTTTAGAGCCCAAATTTTTGTGAGGACCCTTTACACTATGTACTAAATTTCTGGAGAACACAAAAAATTTCTTTTTGATTTTTAGAATTCAAATTTTGTGAGGACTTTTTCACATTATGTATTATATTTTGTGAGGACCTGTTTGCACCATGTATTAAAACTTTAAACAATACAGAAAATTTCGTTTTGGTTTTTAGAATTCAAATTTTGTGAAGAATTTTTCATACCATATATGATATCATATGTTAGGCAAATTTTGTGAGGACCACCTTGCAAATTTTTAGAGAATGCAATTTCTTTTTGGTTTTTGTTCAAATTTTGTGAAAACTTTTCCTTACCATATACTACATCACATGTTAGGTAATATAGTTTCTCATGAAATAATTTTTGTTCATTTTCGAAGACGAAATCTGAGAGACTGACACGTGTCAGGATCCAGGAGCGTAACAATGAAGGACGCCATATTGAAGCTCGTTGTATGGCACACGCCACGCAAAGGGAAATGCGTTCGACCCGCGTGGATCCCGTGTTATAAATCAACCGCTATGAACCATTAGGGCAGCCATAACTCGTCGATATCTCGAGGACCGGCAGCTTATTATATCCCGCATATATAATTCGTCCAAGTGCGAGCATCCGTTCGTTGTAAGCGTTACACGTTGCAGGCCATTTCGATCGACGAACGGATTGATCGGCGAACGATCGATCCGCCGGTGATCGATGACCAGGTAGAAACTAGGGATATCGATGCTCGACCAAACGCAGTTGCACGCTGTGTGTAATTGGATTCAAAGATTCGAATCGGCGATAAAGGTGACGAATGTTCGATGCCGCGATTTGAAAACATTATTTGTAGCGTGAAGAATTGCTGTTTTCGTTCGTTTGCACTTTTCTGCGCTTTATGAGCGAATCGTGAACACGTTCGATAAGGTGTGATGAATATTTCATCGAAGATTTGTTTGATTATTTGGAAACTATTTTTATATTCGGAAAGTCGATAATATATTTGGTAAATTAAAAATTTGAAAAATTACGAATTTGGCAAGTCGGTAAATTGGGAAGAAAAATACAGAAAGCTTCTTTGAATAAAATATATAGATGATCTGCTAGAAAAAATAAATTTCAACGATCATACATTTTCATTCTGCAAAAATTAATTTAAATATAATTAAAAAAAGACGTATGAAATTTGCTAATAACTTATAAGCAGTTTCAGAATACGATTAGTGGAATTAGAAGTGAAATATCCGTAGGGCGATTAATCGTGAAAAAACAAAGCCAAACATCTTGGAATCGAAGTAAAAAGTTGTGAGAAGAACACGACAGGGTGTACCAAAAACTGCCACGATTTTCCCCCATTTTCCCGAACTGTGCTCGTACATCACTCGATTCCCGTTCGATTCACGTCACGATAAATCTTCGCGTCCTTCGGACGATCAGCGTGGCTGTCGGCGAAGGAATTGGTTATTCGAGCCATCGGTTTCAAGCCTTGGCACGTTGTCGCGAGGAAAAAGAGCGTCGCGTCGCTCAGAAGTATCGCATGAAATTCGATTACACCCTCTAACGTACTGTGGTAGCCAACGTTGTGTTTCCACCCTCTCTCTGCGCGTCCCTATCCAAAGGTTGTAATAGCATCGTCTATGTTATTTCTGTACACGATAACGTGTACGCCACGGGCCATGCTGCCGGTGAAGGAGGCCTTTTGATCAACACCAAGGCTCCTGCCTTATTGCCGCGGTTGCATTATGCAAAACAGGCGTGAATTACAACGCACCCTTCGAACTGCTCGTTAAGCGATCGAAATTCTACGGTACAATGGAGAGGTAGGCTTACACACAATTTCTGACATCAACCGGTCGAAATGGTTTCATAATTTCATTTCGAAATTCTTATCGTTTTTCTGTGCAAGGGCTTGTAGCGATAGCTCAAGGTTTAATAATCTATTTTATTTTTCATTTATTTGGAAGCAAAATATTTTTATTTTTCATTTATTTAGTACCAAGATATTTATAGCAGCCATTTTGACTGGTACTCAAGGTAAAAGTATCTTATAATCTGTTCATTCAAACTGAAATTGTTTGATTTGATGATTGATATGGAATTTGATCGCTCAACGTCTTATCTGGGTTCAGAACGTGAACATAAACATGGCGTAACGTAACGTAGTTGTTTCGCGCGGCCATTTTGTGTTCCACAGTCATTGAAACAGAACCTAAATCTTCTTGATTCATACAAAGTTATTTCACAAACCCAAAAGTGGCAATATGGTTGAGGAATTTGCTCTGATATCGAGGAGTTGTTCTGTCACGAAGAAAGTGAATTAGAAGAGAATGAAATAACATTTCGTAAATTCTCTAACCTTTGAATTTTGAGATCCAACAAACACCAAATTCTACACTTTCTAAAATTCAGTATCCCCATTTTTCGAATTTAAAAATATCCTCCCTATCCCGAAATTCCAAGATTCAACATGAAACCCCTAGCTTACTTCTACATCCCTAAGTTCCTAGAATCCCATATTTTTAAAAACGCACAGCGCATAAAAATGAAGAACGCGGCTTAATAAAAATTCGAGGAAGAACGTAAATCTACGTAGCTCATCTTAGCAAGAACGTAAAAACGTAAATTCGCGTGGCCCGTTAAGTGTTAAAATCCCTTAGTTAAACGTTCAAATCTCTCCCTCGTCAAGGGGGAGACATTCCGTTGGAGAATATTTGTACAGACATCGTTTATAAAAAGAAAATAAAGTATGCAGCGAGCATCTGGTTCTCTCTACTCCATTTTCCGAAATCGAAGCATATTTTTTGGTTCCTCCAGGACGGACGAGCAAACTTTCACGAGGATATTGCGAGCTACGTTACCTAAACTTTCCTGGATTATAGCATAGCGCCTTCTTTCGCAGACGGTTTGCATAAAAAATGTATCGCTGTTATAGCATGTGGCTGCGGGCGAGTGTCTGGATTTTATCGCGAATAGTACTGCCAAGATGTTAATAATCCGTGTAACGGACTGGATGCAGAGGTTATAGCAAGGTTTGACTCTTTTAGAAATTGACTAGTTTGTTTTGGAAAATGTTCTCTGCATGTCAGACGTTATTGCGAATTACTGTGCTATTTTCGGTGTATGTTCGAGTCAATGTTTTATTCGAGAGCTGAATTTCTCTGCAACTCTTTTCGTATGGAGTCTCGTTATATTGCCGTTGTTGCACGAACTCGTACACACTAATTTTAAAAAACGTTGAAATTTCACAATTTTTAAAATATACTTCCGTAAATGCTGAAATTCACACATTTTTAAAGTACAAATTAACAAACGTTGCTATTAGACAATTTTTAAAAAATAATTTCATAAATTCTGAAATATGCACATGTTTAAAGTACAAATTAGCAAATGTTGAAATTTGACAATTTTTAAAAAATAATTTCATAAATGCTGAAATTTATACATTTTTAAAGTACAAATTAGTAAACGTTGAAACTTGACAATTTTGAAAATACAATTTCATAAACGCTGAAATCTGCAAATGTTTAAAATACAAAATAAAAAATGCAACTAACAGTTCCAGTTTGCAAACTGTTAATTCACAACTTAGCCCCTAAACGATTACTAAACACCACAATAAATTATCTCTATTTATATTGTCAATTCCAAACATTTTACTGCAGTTATCAATCAAACTCGTTAAAAAATAATATGCCAAGCAGATAATTAAACATAAAGTCTCGCAGTTAAAACTTTGCTATTTTTAAGATTCCAATAACAAATTCGGACGAAAAACAATTCTCTTTGACATTTGTCTGGTTTCGTTGACAAACTATTTGGCTCATCGCCATCAGCGTCCCTGTCCAAACATTTGATTTCGACCACGAAACAGGTCAGTCTTTCAAGTTTCTTATCGAGTCTTTTTCCCAGTTTCACCTTCGATCGTGCGACGCGTCGAAGCAAAAATTGAACGCGTTATCGATTAGCAAGAATGGTACACGTCGGTGGATAACGAGTGTTGGAAGAAATAAAAATTCAGTACAGCCTCGTTAGATGGGCAGAGGCACGATTACGAGAGGCACCGCCTCGTATTTGCATACGAAAATTATCCCGTTGAATTTCTCGCCTTCGTTAAAGCTGGAAGAAGGGGAACGACGAAGGGTGGAGGGTGTAAACGGGGGCGGGAAATTGAAAATGAACGAGCTGCGCTATTTGCGCGATAAAATTGCAACGCGAATCGCTGGGTAAGTGTTTGGCAACGATAGGGAAAACTCTCGACGAATTATTTCAGCCCGTGTTTAGTTCTCGTTTTCCTCTTCATTTTATCGTGAACGATTCTTTGTACAGGATTGTTCGTTTAGATGCTCTTAGAAACCTCTTCTTTTTAAACAAGAATTTAAGCATTTTTCACCACTTTGTCTGGAAAATTTTTTGATGAGGTTTTTATCAAACTTGAGGATTTTTTAATTTTTTATTAAATTTTGCAAATTTTTATACTCTTGTGTTATTGTATTGTCGAGCAATTATTCGGGGTTTCAAATATTTATATTGACTATACTTCAGTTTTGTATGAAGTATCACATGTGTTATATTCTTAAATTATTTAGACTTCTAAGTTAGACCTCTAAGTTTTCAAATTGTAACTTCATATTAAATTTTGATATTATATTTATAAATTCTTAAATATATAGATTTCTAAATTTGTGTACTTCCACACCATCAAATGTCCACATTACAATTTTCCAAAATGAAATTCTTCAAATTCTGAGTTTTCATATTTTTCAACCCTTAAACCTTCAAACTTCTCTATTTCCAAATTTCAAGTATTGAATCGCAATTAATTACTCGGATTTAATTTTGCCAGGACCTTTGATAAAGTTAATTTTATACGATAAATAAAAAAGAGAAGATATAAAATTCCTTTGAAATCGCAACCCTTCGACGGAAATAAGAAGAGTCGGTTCTCAAGTTGCCCCGAAGCCGCGTTTCTATTCACGTTAATCGATCCCGAAAAATCCCGATCGCCGTTACAATCGTTCCGAAAAGTTCCAAAGCCACCCCTAGATTTATACGCGGCCGTGGAGGGTGGAGGTATGAAAAGAGGAACGATCGAAGAAAAACGAGGACTCCGCGCGTTCACCGGTACGCTCGTACATTCGCGAATATAGATATAATTGCCAAAGGGGTTCGTTCGGTTTGAACGGGCAGAGGAGGGCGAGTTCGCGGAGGCAGACGGTAAAACTTCCGTTTCTCGAGCGGAATCGCGTATTGGTCGCGGCGTTTCTTCCGCATTTTTCAGAATTTCATTGTCCTCCCTCTTCGGACCGAGCCAGTAACAATGCTGTTTCGAGCACAATTCGAGAAGGATTTTCTGCCTTATGTATCCGTTTCTACCCTTCTCTATCATCCCTGAGAATTGCTCACGACGTTGTCTGGCGGTTCAGCTGTTTTTCAATATCTCGAAATTGGAGAAAAAGGAGAAACCTTTCGCCGCGCTCTTTCTAAATATTGATGTACGTTTCCGCGTCAACGGGAAACGTGGAGATAAATGCGAATTTCGGATACGTTTCCCGCCAAAAGTTTGAAAGAAGCTTCTTTAAAGTTACTTCAACAAAGTTTTTACATTGTTTACATCTTTAACTTCTTTCACGTTTCTTACACTTTTTACATTTTTCACATTTTTCACAATTTTTGTAATTTTTATAGTTTTTACACATTTTTACGATTTTTACATTTTTTTACATTTTTATATTTTTTTACGATTTTTTACGTCTTTTACATTGTTTGCAGTTTGTACAATTTTTAGCCTATCTTCTTTTCCGTAACTTTTCGTACGAACTGCCTCGGAACGGTTCATTTTTGACAACAGTATCTAGCAAGAAAGTCAAGGTAATCAATTTATTAAGGATTCACAATTTTAGAAGTGAAAATTGTATCTATATTTTGTATATTCATTTGCACTAAAAATTGTATAGAAAAGAAAGAAAATTTCATATATATTTAATTTTGCAAATATATCTTCTGATGACATAGTATTTTAAAAAGTGTATCACATCCAACTAACGTATATTACATCCATTTTCTGACTTTTACATTTATTTATGTGACGTGAGAAATTTATATAACATAACAGAATTATAAAACAATCATATTTTACTGCTAAATCTCTTCAAACCGTGACGGAGATTTTGCGTGATGTCGGATAAAGAACTAATAAAAGTTTCAGGAATGAATAGTAAATAGAAAGAAGTAGCGGAGAATAGAACACGTATTCTTTTGATCGAACCATCGTCGAATTGGGCGGTAAACAGGGTAAGTCGTTGAAGGAAGATGATCGAAGATCGTTTCGTAGTCAAAGGTAACTAGAAGTGCAACGTCAGGTGCGTGAACGCGCGAGCTCGCGTGCAGCCGATGCGAGTAACCGGCGACGACGTATGAATGATACATGAACGAGCATCCAGGATCCTCTCGCGTCCCATTACCGCCGGTAAATCGTCCCCAGGAAAACCTTCGAACAGGAACGTTCGCTCGAGTTTGCATAACGCTTGGAACGCGCTCGAGAAACGCTGGAAAAAGATTTCGCCCCTTCCGAGGAACCTCGTGTTACGTTTACAGCTGTTAAATCTGGGAGATTACAGAACCTCCATTTTTCATACTTATAATTGCGCGAGGATTCAGCAGAAGTACATTTACGTTCAACTTTGCAAATGGAAGCGTGAAGGTATTAAATTATATTGCTTGCTTTTTGTTAACGCAACAGGAATGATCACGGTGAAATATTAATTGCGTGATTATTACTGAAATTCGAATTTTTCGATATCGCGTTTGTATATCTGTATATTCGTACTTCTATATTTGGATGTTTGTGTATTTCGATAATTTGTGGGTCGATGGATTGATATTTCGGTACTTCAATGTTTCGATGCTTCCATATTCCGATATTTCGATATTTTGATGTTCTGATATTTCGGTATCTCAATATTTCCATATTTCGGTTTTTTGATACCTCGAAATTTCGGTATCTCGATAGTTGCGATATCTCGAAGTTGCGATATCTCGAAGTTTCGATATCTCGAAGTTGCTATATCTCAAAGTTGAGATATCTCGAAGTGTCGATATCTCGAAATTGCAATAACTCGAAGTTTCGATATCTCGAAGTTTCGATATCTCGAAGTTGCGATATCTCGAAGTTTCGATATCTCGAAATTTCGAATTATACATTTTGAAATCTAGCAATTGAAAAATTATAAGATTTGTAAACTTAGGAAACTTGAGAATTAAAAAACTTAAAAATACTTACGAATTTTTATGCATAATTAAAAAGTTTAATTATCAAATGAAAAGTGGAATATTTATAAACTAGAAAATTGAAAACTAACAAACTAAAAATCTAGTCAATCGAATATTTGAAAAGTCGAAATATTTTGGAAGTAAAATTTGAAAATCATCTAATTACCCATAAATGGTAAACGTAATGGTGGTCCGTTGTACTCGTACGAAGCGCGAATACGAGGGAGACGCGATTTACATACCAATTAAAAGCTCCCTCCTTCTGCTCTTCACCCACCCACATTCATACAACATCTCTTTTCCCCCTCCACCATGTAACCGTAATAAAATCTCCGCGATACACCGCACGGTCATATAATAAGCAATTTGCATAAGCCCCTTCGATTCCGGTGTAACAAACCGGCCAGCTCGTAAATTCACCCTGATTTTTAAGTATCTGCGACGCAGCGATTTCGTTGGCTCGTTATCCGCTCGCGTTACGCTTCGATTCGAGGCGGATCGCGTGAAAAACGGTGTCACGGGGTTTATGTATCGATGGAAACATCGATTCGATATGGAGTAACGCTGTTTGCCAATAGTTTCTTCGAAAGTATGGGAATATCGGAACTGCAGCATGTTCGTGTAGGTTAAAAATGATGAAATGCACGGCAACAGGATTATTTTATGTCGGTTTATTGACGTGGTTATAAACATAACATTGCACAGACGTTCATTATTATTTATGGCATATTAGTATTATTTGTGGTATTCCATTTTTGTTATTTATACGTATTTATTGTACATTATTATTTATCACATTTTATTATTTATCGCATATTATTATTTATGATATGTTACGGTTTATGAAAGTAATCAGTCAAAGGTATAGATTAATCATAGTTTACAGCAAAAATATTTGTGTAAAGATAAAATTAAATTCTGACGATTTTGTGATAATTTATGTATAGGTTAAGTTAGGCTCAGATCCATTTATACATTTTGTTTTCATTTGCAATTAAAAATTTCATTATTTACTTATAACTAATATTTTCAATTTTAAAGCACACATGATGTATAACCATTTCACATATGCTGTATGTTATCACACATGGTGTATAACCATATATTAACTTTTTAACTATAAAGTTTGAAAATATTTTGCAACAGGAAAAATTCGAGCGCAAAGTTAAATTCTGTTACTACTTTGTAAGAAACGAAATATAAATACTTCTATTACTTGAATATGTATGATAGATCAATAACAGCATTGACATATCTGAATCCACTCACACTAGCGATGGGTCTAAAGATACCTTTCACAAAATGGTCGCGTAAATCTCGTAACAGAAAAATAGCGCAAACATGTACAAACGTCGATGCAAATGAGCCGACAAGCGTTGTAGTTGCAGATCAGTCGAGAATCATCAATGAATTTTCACGGAAGATTTATATCGCGTATCGAACGGTAAATTGTTCGCTGGCATACTTATCAAAGGTCCATTGTTCCCGCGAAATGCACCGCTTGCGAGAGCTTTTCACTATTGCCGGAGTTATATTGCCGATAGAACGAGCGAATTCAACGGGGCCGTTTACGAGGGCTATTATTCTTCGTTGTTCGTTACTATTGCGCGAAACTGTTGCGTTCGAGGAATAATTAATGATTAGTTTCGATAATTTGCACGCGCATGTTCGCCGATCGAACTCGCCGTACATTGAATACCGCTCTCTGTTGGAACCCTGTAAATTTTTACTGAAACTTTTGTTTCTCATCTTCCGTGCTATTGAATCCCATATTTTTCCCAACTTTTGCGATATAAAAAGTTATGCTAGCAATTTCGAGAGATTATAGAATTTGTATCGAAACTGCTGATTCTGCAACGTTCGGATGAATTTTGGGATTTGCTTGCTCTCTATTATATTTTTAGTACAATATGATTCATTGAAAATTTCTGTGTACTTCACAAAAGTTTTAAAATGTAAAAATAGAAACACATAAAAATCTAACAGTCCAAGTACTTAAAAACACAGGAACCTATAAACTTAACAAAATTTGTATCCAAAAATTGAAAAATCTAGGAACCTAAAATGCCTAAAAATCTACAAATGTCCACATCTGAAAATTACACCAATTTGAATCCATAAAAAATTGATAAACATAAGACAAAATGTAGAAACCTAAAATCGTAAGAAATTCTTAAGAGTACACATTCAGATCCGAGAGAAGCCCAAATTGCAGCGAAGCGTACACGAAACATTTCACCGTTTACCAGCGGTAAAAAAGAACGACGAGCGAACGGTTGGATACTTTCGTTGTCTCCATAGAATACCGTAGCAAGAGGGAGATTTTAGACATCGGGTCGAGCTGACGGGGTGGTCGTAATTGAAAGACATTCCTGCGTTATCGACGACCCTGCGCCAGGGGTTGTTTGCTCGAGCTGTCGTCCTCGCATTCAAGCTGCGGCCCAAGGCCACACCGTGACACGGGATACGGTGTGTAGCCATGGCAACTTTTGATTATGTCTCGCCGCCTTGCTTGCTTCAATCCTAGACTCCTGGTGAGCCTTTTTCGCGGCTCTCCATCTTTTCCAGGACGTCTGTCGCGTGGAAATATGCGGAAAAGGTGCGTCCCTCGCGTTCTCGCGAAACCAGTCGAGGATGAGGAGGGCGATTCAACTTTGCACCACAATTTACTGCGAAATTGGAGCATGGAGACTGGGTTTCTGTTTGAATTCTTTGTACACCTTCATCGAGATTTTTTGTTGCAATTGTTTTAGGAAAATAGTTAATGTGAACCTATTAGTTGGCGTCATATGAAAATTCTTCATCAGCAACAAATTTTGATTTATGGCTTCAAATCAAAGACCAACCTAATCTTAACTACATCTGAAATAATCTTGCATTTCAAGATTGCAGATCAAGGTTATTCTCCTAATGGATCATCAAAAATATTCAACTACCCTACATTGTTTGTTTAAAAGCTTCAAAAAGTCCAGGATTAAATAAACTTGAAATAAACACATTTCAAGTCATTTTTAATTTTATATAATATCAAGGTTCATGTTTTGAGGAGTCATCGAAAAGTTTCAGCAGTCGCTAATTGTTCGTTAAGAGTTTATAAGTTTTGCAATAACGTAACAGCACTTGAGATAACTTTTTATATAAAATATCAAGGTTACTTCTCTAAGTGACCTTAAAAGAATTTTAGATGTCAAACATAATAACTGCAACTTTAAACGTTATTATCAGAGTTACGAAACAGAGATGTTGACTTGGTGCCGCCATTTTGTAGCGCCATGGCGCGAAATCTAACTTGTAAATAGTGATGTATTTAAACTGACAGAAGTTGTACAAATAATGAATTTTAATGAAAGTAAATTATTAAATATCAAATGAAATATCATTTAATATATTTTTATAGATGATATATTAATTAAAATGCAAATAAAGCTAGATATAAGAAAATTAATAGCTGCATGTATATACAAAATTAGTACAGTAAAAAAAAATATATTATAACAATATATTAATAAAATATTATAAACGATGTATTTTAACAATAACCCTGAACAGCTTCGCTTCTTTTTACCTTCAAATTTATCCAAATTAAAAATCTGATTAATACTTTCATGTTTTAATACTTTTATATATCTATACTCTTTCCAACAAATTTATTTTCTCATAAATCTGCCACACGAAAGTTGTGATCTTTGTTTTGTTGTTCGTTCAGATGAATTATTTTTAGAATAGAACTTCGAGGTTGTACTTGTTTCGGCAAGCAAATTTCACGTTCCTCAGTGAACGTAGTTTGGCTTTGCTTCACGGCACTCGCTTGCGTTTCGGATCTAACAACCGGTATAAATTCTAGCGAGTGTTACTTGTTCACGGAGAAAACAGTGCACGATGTTGGAGATTTGTTACAGCAAAGCTACGGCACAACGTTCAACGTTTCTGTTCCCGTTAATTTATTGTTAGATCGTCCGTCGAGTAATATTACCCGGGAAAATATAGTCCGCTAAGTCGACCTTTTAACACCGTCTAATCAAGCTGTTAACGAAACAATTTTGACGATCAAATAATAAGCTGCCTGTTTATTAGCGGTTTATAAACGATGATTAGGTACAACTTGATGTATAGGGTGTTCAGGGAAATTGTTTTTAGTTCTTTGTTAATTGTTTGTGTGGTTTGACGTTGTGGGATCTAATTTATACTTGGCGAAAGTATTTCAAAGGAACATTTGCGAATTTAAAATAGTTGATATTTACGATTTTTTGATTTGTTGACTTATATATTGTCAAACTTGTAAATTTCTAAATTTCTAATTTTCCAAATTTCCAAATTTCCAAATTTCCAAATTCCCAAATTCCCAAATTACCAAGTTACCAAGTTACCAAATTACCAAATTACCAAATTCTCAAATTCCCCAAATTTTCAAATTACCCAAATTATTCAAATTTCCCAAATTTCCCAAATTCCCTAAATTTCCAAATTTCCCAACTCCAAAAATCCCAAAATTTCCAAAATCTAAAAATTCCCAAAATCCCAAAATTCTCAAAATCCCAAAAATTCCAAAATTCCCAAACTCCCAAAATTCCCAAAATTCAAAAATTTCCTAGATACCAAATTTCCTAGATTCCGAATTCCCCAGATCCCAAATTCCCCAAATCCCAAATCGCAAATTCCCTAATCCTAAAATTCCCAAAATTCCCAAAATCCCAAAATTCCCAAAATTCCAAAATTTCCTAGATACCAAATTTCCTAGATTCCAAATTCCCAAGATCCCAAATTCCCCAAATCCCAAATCCCAAATCCCAAATCCCAAATCCCAAATCCCAAATTCCAAATTCCTCCAATCCCAAATTCCCTAATCCTAAAATTCCCAAAATTCCCAAAATTCCGAAAATTCCCAAAATTCCCAAAATTTCCAAAATCCCCAAAATCTCAAAATTCCTAAAATTCCTAAAATTCCTAAAATTCCTAAAATTCCTAAAATTCCTAAAATTCTTAAAATTCCTAAAATTCCCAAAATTCCTAAAATCCCCAATTCCGAAGCTCCAAATTCTCCGTTCATTTTGTCCAAACAGAAGTGTTTCCGGTGACAAACAAGCAGAGTCAACGAGAAAAAAATAGGAAAGCAGCTTTACCGCTTGATAAACCATGTAGCTTTCCGAGGCTTTTTCTTCGCCGGCGCTACGACACTGGGTGATTTCCTTTCGGAACGTACCGCGCGAAATTCTAACTAGCAAAGTTTGCCGGCTATAGCAACAGGGAAAATGAAGGGTACGAAGAGGGCGAGGTGCGTGGAGAGAGGGGGTAGTTGACAACTTTTTAATCCTGCTGGAATCTCGTTGGATCCATCCGCTGGAACAACGAGCGACGAAATTCGCGCCGCTGGCAAACAAATTTCGTTTGCTCCTCGCGTTAATACTCGGCCGCGATTCCCTTGATTTCTCTGTCCGTTGTTTCACTGAATAATTAACGACATGGCTTTTTTTCCTGATGTTCATTTCCTTCCTTTCCGTGCTGTGTTTCTCAATTTTTATGTTGATTGCACCGTTTTCGTGATCCTTCGGACCGGTTGCGAGTCCGACTCTCTGTGTGCAGGGAATAGTATTCGTTAGAGGAAAATTGAAAATAATTTTGTTTGAAGTTAGTTTATTGTTAATTAGTTGTTAGTTGTGTTGTTATGGGAGTCGAGATCTGGTTTATTTTATTTTTGTATTGTTTGTAGATTTGTACTTTTGGAAGGATGAAGTTTTATTTGAGCAGATTTCTAGTTTGTCATTTTGGTAATTTGGAGGTCTGCTATTTCTGTTATTTAGCATTTATTCATTGTACTATACGACTATATTTGTATGTTACGGAATGACTATTATATCGTTAAACTAATTTCACTATATTACTATACAGTTATAATATTGAACAATTATATTACTACACTACTATACTATTATACTACTATACTACTATACTACTATACTACTATACTACTATACTACTATACTGCTACATAATAATAATTCTACTTCTACTACTACTACTCCGAAATTTACACAACTGAAAATTAAAACCCAAAAAACTCAAAAATACGACATTTGAAAATTTCCAAGTTGCAAACTTACAACCGTGTAAATGTAACGTAATAACAAAAGCCGACTGTGCAAGCAACAAATAGAATAAAATCCCTCCGGAACCGAAGGAACGAATAAACAAAAACCCTGTAGGCTCTCGAGCACCTCCGTAAAAGCTTCCTCCGCGAATTATCAAAGGAAAGTTGGCGTTGCAACAATGAATCATTAGGCAGTCGGTAATCGCGAGAAGAGAAAACAATGGGTCAATTATGCAAAAGCGATAGCGTTCGGCAAACGGATGCCGGGAACTCGGTTCGCCGGGTCACGGAGTTTCGAAATAGAATATGATTGCATTTCACATGACGCGAACTAGAATTGCAAAGGACTTCGGCCCCTTTGAAGACGCGCAGCCTCGGCCCGGCTTCTATTCGAGACGTGCAGCTTCCGACGCTTTCGTCGACGACGAACACTCACCGTCAAAGACGTCACGCGAACCCCAACGTCTTCTCCATCCACTCTCTCTACCTCTCTTTCTTTCTCTCTCTCTCTTTCGCGATCGACATGTGCCGCTTTAAGTTCGTTTAAATCGCATAATCCTGAACGCGCTCGCGTTTGCTTGAAATCGAGTTTCGAGCGCTTCCTCCAACTTTCAGCGTGCTCGAGAAATTTCTCGGTCTAAAAATGACTCGAACGTTCCCGGGCAATGTGAAAACTTCCTTCAAACGTACCGGCACGTTTATCGACCATGATTAACCCGTTTTAATCTAACCTTCGATGCTCCGGGGCGATTGCTTTGACGATCTTCACTCGTGATCGAAATTATTTTATTGTCACGGTAAGAGTAACAAGTGTGATCTCATTCTCAAGGGTTCATGAAGGTTACAGGTCTTAGTGTTATGGATGTGTGGCGATATAACGCGAGGTAATTGCATTTATGGCAATATAACGTGTGGTAATCTCAATCATATTAATATAACGTGTGGCTATACAATGCGTGGCGATATAACGCGAGGTATTCTCACTAATAGCAACACCACGCGTGGCGATATAACGCGAAGTACTGTCACTAATAGTAATACCACGCATGGCGATATAACGCGAGGTACTGTCACACATAGTAATACCACGCGTGGCGATATAACGCGAGGTATTCTCACTAATAGTAATACCGTGCATGGCGATATAACGCGAAGTACTTTCACTAATAGTAATACCAAGCATGGCGATATAACGCGAGGTATTCTCACTAATAGCAATACCACCCTTGGCGATATAACGCGAGGTATTCTCACTAATAGTAATTCCACGCATGGCGATATAACGCGAGGTATTCTCACTAATAGTAATTCCATGCGTGGCGATATAACGCGAGGTATTCTCATTAACAGTAATTCCACGCGTGGCGATATAACGCGTGGTTATTTCAATCATTGCAATATAACGCGTGACGATATAACGCATGACTTATAACGCGTGGATATATAACGCGTGGCTATATAACGCGTGGATATATAACGCGTGGCGATATAATGCGCGGTAAGTTCATTCATTGCAATATAACGCATAGTAATATCACTAATAATAATAACATACGTAGTAATTTCAATTATGGCAATATAAGCGTGGTAATTTCACTTATGGTATTATCACACATGGCGCTTTAACGGGTGGTAACTTCACAAATCAACTTTACGTAATATATGTTAGTTATTATCAGCAGCTCTAACTATATATAAACGAAAAATTACTAGAATCAATATTCCATTCTTTACGTTATTGAGCGACCAACTATAATTACAATTTGCATAATTTCTAAAATAGAAAAATATAAATGATATGATATTATTAATACTTAATAAAAGGGAGCATTAACGAAACGCAAGATCATTAAAACAAAATTACAGCATTATCAAAATATTGCATTCATTAAATATCGGATACGATCTTTCCGCGATCGGAAACATTTCGCTCCGAAACACACCGCTAATTAACTTTGATTAAAACGATAAAATTGTAAACATACGCGATAATGTAAGGGAAAAGATAAGCGACGCAACGATGACACGATTTGAACAATGTTAGCGGAGATATTTGTACAAGCAATAATTTTCCACCGTTTGTAATTAACTCTCGGATTAATTATGTTGGACACTGGTCTGCGGCTAGCCCGCGAACGTACGCGGCCGTGTACCGGCAGAAAACTGCATATAATTCATTTGATTAACAGTAACCATGAGACTTTTCTGTTATCTATCCGCCGGTTGAGTAATGGATCTCCAAACGTGACAAACGTTTTCACGGCGTAATTTATTATTGTTATTTCAATGAAAACTCGCCAACGCCACAGGGGACACGGAACAACGCGGCGGACAGATAAAATGTATAAAAATGCGGGGTGCAGGTGTGCTTTGTTTGCCACGGAATGATCGAGGGGGTGTCACGAAATTTTCGCTCGTCCCCTCTGTAATGGAACAATAAACGAAGTACAAGCATTAATAAGTATAAAAAATGGAAAGTTTCATGGGAGAAAGTTGAAAAACGATGCGAATCACGGCCTTTCGGAATATCAACGCTATTCTTTCTCTACTTCGATGACAAACGATTCGGTAAATTTCTAACACCCTCCATTTTTCGTACTTTCTTATATTCTTTTTTTCTAAAAATTTATAACAATATTCTATATTAATACATCACTATTCGCATATTCTTAGGTCCCAACAAATCTACTGATCCTTATATCATTATATCTCTAAATGTACACATATGTATATTACATTAATTAATAAGAACAGCAAGTTTCCACGACCTTTTTATTACAAATTACCTTTTTTCATAAATGAATTCGTAACTAATTTCGTCCAAAAGGGTTTAGAAAACAGCAGATTAGCTTTGTAAAATGTTCAATGTATACTTGGAGAAAGGCGAAACAGTGACGGGCAGCGCAACGTTATAAACGCGAACACCACATTTCGTCGCCCCTTTTCCAAAACGAGACAAACGGCGCGGCAGTCGAAG
The DNA here is from genome assembly GCA_963576845.1 of Megachile leachella. NCBI lineage: Eukaryota > Metazoa > Arthropoda > Insecta > Hymenoptera > Megachilidae > Megachile > Megachile leachella. The sequence continues at coordinate 6,241,793 of OY756259.1, read as the reverse complement.
GGAAATTTCGAGCGGAAACGCTCGAGCACAAAGGCAGCAAACGAAAAACGACCGTGGAAGCTTGCACGTGTGTGTGTGAGTGTGTAGGTACGTAGCACTCTGGAAAAAATTCGTCGAAGCCCGGCCCAGTCGCGTTAAGCTCGAAACGACGCTGTTCGGAAAGGTTAACTCGACTTTCATGGCCGCCACTGCTTGAACACGAGAAACGAGCATCGAAGGGGTGCAGAAAGGTGAAAAGGGGCGAAGAGAGAGAGGAAGATGAAGAGCTGCTCAGGTAAGCGCGCATGTTTCAATGCGAACAGCCTGGCCCTTGCGAACACTCCTGGAACGTGTACTGGGTGTGCGGAATTAACCTATTATTTCATGGTGGACGATTAATGTGACAGATTTATTTTTATTCGAAGAAATAGCAAAATCCCTACATCTCCAAATTTATAAGGACCTAAGTCTTAGAATCCCAAAATTTCCAATTCCATAATGTTCCAATGTTTCAAAATTCTCGAACTTCATATGTCACACAGTCACATATGAACCTACTTACATATGAATCTAGTCATATATGAACCTCGTCACATATGAACTTACTCCCATATGAACACAATCACATATGAACCTACTTACACATGAACCTAATCACATATGAATCTCGTCACATATGAACCTCGTCACATATGAACTTATTCCCATATGAACACAGTCACATATGAACCTCCTTACATATGAACCTAGTCACATATGAACCTCCTTACATATGAACCTCGTGATATATGAACTTACTCCCATTCGAACACAGTCACATATGAACCCAGTCACATGTGAACTTACTCACACCTGAACCAACCCATACAGTTCCAAAGTCCCACAATCTCAAAATCCCCTTTCCAAAATTAGCACTCAAACCCCAAAATTTCAATGCGTCTCAAAATATCCTTTAGAATCCTAGAATCCAGTATTAAATTCCACTGGTACCTCAAATTATCTTCAGTTTCGAACCCCAGATAGCAAATGTACCCCCAAAAATATTTCTAATACACAAAACCACCTTAACATATTCCATACGAACACATATGTAAAATATAATGCAGAGACTACAATATCAGTATATGTCATTTCTCAACATCGAACTGTACAGAGACTAATATTCCTCGACTGATCATCTTCCTGCACCCCGTATAGAGTGAAGGAGTTCGTCGTTACGTACCATTCGTACACCTGCACATTTACATCCTTAAAAAAAGAAAACTGGAAAAATGTATTTGCCGTCCCAGTTTGCCCGGGTTGGCATGGTACGGCGAAAGCTCTTCAGTAAATCCAGCTTAAAGCAGCTGTGTAAACGTTGACCTATATTATAATCACGGCGGCTCGAGTGGTTCACGACGCCATCGGCCTCCTCGAACAGGCTACAGAGTAACTCGTGGCTGCAAAGCGTACCACGTGGCCGTTTGTGTGGTGTGTGTGGTGTGCAACACCCACGCAAATGCCAGCCTCTACCTTACTACCTTCTTGACAATTTTCCTCTTTCGCTTCCTTACGTTTTTCCTTCGAAACCCAATACAAATGGTGGGTGGATGCTACACATACTTTTATGTGCAGGGGATGATTAAATAATATTGAAATACATTACGGAAAACTATGTGGGGTATTGGTATGGTATATGGGGAGTGAGGGGTATGAGGATGTAGGGATATGGAGATTTGGGTACTTGGAAAGAATGAGAGCAAGGAAGAGGACATATAGTAAGTTGGATATGTGGTATGAGGATATGTGGATTTGGGGAACTAGTCACATATGAACCTACTTATATAGAAACCTACTCACATAGGAACCTAGACATATATGAACCTTGGAGGTGACTGGGAGACCTAGTCACATATGAACCTACTCATATAGAAAACTAATCACATATGAACCTAGTCACATATAATAAACCAACTCATATACGAACCTACTTACATATGAACCTCGTCACATATGAACCTACTCACATATGCACCTACTCACATATGAATCTACTCATATATGAATCTACTCACATACGAACCTAGTCACATATGGACCTAGTCACATAGGAACCTAGTCATATATGAACCTCGTCCCATATGAACCTATTCACATATGAACCTCGTCACATATGAACCTACTCACATATGCACCTACTCTCATATGAATCTACTCATATATGAATCTACTCACATACGAACCTAGTCACATATGGACCTAGTCACATAGGAACCTAGTCATATATGAACCTCGTCCCATATGAACCTATTCACATATGAACCTTGTCACAGATGAACCTACTCACATGAACTTACTCCCATATGAACCCAATCACATGTGAACATACTCCCACATGACCCTACTCACATACGAATCTACTAACGTGGTAATACAGTCTCATAAGAACCTACTCATACAGCAATCCATAAACATAAATATCTAAAAACCAAAGAATCCTGATATATAGAAATGTAGAAATATAGTATCCTCTCTCTCTCTCTCTCTCTCTCGTTCTGAACAGCCTCATGTTCAGGTCGCTTTGCATCGTTGATCATTTAACGATTCGGCCAGCAAACCAGGCTACCTTCCCTTTCACCTGCTACACTTAATTAATGTTCGCGCTACGCCGACCCCTTATGGCCAATGGACGGCTGGATGAATTTTTTAAACTGGAAACTTTTTCATCGAGATACCGCTGCGATCGCCGGACCAGATTGGGCCACGTCGAGTTTCTTCTCGACTTGGATTTCATCCGAAGACCGGCTGAACCCGGTCGAACTAATTTGCCAGTTTTCGAGGGTTCCTCCTCTCGTCGCCCCAGCGAATCTCTCTGATCGTGCTTCGTGACCGAGATTGATTTCTCCTGCGATTTTAGAGAACGCTCGAGTATCGCTTTTGCTCGTTTATTTTCTTCTTAGATATGTAGTTCTTCTTATTTTTGAAATGTGAAGGAGAGATGGATGTGGAAAAGCGAGGACTGATGTTGGGGCTTGTTTCTGGGTGAAATGCGCCGCTAAGTTTGATGAGGAAATATGGTGTACGGAAGTATTATATCTGAAGGAACGGTGTTTGATGTTAATTGATAATGCTTGATGAATTTTCTGTTGGGTATATTTGACACGAAGAAAGTATCATAGATTTTAAGTAATAAACATTTAATTGTTTATATCGTGGAATTCAATGTGTACTTAAAAGAATATAAAAATTGTGCAAATATTTATAATAAAATTTTTACTATTATTTATAATGAATTTTGTGTAATCGTGTATTCAATTAGAAGTACAATGAACGTAATTTCATAACATTGCTGTGTTCTTTTAAGGCTTTATGAAAGAAATTTGAGAATATTTCAAAACAATTCATTAGGAAGACTTGTAATTGTATAACTGCGTATTTTTAATTGATAAAAAGCAGCGAGTCTGCAACATCGCAGTGCTGCCACAAAAACAGTTAATTAAACTTTAAGTATTACAGTTACCATTTCAAGAATAATTACTACCATATAAAAGTACAACGAAGGGTGGGGAATTTAATTACCAATTACAGTACGCTTGATCGATGAATTTCAGTAAACTTTCGTATTATTTATTCATATAATATCGTTAGATATGAGCTACGTTTTGTTACGTTATGTTCTTATAAATAAAATGTGAGTTCGAAGCGACGAATACGTTGATCTATACTACTGCCGTCAGATGTCTGACAAACCACTGACTATTCCACTTACTGCTACTCTACTGATCTTAATTGACTGATTTCAACGCTACGTACACATTTCAAGACGCTAAATTTGATATTGTTGTATCAAGAATCACTTAATTATATTGTACAATCAAGTATAATTATAATTTCTTGATACAAGTTTTATCTTATTTATTTTATGCAGTATGTCACTATAATAAGAAAGTTTCAAACTTTATTTTATAAAATGAAGAAAATTATTTCTAGATTGCCATTTCTTTAATTACTTACGTTTCTAGATAAACATGTCTTTAGTTTTTCACTTTTCTAGATCTCTATAATTCTAGTTATATTTCTAGATATGGATAGCTCTAGTTACTCACATCTCTAGAATTATTCACGTCCGTACATCTCCACGTATTTCCACTCACATTTCTACATCCCCATATTCCTAATTACTGATAACACTCGATATTCCTACTTCAATCACTCATACACCGCAATCCCTATATTATTGGGTGTCTATAGCCATAGATCTCTAACTCTAGAGCCTCGTAATCCTACAACCTCATATCTCTAAATCCCACACCCTCCACTGCATCTCTAAATTCTCCACACCTCTAAATCTCCATATTCCTATATTCTCACTACAAACAATCCTTGCATCACTACCACAATACCTGGCAATATTATCCTCCAATAAAAATCAAGGTTCCCATTTAAATAAATCCTTAAGTTTCATAAAATTATCTTCACTTCGACCGTTCAAATTCCATATATGTGCTATCGACCAAACCCGATTTTAGGCCAAACTAGTTCTGCCAGTAATATATGTAATCCTTGCTCGTAAATAAGAAAGAAGACATTCAATAAATTGCAAGTGACAATTTACCAAAAAGAAGAGAGCTATTCTCGCGGCGAATCAGCACCTCCGAAATCGCCAACAACGAAGACAAAAAAAAGTAAGTAGAACATTTGGAGCGTGTTCTTAACTCGATTTTCGAGAAGCCTTTGTTCCAGAGTCCGGTAGCCACGGAGACACGATTTTCTTTGGAGAATTTGATAACGTGGCGCGTGTACGGCAAACAAGGTGGCCAGAAAACGCGGAAGAAGAAGCTCGTTTCACGCGTTGTAAATAGCACGAGTTAGCGGCCGGTGTATCGCGTGTCAAAGAATATTCATTTTACCTCTCCCTGCGAAATTACTTCCGTGGAGTGCGCATAAAAAATGCCACGCACCGGCGGCTTCGCTCGCACAAAGAACAAAAATAAACGAAGAGAGAAAGAAAGAAAATAGAGGTGGCGAGGGAGGGAAAGATAAAGAAAAAAATGGCACAACCGCGCACAAGTACTTCGCTTTGCTCCTCCTCACTCTGTTATCTACACTCCAAGGGCTGAGTGGTAAAAGCGGGCAGACACTTAAAGGATTTACGGGTCTGAGAACTCTAGACCGCTCTCGGATTGGCTCGCAAGTACGAACTTGAAACGGAGTGTATCGTCCGGAAAAAAGCGGAGAGAGGGCTAGGAAATATTGGGGGATGTATGCTCCCGATTGAATTAATTGTAATTTCGAGAAGTGCACGGATCTGTTAGCTAATATACACTGCGGACGAAACAGTGTATAGGTGGACACGTTACTTTAGAGTGTTTGATCGTAAATTGGGATCAATGAAATACACTTTCACAAGTTGCAGTTGTTCCGAAATCTTATGTTTGTGAGATACCATAAACGCAAATCCCTGTATTCCCAAATCCATAGATTTCAAAATCACTAGATTCAACAATTCCAAGATTCCAAATCCCTAAGTCCCAAAATATCAAGATTTCTTTATTTCAAAATCCTGAGATCCCAAGATCGCTTGATTTCAAAGTCCCCAGATCCGAAACCTCCCCAGATTCCATATCTCCTTAGATCCCAAATCACTCTACATTCCATATCTCCCTAGATCCCAAATCTCCCTAGATCCCAAATCTCCCTAGATCCCAAATCTCTCTAGATCCCAAATCTCCGTAGATCCAAAACCTCCTTAGATTCCATATCTCTCTAAATCTAAAATCTCCCTAGATTCCATATCTCCCTAGATCCCAAACCTCTCTAGATCCCAAATCTCCCTAGATCCAAAACCTCCCTAGATTTCATATCTCCCTAAATCTAAAATCTCCCTAGATTCCATATCTCCCCAGATCTGAAATCTCCCTAGATCTGAAATCTCCCTAGATTCCAAAATCCCAAGATCCATAGATTCCAAAATCCCTAGATCCCTAGATTCCAAAATCCTTAGATGCCTAAATCCCAAAATTCCTAGATCCCAAAATCCCTAGATTCCAAAATCTCAAAATCCCTAGATTCCTAGATCCCAAGATCCCAAGATTCCAAAATCCTTAGATCCCAAAATCCCTAGATCCCAAAATCCCTAGATCCCAAAATCTCTAGATCCCAAAATTCTTAGATCCCAAAATCCCTAAATCCAAAATCCCTAGATTCCAAAATCTCAAAATCTTTAGATTCCAAAATCCCTAGATGCCTAAATCCCAAAATTCCTAGATCCCAAAATCCCTAGATTCCAAAATCTCAAAATCCCTAGATTCCTAGATCCCAAGATCCCTAGATTCCAAAATCCTTAGATCCCAAAATCCCTAGATCCCAAAATCCCTAGATCCCAAAATCCCTAGATCCCAAAATTCTTAGATCCCAAAAACCCTAGATCCAAAATCCCTAGATTCCAAAATCGCAATATCCCTAGATTCCAAAATCACAAGATCCCTAGATTCCAAAATCCCTAGATTCAAAAATCTCAAAATCTCTAGATTCCAAAATCCCAAGATCCCCAGATTCCAAAATCCCTAGATCCCTAGATCAATAAATCCCAAAATCTCTAGATTCCAATATCCATCGATCCCAAAATACCAAAATCCCTAGATCCCGGAATTCACCACTGTTCCCAAATCCCCTAACCCTAAATTCCTAAATCCCCATATAAAATTTGTCAATTTACCATTTGCACAGAATGCATACATCAAAATAACCTACAAATTACATCGAGCATCGAAGTAATATTGTAAAATCGGTATTAAAATTTGTGGACGGCAATGTGCGGTGCAATTTATAACATCGATTACATCGTCGGTCCTTTTGATCTCGCCACATGTGCCGACGATGATTTAAACGAACGATTAATAAATAATTAATGAAAGTGCTTTGAAAAATAATCGCGTTATCTTCGTACGATGTTCCTTTGTCACGTTCGCCATTGGTATTCCATGTTTTGATCTCATAAATTCGAGTATACTCGATCTTGGCACCGTTTGCTACATCGTCGCCGACGTTACGGATTGAATTGCTGCTTGTTGACTGTGTTCCGCCGTTGATACGTTGATAAGCGTTCGCAATTTCGACTGAACGTTCGAATATATCCATTCTAAAGGGGCTGTTACTTCCAGTTATTAGAATCTGTTATCTGATTTCACGAATTGCCGATCGATATCTCGGTTTTCGGGCAATTTTTTAATACTGACTTCATTTCGGTACTTTTCTTCGTTTAGTTGTTTTCTGCGAAATTTGGAATTGTTAGTTAGTGGTATAAGGATTGGTGATTTTATGTATGGTGATCTGATATAGGGTGATACAACGCGAGGCGATGTAACATGTAGCAGTTTCACTCGTGACGATGTGAAGATAGTTCTACTCATGGTAATATCACGTGTGGTAATATAGCGCGTGATATTTTAACGCGTGAAAATTTATCGAATGGTAATACTATGCGAGGCAATATAACGTGTGGCTATATAACACATGGCGCTATAATGCGAGGTAATCTCATTAACAGTAATACCACGCGTGGCGATATAACGCGTGGTAATTTCCAACACTGCAATATCACGCGTGGCGATATAATGCGTGGTACTTTCCATCATTGTAATATCACACATGGCGATATAATGCGTGGTAGTTTCCATCATTGTAATATCACACATTGCGATATAATGCCAATATAACGTGTGGCTATATAACACATGGCGCTTTAATGCGAGGTAATCTCATTAACAAGAATATCACGCGTGGTACTTTCCATAATTGTAATATCACACATGGCGATATAATGCGTGGTGATTTCCATTATTGAAATATCACGCGTCGTAATATAACGTGTGGCAATATAACGCGTGGCAATACAACGCGTGCTAATACGACGCGTGGCAATATAACGCGTGGCAATATAACGCGTGGCAATATAACGCGTGGTAATATAACGCGTGGTAATATAACGCCTGGCAATATGACGCGTGGCAATATAACGCGTGGTAATATAACGCGTGGCAGTATAACGCGTGGCAATATAACGCGTGGTAATACAACGCGTGGCAATACAACGCATGGTAATATAACGCGTGGTAATATAACGTGTGGTAATACAACGCGTGGTAATACAACGCGTGGTAATACAACGCGTGGCAATATAACGCGTGGCAGTACGTGGTAATATAACGCGTGACAATATAACAAATGGTTATATAACACACGACACAAAATTTCTCTTCATACATGTCCAACATACATATTTACATAATAACCAATCCACAAATTATCCCTTATTAAAATTATAATTAAATCTCTTGCAAGAAAATGCACTTCCAACAAAATGTTTCAGTGAAACTATAGTATTAAAAAGTACCTCCTTTTCGTCTTGCAGTCTCGGGACGATGCATATTATGCACTTCGTCACGTTGAACGACGCGATTTAAAAAATGTCTTTCACAACGTTCTCATTTTAAACGAATCATTATGTTTACAATTTTTTTCTTTCGCACACTTTTACGGCGGAACAGCTGCCAACCCGTTACCAAGCAAAGTAACGAAGCAATTTTTTCTTTGACTACTGAATCAAGCAACGAAGTTGACCTCATTTCCCCTCGTTCAACTTAACTTTATAGCTGCCAGGTGTTGCTTACGTGCGCCTTCGAAGTGGCTCGATTAATTCGACGTGTTGACGTTTCTCTTTTCCATTTTTAGAGAAGGCTTGTAACAATTTCCGACGTTGGAAATTCGATCTAGTAACGAGGAAAATATACAAATTTTGTTGTATTTACGAATCCTTGAAAATAGAGACATCGGAACGATCAAACAAATGAAAAAAGTTTCAAACAGAAAGTTGATATAGGAGTTTTAAAAAATTGTGATTTGAAGTGCGAATGTTTGAGGAAATACGTTTTTGGGGATCTGTAGAGATTTATAGAAATTTGTGGATACATGAATCTAGAAGTACAACTACCTCATCACATAGTGATAGAAGGACGCGAAGATGTGACATTACAACTACCTAATCACATAGTGATCGAAGGACGTAGAAATGTGACATTACAGCTACCTAATCACATAGTGATCGAAGGACGTAGAGATGTGACATTACAAATATCTAATCACATAGTGATCGATGGGTGTAGAGATGTGGTGACATTACAAATATCTAATCACACAGTGATCTACCAATGTGGTGACATTTACTGATCCAAGAACGTAGAGATGTGTTGACATTCTTGATTTCAGAACACATGGATTTGATGATATATCTAGTAACACGTGTACTCAAACACATACGAACAGAAATGTGGTATGAAAACATATAGAAATACAAGTATGAGAACATACAAGAACTAAGAGGTACACGAATCTATGTGAAAATAGCTTGTCATATATATATTTCAAAATATAACAAATTCATAAGTATCTGAAAACATATGATACACATATGTATACACACATGTATATGTAATCCACATAGTAATATACGTAGAGTAGTACATGTGTGATAAGAGTACACATGTGCATATGGAAACCTAGTTAGTATTGCGATCTAAAGATAAATTCGGTAAGCATATCTAAAAATTTGCAAATAAAACTCAAATCAACCCTTCCACATATTCCTCTTTTATAACATAAACTGAACGAAGTGTCTTACAATTTTGTGAACCAGAAGGTATACTCAGAGGTGGTTTACTGGTGAGGACTGTAATTGGACGGGCAGAGGGTGGACTACGCTATCGGCACGAACATCCATTTTGATGGTTGGCGCCACCCTACTTACCCCTATGCCGGCTCGCACACGACCCATCGATGTATTGGCCGGCCGTTTATCGCTGGTCGATAACACGCGACACGCACCTGCGCTATTTCTGTCCGCGAGAAACACCACGGCCGAGGTCGCTGCAATTGTTTTCGCGATTTTAGGGGCTGATCGGGGTTGAAAACGCGTCCGCGAAAACCTCACGCTTGGTAACGCGCTTGGAACTAGGGTGGAGAGCTGTTTTACTGCATTTGTACTTTTAGGCTTTTAGTTTGAACTTTTAGATGTTTAGTGGCTTCAAAATCATTGTTTCAATAAAATGCATAGTCACAATTCAGTATGTAAAGTATGCATAAAATTGCAATTATTATAAATCAGCATCATCAACATTAATTACAAATCACATCATCAATATCAATGATTGAACATCAGTTATAGATCGCATCATTAACATCAATGTGACCTAATATTTCTGGTGTATTATTTGAACCTGAATATACTTACACATGTGGTACATATGAATACATCATTTACATATGTATATGACAACAAAGATAAAGTAATATTCAAAGAGATAAGAATAACACCATTTGTAACTGCAATTATTATAAACGATCATTAACATCAATGTCACCTAACATTTCTGGTATATCATTTAAACCTGAACATATCCACAATGTGATACACATATGTACATAACATACGTTTCATAATGATGTACATCAAATACGTACAATATATTATTAATTCATTTACAAAGAGATAAGAACAGCACCATTTATAATTGTACTCGTTACAAATGACCTTCAACATCAATGTGACCTAACGTTTCTATTAAGACATGGTATCATATGAACTTGAACATACCTAAACCATGTGGCCTACATGCAATGATATATATGTAACATATACGAATATGTTTCATATATTTTTAACTTATCAGCAACAAGAAAAGACAGAGCATCATAGCGTACGATCACCATGAACTTCGACATAAAAGGTTAGGTTCCGCGTGTTAACTGGTGGGTTAAAGTGGCGGAAATTAGGGTACCCGAATCCATATCTTCCATCGTTGTTCCTCTGGGTACCGGTAACGGCTGTCTTGCCGGCGACGTGCTTCCAATTTCAAGGTAAACCAAACCTGACGTTTCCATGCCGCTGGTTTTCATTAAGAAGCCAAACTGCAACCACACGTAACAGACTAGCCGTGTTTAGCATTCAGCCTCCGCTCGTGTTCCCTGCTTGCTCCTCTAAGCACCAGGTTTTCACCCTTCCATCGACCTTCTGCCAACCTTCCGTCCATGATAAAATATCACGGCCAATTGCCGTGCCAGTTCCTAAACGAGCGTTTTGTGCGTTTAACCTCACGAATGGCAAGTACTGGGTCGCTGGAGACCCTCTAATCCATTTTGCAGTAAATATATTCGGTTGGGTCTGCGACGATTTAATACCCAGTTAAGAATCAATTATATATGATGTTTAGGATTTAAGGTTCGTAGTCAAATTTAAATGGAATTGAGAGGGTGATATTTTAATAACTGGGTCGATTTTCTATTTTTGGGGTCATACATGTCGGTTTTGTTATAAATTTAACAAGGATTGATAAGTTAGTCATATTTTAATTTTGTGGGTAGATTTCGTATTTCTTGAGCAGATTATACAAAGATGTTTAATCGTGATTGGATGAGTAGTGCAGCATGATGGTACGCGTGGTGATTCAACACTTGGTAGTACTCCATGTACCACTACGGTGGTGATTTTAATTGTGGTAATACGACGCATAGTAATTCGATACCATGGTGATTTGACGCGTGGTAGTAGTACGCGTAGTAATTCGATCGCGTGGTGATACGAGGCATAGTAATTCGATCGCGTGGTAATTCGATCGCGTGGTAATACGACGCGTAGTAATTTGATCGCGTGGTATTTTGCCGTCTGATAATTCGATCGCGTGGTAATACGACGCGTAGTAATTTGATCGCGTGGTATTTTGACGCGTGATAATTCGATCGCGTGGTAATACGACGCGTAGTAATTTGATCGCATGGTATTTTGACGTGTGATAATTTGATCGCGTGGTGAATTACCGCGTGGTAATTCTATCGCATGGTAAATCGATGCGTGGTAATTCGATAGCGTAGATGTAACGCGTAATAATTTTCAAACTGTGCCCTAAGTTTTCAAACAAAAAACTAAAAAAGCATATAAACTAAAAAATCTGAAACTATAGAAATGTACGCAGCCCAAAAAATAACACAATTGAACAACTATATCTATTTCTCCACCGATTTTATTTTCACAGCGCCTTAAATCCAACCACGTACAGATCAAGTTCAAGGATGATTAACGTCCCTGGTTGAGAAGTTACGGTCGAAGGAGCAGACGAAGAGAAAGGTATAGGTTTAAACATAGCTACCTGGGTCACGATTAAACCAATAACTATTAATCGACGTGCTACCGCACATTCAGCAAAGTCGGCGCCACCCCTCGCAGTACTTGATGCATGCTGCTTCGAGTTTACGAATCGAACGGAGGGATGGTGGTTAGAGGGTGGGTGAGTTGTAGGGTGGCTACGAGGGGCGTGTTTCGCGTGAGACCGGGGAAATTCGCGTGGATGGTGGCGATGAATTTTAATGAGAGAACGATGGACGTTGGTGGGTTTGGTGCGATAGCGACTCGAATGGTTAAGATGTTTGTTTTATTAGACCCGCGGTATCGAAGATCGCTGAATAATAATATTCCGTAGAAATTCATGGGGTTAATTATAGTCGGTGTGATATAGGGGTGCAGTCGGAGATAGGGGATTGATAAAAAGTCTTATTTCCAATATATGTATCTGGCAATTAAATACTGTGTTATTCATATTCACTATTTTAAATAAAATACTCTCATTATTATTAATAATTTTGCAATTCTCAAATATTAATTATTAAGGCCCTCAAAGTTTTTAGAGTCCAAAAGTTTATTCCTTTAGTTCGAAATTTTTTTAATGAAATTTAAAATAAAGCATAATAAATTAATGTATGATTTATTTAATACTTAAGGGATGCAAGAACTAATTTTTAATGTCCATGTGCAGCTAATTTCTAACCTATAAAGATCGCAATGACACATGCCCATTCATAAAAATTCTAAGAAATGTAAAAGAACCATGACGCAAGGAACATTTCCAGAATTGGCGCACGTAGTACAAGTGTACGTTTGACGTTTCTCCTTTTTGATCCAGCAAACTGTGCCCGTAGGTATTGGAACCGAAGATATACGGGGAACGAATATCCAGAAGGGGCGGTCTAGAATTCTGGACTCTGTCCGAGCTATCGTAATGCCAGAACTATCTTTCTCTCTTGCTCCGCTTGTATGGAGTGACAAACGTGCTTTCTCTAGGACTTGGTGACCGATGGGACTCGAGATATAAACCACTGATCGGGATAGGGTTGTTCTCCAAAGGGGTAGACAACAATGCTTCGAATCGTAACGTTTGATAGAGGGTGAACGCTGCTGGTGGAGCTCTTTGTCGAAGACGACTCATACTGTTACGATGTTACTTGATAGATTCAATTATTTTTCAATTAGCAATGGTTAGACGGTTGCGGGTTACTGCGATGATATTGTAGATAGTTGGAGATTCATGGGTTCATTTTATTGAATTCCTAGGTTGAGGTAGAAATTCCTAGATTGATTTATAGGTACATTGATCCATAGGTAGCTTCATCCATATCGGTTTTGTTATACATTTAACAGGGATTGACAAGTTGGGGTCATATTTTAATTTTGTGAGCAGATTTCGTACGTTTTGAGCAGACGGTTCTTTGCTTAATCGTGATTGTATGAATAGTTGTAGCGTGATCGTACGCGTGGTGTTTCGGTGCGTGGTAATACGACGTATAGTAATTCGATCGCGTGGTAATTCGGTAGAGTGGTAATTCGATAGCATGATAATTCGATCGCATGGTAATGCTACGCGTAGTAATTCGATCGCGTGGTAATTCGATCGCATGGTAATTCGATCGCTTGGTAATTCAATCGCGTGGTAATGCTAAGCGTAGTAATTCGATCACATAGTAATTCGATCGCATGGTAATTCTATAGCGTGATAATTCGATCGCGAGTTGAATTGACGCGTGGTAATGCTACGCGTAGTAATTCGATCGCATGGTAATTCGATAGCGTGATAATTCGATCGCGTGTTGAATTGACGCGTGGTAATGCTACGCGTAGTAATTCGATCGCGTGGTAATTCGATCACGTGGTAATTTAACACGTGGTAATTCTACGCGTAGTAATTCGATCGCGTGGATGGATTCCTTGATCCACAAGTAGCTTAATCCAAAGGTATCTTGATATTATAAATACCTTGATTCAAAGATACTTTAATGTACACCTTGATCAATGTAAACCTTGATATAAAAACTCGTATCCATAGACCATATGTTCATAAGTGTACTCATCATATGTTCACATATGATATCTCTCAACTCTCTTATCCCCAAATCTTCAAGTCCCTATACATACCCCTATATCCCTACATTCTCAGGTCCCTAAGTCCTCCTATTCCAAAATTCACGTATCCTTACACACCCAGACCCCCACCCGAAATTTCCACATCCCTACATCCACATATACCCACATTTTCGCCCAAAGTCCAAAATGTCTCTACACCTCTCTCCCTCCAAACATTACAATTTTAACTTGAAACGATATCTTGATTTTAACTTGAAGTACTTATATCAATATCGAAATAAGCAGTACCACAAACGTTTAACGTACCTCATGAATAAATGGTAATTTTGTTTATACCCAGCAGATAAATTCGATATCCTGGCTGGTATCCACGTAACGAGGGAAGAAAATTTTGACGAGGGTCCGCAACACGTAAAATCACGAGCAAAGGAATGGCCGTTATCCGAAAATGTAAGGCACAGAGAGAAGAGAGACACGCGAGATTCGCTGTTAACGAAACTAATTTCATTGTCGTCCACTTATTAAGATCAAGACAGGGAAACTCGTCGACCGGTCTCGCCTGTTCGGCGTTCAGTTGCATAAGGAGCAACGTGCCGGCGTCTCCGGTTAACAATTTACTTACAAAGCGTCAATTTACTCACCGTGGCTGCCATGGAGAGATGAGGGGCGGCTTGGACGGCGGGTTCTGAGGCTTCACTAAGCGAGCCATAGCCGACCGGAAGCTGGCCTGCCTTTTGACATCCTGTAACAGACACCGTTTACGAGTTTTCGTTTGATTCAAAACACTGTTTTAGGGGGACTCTTCGGACATTTTGAGGTCGACTTTGACAAAATAATTTTTGGTATACTTAACAAATTTTATTATGTCATTATGTCACATTTCATTATCAGATCAATGTGATCTTACAAGAATAATATCACAAAATAATACTTGGTCTACGTAAATTTAAAACTTACAGTTTTGTAGAATGTCTATACAGGGTGTTCGGTTACAGGTGGGAACCCTCTTAAGGGATGGTAGCTGGGGTAATTCTGAACAACTTTTTAACCGACTTCGAAAAAGGAGGTTACTCAATTCGATCAGTATATTTTTTTTTCTATGTATGTTCACCGATTACTCCTAGCTGGGTGAAACCGATCGGAACGAAACCTTTTGCATCTGGTAGGGTCTGACTCCCCATTGGTACCATTACTAAAAAATTTTTCATTTTTTAATTGCAAAGTATTTTTATTGCAAAAATAAAAATTCAATTTTAGTGCGCTTTTAATATCTTATCGCGGACATGATACTGAACAATTTTGTTTATATACAAATTTCACGGAAAGCTTTAGTTTTCGAGATATTAGCAAAAAATTCTTGTTAATTTTTGAAACCACTTCGAACGATTTTTATCTCCTTCTAATACGTTATTAGTGGCATGATTCTGAACGAGTTTTTCCTTATGCATAAGTGTCGGAAAACTTTAGTTTTCGTGATATTAGCGAAATACTATAGTTATCAATATTAGTGGAACGCCACGTGCTGCACACGGGAAAGACAAGAAAGGGCAATTGCAATGCACTGTCCTAAAACACTAACACTAGCTTTACCGCTCTGACACGCGATATATGCAACAAGATGAGTTCACATTGACGTTGGTGTATTATACGTAATTATGTTCATGGCATTTACGCAGACAAAAAAAAAGCCCGGAAGAACTGTCTCACAGTATCCTATACAATTCTCCCCGTTCCACTAAAAAGCGTGAAATAAAATAATTTTAAGAAAAAAATACACCAACTTCGAAATGCACTAAATTGGGGAAATTATTTTATATTTCCTTCATTTTTCTTTCACTTAATTTTACCTTATACGAGTGTAAATTTAGAACAAGAGGCACATGTAGAGTCTTTAGAAATTTTAATTTGTGCGATTGAAATGGAATTGCAATTACAATTACATTTTTTAAATGTGTATATTGGAAATGGGTGTAAAAACTAATTAACTAATATTTATAACTATTTAATAATTTTAACACAATTAACACCTTTTAACACTGAATGAATTTATTTTAAACATGAAACAAAAACCAGAAAGGAGCTTTTAAATACACAAGATCTTTTTAAATACGTGTTCAATATCGTAATCACCAAGAGAGAAAGAAACAGTAATGAATAAATTTATAGATGTTATTTTATTTTAACATTTGAGGATCTAATTGAAACGAGCGGTATCATATAAATAGTAGATAAATATACAAACTTAATTACCGACTCATTGGTAAATTACCGACATATTTGTATATTTATTTTTGCTATTCTCAACAGTGTAAATATTTTTATTTTCAGGCTCAACTTTTATTTTCAGACATTATTGAATTTTTATTTTGCTTTTTAATGTTCTTGAATTTTTGCTCATTCTTTCGAGCTCTGAGATTTTCGTACTTCGTAATAATTATATTTCGTGTTTTGGAATGTATTTCTTGGAAACGGAGCGCGTAGAGAGAACGGAGCGTCGACGCGCCCGAGAATAATAAACAACAGATGTCTATTCGTGCCGGACTATAGGCGATAAGCGAGGAGAGAGCGAAGCAGGACGAAGGCGCGGGGAGTCATTCGAAGTTTACCTTTCGTACGCGAAAGACGTGTTGTGTCCTGTGTTCAGTCTTGTCTGCGATATATTCTTTTGCGACTTTAGTTCGATTTCTTCAGGATTTTAATTCAGATTTTCAGGTTTCATACCTGATCGTAATTCTAATTTAAGTTTTATAGTTTTAAGAATGTTTCAGGTTTTAATTTTAAATGTAATTTTTATTGGTTTATATATGTCTTAATTATTTTTATCTCTTTCAGGTTTTAATTTTATGTAAGCAGTCTATTAATTCATATGTGTCTTAATTGTATTTGTATATTTCAGGTTGTGATTTTAATGATTCATGTTTGTATTAATATTTTCCAGATATTCTAGGATTTCATTTGAATTAGGTGATTGAAGATTTGTCAACAATATTGTATATTTTATATGCGCATTTTTAATATGAATTTTGCATGTTATCATTAATTTGTGTGCCTCAATATTAATATTTTACTAATCTTGCATTTGTTTCTCTATTTTTTATAGTTACACTTGATTATTCTATAGGTAATAAATAGGTCATCATTGAAGACTTCCTTCGAGGGATTTCATCAACTTATGCGCTAATTTTAAATTTATTTTGCGTTAATTTTAAGTTGCGTTTATGGTAACATGTTCTATTGCATCGAGGGATCATCGAGCGATGCGTGCATTAGTTTTAAATTAATTTTATGCGTGCGTTAGTTTTAAGTTAAGTGTGCTCGTGGGCAGAGGGGTGAGTCTTGTAAGTACCTCTAATTCTAACTTGCACTTATCTCCACCATTCTCAAACTTTATACGCGTTAGCTTGTAGTATACCCCGTTATTTTTTGTCAATTGTTCCAAACCCAAGTGGATCATTGGGGGTTCATAGCGCTGTGAACGCGCGGTAGAGGTGAGCTGGAAGTACTGGTATAGCACGAACGACTCATCTCGGCGGGGCCGATCGGGGTAGTACCAATCCTTACCGATGTGCTCCCTGAACGGTCGCCATCCTGCCAAGGGGCATTACGGTCTGGGTGTCCCCCCCTCGGGAACACGTGAAAGACAAGAGGGGCAAAATGGATACCCTCCGCCATTTCGGGAGTGTCACTCGAACTTACCTTAAGTACATTTCGGTTTATCTTTGCCTCCGTGGTTCACGTAAGCCACTGTGGACTACCCTTTGACCCATGGAAGGCGAGGTTCTCTTGGCGAAAAATACTGAACCCTCTCCTTTGCGAAAGTTCTTCTAACTTTCTTTTCGTTTAGTAGAAAGTTCTTCTAACTTTCTTCCCTTTGCTTTTTCAATTCGTTTCGTTAGATTATTTGAGTGCAATTTTAGAATTAGAGGTACCGTGCGGCGTTTAGAAAAAGTTAAGCGTATGTGTGGCATGCCATGCGATTAGTATTAAGTTAATGTATGCGTGCGTGCGTGTGATACAAGTTTTTTACTGGATTGTGGAAAAGAACTTGTATATGCGAGCGTAGGAGATAAGTAGAGTCAGAACTCATTTATCCTTCTGATAAATGAGGTTGCATTTGGAGGGTGGAAGGGATTTGGAGTTAGGGTGGGTCACTATCGTAGCCACCTCCACGTGGTGTGACCCGGTAATCGATGTCGTTTTCTAAATATTTTTCACGACATTAACATTAGAAAACCATATCGAGCTAAGAGCTACGATTACAACTTCTCAATTTCATATCTTAATTGCATTAATTCTGAGCTGTGGGAGGACAGGGTGGATTCGGGTAGGTTTTTCGTCACATATCGTGACGAAAAGCTTGCGCAAATTGTAAATGCCTTTTGTTCTAATTTTTGAACAAAAGACACATTTAGGGCTTTTTGTATTGTACTAATTTTTAATGTTTCAGGTTTATCTTATTTATTGTATGTTTCAGGTTTTAATTTTTTAATGTAAGTAATTTTTAATGTTTCAGGTTTGTCTTAATCATTTTTATCTGTTTCAGGTTTTAATTTTATGTAAGCAGTTTATTTATTTATATGTGTCTTAATTATATTTGTATGTTTCAGATTCTTATTATAATTAAGTAATTTAATATTTCTCATGTATATTGTATATTTTATAGGTGTATTTTTATTAAGTCGAGTCAAGTTTTAAATATTATAATGTTACTAATATTGCATTTGCTTCTCTGTTTCCTCTTTTTATTGTTACGACTAATTCTGCAGGTAATGAATATGTCCTCATTGAAGACATCCATCGAGGGATGCGTGAGTTAATTTTAAGCTAATTTTATGCGTGCGTTTTCTGGTGCGCCGCCTCCGAAAAGGTTGAAATGTATTTAATATACTACCTAGCGAGTAAATAGGTTTCATTCATACATGTTACGTAATTGTATGATTGAATGAAATAGAAATTACTTCATTAGGAAATGGAAATTATTTTATACTTTTTAGTGCATTTCGAAGTCGGTGTATTTTTCTTCTAAAAATTATTTTTTCCTTTACCAAAATGCAAACAATAACAAACTTGAAGATATTAAAAGTTTAACTTAACAAGGCTTCAACTTAACATAAAAATATTGTAAAATTATTTACACTTATTTTGTATCAAATTGAAGCTTGATTGCCAGAAAATATCTATGGTGTATGACAAGCATATTCAAGTTAAAAAAATTGTATATACTTCATAAAAAATAATATGATAAATTTTATGAGTGCAATAAAGTGACAAATTTTGGGAAAAACCTATTTCTTGAAAGATGCTGATAAATCTAGTCATTTTACTTTGCCACCACATTCATTAAAGTGTATGACCACTTACGTTTATCATTCTAATGGCTCTAGAAGAGTGCAACTTTTGCTGTGACCTACTTTCAAACCCTCCCGTGACCTACATTTAGGTACTCCTTACAAACTACATTCTGAAGCCATCTGAATTAAATGAACGGCTGAAAGTGACTGAATTTAATGAACCGGTTTACATATAACACTTTCGGAATGATGTAGAGTACAAGTATTAAAGAAGATCGTATTCCAAATTCGTATTACAAGGTGAAGTGTTTCACTGATGTATTTTTCTGGATATAGGGAAAAGGGAAATATGCTTTGTATTAAATTATTGTACAAATTTCCTAAATTTTCCAAGTTCCCCAAATTCTTGAATTTTCCAAATTTTCCAAATTTCCCAAGTTTCCCAAATTTCCTAAATTTTCTAAGTTTCCCAAATTCTTGAATTTTCTAAATTTTCCAAGTTTCACAAATTCTCGAATTTTCTAAGTTTCCCAAATTTCCTAAATTTCTTAAATTTTCTAAATTCCTTAAGTTTCCAAATTTCCAGAATTTTCCAAATTTTCCAAATTTCTTAAATTTTCTAAATTCCTTAAGTTTCCAAATTTCCAGAATTTTCCAAGTTTTCCAAATTTTCCAAATTTCTGAAATTCCTCAATTCAAAAATTTCCCAAATTTTCTAAATTCTTAAATTTCAAAAATTTCCAAAATGCCAAGATTTTCAAAATTTACAAATTTAAAAATTTCCGATTATTCCCTAAATTTTCAAATACCTAATTTCTCCTACCCGTACATCACCAAATCCACAAACCTTGAAATACCTAAATTCCCCAAATCCCCAAATTCCAAAATTCCAAAACCTCTAAATATACCATAATTAAACACCAAACTACCAAATGACAAATTACTCCAAATTTCACAATATTTGCCTAACCTACAACGGCAATAACAGAAATACTTCCTGTCTCCATAGTTGTAGCACAGGTAAAAACGCCGAAAAGACTCGTTCTCGGCTAATTACCCTAGCGAAGCTGAAATTCAATAAGCCCGATTTTCACGCACAGGGCGTGGATTCAATTAAAACGTCAACGAAGGAAGGACTAAATTCGCGACTGTTCCATTTTCCTCGTCGTCCTTCGTAGCCGTACCACTCGAACGAAGACGTAATTCTTTTAATTACTGGCTGGCTTAAAATACAGCCCCTGTTAGCGCGCGAGAGAACCGACGAGGCAACAATGGCGAGCAAGACAGAGAAAGAGAGAACACTTTAGCGAGGCTTCAAATTAAAACGCGTAATTACGCTCGACGAATTTACTTGCAATTAATTTACGATTACCTTTCAAGTCGTTGCCGCAACTTGCTCCAACATCATCAACGTTTCGTTCGCAAATCAAGTTTCCAAATTTCATTTCGATCGGAATAGTACAGAGAAGAAGATTTCACGGTGTAACATAGAAAGGGAGGAAGAAATATTAATGGCGGGATAATTCTGAAATGTGGGGAAGTTACATATTTGAGGAATGAATGATTTGGAATTTTAGAAATTATTTATTTAAAGAATCTTACAAAATTTAAGATAATTATGGACTTGAGAATTTTTCAAGAATTTAGATTAATTGTAAACTCGAGAATTTTGCAAAACTTTGAATGATTATTGACTTGAGAATTTTAGAAAATTTAGAATAATTGTGGAGACGAGAATCTTGCAAAATTTAGGTTAATTGTTGACTTGAGAACTTTAGAAAATTATGAATAATTGTAGGCTTGAGAATTTTGGAAATTTGTGAAAGTTGAGTAACGCAGATGTTAAGAAAGCAAATGAGATTAATAATTAGAAAATTTACAAAAATGACGCGTGGTAATTTGATCGCGTGATGATTCGACGCATGGTAATTTAATATGTGATTATACGACACATAGTAATTCGATTGCATGGTAATTCGATCGCGTAGTAATTCAATCGCTTGGTAATTCGATCGCGTCGTAATTTGACACGTGGTGATACGACGCGTAGTAATTCGATCGCATGGTAATTCGATAGCGTGGTAATTCGGTACTGTGGTAATTTGATCGCGTGGTGAATTGACGCGTGGTAATTTGATCGCGTGGTAACTCGGTCGCTTGGTAATTCGATCGCTTGGTAATTCGATCGCGTGATAATTCGATCGCTTGGTAATTCAATCGCTTGGTAATTCGATCGCGTTGTAGTTTGATCGCGTAGAAATTCGTTCGCGTGGTAATTCGATCGCGTGGTAATTCGATTGCGTGGTAATTCGGTCGCGTAGTAATTCGATCGCTTGGTAATTCAATCGCGTGGTAATTTGATCGCTTAATAATTCGATCGCGTGGTAATTTGACGCGTGGTAATTTGATCGCATGGTAATTCGATCGCTTAGTAATTTACCACATTAACAAAAATTTTCAAATTAAAAAATTGACAAATCAAACTTACAAACCTAACATTCTAGAATCCAAAAAAATTATAAAATTGAAAATATTTAAATACACGATCCCCAAAAACCTACATAAAATGTAAAGCGATCCACATCCACCTCTTTATCCTGAAGCCTACTTTGCACTGGAGTATACTCAGGAGAACGTTAACGAGAAAATCATAGGAGGTAATTAATCGTCGGGCTGTTGGTTTAATAGCGGTCGGGGATAAATAGTAAATAGGCATCAGCGAAAAAGATGTAATCTTAAATCCAGTTTGTCCACGAGCTGACGAAGTTGCGGTGGATGTTAGCGTATAAGCTGAAGTTCTATCTGGCTCGTCAAAACTTGATACACCGTTCACGGCCAATCAAACTTTGAGCTCTGGTAATCCTGAAGCCAAATATTCCGCTTGCACGTTATCCGCTGATGGCTGAGACCGTACGTTTTCTCAGCCATCATGGCGTTAATACTTTCAGCTTCTCTAATACTATGTTTGAAAGCACACATCTCTGTGCAAATTCAGGGTGGTGCGATCGTAAAATTGTGGAGGGAAAAATTAAATTGACGCTTTAAAATTATTTTACCTTTGCTATAAAATTATTTTTTAGGAACTACTGTTTATAACTATTCTATATAATTATATTATATAGAATTATATAATTCTATATAAGGTGATTTATTAAATATTTATGAGTGATACGTGTTGTATACATAGCTACTATGATAGTTCATATATTAGAATCATTTATAGATATTCATTAGGTTCATAGGTTTCTATTTATGTTCTTTTCATGGTGTAAAATAATTTATGACAAAATACTGTTAATTTTTGTAAGATTCTTAGTAAATCTAGATGACTAAAAATATGTTTTTTAAACATTAGTTAATATTGGAATTTGGGAATTTTTTAGTTTATACACGTTTTTTATTTGAAAATTCGGAAAAGCATATTTGGAGTGTTTAAATTTATAAACTTGAGAATATGGAAATTTTCAGCCTTTGGAAATTTGAGGAAAAGTGATGTGCTCTTCTCTATGTAGGGTCGCGTTAACTGATCGGCGTTCACATCCCAACGCGATCAGTTACGGTGAGAGGTATCAGTTTTCGAGAAACAAACCAAATAAACATTGTGTAACCATTGCGATCGATATAACTGCATTCAGTACTGTGTATCAATGTACATATTTTGTATATATTATAAACTTGTAAATAGATATTGTGTACCATAAATACGGTTCTAAGTTGTCAACATAAAAACCGCTGTGCAGTATTCTTTGTTCCCGAAATCTAGGAACTTAGAAATATAGGTACATATAAATACGAACATCTCGTAGTTTGAAATGTATAATTAAACCGTCGCAAGGTTCAAGAACTTATGATGTCCTGCGCTCACTTACGAAGGGATACCGCTCAGTTAAGGCGACTTCATAAATAACCGAATGTTTCGGATAAAAAATCGAGACGATTATGAATGTTTACCGCGTGTTTACCGATTAGAGGTAATTTCTTCAATAATTACCGAATGTTCAGTATAACATTGCGAGATGATCGCGAGTCCATCAAGCAGTCGCGACCATTTCGGGGTTCCAAGGGAAGCATCGTTCCGCTCTGCTTCTTCCCCGCAGGAACCCCCTTTGTCTCTCTTTCCCTGGGTGCAACGGTACCGTTACATGCATATGCAAATTTATTCTGACCGTGCGTCTATGTGCCCTCGCACATAGAGCGTTCGCTCGTGCGCGTTGTCGGAGCAGCAGAGAGGGTCATAAATTAAATGATGTAAATGCTCTGTCCACCCTCTGTCGCGGCGACGAGAGACGCACGATTTCTCTCTCTCTCTCGCTCTCTTTCTCTCTCGGAGCTGGACAAACCCCGAGTGACCCCAACGATCCATGCTAACCCTGGCCGAATCCAGACCCCTTCTGACTGATTATAATTATCGGGGCGTACCCTGCGGCTCGACTCGACTCCACTCGACTCGCTTCGACTCGCATGAACGAAGAGGAAAGATAATGCGGCCTACCCTCACTGCCATTGATTCGGACGAGCCTAACTGCCGTCGAATTGCCGTAAGTGTTCGTATCGACGCACACCACTATCAACCTTCATCCCTCCTCGTTGAATACTTTGGTCAACCATCGGTTACGTGCGCGTACGGATCAGATATTTGCTCGGTGCGGAACTAATTTTTATCGCAGGGTGCTGATTAGGGGTAGCGGAGAACGGGTTTGAAATTGGATTTCGGGAGGATTATGTTGGACAGTTTCATGGCGGGGGGCTTTGACAATTCGCTCCTTGATTATTCAAGGAGATCTGAGGATTTTTCGATTTGGGGAAATTTGAGAAAGAATTTGGGAGTTGGTGGAGAATTGAGTAGTCGGAATTTAGATATTTAATATTTTAGAAAGTGGAGAGTTGGGAATTTGGGATCCTAATACATTGATACGTCAATAAATTGATACATTGCTACGTTTGTATATTGATACATCAACACATATATTGATGAGTTAATACATTGGTACGTTTATATATTGTTATATTAATACATTGATACATTGATGCATTGATACATTGATACATGGATACATTGATCTATTGATACATTGATGTACTGATACATTGATGCATTGATACATTAATACATTGATACATTGATACATTGATACATTGATGTATTGATACATTGGTGCATTGATACATTGATACATTGATACATTGATACATCAACACATTGATACACTGATACATTGATACATTGACGCATTGATACGTTGATGAGTTAATACATTGTTACGTTTACATATTGATACATTGATAGATAAATGAACCGTTCGATTGTCAATTCGACGAATCAAAGAATTGATGAATTATTGAATCTGTTGAAAACATGAGAATAAATAAATTCCCCCAAATTTCACTACAAATCACCAAATAATTTCTCTGGTACCAAATATCATCAATCGGTGAATTTTCATCATCATAAAATAAACTCAAGCTATTTATACGTTTTCAGTATACACTTTGTTTCCTCTTGACACGAGCATGATCGAAATACTTGAATATTTCAGCAAGTAACAGTACAAGCAATAACAATTCTAATTTCACGAAATCCCAACGGGAAGAATAACTTCATCTTAGGAAAAGTTTCTCATCGCAAGCAAGCGTCTTAAATACGCTCCGCGAAAGAATTGCCAGTGTTGTTCCATTTCCACCTGTCCGACGCGTCTCCGGTTTTCCTCGCGCGCGTTATATGGCCGCTTCGACCTCACGGAACTTTAATCGCGCGATTAAATTACATCTCGCGAGGAAGACGTACCGTCTCGCGGCGGTTCACGGTAGAACGAATTTACCCTGTCTTTTACATTCGTTAAGCTTGTTCCGCCTGCGAAGACTTAATTAAACGGCTCGACGAACCAGCCTGGATACACCGTGTGTATTTATCCTTCGGAAGAAAAGACAATTTTCTGATTTGCCTTTGTCGATTATGAATAACGATCGTAATTATTGACGACACTTTCGGGAATTAAGCAGACAATAGTTTTCTTCGCTGTTTTTGTTTGGGGGTGTCAAAAAATCTTAAAGTTTCAGCTTTCTGTTCATACTAGTCTTCGTACTAAAAAAGATTCTGAAGAAGATCTTCATACTAAACATATAAGTAAATAACTCTAAAGATTTAAATACACAAATGATTTTAGATATTTTTTTAACTTCTAAAAAATTGTATTGATTTAATAAAATTGCAAGACTTTAACGTTAATAAACTGAATTTATTAATTCATTAAATTTAAAGCATTTTTATATGTCAAACACTTGTATAAGTTAGGTAACACTAAGAAAAATAGTTTTGTAAATCACATTATACAATAATCCTATTACAACTAATAACAAAAAATATGTATTTAAATTCTCAAACCTTCTAAAAATGAATAACCAAATGAACGAAGAGTAGAATTAAGTAGATAGAAGCCGAAAATAAAACCGAAGAGATCACCATACATTCATGAAGCAATAACCCTAGAATTACCCAGATTAAATTTTATTTTATGCTGATTACACAAGTATCACGCGATCAAGATAAGTTTCAAGGAAAACGAGAAGTTCCCAATGAACATCTGAACGAAGCTCGGTGTCAGTTATTTCCGATGAACCGGATATCGAATCGAAAAGGAGGAAGCTAGAGTAGATTGGAACACTGTCGAATTTGCGAGAGCCACCGAAAGCTTTCCAGATTTGCATATCACCGAATTTTATTGAATACATTACTCTCAACCATCTCTTCCTCGATCAGACCTATGGAAAGCAAACGTTGGTACTGGAGAGGTGAAACGGGTACATTAATAACTAACAATGAGATATGAGCATGAAGATAGTTTTTAGATTTCTGTTTCTTTTCACGATAATAGATTCTTTGGAACATGTTGCAGTACAAGTACCTGCATCAATGTATCGATGCATCAATGTGTCAAGGTGTCAATACATCAATATATCAATATACAAATCTACCAATCTATTGATGTGTTCATCTGTTTATCAATCTATCATTCATCAATTTCATCATTTCCATCAATTTGATAAATTTCATTAATGTCATCATTTTATCGATTTAATTAATTTCGTGAATTTCATGAATTTTATCAATGTCATCAATGTTATCAATGTTATCAATGTTATCAATGTTATCAATGTCATCAATGTTATCAATATCATCAATTTTGTCAATATCATCAATGTTATCAATGTCGTCAATGTTATCAATGTCCTCAATGTTATCAATGTCCTCAATGTTATCAATGTCGTCAACGTTATCAATGGCATCAATGTTAACAATGTTATCAATGTTATCAATGTTATCAATGTTATCAATGTCATCAATGTTATCAATGTCATCAATATTATCAATTCATCAATTCATCAGTTGATCAATTCATCAATTTATCAATTTAACAACTTCTCAAGTCTAAAGAATTGAAAGTATCAATTGAAAATGAACAGTAAATGTCAATGTCACGTTAAATTACAGTCGATGTACAAAATATTAATAAAGAAAACTGAATAATAAAATTCTTCAACACGTCACATTAGCACCAGTAAAAAGAATAACGAGACAATTCCGCAAACATTCGTCGGTTGTTCGTTCGCGAAGTACAGCATCGCGCAGCTCTCATTGCATTACCCATCCAGCCATATAAACGACCATCCGCTTCACTTGCAAGTACGAAACTCTATCATCAAACAAATTCTCTTGAAACTAGCTAGCTCCGTTCGTAAGAAGTTTCCTGTTCATCGTGAACGAGCGGGAAACACGTCGAGCGAGCAGCAGCACACGCGTGCCTTCTCATCCGGCAAAGACGCCACGAGCTGCAACTAAATTCTTTATGCAACAGAGTTATACGTTAGTTCAATGCATACACCAGACACCGACGAACATCATTCAATAATGTCTCGCCCAATTTCACTCGATCCTTTGCACAATTTGTAACTGCGTACAGTATACTACACTTCCTTTGATCAACTTTCACGTTTCCTTACAGACGGTGCTGCCTTTGTTGTCTCAATTTTATTTCGCGTTCCACTTTTTTTCTGGGAGTGCTTTTAAATTATTTTTGTACGAAGTGTGAGAACTTTTAATTAGAGGATGTATCTAGGGGTTTGTGTACTAACTTATTTATTTGTAATTTCATAATTTTATAAAAGCTATTTAATTTCATCAAAACCTCTGTAACCAAAAATTCCAAATTCCTTCAAAATTCACAAAACCCTATAGCTACACAAACCCCAAAATTTTCGTTTTCTGAAATATGGAAGAAACGTTCCAAAAAAAGGCGAATCGTTAAAGGTAGCCAGTAGTATAAATTAAATGGCCAGGTTTGAAACGCAATCACGCATGGGAAGTATTCCACACACGAGCACCCAATCGTCGCCGACATTCCGCTCGCAGCGAGCACATTTTGTCGCGTGCAGGTTAATTAAAATTCCTAGCGCAAAAAGTCAAAGGAGGACCGAATTCCGTCGCTTCGGAACAATAAAATTCGCCACGGTGTCGAATTTTAAAATTCAATTGTCTCCGTTTCTCGTCAAGGGTGCTCGAAAGCGGCAGAAGACGAAAGCAAGAGAGGGAAATCTCGTGGATTTAGCCGGAAATATTTCTCATCGGCATTGGCATGCGAGCCGCGATTATTCGTATATTTCAGAAGGCTGGTACAAATTGTTCCCGCTTCCGGTCGCGTGTATCCGTGTCTCGGTGAGGCGTTTAAAATTCCACGTGCGGCCAACCAGCCGCGATCCAGGATTTTGATTCTCGCCGTTTCGACGCCGCTTAGCGAGAACCAATACCCGTCCCGACGTTTCCCATGGGGTTTCCCATGGGGTTGCACGGAGAGCGAAGCTGCACGATCATCGTTTGCCCTCCTGTTTCTCTCTCTCGCCCGATTTTTTCTTCTTCTACTCGTTCCCGTGTGTATTTACGTGATCGAATACGTAAGCAGTCCGACTTTCTCGTTCTTTTACCACGAACGACGAGTCTCCTTTTTTCTCTATTTGCTTCGATTTCGATGGAAATCCAGATAGAATTCGACTTATTTGCGGACTATTTTACCGGCGAATTGTAACATCTAGATCTACTTGGATTCTGTTTGCGATTTTTATGGCGATTGATTTGCTTTTTTTATGACTGCGTTAAGGTGTAAGTTTGTAAAACGGTACAAGATTATTAAGATTTAGCAATTCAAAAATAGATGACATTTATTAATTAAAAATTTACATGATTTATCGATTAAAAATATTAAACAATTAAAATAAACACTTATAACTTTTAAACTCTTTATATTTGTAGTTATGAAAGATGGGAAGAAATATCAGATCAACACGACACACGATAACAGAATGTAATATAGAAATTTCCAAAAAATTTGAAATTCCCAAATCAAAAACCCCATAAATTCCATAAACATAAAATTTCTCAAAAAATCATAAAACTTAATTTGCATCATTCAAGCATTTCACGTAATAATAATAAAATGCAACAGCTAAGACCAAGCGTAGAACAAGCTGTCAGCATCGAAAAGAAATAAAAAAGCACCATAACACGGTAATTTGTGGAGCATCAACGTTGACCCAGTTCCGAGAGGTCCAAGATTACCTAACACGTTTCTGAAAATGCCCCGCAGAACTCTATTATCATCCGTGACGGTATCATAAGACGAGAATCGAATGCGCGAGAGACGGAGATAATGCCGAAGGGAGTAAGTCGTAGTTTACACGCGAAATCCAACCCATGTGCCGACGTAATCGAAATGAGACGGAGACCCCCGTGTACCCCATGGACAGGATTGATGGACAGCCAGTGGTCCGTGACGTGACCACCTGACATTCTTGTCCGATCGGGCTGACATGCCCCAGGGATCATGCATGCGAGTTTCGTGCTCACGTAGCAAAACGTCTACTCCGATTTTCCGCCACGTACTGCTCGATTCTGCGCCCGAATCCGCTCGCTAACGTTCGACCGTTGCAGTGAATCAACATCTTCATCAACTCCGAAGATCCTAATTGCAATTGTAATGGGGAGATACGGTTTGCGGAAGCTCATCGGTGCAAAATTCCTGTTATGTCACCCATTCGACAAATAAAGATGTGGACGATTGTTGGAATTACTGCAAGACATTGAGATAACGTTTAACACCAAATAATGAACATCGATGAGATCTGAAGTAGCTATTTTCTAAAATTTTGAAAACTTGAAAACTTGGAAAGTTGCAGTCATGAAAAATGAGTGATGAACGTTCAACGATAAAAAATAAATAGTCACATCTACACATGTCACCGTTGAAAGAAACTAACTCCAAATAACAAAAAAGTCGAAAGTAAATTTAAGAGTGCCCTAAACTACGAAAGTGATTACGATGACCGTACATTTGCATTCTAAAATCGATGTCAAACGCGAAATGGGCCATAAAGCTGGAAACTATAGCAGCGTCCTATATGGAGTTTTTAAATAGAACTTAACGAAACACGCTCGAGCCATTTGCGAATGCAGCTATTAATCAAGCGATATTTCCTGTTTCAGATGTTACGGAAGCGGCGGAGAATTTAGCGTTATCGTCGTTTATAGCTCCATTTACGTACAAACACGCGTAACTGCTTGTACGTGCGCATTCACAGATGTGACCTACGTCCCTGCGGGCTTCTAGAGCTGGTCAGTGTGTATCCACGTATGGATGGAACATACCCATGGGCCAGTGTGTATCCATGAAACAAGGCGCAAGTGTTTACTCGATACCACCATTGTGTTATGGAAAGCGAATTTGGAAGGGAAGATTATTACAAATTAAATAGATCTTTTGTCTGAACGAGGTTCTTACTGTAACTAGCTTCTTCTTCTGTCGTTCTTGAGTCGTCGCTTTTTTAGTCAAGTATCGCAAGATTACATGGAATGTCACTCATGTAGGATGAAGGTACAAATAGTCTTAAATACTCTTAAGTCTATAATGGTCCAAATAAATTGTACTATTATTGTACTACTATACTTTTATTAATAACTTATAGTATTAATTACTGTACTTTCATTAATAACTAGGTCGACAATATAATATATGTGTAACTGATGCATAAACTAACATGCACAACCCTTCGTAACCTCAAGATATGATAGAAATTTCCACAAAAGTACCACAACAAAATTTTGTTAATATACAATCTTATGTATAAAATTTGTTTAAAAATAAAATCTGAGATCAGTCATTTTGGTTTCATTTAATGATGCATGCAAACGATTAAAGACATACCTACATTATGCTAAAAAGAAATTGTCTTGTAAATTCAACGTATGTGATAAATATACAAGTTCCATAATATTCTCCTCTTAACAGCAAATAATTGGACTATTAATAAGTAATTCGGCTATTAATAAGCCCGGTGTTAAGTAAACATGGCTCATAGCTAATGGAAACAGTATGAATCCGAGCAGTAAAATAATTGACGGAAAGAAACGATCAAACAGAAATCCTATTAAAATGGTGAACTAAGCTTTCAGTTTGGTCAGTTCGAATTGGCAATCCCTCTCGAAGCACCCTCAGGCGATACCCCATCGGTAAATCGAAAGGACAGAGGATCCCATGGTGATACGTCATCGAATGGCCAAACAGGCCATCGAAGCCAGTCGAATCCAGCGTTTCCATCGTGGGCCGACACGCCACACCGCACGTACAATTCGTCCCTGCTGTCGGCTGTCAACGTAATTACACGTACGGGGACCATTAGACACGCGCGACGCTTACAAACGGCTCAAACCACCTGCGAAATCGTCACTTTGTTCCGCGGTTAAATCATGCCAAGCTCACGCGCCTCGCATCCCGACTGATACACCTATCGGACTATCGGTCGCGGTCATATCGCGAAAAGTCGAAAATCTCCCCATACTTTGCATCCGATCTTTCCTGGCAGATGACAAATTTCTAACTCAATTTTTTTACGAATACTTGTTTGACTATCAGTATTCATTATAAAGGAATTTATACAAGTTAACTTGTATAATTCGTAAATTCAAGCAACTAGAATTTCCTCCAAACATTTAGCAACATTTAGAAGCCTTGTTCGACGCCATCACAAAAAACCACGAACCACGTCGAATGTTAAAACCGCCATGTTCCCAAGATATTGACACGCGATAACCGGACGTTCCCTGAATAGAAATTTTCGAAATGTCTCCTGAGGTTTTTCGCAAAAATTCTGTTCATCGATCGGCCGGGAAATCAGAGGATTACATTCGGTCCTATCCGAGATCGGAAGGAAAGTCTGTAAAACACGTTCCGGTTCCCATGGCGACACACGACCGTACAAGAAATCCATTTCCCTCGTGTGGAACACTTTCTGTGTTTCAATGAAAGGAACTGGAGATGAATTTACCGATCAACGACTGAAAGTTTATACGCCGGCTTGTGCTTGACAGAAACATTTTCTATGAGCTGCTCGAGAACTGCTCTACCGTCTACAGAGAATTGAACGCGTACATGTGCCACCGTTATATTACTTGTAGTATATCGTTTTTCAGCGAAAATGGAATAAATAATTTCTGCTCGCTGCATCACGAATATTTATATCGATTACAGGAGTACGGGTTTTCGTCTTGGTATTTTTTTTTTATTTACTTTTTAACGCCATGTGCGTTGCAGCTCATTTTATGAAGAAAGAGTAAGTCTCATTGGAAAACGCACGGAAAGAATTTATTTAAAATATCTTATGGTAATTTGATGTAGACAAAAAAAATATTTAAAAATAGCCCAATTTTTTGTGAATGAAACGAAACAAAATTTAGCTGAATCGCATGAGTAGTTTCTGAGAAAAAAATTCATAAGCAAAACCTATTTTCTTACCGCTGGAAAATGGACAAAAATTGCACACTTTGAAGTCTTGTCATTTCTTAACCACTTTGAAACTAACAAAATGATGACTTAAACCCCCCCTAATTTTACATGGACTATAAGATACCGTGATTAGAATAATCAAAAATACAGTAAAATTGTATAAAAATCGCAGATGTTCCAAAAGCGATCGGTTTGACCCTATTTTGTAACCTATCTCGCAACGTAGACGCAGTAAATCTAATCCACTGTCTAAATTCAAAGCAACTCTGATCGTTCAAATGCAAATGCGATACCACGACAAAAGTTAGACCACTCGCACAATCAGCGAGTATGAAAGTTTTCGGAATTTTCACGCACGATGAGGTTATCTCGGTAGTAGTGGTCGGCTGCAGATGTAACTAACTGCGCTACGGGGAGTATTCATTATCGGGCCGCCGGAACCCAGGTTGCTGAGACGATTAAACAGGGAATGGGAGGATCCTCCAATGATTGGCTACACGAGGCCGATTCAATGTCTACGGCTCTATCGGTCTATCACTCTGACTCGGCATGCTCGACCTGCTACCGTGTTCCTATCTCCGTTGCTCTATTTTATCGTGACTAACTCGAGTGGCGAAATGAAAAATTGCTAAATACGACGATGTCTGCTAAAATTATTCCGTGCGTCATCGTGGCGACGCAGGGACATGTTGGAATCGTTTTGGGTAAAGTTTTGCTGTGTTGGTATATCGGGTGCTAGCTGGTTAACTACTGCACTTAGTTTTTAGAAATTCTCATATTTGCACTTTCTCATGTAGTCACATTGTCAATTGATCACATTGTCGCATTGTCACATTCTCACATTGTCACATTCTCATATTCTCACATTGTCATATTGTCACATTGTCACATTCTCACATTGTGACATTCTCATATTCTCACATTCTCATATTCTCACATTCTCATATTCTCACATTGTCATATTCTCACATTGTCATATTGTCACATTGTCACATTGTCACATTCTCATATTCTTACATTCTCATATTCTCACATTGTCATATTGTCACATTGTCACATTGTCACATTCTCATATTGTCACATTGTCACATTATCACATTCTCACAATCTCACATATTCATATTCTCACATATTCACATTCTCATATTCTCACATATTCACATTCTCATATTCTCACATTGTCACATTGACACATTGTTATATTGTCACATTGTCACATTGTCACATTGTCACATTCTCACATATTCATATTCTCACATATTCACATTCTCATATTGTC
Organism: Megachile leachella; assembly: GCA_963576845.1. Classification (NCBI taxonomy): domain Eukaryota; kingdom Metazoa; phylum Arthropoda; class Insecta; order Hymenoptera; family Megachilidae; genus Megachile; species Megachile leachella. Next base: position 6,208,193 of record OY756259.1, on the reverse strand, counting down.
ACATTCTCATATTCTCACATATTCACATTCTCATATTCTCACATTGTCACATTGACACATTGTTATATTGTCACATTGTCACATTGTCACATTGTCACATTCTCACATATTCATATTCTCACATATTCACATTCTCATATTGTCACATTCTCAAATTCTCACATTCTCACATTTTCACAAAAAGTTGCGCCTCTGACTGAAGCGAACGCTTCAAACGCGATCAATTTTCCCGCCAATTACGAGCAGCACGCGCGAAACTAGAAATCACGGTAAATAAAGGGGATGATGGGTAAGGGTAGTTGGTCGATAGAAGTTTGATTTTGCGTCGGTCGAGAGTAAAGTAAGAAATCGACGTCGTTCCGGGCGCGAAACAGGCAAGAACGAGGGAAAAAGGTAAAAAAGCTCGGAGGGATGTTAACGACAGACGAATGTTCGAATCGAAACGAAACAGAACGAGATCCAGCCTTTTCTTCCTCTTTCCGTGCAGCGGGTTTTTTCCGTCTGGCACAGCTTTCCTCTTTTTCCTTCTCGACGATCGAGCCTCGTTAACTTCGCCCTCCTCGTCCCACTCGGCCCAGGACTTCCCTAACCGTGGGGCCATTTACATGTAAATGCCTCTTACAAACGGACATTTCCTCGAGCCTTTTCCAGCATTGGTATCAACGCAGTGTCTTCCGCCTTTTTTCCTCCTTCTCTTTCGCTTTTTCCTCGCCGCTCGCCTCGTTTCGCTTACAAAAGCTTCGGTAATTAAGTAGATATCGCGCCTGGACGTTCCCGGAGGGAACAAGGGATGTCTAGAAATCTAGGAGAGCGAAAAAAAAACAGGTGGCGGGAAACGCGTACAAAAGTGCTCTCCGTTGAAACAATCGCTTTAATCAAGATGCAGACCGTTCGATTCCGAAAGAAATCCTTCGCAGGCTCCCTCGAGGACTCGACAAAAGTCAAGGGTTGCTTCGAATCCGATGAAATATGCATTCGTTCGAGATCTTCTTTTTTTTAATATGATTCTAGATAGAAATGGCGACTCGAAATTCTAGACTTACGTTAGACAATTCTTCAGAACCGTATTTTCACCCTACAGAGTTGACTTAAAATTTTTCATTTTTAACTGTAGACTGTAGATTGTCTATTTATTTTGAAATAGATGAATGTATAGTCTTTTAATATAATGATAATAATAGTAATAATAAATGTTAAGATACATTTGAAGAATACAACAGTATTAATAAAAGGAACCAGACTTATTGTAAGAAGGCTATCACATATGTACATATGTACACGTCCTCGATTTTTCTTTTGGAATTCTTCATTCGTAAGACTCGCGTGTTATCGACGTACATAAGCAGCGGCCGATTTCGTCTCGCGTACGATCTACGATCTAGCTCCGTGAAAAATGAAGCGGCTTTTCGAGCTTGCAGGTCCAGGCTCGGCCACGCGAGCAAAGCGTACCTACGCTACGTGACCTCGGTAAGACTTCATAAATCCGGCATCAATATCGAGGAGAAGCCCTTTTCTTTCACGTTCTTCTCGCACGCTATACGCTGCTAATTTATTGCTATCGCTAGTCCCACCTGCTTGCACGATTAATAGAATACGTCGGACCGATCGCAACAACGCTTCCGGATTTTTTGTTTCCATTTTTTTCCTTGATATTGCTGTTACCAGTAGAAACATTGTACAGATTTATTACTTCTTAATTAATTCTGGTCTCATTCTGTTAATTCTGATATGTAATGTGACTTATGCACGTGTGTTTTGATTATTCTTCTCTGTTTTTGTTATTGGGGTATTTTTTATTTAAATTGAGCTCAGACTTTGAGAGGACTTTTTATGGAGCTTATTGACTTTTTTGAGAGTGAGAATGAGAGAAGAATTTTTTTAGCTAATCTACTGTATGTAACATATGTTATGATGTAACATATGATGTAACATGTATTATATAACATGTGATATACCATGTATCATGACATGATATATAATGTGACATACATATATTATAGCACAACATATGATGTAACACATGTTATGACATAACATATGATATACCATGTATCATGACATGTAGTACAACATATATTACGACATAACATATGACATATCATGTATCATGAAATAACGTATGACATAACATATGATATACCATGTATCATGACATGTAGTATAACATATATTATGACATAACATATGACATATCATGTATCATGAAATAACGTATGACACAACATATGATATACCATATATTACGACATGTAGTACAACATATATTGTGACATATGACATACCATGTATCATCGCATGATGTATGATATAACATAACATACGATATACCATGTATCATAATATAATGCATAGTATAACACATATGACACATAACATATGATATAACATATATAACGACACAATACATGAAATATCCTATATTATATTAGTTAACATGAACGCAAACAGTACAGGTCCAACCATCCTCATACATAACCTCCCAAAATCGATAATACATCAATGAATGCACTCTCATGTTCCTCATTTCCATACATATTTATTACACCTTCCCCAAAATTGATTTTGACAGCTCAGAAAAGGAAGTAGTTACTCTCCGAAATGATCCGGTTCACAACCCAACTCCATGAAGCATTAAACAGCTAAACTCGCCGTTCCTCCTCGAAGGAACCATCATAACGGAACATCTTCTATTTCAAAATATTTCATCGGAGGGTAGCATATTACACCCGTGCCACTTTTCAACGGTGTTTTCCTTTTTCAAGTTTGCCAGCCATTTCCTAGCTCGCTTTTAAAGGCACGGAGTAAACTATTCCGCCGACGTATTTCGAAAGCACCGGAAAACTGATCCCGGCATCGATCTTGAAAACGAAAAACCTCTCGGTTACGGAACACCCGAATAGTCTACGAACCGTGCCGGATCTTAAAGCTCGTTTCTCGTGCTTCCGCGTTTTATGAGCGCACGAAATGGCAAACATTTTCTTTAACGCCTCCATTCAACCAAATGGCTTCCTTATAATATCAACAACAGAAAAAGCCGATCGATCTCGCGGATTCTGACTGAATTTTTAGAGACTAAATATCTTGTCGAGGTTACTCAATTCTTTTCTGTTGATATTCCTTTATTTTCTGGATTTATCAGTGAGAAAATTTTCTTAATGTAGAAATCAAATTTATTCGATATTTTTAGCTTATTATTTCACCCCTTCTTATAATTTTAATCATGACGTATTACATGGATCCACTTAAGGTACTTTTACAACACGTTATATCATCAGAAAGTTATAAAACAAATAAAATGTTGAAGAGTTAATTTCGAAGAAGAATCGTCTGTCAGTAAATGTAATTTAAAGCACGACACCGTTTGCATGACGTTCCGTCGAAAATACGTAGTCATTTTTCACGCGAAAACGTGGAATATTAACCCAGAGAATGGTATTTATTTATCGAGCTGACAGAGGCGTTCTATTCGATCGTTTCATCTAGAATGCAACTCCGACGTCGAAGGAAAGGAGAATCGAGATGTCAGTTCGACTTACGCGAGAACGAATAGAAGCAAGGCACGTACGCCTACCTCCGCGTAAAACCTTATGAATGACAAGTAACGAGCACAGGTATTTGTTACTGGGCTCGAATCCGTGGAAACCAGCCCAGAAATGGGATTGACAGCGTTCGCGATCGACAAGAACCGTTCCAAGCATTACGCTCCCTTAGATTTATTTCCTGCGCGTATTCTACCCCATCCGAGAACGATTTTTATCGAACACCGTGAACATTCACCCCTGTCACATCGTATTCATATTCTACTGTTTAGTTTCATATTCCCTTCGTTCTATTAACCTGTTACATCTTCTGCTTGTATTACTAACCTTTTACAAGTATTTTTCTCTTATGTACTGATGAAGTTATTTTTTGATGATGATAAATAAGGGATGAATGACACGTAAAAAGATATCAAGGGATCAATGATAAATAGCATATCAAGTCATCAGATAAATAAAAAGCATCGGAGTTTACTCACAGTGTTTCAAGTTCAGTTACAACAAAATGGCGGCGTATGTTCTTGCACAAAATGGCCGGCTTGTCCAGCAGAACTTGGCCAGTTCAAAATTTTTTTCTTTTAAATTACAAATTTTTTAAGATACTCTCATTGAAATGTGTGTGAGTCTTTCTTAAGATAAGCAATTAATTTTTACATTCAATAATATTTAAACATTTTTAACAATTTTTCTATTTCATTTTTAGTTTCAAATGAATGCATAACGTGCATATACGATGCTAATTAATAGAGTATACACGAGTTTATATTAACATATTGTATCTAAAAGCGAAAGGTAAATCAGCAATTAAATGGAGCAGTCGGCAAGCGAGGAATAAAAGAACGGATTATCGTCGGAATAAAAGAAAAATCACATTGGAAAATTCTATAATGCCTCTTTCGCTATTCAGAGGAGAGAATAGGAAGCATTTAATACGAGCCTTTTGACGATGTAGAATGACGGTTCAAACGGCGGTTAAATCGTTCGAAAATTAAGGTTCTACAAATGCAGACGTTTATCGGACAAGTCAAGGTTTCCACGGAACGTCTTTTTACGCGACGTGACGTAAGGCGCTGGAAGGTAACGCGAGAGCGAAGAGCAACATGGAACTAATTAAACTAATTACGACTTTCCGATGGCAGTTTCCAACGAGACACGTCGGCGAACCGCGCGTGCATCGCGTTCGTGTGAATGTGTATACGTACAAGAGATTCTGCGGCACAGGCGCGTTCTCTGAACAAGTTAGTCGCTTTTCAGCGTCCTGGCCAATCTTCGAATTATCTTTCTGGTGTGTTGGACCGATTTCAAAGACACGCGACCTAAAGATTTTCTCTCGCTGTATTATTTTCACGTTGTTTGAATCATTTAATTGCTTTAGTATTGTGTTTGTGTGCATTAATTAAAAATTTGGTTTTGATTTGGGTGGCTAGAAATATAGGACACGTATACATATGCATGACACACATACGTATAATAATACAATGATGATATAGTGATTTTTTTTATAGTGAAATATCATCAACTGTTTTGATCAACAGTTATTTTGTTGTTTTGTCGATTATGTCGGTTTTTTATTATCGAGTGATAAAACTTGATGGTAAAACAATAATATCATTACTTAATATTAATATTATCAATATTAAAAAACCGACATAATCGACAAAACAACGAAATAACTGTTGATCAAAACCACCCCCAAATCTATCTTCAACTGCTATTTTATTGTAACAAGGTAACAAAAATGAATTTAAACTAACAATAGCGATAATAATATTGCAACTTTCGTACTTTTACACTATCCAATAGTATAGCATAATGGATAATAATAAAATAAAAAACTACATAATCGAGGAAACTTAACAAAATAATCCAGAAGGTTGATCAAAAGCCCTACGATCTTCGACGGCTATTTTCAGTTGAAGTTTTCACCGTCACAAATCACCCTTTCACGAAGGTCCTCGAACGAGGTACGCCCGTGCCAACATCGTCGACGAATAGCCGGCACCCTTAAAAGAGATAAACGTTAACAGCTTCGCGCTCACCCTTCCTCCTCATCGGCGCGTCACAGTCTCGATTCAAACGTAAGACGCGACACGTTCGAGCTGCTTTTCAAGATGATTAAAAAACACGACGGATCTCTTCTCGTCCCCTGTAACCCTGCCTCCTTTCGGCGTTAACACTCATGAAAAAGAGGAAAGGCAAAAAAAAAAGAAAAGGAAAACACGCTCGATCCCCGACCAGCATAGATTCAAGGGTGTCTGTGTCGTGTTCGTAGTAGGCAACGCGATCAGCCAGAAATCCGATACTCGATGAGAAAGCTCCAGGGAGATGACTTCGCTCGCTGGAAAAGTTTCTCCCATTAAAGAGATGAGATTTCATCGAAGGCCTTCTGTAGTATCTCTCCATCCCTTCTCGTACGCCGGCCATCTTTCATCCTCCTCCATCGAGCGCCTCTTTCTCTCGCTTTTCTACTTGCAGTTTTTAATACGTCGTTTCCTTCTAACGCTTTTTCCTCCTTTTTTATCCTGGCTGTCCTGTTTTTTCATTTTACCGGCAAAGCCGCGGGCGGGATTAAATACCCACGTTAATCCGATTCGCTGTAAATGTTTTCTCGAGTGATTCAACCCCCCGGACACCACGTGCGCCCTCCAGGGACGCAACGAGTTCAGAACGTGTGCAAGGGGTTTTATACTCGAGCTTTTGCTAAGCGTGCAAGTTTTTGCACTTGCGAATTTTGTACTTGCAAATTTGGGGGACAATTAGAGGGTTGAGAAAGCTTTTTGGGGAGATTATTTTTGAATTTTGGGGCGCGAATGGCTGAGTTGGGAATTTATAGATTTCAAGATTTTTTAAATTGTGAGATTTCGGATTTGGAGGTTTCTAAGTTTGCTAATTGGGAGATTTTCAAATTTTCAAAATTATAAATTCTGAAGACACACAAATTTCAAATTCCTCAAATTCCGTAGATGACCAATTCCAAATTCCTCAAATTCCCTAGATTTCAAATTCCAAATTCCCCAAATTCCCTAGATCCCAAATTCCAAATTTCCCAAACTCCAAATTACACAAATTCCAAATTACCCAAATTCCAAAGACCCCAAAGACCCCAAATTCCCTAGATTCCAAATTCCAAATTTCCCAAACTCCAAATTCCCCCAATTTCAAAGACCCCAAATTCCAAATTTCCCAAATTCCAAATTTCCCAAATTCCAAATTTCCCAAATTCCAAATTTCCTAAATTCCAAATTTCCTAAATTCCAAATTTCCTAAATTCCAAATTTCCCAAATTCCAAATTCCCCAAACTCCCTAGATCCCAAATTCCAAATTGCCAAAATTCTAAATTCCCAAAATTTCAAATTCCCAAAATTGCCAAATCCCCAAATTTCCATGTCCCCAAATTGCCAAATTCCCAAATTTCCATGTCCCCAAATTGCCAAATCCCCAAATTTACATGTCTCCAAATTGCTAAATCCCCAAATTTCCAAATTCCCAAATTCTCAAGTCCCAAAATCCTCAATTCCCTAAACTTCTAAATTCCCAAGCCCTCAAACCTCGAAATTTCCACATTCCCATATCCCGAATTCTAAAATTTCCACGCCTCCAAATTTCCATATCCCGAAATCCCCAAATTCCTAAATCCCCAAATCCCTATATCCCAAAATTCCAAAAATTCCCACCACCCGCAAAAAGCGTTTGTCCCACCGACCCTGTCATCCCCTTCCAACGTGTCTAAGAGCTTCCAACTCCACCTGAAACGTTGTTTTTCATCCTGGACGTCTCATACGCGTCACACGCCAGTGTTTCGAGTTCGCGTGAACTGTTCAGGGGATGGGGTGGTTGTTCGATAACCCGACTACGAAAGGGGTAAGGTCGTGCCTTTTCTCGCGAACGTTATTACTTGCCCGCTCGCGTAATCTCCGTCGCTATGGTAAATTTATTCATGGCTCGGATAACCGTGTTAAGGTGTATTTCACCTACTGCAATCTGAGACGAGATTCTTTCATTTTTTTTTTATTCTCGGTCTTTAAGTTTTGATTGGGGAAACGATATATTGGGTGATTGTTAAAAGTGTGATATGTAAATTAATTTTATAGATGCACGAAAGTGATACATGATTACGTGATTTGTTGGTTATGTGATTTATAGGAGGATTTAGGGTTGAATAGTTGAACGGAGGTTCAGTAATTTGAATTTATAATTTGCAACAGGTTTTGTTGCAAATTTTAGGTAAATGTTTGGAGAACTTAAAGGGGATGTTTCAGGTAAAATAGTAATATAGCTTGGTATGAGAAATTATTGTATTAATTTATATTGTGACAGTCAATTTTTTGATTACATAAGGTCTCATTAAATTTGGGTTCTACCTTTGGGTAATATAAATGTTTTAACACATATTTGCTCAAAGAACTCTCTTACACATATTGTCAATTGACTCTTATACTTTGTGTACCTAAACAATGTCCCAACTAGAAGATTTTCAAGTTTTCGCTATGAAAATGTTACAAAAATGCGATATACCGTTGTAAAAACGCAGTTATAGTAAATACAGTTATATAGTAAATAACTATATACGATTTGAGATAACAAAATTGTGAAAGAGTGATGAGATGTAGGAATCGATAGAATCGATATAACTGAACATATCTGGGGGACAAATCGAAAGCTGTAGGTCTTGGTTTTCGCTGGTGTCTCTGTGATTCGAACGAACAAACGCGTACGGAGCACGGCAAACATTCAAATTGCTTCCTTTCGGTGGAAACTCAAAGGGTCCCGTGTGCTTTCGTCGAATTATCGTCCAAGTGTTCTGAATGTACTCACCGTGTAGCGAGGTCCCGGTGACGTCACTGCATCCAATTCACATCGAAGGCAATCCCTGAAAACAGACAAAGTACATTCAGAGAGATGAAACATTAACCGAGTTGCAGGGGAATCTGAAACAACACTGGGAATCTGCGAGCGGGAACAGCGGGAAAACTCGGCGAAGGGATTCGACGGGAAACGAGAAACGTATCCTGTTGCTTTTGTATCAAAAAAGATACGACCTCGGCTGCTCTTTGAGCTGAAATGTACCGCGGTGAAACTGGAGTAACGACAGATAATGTTTGGCAGCTTTTTCATTCTCAAAATTCGGCTATTTGCTCTTCTGTTGTTTCGATATTTACTATATTTTAGTCCATTTGGGACCCATAGAATTTTAGGGTCACTGCTAATATTTGGATTAGTGATTAATCGTATTAGGTCAAATAACAACTTCAACCACTTTACCTCAACTTTAAATCTTGTTTTAAATTATATTTGTTAGGATGCTTTTTTTGAAATCTGTGTTTTTATGAAGGTAAACTTATGTATAATGGAATAGGTTTTATATCACTGTATTTTTAATTTCAAAATAATGTACGTGTAAAATTGCAGTGACCGCTCGATAAATGACCGCCTGTCTAACAACCGCTTGTTCGGTAACCGCTAGTTAAGTAACCGCCAGTAAGTCTCATTTATTTTCATATATTTTCTAGGTACTAATCACCTTCAGTTTATCAATTAAATTACATATTGTACTTCGTTCATTTTGCACATAAATAATCATGTTAGTTATGCAAAAATATATGACTATTAACGTTACGGTTAGTTTAGGTGAATAATAATATTAACTCACATCATATTAATATTAATGTTACTATCAGCTTTGATCGCATTAACAATTACACTATTAACAATGTTCAAATCATAATATTTCTCATATTTTGAAATAAATAACTAACAACGAGACGAGAATGAAATAAATCACCAATGACGACACGACCATCGAGTGCATTCCTCATCTCCTTATATCGCCGTTCAAGCATGGCAATAGAATTCCTCCAAGATCGCGGAAACTTGAACGATCTCATGCAGAACAAGCAACGTCAAGCGGAATACACAACGCAACATGTATGTATTATTCAAGCTGACAGCAGCGGAACGCTTAGGCAAGGGTGGATCCTCGTCGGACAAGAATGGTTCGCGAAAAACAAAAATGCGAAAGAAAGGAAGGAAGGACGAGTGGGATCCATTCGGTAGGATGTCCTTTCGGGAAGAGAGGAAAACTGGGGATGTCCGACAAGGACGAGGCGGACAACGAGCACCACGACGACAATGTCGCGCTGATGCTGAAGGAGGAAATGTTATTTCTTTGGGACACTAAGTGACAGCTCGAAAGACATTCGGAGATACTCGTGCCAGAATGTCGCGGAAACGGCCGGACGAATCTGCTGAACGCCAACGAGGCGTTCTGCTCGGCGAAACTTCAGACGCGTGTTTGTCAAAGCGGACAGCGATGAAACTAGTCGCGCGAAATCGTATCACTAATAATTTGTGTCATCGTAATTTACTGTCGATTTGTGTGAAACCTTAATTTTTAACTTGTTTATGATTTCCTCACGGATTTTCAAATCGAGATAATGGTCGGTGAATTATCAGATTTTCTGAATAAGATGTGAAGGATAACATAAATGGGACAACGATCGATATATTCGATGAATGTTTAATTATCGAGGGATAAAAACCACATTTCTTATTATTATTTATTTTTCAACTGTGTGTATAAGATTTTGTTAAGTATTTGCGTGATGTGAAGTTTATGTTAATCCGCCATTACTGGTACAATAGCTGTAACACATATTCGTCACATATAGAAATATATAATATCTAGTTACATAGATTTTTATAATATATATATACATTATTATTATAGGAACAATAATATTTAAGTTTTAACTTCTTTAACAAGTGCGCACGTGAGTACGTCATATGAGTGCACCACATAAGTGCGTCACATGAGTGCGTCATATGAGTGCACCAGCTAAGTGCGTCACGCGTATGCGTCATATGAAGACGTCATATGAGTGCATCCCCTAAGTGCGTCACATGTGTGCGTCACGATAAAAGACGATATCGTAAGACAAGAAGTAAACGCATTAAATAATGCAAATGTCTGTCATTAAAAACAAATTGCAAAAATATAACGTTAACTGAAACGTGCAGCCATGAAGGTATACAAACCGATCGCATATTTATTCTCCATCGAAAATCCGGCGATCAATTGCATTTTAATCGACAGTAATAAATTTTCCTCTCGAATCCGCTCGGTCCGAGGTGCGTGTCCCGCCATACAGAAACGTCCAGTTGTACAGTCAATTTAGAGTGGCCGTACCTTTTGCGGTGGATAGAGGCGACCTTTTTAACTGTGCTCCGTTACGCATAATTTACGTTCATTATCTTTAATGGGTGGGCTATTAAGAGGGGCGCGAGTAATAGTATGGCAATACCACTAATGCTTCCTCTCCTCTTACTTTATACCTTCCTCTTTCCCTTCGCCTCTTTTTTTTCTCCCTCTTTTTTCTCACCCTTTCCACAGCCCTTTCTGGCTACCTCTCGTTTCGCCATTTTTCTACCAGCACGGTTTAGAGGCTCGCGAGAAGCAAACGATGCCAAGGGAACATTACTCTTCGCGCGGGAGAATGCAATAATCGGCAAACGATCGTTCCTGCTGGGTTCAAGTATTTTTTTTTCTCTCCTTTTTTTCTCTCCAAGGTGGAGAGATCGTTCGATTGAGTAATTCGATAGCAATCGATGGCTGGCCCGTTTTTCCTTCGCTGTTGCCTTTTTGCGGGCTAACGCGTTGATTGGCGGAAATAATTATGAGCGAATATGAAATACTTCTGCATGTATTTTTTAGGTTATTTTCAAGGTGTAATTTAGGTTCGAAATGTGGAGATCGTAATGTAGCTCGTCAGAACCAGAAAATGAATGTAAAGGTAAATTTAACAGAAACTTTTGTATTACATCCAATCTGATTACGAGTTGTCACTTTTCAGAACACGTTGCAAAAGTTGTAACATTTGAATGTATATTGAAAATATACAGAAGTAATACCTGGTAATAACTCTTATAGTCAAGTGGTCACCTGTACAGAAAAACCGAAACACGTATCGACAGCGATTTTTCAAAACGACCGAAAAAATCGAAATGAAGAATGGTACACGATAGCACAATGAAAGAACAAAATGGTGTATCCGTAAGCGTAAAATCTAGTACCGCCAGATGTACAGTCATGGAACATTTGTCCCTACGATGGCTACAACGTTTCGAACAACATATTTTCCTCCGCATTTGCCGATATAACTCAAGGAAATCTGGCACGGACGTGCCACGAATATATCGTTCCACGTAGACGTGAAAATCAGTATATTATACGCGTTCCACGGCCATCTTCGTTCGTTCTTGTTCGTCGATTTCGAGTACGATTTGAAGAAAACGTTCCGTTATTCGTGTACCATTCCAGTTACACTGCGCCAGACTGTTCGTGTCTACGTGTCGTTCTCATCTTCTTCCAGTTGAATCCTCTTGTAGACACTTTTCACAGCTGTTCCGGCCTTTTCCGTGCTATTAACACTTTATCGCTCGCATATTTTATGCTATTCTCGTAATTTATATTTTTTTTTATCGACAGGTTCATATTCTTTTAAAATTGTAGTGTAATTCTGATCACTGGTTTTATTCGTTAAAATGATTATTATTTTATGTAATTGTAAATAGTATTACACATATGTGTACGTGCACACATGTTACACATATGTGTTCGTGCGTACATATTATGTATGTAATTGTAATTGTAATTGTATGTAATTGTATGTAATTGTCGAATTAATTGTAATTATAAATTTGTTTGTATTTGTCATCCATATGTCTGTAATTTGTACCTGTAAAAATAATTAAAATTATATATACATATGTAATATACATATGTAGAAGTGCAGTTATATTTGCATACATACAATTGATAAGCATATGTATATCATTACCAATATAATTATAATAACATATATAATAACAATAATTAAATGTGTAACAATTATAATTAAATTTGTAATTTAAAGTAGTTAAAAATATAATTACAATTGCATTTAAAAATGCAAAATAAAACTACAATTACAATCACGACAATTGCATTCAAAGATGCCACAAAACTGTATTTCCCATAAAAAACCTCGACTAAAAAACAATATCATAACTATCACAAACTGTTGAAGTTATATTTTTTTCTCGACGAAGACCGCTCGTAACAACGTTTCTTGCACAGTTCGTAGGGTGGAAACGAAATGAAACGGAATGGCAAGAACGGGGAAAAAGAGAATTTTCCGTTGTATCGTCAAGATCGTATCATAATTTTCTTTCGAGATTTCCAACAAGAGAGCGCAGCTTAATGCAACGTTTGCAACGATGCAAAACGCGGTTTGTCCCAAAAGCTAATATTATTAGCGGGGTACAATAGAGTCTCGATTATCCGAGTCGGAGGTTGGTGCACAAGGAATGTCGTGGAATAAAGTTTACCCTTTGACGTGCTCCCATCATGCGAACGTCGACTGAATGGGGAGTTACCAAAGCATATACGCGTTATGAACTTTATACACCGTGCTGCGATATTACCTGTTGTAAGAAGAACGCTCGTTTAATAATGAAATCGGCGAAGCTTAATCGTACAAATTGCTGGGAACGCGTAGTCGCGAGTATTTATGGTCACTCATCGGTGAAGTGAAACATCATTTATTAACGTTAATTTATGACCCATTACAAATTAAGGACCCTTTATCTTCTTCTATTTTACGTTAGTGTCATAATGACGCACCTGATGCGTCTTCGGGTTGAATTGAATTAACGTCACTAAAAAATAAGTGGAAGATTAGATATATTTCTACATCACTAGTGTAACATTCTATAATTTCAAATATTGCAAAAATATTAATAAACACAAATTTTTTTATATGTCACACATGGTGCAACTATCAGCAAATTAAACAAAATTCGAAAAGCTTATTAAAACAGTAGATGTTACTGTTATCAATTAACTCTCCCGCACTACAATTTTCAAGATTGAAATGATTTTAAGCGATATTCCACTCACGATACACGAACTGAGTAAAACATCGTAAATCATTGCCGATCACAGAGTGAAATTCATAGCAATCAGCAAGAAACCGCGTTTCGGCCGGTGCCGATCGTGAAATATCGCGGTACGTTTAGCCTTCCGCGCGTAATTTACTTGAGCCAACCACGAATTAGAATTCCTGCCTAGAGCCGAGCAATCGCGTATCTAAATGGTAATGGGTCCACGTCACGCTAAACAAGCCAGAACCGTTCGCAATGGTCGAACGAAAGAGCTAACAGACGTCAGGTGGCGTGTGTCTAGCGGCCATTCGCGAAACATTAGCGGGCATTAAATATTGGCTGTGTAATGCATGCACTCACTTTATGGCACGTCAATTGACGAAGCACACGAGAACGTCATTTAGCGAGTCGCTTATACCTTGTTCGAAACCACTTATCACATCGTCCGAATGCTAATATGCTCGAAAGGGATGCACGTAAAAGTGCACCCTGCAACTGGCCAACTTCGGTTAATCACTTATGGTAGGTAAGGAGTTGGCGCGTGAGGTGGCTGACCTGAGTGCTTAGAAGAGCAATTGGTCGGAACAGAAAAATGGACACCTGGACTCATATGTATTTTTGACAATTAATAAAATAATGAATGACTGACTGTATTAATAAATAAATATTGAATGAATGACTGAAATAACAAAATAACGAACGACTATGTTAATGATATAACGTATATCATATAACATGTAACATGTAACATATGACATATGACATATGACATATAACATATGACATATAAAATATGACATATAACATATAACATATAACATAACCATATCCCATATAACACATAACATTGAAATAAGCCATCTTCATCTACCCAAAAGGTAGTTAAAATTCCAACCTAAAATCCTTAAATCCAACAAGCAATAAAACCCTCAAACGCATCAAACTAAAAGAAATTCAACTGACTGGTTTAAACAGCTATCGACCGACCCCCATCCACAAACATTAAATAACAGAAAAAGGAACCGGGAATAAAGAAGAAAAACAGTATCCGAAGCGGAAAGATCCGTAATAGGCGCGTCCATGAGAGATATCGACAAGGGGTGGAATTCCAAAGATCTTATCTGTGCTTAACCTTCGACCCTCGGTTACTTTCGCGAGCGGAAGAGAGGCGTTCGCGATCCTATCGCGAACTGAGAATCCGGCTTAATCCGCGAATCGCTTGTTAGCTGCGCGAAAAGCCAACTCGTGAATCGGCAGGGGTAGGCGTACTTCGATTCGATCGCGACAAAGATATCGCCAGATATAATTGGCTGATAGCGCAACACGGCTTAATAACTTTGAACGTTTAGTGGAAAAATTTCCTTAATGATACTTGGGTAACGATTTGCCTCCGGTCGAAAATTGACATCGGAGAATTCATGATATGGGTTGTAGATCATAAATATTTGTGGATCATAAGCGATATTTGTATTAAGGTGACACGTATGGAGATAGCTTTCATAGTTTGAAGAATACTAGTTCTATGCGGGTTGCATGAAAAATATGATCTGAAGTCATCAAACTACCATATTTGACTCTTTTATATAAATATTATACAGAGTGTTTCATAATTAGTGTAACTTAAATGGATGGCAACTGAGGTGACTTTCATCAATTGTCTCTTCTGCAAAAATAGGGTTTCAAGTTGTGTTGCTGAATTATTAACGAAAAGCACCAGACAATCATATAAACAACCCCTTCCCAGGAGTTACATTAATTGTGAGACGGCCTGTATAATAGTGAGACACAGTTTCATGAAAAACAGTATTAAAATATACGAATTTCAAACTACAAAAATATTGAAATACTGAAATGTACAAAATAAGTACACGTTTCTAGCGATACAGTTTAATGATTTATTTCTCCAGTTTGTAGTTTAAAATTCTCTACCCACGATAACAACAAGTCCATCGAGTATTTTTTGGTTTATTGTCAGTCGCATGTGGTTGTCTATAACCTTAGCAGAACAATCTTTTGTTCGCAGTTTTCTATTCATGTCGAGGTATTGCTCGGTTTTATTACTAGCTACGGTCACTATGGTGAAGCCCCACTCCCACCTCATACGTCACTTGCATCTCCACCCGAATTTTAGCTAAACCAATAGAGAATCAGAAACCATTTTCCCTCGCCAATGTCCCAAAATGAACGCCCACCCTGAGTGAAAAATTCTTCGAAGAGAATCACCTAGCAAAATAAACTAGTTCGAAGTGAAATTTGTTAGACAGTTCACTCATATTGATTAGGAATCCTAATTTCGCGAGTGGACTACTGCTTACGCTTATAAAATCTATGAGAGCACGTAGGTGCATCCTTATGGATTGTAAAGTGATCGCACGTGTGAAAGGGCGTGACGAAAAACACGTGTATCAGCTAAATATTGTTAATAAACAAAGTAACGAGTCTGCCAGCGAAACGTCGTGTCGAACGGAGTAAACAATAATTTATCCGCGGTCGGTTGGCCAGAGCGACGAAAGTCTGTCGGCAAAAGGAGCAAACGCGTAGGAAGAGGTCAAAATTGATAGCCGTGTAGAAAGGGGAACAGAGACGTCCTCTCGGGAAAGAAGGAGGAAGCAAACGAGGTGAAAAAGGAAGAAAGGGAGTGGCTTTTCGGGCGCCTGGTCCGTCGTTTTTGGCCGTCGTCCAATTTCGGGCGTTTTGACGTCGGGAGAAAAGGAAACGTGGTAAAAGGGGAAAAAACGAAGAAAAATTCAGGCCGCGTTCACACCTAGGTGTATACATGTATGCGGCGATGCACGGACGACGAAGAAGAAGGGGTTACGAAAAAGAGTTACGTCGGCTAAGTAAAGCGAGGCCAGGCTTTGAAGGGAGCGTCCTTCTGACGGAGGCGTACTTCTTCATTAAAATTAACGGTACCACTTTGAAGAGTCGGTCGCGTGGAGGGTCTCTCGTCAGAAGTGGATAAACATTCAACGTCATAATTCACGGAGAAAAGACTGATTCACCGTAAATTTGCTAAATAACCCTCGTCTGCTGAAGCCACTGTTGCTCGACGATTGTCTAAGTCCCTTTGCTAACGACACTGGGTTTAAGTGGGTGTTACAAGGTGTCATTTTTTGTTACACCTGAATATAGTTTCTCTATGCTGTTGAAAGTGTTGTGTTGGATGCATTGTAGGAAACATTTTTAAGATAGTACTGGTTTTAGGCTTATTTTATATTCAAGAATTTTATGAAACGTTCCACTCATTTTATTGAGACGGGTTGGGTGTGATGGATACTTCAGTACTTCCTTCAATGAATTTGCAACTTAATATTCTGAATTTAATGGGAGTAGTTTTAATATTATGAGGGCTGTCTTTATTGGGTATTTGGATAGCCAGATTCCCAAATTTTTAAATATCCAAATTCCCTAGATATCAAATTTCCTAGATACCAAATTCTTCAGATCCCGAATTCTCCAAATTCCCAAATTTCCAAATTTCCAAATTCCCCAATTTCCTAGATTCCAAATTTCCTAGATTCCAAATTTCCTAGATTCCAAATTTCCTAGATTCCAAATTTCCTAGATTCTAAATTTCCTAGATTCCAAATTCCCTAGATCCCAAATCTCTCAGATCCTGAAATCTACAAATACCCAGATTTTCAAATTTCCAAATTGTCCAAATTCCAAAATACCCTAGGTCCCAAATTTCCTAGATTCCAAATTTCCTAGATTCTAAATTTCCTAGATCCCAAATTCCCTAGATCCCAAATCCTCCAGGTCCTGAATTCCTCAATTTTCCAAATTCTCCAAATTCTCAAATTCCCTAGATTCCAAATTTCCCAGATCCTAAATTCCCCAAATTCGAAATTCCATATAACTCAAATTCCCTAAATTCCAAATTCCATATAACTCAAATTCCCTAAATCCCAAATTCTCAAATTCCCTAAAAGTCCCAAATTTCTTAAATCCCCAAATTACCACCCAAAAATGAATCATCACACTTCTACCCATCCAATAAGAAAATGCTTCCGATCCCGAATAATTAAAAAATTCCATAGAACAATTAAATAACTTACGTAACAGAGTAAGAATTAATGAGAGCCTTCTAGTGCGATCGAAAAAAAATGGTGTAGATTCGTATTTCTACACGAAAATGGCGACCGAGACGGAATTCGAGTAGTGGCGGCCAAATTCGACGGATTTAACATAGAGCCGAAATTGGCTCTCGGTAAGCAGACAATTGGACATTGGCCATTGTACTGAGCGACAGCGCAGATGCGACAAAAATATGCACAATTACGTTTCACGTTACAGCGTCACTTTGTGAATAATAGTTCACCTTTGTTCGTCATCCCTTCCCTCTTGATCTAAACCACTCCTCTACTTTTGTGAGGCCAATCTTGAAATTGGCACGAAACACGGATGGCCATTTTGTGGTACCATCGCTCGACACTTTTTTTTATTTCTCATGAGGTGAACACGAGGTCCCATTTACTCTTGTCATCGTTTATTGCTCGTGTCTGCAACATTAATTTATTTACGATTGGATCTTATTTGATCTTTCGCTAATTATAATCTTTACTTCTTTACGATTTTAGAATTTTTGAACTCTTCGTAATAATGTTTAGTCTTACAATATTTATTGTAGAAATATTTGTTCTTTGGAAATTATTTGAAATTAATTAAATAGGTACTGAAATTGTCATCTTCATTCTAAGTTAGCAAAGAAATTCGTTTATAATAAAGCATTTACTTATTTCTGATTTATATCAGTTTTATCATAATGACACACGTGGTGCGTCTTCAGGTTGAATTGAATTAACGTCAGTAAAGAATCAAAATATCAATCGAATAGATTAGATATGTTTCTATACCATCATTGTATAATTTTCAATATTACTCAAATATTAATAAACAGATTTTATTGCGTGACGCACCTGGTGCGTCAACTGTTTTTATTCTAAAATTACTGAATGAAAATTTAGATTAGACCAACACAAATATTGTAAGACGCATGAGGTGCGTCATCAAAAATGCGTCAAAAATTATTCTTTTCTTTTCTTTTTTTATATTTAAAATTGTCGAAACAGGTACTAAATTGTCATTTTTTTGTAAATTCATAAACAAAATTGTTTACAATTATCTTTAAGTCTTTCACCAAAAATTAAAGCAAATATGAAATTATTCCTTTTTGAACATAACTGCGTGCAGAGTTCTCAGTGACGTATCAGACTTGGACCACCCGTTATATGGCAGTGACTTCAGTGCAATGTAACGAAGGGTTAAATATCGAAATGCAGCAGGTATCTGTATAAAAACTGAGCCTCTGTCGCCACTAGGGATCCGATACAGTCCTCTAGCCAAAAATCAACAGAATTTGATGTAACAGCAAATATCGGCACCATTCTCAATTAACTCGCTCCCCAACAGGCCGAAAATCAACAGAAGCTTTCGGCCGTGCGCGAATATATACGGCAGCCGCGTACGAAATAAAAAATCCCGCCCGACGAGGAGCCCCGTTATTCCCGTTTACGGTATGAAACAAGGCGGGCGTGAAATCGGGAAACAAGTTTTTTCAGTTTTCAGCGGAGGACCGACGCGACGTATCCGCGCGGCGACGCGTTGCTATCCGCTCGCGGGGAGGATTCTATCCGCGCCGATGAAATTCCGGTCAGAGGCTATTATCGGGAAGCACTCGTTTTAAAATATACCCCCGGCACGCGGCATTTGCAATTCTAACGAGAAACCGGCCGTTTGCAATTCGTTTGGGTTGCAGGAGCGGCGTTAGGCGACCGGCTAGAGCATAAACACGCTCCGTGTCCTGTCGATTCGTGGACCACGATCCTGTCCGCTCGAATGCTCCGATACGTTCGTGATTTCGTATCCTGTCATAAGATTCTCTGTCGTGCTTTTAAAAATACACGATACAGAGATGAATGGAACGTATCGAGCGTGCATTGACGGACTGTTTTCGTATAAACAAAACCACGGATGGAGAATCTAATTATGGTTTATATATGGAGAATAACTTTGTGCTTCGTGTGGAAAGCTTGGTTTAAATAATGAATAAGGTAAATTGGGAGAAGTGGAATTCAAATTAAATTTGTGGAACGTATGCATGGATAAATTATAAAAATGAAGTGGAGGAGTTGTGCTTTGTGGACATTGAATTTTTGATGAAAACTTGAATATATTTCAACAAATTTGTTAATGACTTTAAATTTGGACATTAAACATGTGTGTAGCCGACAATGAAAAATAATTTATATAATTGTTATCGTTAATGTGTATTATGTTTGTATAATATAATCTGTTATTGGCTTTTGTGCATATGTTACATGTTCAAGATTAGACATACATAAATTATATTTTTATTACGTCATAATTTTAATTAAATATAAAATACATACATAAATATAAATTATTATTAAAAAAAGACTTGTGCACAAATATATTTAGATATATAATGTGTAATATATTTGTAAAAGTATTTTGTAACATATAAAAATATAATTACATATGATGCTACATATGAGGTACACACATGTGCACATCCAAAGATTTACATACACTAAATTATTTAACTATGTATCAAATTCTAATAAAAACAGCTAAATCCCAAGAAATATTAATTACTGTACAAGTATTTTGTAATGTATACAAATATAATTACATATGATGTACACACGTGTGCACATCCAAAGATTTACATATACTAAATTATTCAAATACACATCAAATTCTAAGAAAAACAGCAAAATCTCAGGAAATATTAATTACTATAAAAGTATTTTGTAATATATGAAAATATAATTACATATGATGCTACATATGAGCTACACACATGTACACATCCAAAGACTTACATATACTAAATTATTCAAGTACACATCAAATTCTAATAAAAACACCTAAATCCCAGGAAACATTAATTACTGCATTTTGAATTAAGTATATAAAATTAATTTTAATGAAAACAGCTAAATCTCAAAATACAACTTCATCAACCTCACATGATCAGACCACGATTGTAAAATAAACACGAATTAATCGAACAGATGTTAATTCAAAGAACCGTTAAATCTCCGAATAAATTAATTGAAATATTTGCAGAGCAAAGATACGAATGTTCCACGTGCTCGGATTAAGGGGCTGATGAAAATTTAAAATTGCAGTATATGGCAGTACGGTATTTTTTCCTTATTTTTATTTTTCGCACGAATCGACAAGCCACGTTGAAATTATACGACACACGTTTTCACACGAGAATATTGAACGACCTCTGACACTGGTCGGTCCGCGTTCTTTTTTTTCCCTCTCTTCCCCTGGTGACACTTTATTTTCGATAGAAAATTTAATACGCCGCGTTGCTGACGCGTGCAACGAAACAAAGCCGATTTTAATTATGATGTTGAACCTCCTGCGAGCCTTGAAATTGTTCGAACAACGGAAATTAAAATCGCGGTAGAGCTACCTTTTTGGGGAACGAAAAGCATCAACGACAATACTAATATCGGTTTTATTATTATTTTTTTTGTTCATTTTGCGTAAAATTGTTATACAAAATTAGTTTCGATTGTGGCCTCCCTATTGTAAAAATATTAATTATAGTTTAATTGCACGCCGTTTATAAACCGTATTATGATGTACAATGTGAAACATGTTTCAGACGCGATCGATTTTGAACGGCTTGTTTGAACAATTATTAGCGATAATGAAGTGCATGTGGGAGAACTGCGTTACATATTGATTTGTAATGCTTGAGTTTATTTCTATATTTAATAGATATGGAGTGTTTTGGGTTATTAGATTTTGAAACCTCAAATATGCGAATTTGTAAATTTATAGTTTATTGTGTTATAGAATTCCAATTTTACCAAAGTGCAAAATTTCAAGATTTCTTTTCTGGATTACAAAGCAAGAAATTCTCAAATTCTTTATTTCACAATTTCTCCAAATTCTCCAAATTCCCAAAATTTTTCAAATTTCCAAATTTCCAAATTTCCAAATTTTCCAAATTTCCAAATTTCTAAATTTCCACGTTTCCAAATTTCCAAATTTCTAAATTTCCACGTTTCCAAATTTCCAAATTTCCAAATTTTCCAAATTCCCAAATTTTCAAATACCCAAATTCCCCAGATCCCAAATTTCCTAGATCCTATATCCACAAAATCCCAAATTCTCCAAATATCTCAAATTTTCCAAATTCCCAAATTTTCCAAATTTCCAAATTTCTAAATTTCCAAGTTTCCAAATTTTCCAAATTCCCAAATTTTCAAATACCCAAATTTCCTAGATCCTATATTCTCAAAATCCCAAATTCCCCAAATATCTCAAATTTTCCAAATTCGCCAAAATCCCCCATACCCGAAATCGCTAAATTTCCAAGTTCCCAAACAAAAATCACCAAATTTCCAATATTTCCAACTATTTCAATTCCACCTTAAAATCCCATAAACGCAAAAATTGAATATTGTTTCCCACGATCAGCTCTCGAGTTCACGCACACGCCATAAGGATTAGACGAAATGAAAGAAGGATTTGTCTGGGTTCGCGTTCCACGAAGAACACCAGATATGGAAACACAAAGGAGGCTGTTCGCAGATGAGCGAAATACGCAATGCATTTCAATAAAATTCTCCATATATATTCGGGATCGGCCAAGGGTTTAGAGAGCGTTTCGAAACGTAGCAGAGGAGGAGTGCATCGCACCGGAATATTGAGTCGAGCTTACCACCTAAACCTACCTCCGTTCCCGGTTTTCCCGCTCCTTATTATGTATCCTGATACACGTGGCAAGATATTCGCGCCCATGGAAAAAGTAAAACGTTCCTGTCCGACTCGTTGCCGCGGAAAATAGAATTTCCAATACGGTGACGCGAAATCGTTTGTCTCCTCGGAACTTGTTCCTCGATCTTCTACGATTTTTCGCGTTCTGAAAATTCTTTTATTTATTTCTGCGAGGAGCTCAATTTTATCTTGAGGGATTTTTCGACAATTTTTTGTGGAATAAAGTCATATCTGTAGAATGAATTTGTACAATGACTTTCTAGTAACATACTATTTATAGTATGTATTTTTACCAACTGTAGTATGAATATGCACAATGACTGTCTAATAACATACTGATTATAATATTTATTTATACTAGCTGTAGTATGAATATGTACAATGACTGTCTAGTAACATACTAATTATAGTATTTATTTATACCAGCTGTAGTATGAATATGTACAATGAATATGTACAATGACTCTCTAGTAACATACTAATGATAGTATATATTTATACCAGCTGTAGTATGAATTTGTGCAATGACTCTCTAATAACATACTAATTATAATATTTATTTATACTAGCTGTAGTATGAATGTGTACAATGACTGTCTAGTAACATACTAATTATAGTATTTATTTATACCAGCTGTAGTATGAATATGTACAATGAATATGTACAATGACTCTCTAGTAACATACTAATGATAGTATGTATTTATACCAACTGTAGTATGAATATGTACAATGACTCTCTAATAACATACTGATTATAATATTTATTTATACTAGCTGTAGTATGAATATGTACAATGACTGTCTAGTAACATACTAATTATAGTATTTATTTATACCAGCTGTAGTATGAATATGTACAATGACTCTCTAGTAACATACTAATGATAGTATATATTTATACCAGCTGTAGTATGAATATGTACAATGACTCTCTAGTAACATACTAATTATAGTATGTATTTATACCAGTTGTAGTATGAATTTATACAATGACTCTCTACTACCATACTATTAGCAGTATTTATTTATAAGAAGTAGTATGAATTGGTGCAATATCTGCCTAGTACCATCCTAGTAATAGTATTTATTTAAACTAGCTACAATATAAATTTCTACAATTATTTCCTAGTACGACAACAATAATTTTATGTATTTATATCACTGATAGTATAATCACAAAGCACCACTAATCTTCTAATAAAAAATCATACCACTTGCAGTCTAAACATGTACCACTAATACGGTAAAAGAAATTCATTGTAAAAATACAACTTTACCGCATTAGAAAGCAATAAAAATTCTCTAGGAATCGGTGTAACATTCTTAACCCATCAACCTACAAACCGAAGCCAGGAAATAAAAAAAAGCGAAATGGGCGAAAAAGGAAATAGCACGCGTGTATTTCCTGAGGCAGCCGGTGGCCGAAAGTGCATCCGAGTGCAAACAGTCGGAACGATTAGTCGGTGGTAAAAACAGAAGACGACGTTCTAGAGGCGGCAAGAGTGTAATGCACGTATCCGTAGAGAACAGACGAGATGGAACCGAGCCGCAACATTCAGGAAACAGCTTCGCCACGGCTTACACACGACCGTTACAGTCGTTATAGATAGCACCTGTTACCTTTGCTCAAGCTTCAGCCGCCCTTGGCTCTTTCCACCCCCTTCGCCATTCGACTCACCCTCTAACTGCTCCGCCATCGCTTTTACATATCGCACACACGCCCATGCTTCCTTCTTTCCTACCTCGAGTTCGAAATTTCGAAATTACCGAGGAAGTAGCCGGAAAAGATTGTGTTTTATAAGTGGACCACACGTGTTCGTGATAATGAACTATTCTTACTGGGAATTTAGGTGTGGGAAGGGAGGTTTAGAGATTTCGGCGGTAGTAAAGGGTTTGGAGATTTCATTGGCGATTTGGACAAGTTTGGAGAATTTAAAAAAAATGCAAAATTTCCAATTTCCAATTTCCAAATTCCAAAATTTCCAATTTCCAAATTCAAAAATTTCCAAATTCAAAAATTTCCAAATTCCAAAATTTCCAAATTCCAAAATTTCCAATTTCCAAATTCCAAAATTTCCAAATTCCAAAATTTCCAATTTCCAAATTCCAAAATTTCCAAATTCCAAAATTTCCAAATTCCAAGATTTCCAAATTCCAAAATTTCCAATTTCCAAATTCCAAAATTTCCAAAGTCCAAAATTTCCAAATTCCAAAATTTCCAAATTCCAAAATTTCCAAATTCCAAAATTTTCAAATTCCAAAATTTCCAAATTCTAAAATTTCTAAATTTCCAAATTTCCAAACTTGCAAACTTCCAAACTTCCAAAATTGCAGAATTCTAAAATTTGAAATTGAGAATGCATGACATAGAAATATAATCTCAAAAATATCGAAAAATATCAGCCACAAAAGTGTCTCCCAAATACCAAAACAATTCAACATTATCAAAACCCCCCTGAACCTAAAAAAAACGCATCTTCCCTAAAAACGAAAGGTATCGAATTAATTCGTTCTCCTACTACATTATGCATGCTTCTGTTCGTTTTGTTTCAGTCAATAGCATGCAAGTCAAAACATGTGTTTGAAACATAGCAACGATAGTGAATTTCAATTAGGTTGATGATACGGGAATACTCGTACATACATGCATGTATATATTCCTTATGAATATTTATTGCTCCCTGTGCAATCAGCTGTATGTAGCCGAGAATGTAAAACGAAATTGTTTGTGACTAGACAAGTAGACGGCTCGTTTCTCCGAGAAGTTAAGTAGAATAGGACGTTCTGTGACAAACAAGTAGTATAAACACGCGCTTAACCGTGCAAGTAGTATATACACGTGCTTAACCGTACAAGTAGAATAGGGTCACTGTAAGAGGTACAGTAGAATGAGTGTATTCTTAAGCAGACGAGCAAAACGGGGTCATGTTTGATTAGGACAAATAGGAACAAACTAGAATTGTTTGTCTTTTGAACAAACTTACTTAAATATTTATAGTGAAATCATCTGTTCAAACTTGATGCTTAAGGTCGATGGTTATAAATTGTCTTGCAACTTTCAAGGTAATTACAATGTTGTTTTATATGTTTGCCAAATAGTAGCTTGAGTAAATATTCATATTTTGGTTAATAATATTTGATTAGGAAGGTTTGTGAAGATTTTATGGTAAAATATTTGTAACATTTAATTTGAAAATTATTGTAAGAGGTTTAAAGTAAAATTAAAGAATTTTTGTGTGAATGAATTTGACTGGATAGAAAAATTATATGGATGTGAAGTTTTAGTTTTTGAGAAATTACAAATTTTTGTAGTTTATTAAAAACATAGAGTTTTGGGGATCGATCTTAATGAAAGTATAGAAACATAGGTCAATGCATTGCTAGTAAAATATGGCATAACTTCCATTTCCATTAAGTTTGAAATTAGTTCTACTTGTTGGGTCTTAGAATACAATACCATCAGATTAGAACTCAATCCAAGTTTGTATCGATACAATAATATATCGTGTTCAATTTCTGCGACACAGGTGCAAATCAGTAGGTAGAATTTCCAATTCCCTGTATTCACAATTCCCCAAATTTCCAATTTTACAAATTTTACAAATTCCACAAATTTTACAAATTTTACAAATTTTACAAATTTTCCAAATTCCAAAAATTTTACAAATTCCAAAAATTTTGCAAATTCCACAAATTTTGCAAATTCCACAAATTACCAAATTTCCCAAATTTCCCAAATTTCCCAAATTCCCAATTCCCTAAGTTTGCAATTCCTCAATTCCCAATTACCCAAAATTCCCAAAATTCTCTAAATTCTCTAAATTCCCCAAATTCCCAAATTCCACACATTTCCCAAATTCTAAATTCCCCAAATTCGCCAAAATTCCCAAATATCCAAATGCCCAAATTTCCCAGATCCCAAAATTCCCGAGTCACAAATTCTCTAAATCATAAATTCCCCAAATCCTCAATCCCTAATTCCTAAAATTCCCAAATTACCAAATCCTCAAATTTCCAAATTCCCATTTCCTCAGAAACATATCGTTATACAATGCTACAGTTCACTTATGAATATTAGAACCTCAAACGATACGATCTCCCCCGTGTCCAATCCTCATATTTAATCTTTAAATATCGCAGACACCATGGTATATTCATCCTCCTAAAACAAGCTGCAATGTACGTGTTTTTAATCATTGCCTCGGAGCGTGTAAAAGAAATTTCGAAGTAAACGCAGGATATATAGGCGACACGGGCAGCCATGTTGATCATCAATATCGCAGAATGAACGAGGAGATGAGCCTATTTTCCAGCGTAAAGATAAATCCGCGCGTGTAGGTAAATCAATTTCCTGTCGCGCAACGAAATCTCCTGAAGAAAGGACAAGTCGTTACGCTTTTTAGAACGATTTTTCAAGTCAATTTCCTTCCGTCGATGAAAAATTCTGCGGTTAGATGCGAGATACACCCACGCTACCTTTATACAACTCAACCGACATGCAATAAAAAGATCCATCAGCTTTTAATTCTGTCAGGTTATTAAACTTTTATTTCGAGAAAAGCACTCTTTACAACTTACTCGCGTTTGATTGTCTTCTGTGCAAGGTAAACGGGCAACCTTTTACTTCGAATCAAAAATAAAGGGTGGAAAATTTTTATTCGCTTTATTGCGAAACCTCGTGTATAAACGTGAGAAATATTTGGAATAAAAAGAGGAAGTTATGTACATAATATTTATGAGAAAGTGTAAGGATCTCTGATGACATTATGAAGAATGAATTATTTTTAATGTGATAATAAACTGTATGAATTATAAAATATTATGAAAATAGTTTACTGACGATATTAATACAATTTATAATTAAAACATCGATTATATAACTTGTCACGAAAAAATGAATCAATTTATAAATTATGGATTTTACAGTGATGATAAATGGTTAAATTTTTTGCAGAGTAAGTTTGACCCAGTAGAGTTAAATTACCAGTAAAAGGATTAACTTTCGATAGAATGTTTGATGTTCGATAACAGCGTCGAGTTCGAAAGATATAAATCTTTCCGTAACAGTAACGAGTTATTGCGAATGGCCCAGAAATCTCGAGGATAAGATTATTCGCCGATGTTCCCTTAATCTTAATAGAATTACCCTTGAATCGAGAGCTCTCCACGATCCCGGTAATCCCGTTGAATTTCGTTCGCTCAGACACGATCGGAAAACCACTGAAACGTAACCGAAATGGTCCTACGGTCCACCATTTTTAATCGCGTTAATTCCATGACCACCGGTGCGATGGATCCACGGATTTCAACTTATTACGCGCGTGCAACGTTCAACTCTTAGGTTACAATCAATTCGACGAGCAGTAACGTGCCACGGACTGATTGTGCCAATATACTTCGACGTTTCCACCCAACCGCTGCATCCAATCGGTTTCCCTCTCCTGTCTCTCCTTTCTTCCTCGCCCTTATGCATTTTTGCTTTGATTCTCACTTTGAACCGCTTCTCTGTTCTCTACATTGTTCCTGGAGGAATCCTTTCATTCGATCGCTTAATCACCGATGCATAACGCTACAATACCTCGCTACGTGAATTTCTCTGATAATACTCTTATCACTTTTACATCGGTTCTCACTTACCGTCAGTTATTTTGATCAAACTTTTGGACTTATCACACTTATTAAACTGACTAGACTTATTACACTCCAGGTTAGAGTGCAAAATGTATTTGTATTAGAAAATGTATTATTAGATAAAGAATTAGTTATTTTGCCAAAATTCATTTTTTTATTATCAAACTTTTGGACTTATCACACTTATTAAACTAACTAGACTTATTACACTCCAGGTTAGAGTGCAAAATGTATTTGTATTAGAAAATGTATTATTAGATAAAGAATTAGTTATTTTGCCAAAATTCATTTTTTTATTATATAGGTACAGGTGTAGCTTGAACGAAAATGTCTTCGACGAATTTAGCAGACGAATTTCACAGAGATTTGCATAAGTTAGTAAGTTGATAAGTTTACAAATTTCAGAGTACGTTAAAAAGTAAGATTTTTCGTTGAATATTAGTTTTTCTACTCTATTTGAATTACACTCAAAGAATTAAACTACTTATACATCACTCAAAGGATCTAGGTCTGTAGACTATCAAGGATCCACTCCAGACTCTTCACCCTTCAACACTCTCCAAATTGATGATGCATCTCCAATAAATAAATAGTTAAATAATGAATCTAATGCAAGAAATAGTATACTGTAAGAAATGAATGTGATGACTCTAGAATGTAACGACTACATAATGTGATAACTCTATAATGTGACTTGCTATAGAAACCAGTTTAATCCTACTGCAACATGAATCCGATACCCAACATAAAATTCGCCATAAGCTGACAGAAGCCCGACGAGTAAATTACATGAACAGTGAAGGGAATGTCAATTTTGTAAGAGCCTGTATCTCAGTGCCTTCATCTATCTATTCGCTCGTTCCAGCAACGTCTTCTCCTTCCCCGGTTCCCGACTTCTTTCATCCCCAGCGACTGAGCGCTCTGTTCGCAAACTTAGCTTCAAAGACCGGATGCAATTAGCGAGGAAAAAAGATCCTCGCTGAGGAACCCGGGTATGAGAAGCAAGAAAGAGGGATGAAGGGCTGCAGGGGTGGCTGACTCGATCTACAAGCGAGATTTTCGCGGAATCACGATCACGTCCATCATCGGACGAACGAATAATTGGTACTACTGCGAAATTCAAGTAATTGATCGGAAAAACGTTTCGCAGCGACTCGATCTTACGATGAAAGGGTAATCGATGCTTGATTACGACGCGTGCATCGTGTACAGGATGGTTCAAAGTTGAATCCATCTGAAATTTGTTGTAATTCAAATATTAGTATCTTTGAGTCACTTTTTTTTTGGTTCGTGTGTGAAGGTATATTTACAAAGTAGTGATGCGTTATGGATCTTTTAGAAATACAGTCATTTAGGAATTTGGTAATTTAGAAATTGGGAGATGTAGAAATTCAGAAATTTACAGTATTTCAAACTTCGAAATTTGAAAATTTAAGAATATACATATTTAGTAATTTAAAAGCTTGAAAATTAATACTTTAATCTCCCAAAGTCCCAAACTTAAAATTGCAGAAATCAGTTAATTCAGAAACTTGAAATTCTCAAATTTCAGATTTGAGATAATTTGAACCTCCAAATCACATATAAAAACAAAAGTTTCAATCTAAACTCCATCAGCCCCCAAATCAGTTCGCACAAACTGAATCATCCGGTACACACACGTCGAAGTGGGAGTATTGAAAAGAAGTCGAGGCCAACTAGTTACACGGCTCCTTTCGATATCGGTAGCGTGGAGCAGGGCGAACGATAATTAATTAGCCAGCTAACAGAGTTCGAGTTCCTCGCGAAATAGCAAGGTACCCGCAGAACCTTTGATCCCCGATTTTGATCGAGATTAACGTCGCGACGTCGTCGAGGTTCAACTTTGATTCGCGAGAAGGAGAAAGAAAGAGAATAAAAAGAAAGAAAGGAAGAAGGGTGCAAGAGAGGACGAGGGGTAGTAGGAGAGAGAGAAAAGGTCTATGTAGAAAAGTTGCATCGGTGGCGCGGTATGGTTGGCTGCTACTACCACTTTCAGAGCCGCAAGTAATTAGAGAAAAAGTCGCGACCCAGATGTGGGTGAGCGTGTCGATCGATTACAGAGCTCGCGCTCGCTTTTTCCACGAAAGAAGAATGTTGAAAAAGTGGTGAAATTTATAATTCTTTGGACAAGACACATTTTAACACTTCCGAGCTGTGTTAACACGTATCACCGTTCTTTCTTAATGCTAGATTCAATTCCACTTGAAATATATTTATGAGACACTATGTTTAACTTCAACGATATTCATTAGTATTCATCAATGCCCACCAATTTTCAGAAATCATCATCACTGTTCAACGATGTTCATCAATATTTATCAATATTCATCAATGTACATCAATATTTATCAATATTTATCAATGTACATCAATATTTATCAATATTTGTTAATACTTATCAATATTCATCAATAATTACCAGTGTTCATCAATGTGAGTTGATTTCGAACAATGTTTATCAATATTCATCAGTATCCATCAATATTCATCAATGCTTATCAATGTTTATCAATCTTCATCAATATTCATCAGTATTCATCAATATTTATCAACGTTCATCAGTGTCTATCAATGTCTATCAATATTTATCAATATTCACCAATATTCGTCAACATTCATCAATATCTATCAATGTCTTCCAACATTTAACAATATTTATCAATGTTCATCAATATTCATCAATATTCATCAATGTTTATCAATGTTCATCAATATTTATCAACCTTCATCAATGTGCATCAATGTTCATCAAGTTCACCAACATTTATCAATATTCATCAATGTTTATCAATATTCATCAATGTTTATCAATCTTTATCAATGTCCATAAATGTTTCTCAATGTTCATCAATATTTATCAACCTTCATCAATGTGCATCAATGTTCATCAATGTTTATCAATGTCCATAAATGTTTCTCAATGTTCATCAATATTTATCAACCTTCATCAATGCGCATCAATGTTCATCAAGTTCACCATCATTTATCAATATTTATCAATGTTCATCAATATTTATCAACCTTCCTCAATGTGCATCAATGTTCATCAAGTTCACCAACATTTATCAATATTCATCACTGTTTATCAATATTCATCAATGTTTATCAGTGTTTATCAATGTCCATAAATGTTTCTCAATGTTCATCAATATTTATCAACCTTCATCAATGTGCATCAATGTTCATCAATATTTATCGATATTTATCAATGTTCGTCAATGTTCATTAATGCTCAACAATATTCTTCAATATTGATCAATGTTCGTCAATAATAATTGATGTTGAGCAATATATATTAATCGTCATCAATATGATCATCAATATGTATCAATCAAATTTTTAAATTGTCAATGTTTCCAGAATTGTACCACAAGTGTAGTATTTTAGCAAAGTGATCAACTGAGCAAACTAAAGTTGCACCTAACTCTGTCACCACTGAAAGCAAGCGTACATAAAACAAAGTCCTTTCAAAATTCAGAGATTTATCACGTGATTCGTGATAAATGCGATAGTAATTAATTTCCAGCAACCACGCAGCGATCCATTGTATCGCACAAAGAAAGTTGCATGATAGAAAATACAGCTAATTGCACGCGTTAATTATCAATTGATACGCTGAACGTTAATGAGAACACGTTGGAAATATTTGGTCGCAATTATCGAGTCTGAACGATTAGTCGGCGGAGAAATCGATCGGGCTGACCCGACACGCGGGAAAGCACGATGGAAAATCGGCGAAAAAGCAGATCAATTAGTTTGGTGGATCGCCGGGCGAAGAGGTTCGGCAGGATCTAGCGGCAACCACCACGAATTATCCGCTACGAAATTACTAGTAGATGGGTATCGATGTCGATGACAAATTAGCCGTCTCCGTCGATTAAACGAGCCTGCTCGTTCCTCCTTTGACGCAAATTGCCTCGTTAATCTGCTATTAAATCGCGGTAGAAACGATCGCGAACTCCTTTTTTTTTTACAAGACCGACGAAGAAAGTCGTATTTTTACGAGATAATGGAAACGCCCGGCTGGAATCCTTTATGCGAGTATAATGGACGCGCGTGAGAACGCTTCTTCGTCACTATTTAACACGTCCAAAGTGATCGAAGACCTCGAAGCTGTGGCTCCTTTTAAAGATTACTGAAGTTTCATCTTCGTTCTCATTTTTTCCTTTTCAGGATACCTGATGCACGCTCAGAGTATTGATTTAAAATTCTCTTATACGGGGTGTTGTCGGAAAATGTTAACTATCTTGGAAAAAGAAACAAGATCTACAATTCTGATGATTCTCTAAAATTTCCAGAATTTGAATACCCTCGTAGTTAAGATGAGTGAATCCCAGACACCAAACAATAGAAACAGCAACTAGTCAACCCATCGAAAAATGTCTGAACAAGATCGGCCGAGCGAAAGAGATCGTCGGAGTTCCGGTGATTCGCGGACAGGACAAAATAGAAACAGTGTAGAACAAACATCGAACGACAGTCGCCGGCACGAGGTCCCTTTACGAGCAGTTTCGAGCCGGCATTCGCGTCCCTGGTTTCGGTGAATGTCGCTCCCTTGCGGCTGGTCAGCAGGGAGTTTTACGCGCGTACGTGCGGTATTGATCGTTACGCGCGAGCACGCCGCTTTTTACCGGCCATGAAATTTTCCCTAGATTACCGTGGATTTGGTCTCCGCTGCGCACCGCCATACACGCCGTATGGCGACTGCTCGCTCGTATTTAATGGATAGTTAAGTGGAGCTTTCCCTACGTGGCACGAATATCCGCGGTTCTCCGCCGACTCGCATGTGTCGCGAATACGCGTCCCTGGTGGAACAGGGACAACCGGGGCAATTTCTACGGGTAACTTGATACCTTGTAAGCTGAATAAATCTAGCTGGAGGAACGACACGATGGTCCAAGCAGTTTGCCTAACTTACGTGGTTTAGGCGAGCAGTTCACACAATTGCTTGCGCTTTTGGTTGAGAGACTGGTTTGGTCTTTTGAATTAAAACGTACGTTAATTCGTCAAGTTAGCAATTTATCAAGGTATTAATTTAGCAATTTATCAAGTCATTAAGTCATCAATTCATCAAGACATCAAGACATTAAAACATTAAGACATTAAGACATCAAGACATTGAGACATCACGGCATCAAGACATCAATACACCAAGACAACAAGATATCAAGACATCAGTTCAACAATACATCAAGACATTAAGACATTAAGATATTAAGATATCAAGACATCAAGACATCAAGACATTAAGACATTAAGATATTAAGATATCAAGACATCAAGACATCAAGACATTAAGACATCAATTCATCAAGACATCAATTCATCAAGATATCAATTCATGAAGACATCAATTCATCAGTTTATTAATTCGTCAATTCATCAAATCATTAGTTCATCAATTGATCAAGTCATCAATTCATCAGTTCACTAATTCATCAATTCATCAATCCATCAATTCATCAATCCATCAATTCATCAGTACATCAATACATCAATTCATCCATTCATCAATTCATCAATCCATCAATTCATCAGTACATCAATACATCAATTCATCCATTCATCAATACATCAATTCATCCATTCATCAATACATCAATTCATCACTTTACCAACTCATTGATTTATCAAACCAATAATTTATAGATTCATCAATTTATAAGAGCATTCTATATACAAATTGTAACAACTATCCACAGTTCTGCCCTAAACATAACTCTATAAACTTTACACATAGTTCGCATACAGCAATATTCACAATTAAATAACCAAGATCCAATCACCAATAGCTCACTAATGATTTTGAAAGTTTTCAAAGCTCAGTTGACATTAAAGAATATACTGTAAACCTCCATGTAGCTCATTTGACATCAAATGATATACTGTACTATAAACAATTCTATATAAACTACTGTATAACGTATTGTATAACCTCCATGTTACCAAACAAGTCAGCACAGCTGTAAAAAAAAAAATTTGTCAGTGTAACATAAGGAAGCGACCGCACGGTTAAAATCGACCCTCTATCTTCCGCGAAAAATCGCTTATCCACCGCTTGAGGGTGTAATTGCGCTCCAGCCGAAGCATAGAAACGATCGGCGCGTACTCGCGTCGGAACATAACCACACCAAACACGTATTCCGCCGGACCGTTCCGGATGGAACGCCACGATTCCTATAGACGCTTTTACGGCCTGCTTTAGATTATACGGCTGAGATAACGGGACGAAGGAACGGGAAGCGAAGCCTTTATTTGCAGTCGGTGGAAGGCACGCGAAATACGCCCAACCCCTCTTCGCCCTTTTTCCCGTAATGCGGCTGGCCCGGCTCTCCGGTTAGCCCCTTTCCCGCCCGGAAATGCGATTTCTTTCTACTCCCGAGCATCGAGAATCGCGCTCCTTCCTACAGAGGGACGATTTATTCTAAGAAAGAATGAGGAACAATGCCTGACCGGAATTGCTGGTTTTTGGTTGCTCCTTTCTCTCCTTTTTTTTCTGCCGTGTCCTTGATGGATAGAGTTCGTGCGGTTTGGGCTTTTACTTTGAGTCGCTTTTGATCGCATCAGGCGACTTTTTGATCGGGTTGAGACAGGGTTGGCGTGAGGACTCGATGAGGTTTTTGGTGAAAACGAAGTAAAAATATTAAGGTAGGCAAGGTAGTAGTCATCTTATATAGACTTGAATTGCTATAATTAGATTTGAACTTCAAACTAACAATAAAACATTCAAAGTTCAAGTAGAGTTTAAGATATATAAGTGCGTCACAAGGGGTCAAGTTAAAGGTGATTCTAAAACGAATTCTCTCGTACTCACCAAGGCCATTTCTAATTCATTCGTAAAATTAGCTACGTTGATTTATATCTGACGATGAAATCGTTATTGATACTGACCGTGGTAAATTTCGCGAGCGTAATCCACGGAACAGCGCGAGGGTGGCGATAAAAGGATCAGGCACGTTTTTTACGACCTCGAAGGCCACTTTCGTGTAAGGCAACCAACCAATGCGTGGCCGACCTTAAGTTTTCGCGAAATGGCGACGGTTAACGTATGGCCACGTAAACTCGCCGAAAGACTTTCTCGATAATCGCTTATCCTGCTTCGTATAACGTATGAACGTAATGAATGAGCTTGATTTTGTTGCAAGATAATTATGACCTAGTAAATGTTTGTTTTAATGTTTTAACTCAAATGGTTTATCGTTGCTGCAGTTGTTGTACGTTTCTGTAATGTGTGCATACGATGCACTTTTGTGAGACATTTTTGTAAGACATGTCTATAATATATTTTTATAATGCATTTTTATAAATATATTTCTAAAGAACATGTCTACAATACATTTCTATAAGATATTGCTATAATACATTTTTATAAATATATTTCTAAAATACATGTTTATAATACATTTCTATAATATATTGCTATGATGCATTTTTGTAATATATTTATAAAGTACATGTCTATAATACATTTCTATAATATATTGCTTTAATGCATTTTTATAATATATTTCTAAAATACATGTCTATAATACATTTCTATAATATATTGCTATAATGCATTTTTACAATGTATTTCTATAATAAATTTTTATAATACATTTCTAAAATACATTATTGAAATACATTTTTAAAACACATTTCTAAAATACATTATTGAAATACATTTTTAAAATACATTTTTAAAACACATTTCTAAAATACATTATTGAAATACATTTTTAAAATACATTTTTGAAATGCATTACTAAAATACATATTTAAAAAACATTTTTAAAAATACATTTTTAAAATACATTTTTAAAACACATTTTTAAAATACATTTTTTGACAACATATTGACAAAGACTATTCTTAAGAATTGTTACTCAATGTTCATAAAAAGAGATTTAAAAGAACCAACAAAAATTTGAACATCATAGCTAGCGATTCTAAGTAGTATAAACGTTTAATTATAGAAAGGGTGAATAAAAGAGAAGAACGAGAGAAACGAAGATTGTTTTTGAAAAGCAACGTCGTAGTACGAAATTTAAATAGCTCGATCGAGGTTTCTCCTTCATCGTCGAGATAAATCACCTTTTTGCACGAACGACTGAACTCAGTCGGAACGTGACCGCGATTCCCAGCGCACAACCAAAGGGAAGTTACAATTCTGGAAAGAAAAGAGGAAAGAAGAGTTGAAAGGGAAGAGTAACGAAAGAATTCCAGGAATAGAGGAAGAGTCTGATAGGAAAACGGAATTTCCTATCAAGCACGGCGCATACGAATTTCCGAGAATTCTGATTCGGTACAATCAACGCTTAATAAGCAAATGAAAGTACGGGAAGTTGTCTCTTAATGATGGAATATTTAAATAAGCTTCTAAGTAAACTAAGCAAACCTTTAGAGGTTGTTTTTTCATAATATTTATGTTTCAAAATCGGACGAATTTTAGTCAGTAATGTAAAATAATTTAGGGTTGAAAGTAGGGTGGTTCTGCAAATTTCACCCTCTGAAAATTTAGTGTTTTGTTTAAAAAAATTTTGTGAAAGATTGAGCTCAAAAATTTGAGGTGTTTAAATTTAAAAATTAACAAAATAAAATTTTTTAACTGTTTCAATATTTAATTAGCATGTATTTATTTAGCAATAGTTGTGATTGATATTTACTAAGTATAAGTATTCTTAATTTGTAATTTAAATATACTTGTATCTACTTAATTTAAGTCCCACCATTTTTATCTTAAAATAATTACCTTTAAAACATAATGAATATCTTTATCAACTATTATAACCCTAAAAATACACAAAATACAAAAATCAATGAAACCACAAAAACAAATCTTAAAATACTAATTTTAATATAATTTAACACTAAAATACAAACATTTCTATACTTCTAAAATGAGCTAAAGAAATTTATACTATTGTTTATTTATTTAAATATTCAATTATGTACCTCACTTTTTCCTTATGCAAAAAATATTAACAAAAAAATGAAGATTGATATTTTGTATCCACTTGAATACACCCAGTTTTTAACGCGCTTAATTAAGTTACAGTTTTTATTAAGTTTGTATATTATGCATGATATATCGGCAAGCAGTGCCATGAATTTGAGGGTTGTTTTTGGCAGCGGAGGATTCTTGGCGTATGCAGCACACGTAATTCGTTTATCCTACAAGAACATGTGAAACGGCGGGACAATTTCATTGTTCACTGCCCGCTTTGCATTTTAAGGACACATGGAATTCAAGATTAAATGACGAACTTCCAAGATTAATCTGCAACTTTTTTACTCTTATCAATCTGTATTCTGAGTCTGTAGCTGTTGTTCTGTGATTTTAGATTTGAGTATTTGGATATTTGGGAAGTTAAGATGTTTTGGAAATTTTGAGAATTTTAGGAATTTTGGGAATTTTAGAAATTTTGGGAATTTAAGGACTCTGAAAATTTAAGCACTTCAAAATTTGAAATTTCTTGAAATTTTAGGATTTGAGATTTAAATCTGATGTTTGTAAAATTCGAAAATTTAATAATTTTGAAATTTGAGTATTCTTCCATATGAGAATTAACAAATTGTTTAATTTTAAGACATTAAAAAATTCAAAATTTAAAAACTCGAATATCTGAATATTTAAAAAGAAAAACTTTTTTCGACCTCCGAATTTCAGTATTTTTCACTCACAGAATCTTTCCTCCAGAACTGTACGTTTTCAATAAATTGTCAGAGGACGTAGAAGTGTTGGATGATGATGGGAGGAAGATTTTGTATGTAGTAGTAAGTGAAAGATGCCGGGTGAAAAGCGTGCACGTTTGACGTGCAATTTTCGATTGGCAACGAAAGGTATCGTATCACGATAGTCGGCTTTGAACAAGGCCACGATATCTTTCAATTTCACGACGATGCGTATGAAGTATGAGAGTTGGCGAGGATTCGAGGGTGCCAACGCGGCAAATCGATATCCGACCTCGAACTCCGGCTCCATAGGTTTGGGAGAAGAATGGGCGGTGAACTCGGAGCAACAGCCAGCAACAAGGAGAGATAAAAACACGATGGAAACGGGCGAGAATTCGGAGGGAAACGCGTTCAACGAGAAAAAGATTCGAAAGAAATCGAGGTGCTGGAAAAGGGCTCGCAGAAAGGGTTTACAATTGCACTCAATGAAGAAACGTTGATCACGTCTACGGATTGCTTAAGAATCTCTATGTTATACTGTAATATAACAAAAATTTTCTCAACTCTCAATTTCCAGTTTTCCGGTTTCTCAATTTCCTAGTCTTCCAAGTTACATTCTAAATTTCCAATTCTAATAAAATTTCAAAAATTACAAAATTCCCTAAACTCTCAATTACCCATATTCCTTAGATTTCTATTTTTTCAGATCGCAAATTTGTCAAATTCCAAATTCCCTAGATTCCAAAATCTCTAGATCCCAAATTCCCCAGATCCCAAATTCCCCAAATTCCAAATTCCCCAAATTCCAAATTCCCCAAATCCCAAATTTCTCAAATTCCAAATTCCTCAAATCCCAAATTTTTCAAATCCCAAATTCCCCAAATACCAAATTTCCCAAATCCCAAATTCCCCGAATTCCAAATTCCCCAAATCCCAAATTTCCCAAATCCCAAATTTCCCAAATCCCAAATTTCTTAAATTCGAAATTCCCCAAATCCCAAATTTCTCAAATTCCAAATTCCCCAAATCCCAAATTTTTCAAATCCCAAATTCCCCAAATACCAAATTTCCCAAACCCCAAATTCCCCGAATTCCAAATTCCCCAAATCCCAAATTTCCCAAATCCCAAATTTCCCAAATCCCAAATTTCCCAAATCCCAAATTTCCCAAATCCCAAATTTCCCAAATCCCAAATTTCCCAAATCCCAAATTTCCCAAATCCCAAATTTCCCAAATCCCAAATTTCTTAAATTCGAAATTCCCCAAATCCCAAATTTCTCAAATTCCAAATTCCCCAAATCCCAAATTTTTCAAATCCCAAATTCCCCAAATACCAAATTTCCCAAATCCCAAATTCCCCGAATTCCAAATTCTCCAAATCCCAAATTTCCCAAATCCCAAATTCCCCAAATCCCAAATTCCCCAAATCAGAAATTCCCCAAATCCCAAATTCCCCAAATCCCAAATTCCCTAGATTCCATCTACTTTAGAACCTAAATTCCCCAGATTCCAAATTCCCCGAATCTCAAACTCCTCAAATTCCAAATTCCTTACAATTAGATTCGAAGTTCACTAGATCACAAATTCCCTAAATCATGTATTCCCACTTCCTAAATTCCCCAAATTCCTCAAATTGCCAAAATCTCAATTAACCCCAATAGCAAACCTCCCATTTCTCAGCATTCAAAAAATCCCTGCAACAGATACAGAATTTCCGCTCGCATATGCGATGTTCACGCACGCGATTTCTCGTTTTTTTTAAACGACCCGGTATTATTCGTGAAATAAACGTAGAACGTGCCAGACGGAAGTTGCCGGTAACTTTTTCCGCTCGAACAGCCACGTTTCAGCCCCGCAATCTAAACGTGACACGTACGCAGACTCGCTATCTGCGGCAGCCTGGCGTTGCTCGTCCGCGGCCGACACGTGCCTGATAACCTCGATAATTCATCGAGATACAAAGAACTAATTTTCAACGAGACCAGCCGCTCTGCTCTCGCGGAACACAACGCCGGTAATTTCGTTTACACCAAACATAGTAGTTTCGCGGTTACGCTTTCGTACGCGAAGGTCAACACGGGTCAAACCGAGCAAAAACATCCAGCCGAAATTGCGACCTTGCTCTTACATTGCTTTCATTCCGGGCTCACTTTGCTTATTCTACTTGTTATTACCTGTTTTTTTGTGGTCTTTTTATTTTTAGTTATGTTATGGAGTTAGTATATTAACTACATTGATTATTATGTTATTATACGGTTTATTTTTATATTGATTTCATTCATGATTCATGGGATTATTCTACTTGCTATTACTTGTTATTTTGTGGTTTTTCAATTTTTAGTTATGTTATCATGGAGTTTATTAACTTTATTAATTATTACGTTATACGGTTTATTGTGTTACTTTGAGGTATTCAACTTTTTATTATGTTATGTTTATTATGTGAAACTTGCATGAAGTGACTCGTTGCCTGAGCTGGTCTGCCTATGACTGTCTTATACTACTGCTTGTTATTACTTGACATTGTGTAGTTTTCTATTTTTAGTTATATTATCATGGTGTTTATTAACTCCATTAATTATTATCTCGTGATACAGTTTATCTTGTACTGTATTATTCTAAGATATTCGACTTTTTATTATGTTATGTTTGTTATGTGAGACTTGTGTAAACTGAGTCTTTGCTTCAGCTCGTCTGACTATAGACTGTCTTGTACTACTTGTTCAATTATATATTTTATAAGATGTCTAAATTACATGGTATATGCTTCTAAATATATTTGATACGTTTAATAAGTGATGTGAGATTTATTTAACAAGTTTAACTTGTCTGACTATAGACTGTCTTATACCACTTGTTCAATTATATATTTTATAAGATGTCTAAATTACATGGTATATGCTTCTAAATATATTTGATACGTTTAATAAGTGATGTGAGATTTATTTAACAAGTTCAACTTGTCTGACTATAGACTGTCTTATACTACTTGTTTATTTACCTGATTCATAATGTCGCTTTTAAACGAAGATAAATATATTATCAAGTATATTTAATGTATTCAATAGTGATTTTCAGATTTAATGAAAAAGTTGGTCTCACTATAGAGTTGCTTTAATCAACTTGTCTGATTATTAACATCATTACCTCTTCAAAATTAAAACAAGACAGCTTCATGAATTAGCAAATCTTACAAGCGATATTTTCACCCCGACCAATCAGTAAAATGCGAGTCATTTTCAGTCGAATGGCAATTCAAAATTTGAAGAGAATCGGAATCGAGTGATTCGCAATGAAAATCAAGGGCTACGGCTGTATAATAATCGCATCGAGCCAGCACAGAACGACCACTTTTCCATCGCACAGACGAAATTGCATCAGACGTCGGTGGCGCGTTGCTAACCGGCCAACACACAGAGAACTAGTCAAAGCCTATTGCCAGTCTCCTCCAATCAGCCGTTTAAGCTCTTGTAACTAAGCATTTACGTTTCGACGATGTTGTAATGCGATTATGTTGCGCGAATTAATCCCGTAGAACGTCTATTCGCGAACGGGTAAATCCAGCGTGCTCGCGTGTACACACGCGCGTCACGGACAAAATCGAGATACGATCGATACGGCCGAGGTGTTCGCGTTCGATCGTTTTCGATTCCAGCCGCGAATTACTCCATTTGCAGAAGCTCGTTCGCCTCGTGTATCCCGCTCTTAACTTAATAGCCCGGGGCTGATGTCTTCGCTCGAAGAGCAACGCAGTTTACCGCCTTCCTTTGTTCCTAATATCGAGTTAGAACTTTTGCGGATCGTAACCGCGGCTCGATCGTAATAATCCCCTCGACGTTCCCTATTTCCATACGGAGGTTAACAGAAAAACGCTGGATGGAAATACCGAACGAGGTCGATAGAATTTTTATGGCCCGAATTTTGTGTAAGGCTTCTTCAAGGGGTGGATTTTAAACTTTTTACTACTACCACAATTTTGTGTGGAATGTAGGGTATTAAATTAATTCTACTTTGAACTTGGAGTCTCGATACATGATCTTCTAGCTGCGGCTAGAATTGTAGAGATGTGGTTGCATTCGACTGTCGAAAATTAAGTGGAAGGTTTCGAACTTATAAATTTTTGACTGTACACATTTTCAATCTCCATCTCTAAGTAAATAAATCTCCGAATTTCCAACACGTACCCTATTCACCAAAATAAAAAAAGTACTAAGCAATCCAGTTAACCAAACGCTACAAGAGCGCACGTTGCCTGATCATAATTCAGACAGCGTTAAAACTGCAGCAGACGTTTGTTCGAGGTCCGATTACCGGGGCGATCGTGTCCGTGTCATCCTCGCGTGTTTATGACACCGTCAAAAGACAGCCAGGCGCCATCCCCGGTGTGCTCAGACCGGTGAAAGCGAAGAAAGGCAGAGCGTGTGCGGTGATGTTGAAAGAAAATCGCGATTCATTAAAAGCCCGATGTACGCGTCGCCGTTTTATTATATGTGTTGAGCGTTGATTTAGGGATCGCGGCGGGGAACAAGCAACTACGCTGCATTGTCTCGGCACTCGCCTCATGCTGGGCATTGTTAGCTCTTCCATTGTCCGGTACATCGTCCCTCTCCTCCCTTTCGACCCCAAAGGCTAGTATCCACCACAAACACATATGCATGCTACCCCGCTGGACAACCTCGAGTGACGCCAACAGTATTTTCCGCCGATTAATTGTTTTATGGTGTTTTCTCGATCAGGGCAAACAGCGCTACCTCATACGGCTTCATTCTACCGAAAGCCTTTTGTTCAACGCTCTTCCTCAGATTTACATTGTTTAACCGTATGCGTTTATTGAGATGCGTTTCTCATTTTTGTGCTGTAACGGTGATTGCCGTAGACTTATTTGTCAGGTAAAGACTTAGCTATTAAAACACGTGAAGAACATTAAATTTTTGTGAGTATTTTTTATTCTGTCGTGACTACACAATTGGACCTAAACTTCAAGGTGAAGAGTACTAGAAGTTTGGTCAAAATTCATTATCTCATTTGTACTGTGTATATGTCACATATCACTGAGTATGTCAATCAGATGTCAAGGTACAAGAGGTTAACAAAAGTGATAAAAAATATAACAAAAAAGTACGGTAATATAGAAAATAAACTTAAAATTTAAAACAGAAAACAAATGTGTCAAGTGACATTTACATCAATTGGATCACACACACGTGGCCTTACACATGTCACTTATTCCTACTCAAGGTTTCTCCACACTTGTCCACATTCTCACATTTACACAGTCGAACATAAACAAAAATAAATTGTTAACGGAGCTAACGAGGTGCTCGATGAGTTTCTCTTTAATTCCGCTCTTGAATCGATAATTCGTGGCGGTACAACGGTTCGTGTGTCGGCTACGACGAACATGCGACGAATATCGATCATCTCCCGATGCTCGAATGCTGCTGAACGAGTACAAGGTTCACGGAAACATAACCGCGTAGACAATCCGGCGAAGGATTGGTTATCGTGAATCGTGACAGTGCGTTGTCGAGAACAGCGACACGACAACCAGACCCGGAATACGCGAGGTTAAAGGCTCGTCCGCGTGTGTGCAGGTTCGATCGTTTCTACGGTATTCAACGTAGATGTGCTTTTCAGTTATTTCAAAACCATAACACGTTTATAAATTGTTTACTTCAAATTTTACATTAATGGTAGAATTACATAATATTTCTCTTTTTGGATTGTAGCAATAGGTTACTTTATTTTGCGTTATTAAGATAGTTTTGTCGAAGTTTCCTGAAAAGATCTTTATTGGTGCAGAATGAATGGTTTATCGTTCACAATGTCTTTCTGACTTCTTATTGGGCGCGATATTACTATAGCGTGATAAAATTAAAAATTAAAATGCTAAGACATATTAATTTTCTGAATTATGCACTGTGTCTCACAAGTTGACGACTTGAATAAGTATTTACTGGTTCGTTCAGATACAGTACCAGCGTAGGATTATAATATTACTACTTGCTTTTGCACTCAAGAGGTGACATCCACTTGGACCAGAAGTTTGTTCAAAGCTTCAAATTTATGTAGACCAAGTGTTATTTTGTGATATCATAAATTCATATCGGACTTGATGCTTTGAAATCGGTCATAGTAACTGTCTGCCAGCCATTTTGAATTACGAACAGAGGATGGCGCACAGTTATTTTCAGCAATGTTCAAGCTTCGAATTGACATAGCATAAGTCAACGGTACCTTTGTGTTATCAAATCGTACCGGATTGTTGATGTATCGATCACTATTTGCTATAACTGTCCAACCAGCCATTTTATATTATGGACAGTAATGAATGTATCATATAGCCACTTTCGGCAAACTATAAGCCATAAATTTATGTGGAACAAGCGTTATTTTGCGATATTTCTATGTCATAAATTCATGTCGGATTTGTCCATGTTTTGAAATCGTTTGTTTGCTGTAACTATCCAATCAGCCATTTTGTACTACGAACATCAGCGAATGGTTTTATATAGCCTTCTCCGGCAAGTTTTACAGTTTAATTTCACACGAAACAAGTATTATTTTGTGATGCTTGTCATCGAATCAGACTTCTAATATTTTTAATTTGAATTATTTAATATTTTGAATAGCACATGTACAAAAATACGTACAGGTAGATCATCCGAAAACTGTATCAATGGGATGAAATCTCGTACATTTGACGACTGGCCAATAAAGAAGAAAAGCGAAGGATGGATTCACATGTTGGTAAAATGTGATAAAACTTGTAATACTATACAGAAACTGAAGCATCAACTAATACATGCAATTATTATGTGTCTCGAAATATAACAAGCATTTTGATAAAAGAGCAGGAACAAAATTTTGAAATATTAAATGTGAAACATGAAACAAGTCATTTTGACTGTTTGGTAGTGCAGATGTTTAGAGGTTAGGTTTTAAGACTAAGTTATCTCAAATTTTTGAGATTAAGTACAACTAAATAATTTTGAAAATTAAGTACTAATAAAAATATCTAAATGAAACGAATATGGAGGAATTTTTAATGTTGCACGAAACTTCACATCAAAATTATATTTGAATTCTGTAACATTTTTAATAGCATCACACTTAAAGGTCATTCGGAAACTGTACTATGAAATGGAATTGAAATTCGTATATTTGATACCTATTCATATTTGCCAACGTAGCTACGGTTTCATTCGACCGAAGGTAGCCGTTTAACCTTTCGCATTCGAGAGGTGCAAACTAGTATTTATAAGAAATTGCAGGTTCATCAAAGAATCCTCCCGAAAAAGACTAATCGTAACCTTTCGGACTACAGTCAGAAAAGTATAAAGAAAAAAAACTGAAAACACAGAAAAAGAAAAGCGAAGGATAGATTGACATTTCGGTAAAATGTGGTAAAAGCTTATAATACTGGAGCGTGGTGCA
This sequence comes from Megachile leachella, assembly GCA_963576845.1. Taxonomy (NCBI): domain Eukaryota; kingdom Metazoa; phylum Arthropoda; class Insecta; order Hymenoptera; family Megachilidae; genus Megachile; species Megachile leachella. The sequence goes on along the minus strand of OY756259.1, from coordinate 6,163,214 downwards.
GCAAGGAGGGTAGTTGGAACCGGTTGTAAGCCGCCTGTAAACTCAGCTTGAAGAGTTGACATTAATTGGACCGTCTTGACAACTTTCATTCATCCCCTAACAAGCTACATCCGCCTCTATCCGTATTACCGGTTATCCTTTCTGCTCGCCGTAAATTCGACCTCGTCGAGCGTTGCATCGGAAAATTTATCGAACGGGAACACGTATCAAAGTTTGCCGTTCGAATTATCAAAGGACGATGTTCGTTTGCGTCAACGATGATATTTAATTTTCCCATAACGAAAAGCGCAAACATTCTCGGGCTTTACACGATACTTCACGATACTGCACCTACTTTGTCCTTTGTGTGTTTAGTTTACGATAGCACTCGGTAACGAACCTGGCAATCGGAAGATGGCTGCCTGAAAACCAGATTTTGCCGCGAAATTCAAAACGGAGGTGCTCTGGTTTTAGGAGATTTTTAGTTAAAGATATACATTTATTTACAGTTGACAATTTTATAGTCTCAAATTTTTGTAGTGTTTAGATTTAGGATTTACAAAGATTTTGATTTGATATTTTTAACTTTTGCATAATTGAAGTTTCCGAATTCTCAAATTTAAAAATTCTCTAATTTCTAAACTCAAATTTTCAAATTCTCAAATTCTCAAATTCTCAAATTCTCAAATTCTCAAATTTTCCAACTTTCAAATTTTCAAATTCTCAAATTTTCCAACTTTCAAATTTTCAAATTCTCAAGTTTCCAAATTCTCAAATTTTCCAACTTTCAAATTTTCAAATTCTCAAGTTTCCAAATTCTCAAATTTTCCAACTTTCAAATTTTCAAATTCTTAAGTTTCCAAATTCTCAAATTTTCAAATTCTTAAGTATCCAAATTCTCAAATTTTCCAACTCTGAAATTTCCAAATTCTCAAATTTCCCAACTCTCAAATTTTCAGAATCTCAAGTTTCCAAATTCTCGAATTTCTAACCTCTCAAATTTAAAAATTCTCAAACTTCCAAATTACAGAATTAAATAAATTTGTTACATACTTCCATATCATAAATCTGAAACTAATGCACTAAATTATTGTTTTGACAAAATATTAGCATCAGCATCCAAACATTAGCATGACAAAGTTATGTGGACTTGCCTCATTTCGAGCAACGTTCGTAAGGTGTTCCTGAAATGTGCAGGCGAAGTTTGATGAATTTTCGAAATTTTAGAGTAAATCTCAGGTTAAAATATAACGGGAGAAACTGTGATACTCGAAACTAGTTTCTGGACATTTTGTCTAGCAGATGTTAACCCTTGAGGTGGTCATCCATTAGAAACTTTAACGATTAAAATCTACTTCGAGTTTAGGCAAGTTTGCTTACCATTAATTTACCACTTCCAAGATGTATACTGTTTTACTAAGTTATAAGATTTCTGTTCAATCAGAGTTTAATGTTTACTGAACATAAGTGGAACGGTATTTAGCAATAATATGTTTTACGATATTAATTTTGTCTTGAAAAGCATTATCTATGTTCAAGTTTAACTCAATTACTTATAGTTTAATAATTTCAAATATTGTAAAATTAGTTTGTTAAAATTTAGTAGTTATGTTTAACATAACTTCAATATTAATTTTGTATGTTATAAGTGCTATTTTAAAATACTTTTATGTCATTGAATCATATGAAACCTTATACATATGTTATAAAATAGATCACGACGTTTTGTGTCTGACAGTCCGCCATGTTGTTTTACGAAGATTCATAAAGAATTCATTTAGTAGTAAATTCATTTACCATAACTTAAATATTAATTTCGTATACCATAAGTACTATTTTGCAATACTTTTATAACAACGAATCATATGAAAGCTCATAGGTTCCGAAATCGATGACGCCATTATATGTCCAACACTCCGCCATCTTGTGCATCGACCATTAACAGATTCGATATTTAAACCAAGCCTTAAATATTAACCGAATCTACCATAATTTCTACCTTTGATCACAGTTCCGTTGAACACTTACCACTCGAATAATAAAAAATTCAACATCCAAAAGTCCCAGGAAAAATATCATCGAAACGTTCGCGGTCGCTGCATTTTTCACAGCGTCCCTTTTGCGTACCGCGTCAAACATAATACGTAGACATAATTAATAGGGGATTAGAAATACCTAAAGCTCCCTTGCGTTAAACACAACTGTAACAAAGTTACCATTACGAGCGGTCGTTTATAAATAGCCGGTCGTATTTTACCGAGGCAGCTGGTTTAATTCTCGTAATTACTGCAGAAGCAGCAACGCCGGCAACGGTTTTCCCAAGGAATATCGGCGAATCGCTATGAACTTGGACGGCATAGTTTTGACGCAGTCCTCGTTCTCTCATTAACTCGAAATCGCGGCACGATGAATTTACAATCGACGGGTAGCTACCGGTGGGTTACGTCTGAGACAGACAGTTTCCGGGTGCGTACAAATGCCGATGAAACTGCCGGAGAATTCCACCGTCGAAGGTTTGTTATACCGAGGTTTAACTTGTGTTATTACTAGCCCAACAAGTCAAACAGTCAGGCTCGCCGGTGAAATTCGTGCCCGAGCTTCCGCTACGAAACGAGGAACGCGACGTATCGCCCGGGAAATTGAAGAGAATTTGCTTTGGAAAATTTCCCTGTCCTTTGTGTCGATCTGAACCAAACATTTTCTCTCTTACCGTTTTCGACATTTATTTTGATGCGAGTAGTCGAGGAAAACGTTCGATGTGCACTGGGTGTTCACGAAGTTAGGTCATGGGTTACACTGCGAATTTGGCGAAGTGGACGTTTTTAGGTGGAAGTTGGGATATTTGTGAAATTTGGGATTTTAGAATTTGGTCGCTTGAGAAATTGGATATTTGAGAATTTGGGAAATTTGGGGATTTGGGAATTTGGGAATTTGGTCACTTGAGAATTTGGTCACTTGAGAAATTGATCACTTGAGAATTTGGTCACTTGCGAAATTGGATATTTGAGAATTTGGGAAATTTAGGGAATTGGAAATTTGTGGATTTGGGAATTTGGGAATTTGGTCACTTGAGAAATTGATCACTTGAGAATTTGGTCACTTGCGAAATTGGATATTTGAGAATTTGGGAAATTTAGGGAATTGGAAATTTGTGGATTTGGGAATTTGGGAATTTGGTCACTTGAGAAATTGATCACTTGAGAATTTGGTCACTTGCGAAATTGGATATTTGAGAATTTGGGAAATTTAGGGAATTGGAAATTTGTGGATTTGGGAATTTGGGAATTTGGTCACTTGAGAAATTGATCACTTGAGAATTTGGTCACTTGAGAAATTGGATATTTGAGAATTTGGGAAATTTGAGAAATTGGGAAATTTGAGAAATTGGAAATTTGTGGATTTGAGAATTTGGGAATTTGGAGATTTGGAAATTTGGAAATTTGGAAATTTGGGAATTTGGAAATTTGGGAATTTGGAAATTTGGGAATTTGGAAATTTGGGAATTTGGAAATTTGGGAATTTGGAAATTTGAGAATTTGTCAATTTAGGAATTTGGAAATTTGGGAATTTGAAAATTTAGGAATTTTAAAATTTACTAATTTGAGAAATTTGAGAATTTGGAAATTTAGGAATTTGGAAATATTGAAACGTGTCTACTTAAATGCTTGACAATTCCAAAATTAAAAAAATTGCCTTAAAAATTTGAAAATTCAGGAAGTTAAAAATTGCAAAGTTTACGTATGTGTCGTTAAGCAAAGAAAGTGTAGGTTATAGCGAAGTGTACACATCTCGAGTGGCTCACAAGTTGGCTGGTATCGCGACGTAAACAAAGAAAAATGCTGAAGTAAGGCCACAGGTGTCCTCGAGGATGCGGCCAATACGGCATTCCACGTTCGTGGTCTTCGAGTGGTTTGCGAGACAAAGCGGAAATCGACGAGCAGGGAAACGAGGAGCAAGGGAATAAACGAAAGAGGAATTCCTCGAGTTTGGTAGGCTTACCCTGAATCCTTCGTTCTACGACCACGATCAAGTGCTCCTCTGTTTACCGTCCTCTTTCAAGCTGTTCTCAAATGTACACGCTTTCAAAGTATTCCCGCTTCTCGCACAAACGGAAAAGAAACATTATTGATCGTTTGAATTAACTACCCATCTTTCCTGACCTAAATTATGACTCATTTTCATCAACCATGCGTATTTCGTATATTTTGAATCGTGTTATACTTTATTTGCGGAATTCATAAATTCTGGAATTTTTAAACTTTCTAATTTTTTAATTTGGGAAATTTTATGTTAAAATTAGGGAATTTGGAAATTGTCGAATTTTCGTGTTCTTAAATTTCCAAATTCCTAAATTTGCTAAATTTCCAAATTTTCCAGATTCCACAAATTCCACAAATTCACAAATTTTTGAAATTTCCCAAATTTTCCTAATTTTCAAAAATTTCACAAATTCAGCAAATTCTCCACAATTCCCCAAATTCCCTAATTTATGAAATTTCCAAAGTCACCAAATTCCCCAAATTTTACAAATTCCACAAATTCCACAAATTTCCCAAATTCCCCAAATTTTCCTAATTTTCAAAAATTTTGCAAATTCAGCAAATTCAGCAAATTCTACAAATTCTCCACAATTCCTCAAATTTTTCAAATTCCCCAAATTTTCCTAATTTTCAAAAATTTCACAAATTTCACAAATTCTACAAATTCTACAAATTCTCCACAATTCCCCAAATTCCCTAATTTATGAAATTTCCAAAGTCACCAAATTCCCCAAATTTTACAAATTCCACAAATTCCACAATATCCACAAATTTCCCAAATTCCCCAAATTTTCCTAATTTTCAAAAATTTTGCAAATTCAGCAAATTCAGCAAATTCTACAAATTCTCCACAATTCCTCAAATTCCCCAATTTATGAAATTTCCCAAATTTCCCAAGTCACCAAATTTACCAAATTCCCTAAATTTTCCAAATCTCTTAAATTCTCCAAATTAAGAGCAAACCAACATTTCAAATCCCTAATATTACAAAACCCAAAATTCTGAAACTTCCAAAAATTTCCAAATTCTTAAATTCCAGAATTTGCACCCCCAAATTTCCACATTTAGACATGTAAACACTAATATCGCATTCAACAAAGCATTTCCCGTTAACAAGATATAACTTATTTATTTGCCGAGTATACTGTTCTCTCCCACGTCAGATACAGTTATCCTATAACAGTAAATTTCCCATGAAATTCAGCAACAATCGTGTGGGTGTGTTTTTTGTTCTATTATCAATATGTAACGATCGATATCATACAGAGTCGGCGCACGATAACTGAGACGGTGAAATTTAATTAACAGCACCGTAAACAGATGGTAAAATTCTATCGATTATCAGGCATAATTATTTGACGTTCGCAATATGGTTAATTAAAGATCGTGTTTGCTCGACGAGCAGTCAGCTTTTTCGATATATCGGAGAAACGTAATTAGCGGCGAATATTCTGACCCGTTTACACGCATCCCCCACGGACACTCGTGAAATCTATTTTTCCAAATCGTTCGCGGAATTATTTGATTCATTTCATCGTGGATTACACGGCTCGGGGCTTCTGAAATAAATTCCTTTAAATAAATGAAGCAACCGATGCACGGAACCTATTCTTACTGACCTGAATTTCTTTTTGTCTTTCTTTAGTTTATGCATATAGGGTGTACCAATGATATAGGTACATACTTAAATATAATTGAATAAGTGAAATGAAGAATGTTGGGATATCTGCGTTAAGTTAATTCTATATTTATATAATATTCTGTGTTATACTATTTTAGTTAGTATAATAGATCTTAGAATACAATACCATAGAATTCCAAATTCCGAAAATTTAAAACCCAAAAGAACAAACTCACAATTCACAGTTTAAATTTCATTATCCACCTTTAATCCAGATTTTGAAAATCGTAATATGTCACTAGGGTTCTCAGTTCATGCAATTACGTACATTTCACGATTTTACATTGTCCAGAATCAACGAATCTAATTTGCAACTCTGCAATTAAAATGGCAGTTCAGAGATACAAGATTTCACGCGTGCAGCTTGTTCCTCCATTTTAACAAACACTTTACGCTTTCTGAACCATCGTCGCGAATAATCAGGTGAAAAGTAGCGAGAATCGTGTCGGAATTTAAACGCAGCCTAGTCGAAATATTAACCAGCCAAAAAAAAGAGAAAAGTACCAACGCACACGCGGCAAATATTCCTTTCAATTAATAATTTTAAAAACGAATCGTGGCTCTTATGTATTCCTCCACATTCGTTCTCATTCATTCGGGTCGTTCGTCGAAATTTCGTCGAGCGAATTTTTTACAACCCCTCTTGCGTTCTCAATTCAAGTAATCCAACCTGAAAACGCGCTCAAATTATCCCGGACCTTGAATCCCCCGTGTGTAGTGGCTTTCATTCGCTTTCGAAGAAGAAAAAAGGGAAACAGAAGATTTCTCTCAGGTCGTTTTCTTTTCTCGGACCGAAATGGAACGATAAGTAGGCTGCAAACAGTGCTGTATTAATCGATAAACACAATTAACGATTGCTTAAGGGATGAAGGGATCGTACAGCTTTGATTACTTTTAAGGTTCTTCAAAATACTTTAATTTCTAATTTTTTGGGTTTTATATTTCGTGAATGCAACATTTTTAATTTTTTCATTTTCAAATTCTTCGATTGCTAAATTTTTACTTTCTCAAGTTATTAGATTTTTAGGTTTCCAAATTTTCAGACTTTTAATTTCTTAAATCATCAAATTTCTAAATTTCCAAATATCACAATTCTTCAACCCCAAAACTCCACATTTTCCAATTTCCAAGATTTCAAATATTCTAACCCCAAAACTCTACATTCTCAAATCTCCAAACTCCCAAATTATCAAATCTCCAAATTACCAAATCTCCAAATTTCCAACTTCTCCAGTTACCACCCTTCAAAACTCTAACCTCTCAAATTTTCAAATTTCCCGATTTCCTAAATCCTAAATTTCCATACCAAAACCCCTAAATAACAGAATTGCGTCGGGTCCCCGAAGGTGTCACCCCGGCACTGCATGCACACTTTTCCTTTCGCAGAAGGAAAACGTTTGAGTGAAATCGCAAACAGGAGCAATGGAGGGTGCAAAAGCAGGCGGGGTCTGTATTTGTCACACGATACAGAGTGCTGGAAACACGTTACCCTCGTATTACCGTAATTTGCTCTGCTCGTACGACGTCATAACGCTAAGCCATTAATATTCCTGCCACGTCACACACTTTCCCAAAGGTGTTTCGTTGCGTTGTTTCCTCACCCCCTTCTGCACTCAATGGAAACCGAATTTGCGGCTGAAAGTCCTCGCCATGTTTCGTTTGTTACTCGAATTTCCTGACGTACTTAACTTCCGAAATTGATCTGGATGCATTGTATGGTTTTCTGGAATTGGCACGTATGTGACATATGGAGAGTTCTTTGTGTACCATATGTTATATATGGATGTTGATTCATATGTACTCGTGTACATATGTTCTATGTCCTGTGTGTGCTGCTATTTATATGTACTGGTAGCTGTATGTATGCATTAGTATCCACGTGTTCTATAATTCATGTGTGCTAGTATTCATATGTGATGGTATACATATGTATGTACCAATGTCAACGAGTATCATGTTCCATATGTGTATACTGGTATTCATATGTAACTGCGTTCGTATGTAGCAGTATCCACATGTACTGGCAGCCATATGTTCCATACTCCATATGTACTGATATTCATATGTACCAACATCCACATGTTCCATATGCACTGATGTTCATATGTACCCGTATCCATATATGTATACCAGTACCTACATGTTTCATGTTCCATTTGTACTGATATACATATAAGGCCATATCCATATGTACCAATATCTACATACATCTCTGTATGTATATCCTATACTCCACGTGTACCACTATCCATAGGTATTCATACGTCTCACATTTCACATGTATCAGTATCCACACATGTACCTATACCCTCATGTACCAGTATCCACATATTCTGTGTGTAACGATATCCACATGTACCAGTATCCTTATATTCCATATGTATTGATATCCATATGTACCAGCATCCACATATTCCATATATGGATACCAACATACACCAGTTCCATATACCATCCATATGTTCTACATTCCACATGTAGTATCAAGTATAAAAATGTCAAACTATAATACTTGACAACGTGCGAATAAAGAAACATCTTAAAAATGTTTCCCCGAAACTACACCATCCCCTGAGGTATTCTTCCAAAACATTCAGTATACATAACCCGACGTGAAAGGGTGTGAAAAGGTTTAATACCGTGACCGGGTCTCCACCTCCAAAATTCCCGCGACAATGATCCAGTAATCCGATCGATCGAGCATTACGATCGTCAGCAATCGAATTCTTTGGAAGCCCGTTAGAGGACGAATTGAATTTTCGCCGGAAGTCGAGCGAGAAGGAGCAGGTGGTTGAATGCGTGGCAGTGAAAGAAGAAACAGAAGGGTCAGACACGAGATCGTGAGATCGAAAGGTCGACGAGAGGTGGTAGCTGTAAAGTCAGCTAAAGTCGAGCTGTACCATCGAAAAGGAGTTCCACCCTTTCCCATCGTGGAACGAACCCGACCATCCAGGTGCTCGCTTAAGTCCGTCTTACAAGAACCGGCAGATAGAAAGAAGAGAAAATGAAAAGGGTGGAGGGTGAAACGAAGAATGGAATAAAGGAAACGAGACGAGAACGGCGTGGACGAGGAAAGGATAGAAAAACGTGGAGTATATACACCGTCGTCCACAACTTTCTCGGCCTTTTCTTTTCCCGCCGTTTCTTTTACGCTGGAAATTTTTCTGGAATCTATACAGGGCGCACCATACAAAGTGTTGCGAGACCTTTTGTCCGGAAAATTCTTGTTTTATGTTCGCGGACTAAAGAGGAGCTGATTTAATGTACACCGAGAAAAGACATTTTATGGATTCCGGGGTTACCAAAGGATACTTGGCTCAAGAACTTACAGAGGAACTGTTATCTTTTCTCTTAAGAAAGTTCTGAAGTCTAATTTCTAATAACTTTGTGATCTATGGATAACGGTGTATATTTATAATGACCTTCAGACATTCTTTCACACATCCTAAGTCACACATTTTTTCACACTCATATATCTCATAAACGATTTTTATCTACCCTAAATATTTTCATATTTTTATACTTTCATTATGATATCGAAATACCCTAATTTTTAGCTTCTAAGTAAAATGTCCAAAATGTGTATAGCAAAGCAAACATAAGTATCTCCTACAGTTTCGTCCAGGTCATTACGAACCTAATCGAAGCAAAACAAGCACAGCACCGTGCGAGGTTCGGCAGCTGACGGGACACGTTGACCTATCGAATCGTCTTGAACCGATCGTAATCCGTCGACGTTGACGAAAAAATAATATTGTTGGTGGCGGTGGGCCAAAGTTGTCCGAGGCCATGGGAAAGTTAGCACGTGCCGTGACGAAGTTACTTTTTGCGTTATCCCTCTGTCCGGTTCCGGTACGACGTCTAAGAAGTTTCGTCGATAAAGGAGTGGCTCTTCCTTTCTCGAGGATAACGCAAAGCGTGTTCTTAATAACGTTTTCCCCTCCTTTATGAAGCCACCGTAAGTCCGTTCCACTATCATCGACGACACTTCTCCACATCACGACTTGTACGCTTGCTAACACGCGATTGCATTAAGGTTCTACAAGGTTTCTTTCTGGATTTAAGTTCTTTCTTAGATTTACTAACATTTTGACGTTCAAGCTCACTCCAGTAGGTAGACTCTAGGTACTTTAGGTAGCTCTGATACAACTGCAAGCTTGTAGGCTAAGGGGTTGAGATGGTTAATAGGTTCTTATGTTATTATAAGTTCTTAAAACCTTAACAAAGAATTTATGTTTCATCTTTAATTCATTTGTCTACTTCATACTCAATTTTAGCTTACAAACTTAATTTGAAAGTAGACCTAACTTCAGATTCATTAAGTCCAGTTACAATGGGCTACATCTGTCATATAATTCACGTGACTGTCCTTCGTTTGAAATGACAATTATTACTAAGTATAGACAAATAAATAATTCTATGAATAAATAAGAACAATTGCACTGAATAAATAAAGCACTCGAAACAGATAAATAAGAACAATTAAAGTCGCACATCTGAAGTGGAGAATCGAAGAGCGACAGTCTCCAGAGAGATTTGATAGGAATGATATTGGCAGCAAACAAGATCCTTCGCAAGAAATCGTTTTCCGCGAATAAGAAGGGCTTTTATGGGGTTGCTGAGTCAGGCAGGACGCATAAACGAGATGGGCGGTACCTGGCAGCCAAATATACTATCTTCCTCCCTTAAATCCTGTACCGACTCGACGAGTGGCTGAACAGGGTGGCGAGGAGAGGAGAGGTGAGATACTTTCTCATGTTCAATCTACGTGTGTACGTGTTAAAGCAACGACGATATATCTATACAGAGCTTGTACACACGCTGGGCCAAAATACGATCACTAATCAACGGGACCGACATATCCGGCCATAGTTTCCGGTGGCGTTCGAATAACATCTTGGAAGGAGTATCGAACCAGCGATCCACGAAATAACCAAGAACAGGAAAGCTACAAATAAATACGGGCTTTTGGCTGTGTTCGCTGGGGTACACGATTTTCGACTGGATTCTGGGACACGGGAAAAGGACGTCGTGATTTTATTTTATTCGTTTACTTCTGATTTTATTTAGACTTCTGAAATTATTAAATCTTTATGGATGTTTACCAGTATTCTATTAATTGCTTTTTGGTTAAATAAAACTATAATTGAACTATAAGGTGATGGATGTCAGGGGGTGTATTACTCTAAATAATTACGTTCTTCTCTACCATCTTTTCTAGATAAATAATTATTCTTCCTAAGTAAATATAACCTATAATTAAGTTAGACGATAATTAAAGACATCTAGATGTAATTTATAATTATAAATAATTTTGTTTGTTAAATTTTTTCTAGGTAAATATAAATTATACTTAAACTCTAAAAGGGGTAGTCCATTACTATAAATAACTACCTTCTTTTCTACTCAATCTTTTGTAGGTAAATAATTATTTTCCTAAGTTGATCGACATCAGAAAGTAGTACATTACTAAATAATTATTTTCGAACTAAAATAGTCTAAATAAATAATCATAGAAATGTAAAGTTTAGCAGAAGTATCGATCTGACCGTGGCAGTATTCGTGTATACCTCAGTTCATCGGAATCGATAAATAATAGGATCCTCCAGGCGACAAGGATTTCCGTTAATCCTTATCGCGCGTTCAGGCTCCCTTCGGCTCAGAAATTCATCTCGACTATTCCTCGTCGACCTGGCCTCTTCAATTTGCATCGTCTTTATCCTAACTTCCAACCGCGTAATATTATATAGCAGCGTAGCCCGCTAAACTTTTTATACGTTTACGAGATTAAACTTTGGCCCCGTGGGTACAACGGAGCCCGTACGTACTTTCTTTCTATTTCCTTCAACCGGCGCCCATCTTCGTCCCCCGCGTCTCTTGCCAACCGCTTTGGCACAAGCGTAGTTTTCACGTAGTCGGTTACTCGAACGAGCTACTTAGTATAAGTACGACAGAGCAAATTCTCGGGTTGCAACTCGTCTCAGTTGCATCCTCTCTGATACTGGTATGATAGGCGCCACGCCGGAAGTAATGCAATTTTTCCGAGCGATCTCGCGGAGGATTGAATTAGTTTCGCATAGTGACGTTCACCTGTTGCATTTCTAATTAATCGCTGGTACGTGCCTTTCATTAGGCTAGTTATCTAAAAATTATCTGCAAAAATTTCAGACCTTGTTTTCAATTCTTCAATTTTTACATATTTTATAAATCTATTCAAACTGCATCATATTGTAATTTTTAAATATTTAATGAGACGGAAGATTAATACAGTACAATTTCTTATAATTAATTTATATACAAGTATGTTGAATTACATTAATTTTCACTATGACCATTTTGTTATAGTCTACAATTATTGTTTGCCAAAATGTTACTAAAATATTCTTTTCCACATGTGAGAATAATTCATATTGCTACATTTTCCATCTGCAGCTGTGTTCTCCTAGGAGATATTTTGAATGCTAAAACAAAATGTCCTCAGAGGAGACATTTCGGACTCCAAAATCTTCACAAATGTTAGAAAACGATTTACGATTTTGACTCATTCTACAAAGTTCGCATTTCCCTATTTCCGCCAAGTGTCTGTCGCGTTGATTCCAAGAGAAGTCGTTCTGCCGGTGAAACGAAAGACCTGAAAATTATACGAGGGGACTCGTTTAAATTCACTCGCGTAGGATACAGTGGTCCCTAGCCGGCCGCTCGAAAGTCTCGTGGCGAAGAAAAATGGCGGAGGGAAGGCCTCGTAGGTAACCTAATTCCGCAGATAAATGCTAAACAGAGGCAGAGATTTCAGAGATACAGAGGATCAAACTACAACCATGAATCAAGCCTTCGAGCACAGCTACACACGAGTAGACTAGTTTCTTTCTAAATTCATCAAGGATCACATATGTGAACTTGTTTCTAAATTAACAAAAGATCACACGTGTGGGAGTTTGTTTCTAAATTCATGCGAAGGTCACATATGTGGAGGTTTAGATTATTTCTAAATTTAACAACCAAACCCATATGTGGAATTTATTTCTAAATTCAAGCGGAGATTATGTGGATATCAAGTTTGCTTGTAAATTTGTCAGTCAGAGATACATGTGTGGATCTGAATTCATTAACCAAAGGACACATGTAGGGTTTAGTTTCATATATCGTGGGTCATTATCATATGTTATATGTAATAACACATTAACCAAGGATCACACATGTGAGAGTTTCATTTGTTTTTCAATTCATCCAAAGGTCACATATGTGCAGGTTTAGATTGTTTCTAAATTTAACAACCAATTACGTACATATGTGGATATGGAGTTTGCTTGTAAATTCGTCAATCAAAGATACATATGTGGACCTCTAACTTCATCAGCCAAAGATTACATGTGAGTAGATCAAGTTTCACACATCGTATGTGATTATCATATGTTATCTATCATATGTCAAGTCATACATCATACATCGAATATCACATATGCCTCACATGTCATATATCGACCAAAAAACACATGTGAATATCTAATTTGTTTCTAAACTTGTCAATCAAAGATACATGTGTGGATCTAGTTTGTTTTTGAATTCAACCAAAGATCACATGTGAGTAGGTTTAGTTTTACACATCGTATGTCATTATCATATGTTATGTATCATATGTCAAGTCATACATCATACATCGAATATCACATATGCCTCACATGTCGTATATCGATCAAAAGACACATATGAATATCTAATGTGTTGCTAAACTTGTCAATCAAGGATACATGTGTGGATCTAGTTTGATTCTGAATTCATCAACCAAAGGTCACATATGAATAGGTCAAGTTTCACACATCGTATGTCATTATCATATGTTATGTATCATATGTCAAGTCACATATCATACATCGAATATCACATATGCCTCATATATCACATATCAACCAAACGACATAAATGTCTAATATGTTTCTAACTAAAGATCACATATGCAAATATCAAACAACCCTCACACAGCAAATATTGAGAACAACAAAGTTTGGACACGCAGTACCGCGCAAGCGTCACGCTCCACCCTTTCTTTTTCCTTTCCATTTATCATAAAAAACTCTATCTCATCGAAAGGTTTCTTTTTTGTTCCCCGCCCCCGTGGTCCACGTTCGAACAGTATTTCAGCGGCGATGCGCGACAGCCTATTGTTCTCCCGCACCGGTCAATCATCCAGTAGTTTGCGGGTCGACTATACAGCTAGAAACACACGCACTTCCGTGTGTCTCTATATTATACATATAAATGACGGGAGCGTGTATGTACACACGGCCGCCTATATTATTCCGACGGCTAACAAAAGCGGCTGGTGCACAGCATTTATCTGGCCAACCGTGAACGCAAATTTAGTTGCGGCCATCGTGGTGGACCGATAAAGTCTTTCATCACGGACACGCCACCAGGTACATTCAAGTGGAATCGACGTACATACTCGATTAAATGATTAAAAAGGGACAGAGTGTATTATGCCTGTGTTAAGGATAGGGTGAATGTACTTTGCCATACATTGCATGTACTTTGCTATGGCATACTTAGGGTTGTACTCGATACTAGGGTGCAAAATTTAACTACTGTTTTGTGTTGAGATACAAGAAGTTTCAGATTCAAATTCAGTTTATTCGAATTTTTGATTAATTATGTGGAAGGGAGTTGACGAAGAGGTTATTTGTGATATGTGTCAGGTTAGGTGATATCACTTGATCGCTGTTAGATTAGAAGACATATTATAAGGAGAGGATTAGACAGTACAAGTTTTCAGCGATACTGTAATGATTTTTCCTTCACATTTGACAAACTTGACACAACATTTAAACTTTCTTTCTCTATTTTAATATTGTAGCTGTGTTCCAATACACTTAGCAAATCACGAGACAAGTGATTCTTCCATAAGCAGTTATCAAAATACTCAATTTTCTATTAAGTTTCATATAACACTAAACATTTCCATTTGTCCAATTCTTGCTCCATTTGTTCCACAAGAAAAGAAGAAGAAAATAAAACTTCGCAGTTAAAGAACTGATACGTTTCACATTTCACACCCTTCAATTAGATATGATCTCCGTTAGAATTGCTTTCCCAGTTTATTTAGTTCTGTTGGGAACACGAGTATTTTGTTCCCTTTTTCTACACTTCGGCGACATAGTAGCAGGGTTCTGTCGTTTAAATACATATCTTTCTTGCGCGGCGGCCAAAGAAGGGCTCGGAATTTGCATAATAGTTGGGAATTTGCATAATGGAAAAGAATGTATAATAGAGAGTCGCGTGAGCACGTGTGCATTTAGGAAGCCGCTGCCCCGAAAGGAGACTGTCTGTGATGATAATGAAGCTAACCAAAATTACATAGTTTAATTAATTAATAACGCTGGTATTTCTTGTTGGGAAAAAATTGGGTGGCTTTAAACTTTTTTGTAGGTGTCTCGATACGTTGTTGCGGAGAAAATGTTTAATTTCACTAATTAGATAAGAATTAATATTTCAAGTTTGTTAGTGTAATGTCAGACATTGAGGGATGTGGACATTGAAGGTATAGATGTCAAGATTATAGCAATATGGACATTTGAGGAATACAGGGTTGAAAAGTTAGGTTTAGAAATGAAAATTAGAGTTAAAAATTACAGTTAAACATTACAGTGAAAAATGAAAAATTAGAGGAGTTAAAAATTTAAATTAATGATTTGAGAATATAAAAATATGGAAATATAGCAACTATGGGGTTTGAAAGGATTTGTAGAAAGATGTAGGAAATAATAGTTGAAGACATACATAGAAACTTGAAAATATATTTAGAAAATGTCACAAATTTCTGAACATCAAAATTTACCAAATTGAGACAACCTACAAAAATTAAATGTACTCAAGTTCCCTTTAAAAACTCTATTATGTCCTTTAAACCGTATTTCCTAATAATTTCCTACTGTAAAGAAAAGGGTAGTTAATTTTGAGAACATCACATATTTAGATACCACAATTTTCCAAACAGAAATAACCTACAAAAACCCAAAATTAAATTCACTCAAGTTATTGCTTCCCAAAACGATTTATTCGCATTCTAAAGAAAGTAGTAGTTAATTTCAAGAACGTCACAGATTTGTGGACACTAGAATTTCCCGAATTGACATAATCGTTTCCAACGACAATAACGATTGTCATGTCTGACATGGACTATTCGTTAAGTTGTCCTTACACTCGAATAAGAGTTCAGATGTGAAAACAGTACAAACCCAATGGTGCAATCTGTCTGTGTCACCGGCATCGACAACCTTTCATGGACCTGTAGCTACTATTCCCCTTGAGATTTAGAAAGGATGTTTTAGAAATAAAACACGATAATCCTAGAGTTCGCCCAAAAGTCTACTGTGAACGAATCGGGGAAGCAATTGGAAAATAAATTTTAGAACAAGCGTTTATCTTAGGAAATTCGGTAGTATGTTCTTATTATTTTAACTGGTAATTGAAGTAAATAAATGGTATTGTATGTAAAGAGAGACACTGAAATTTATTTTATATGATACTTTTTATAAGGACACAAAATGGCGGTTATTTATGGTGAACAATACTATTTTGATAAAAGTAAAAGGTTAATTAGAAATATTAAATTAGATTAGAGAAATTTATTTTGTATGACACTTTTAACATGGACACAAAATGGCGGTTGTCTATAATAAGCAAGACTATTCCGATGAAACATGCTAATGGATAAAGTTAGGTTAGGAAATTCTCAAAAATCTAAATCCACAAGTTCCTAAATTCTGTACATCTCCAAATCCCTAAAGTCCCAAATATTGAACTCCCAAATTCCCAGATTATTAAGTTTCCACGCTCCCAATTGCTCAAATCTCCAAATTCCCAAATCAAAATTTTCCACCTAGTCGAATCATCTAACACTGATACCTAACTGCACACCCAATTATTAAAATAAAAACCTCTCGCTATATTGCATAAATATCCTTGAAAACCTCCCATTTAACACTCCATCTACTTATTCATCAAACGAGTATCACCATAAAGTCTTTTAACAACCCCCTGATTTCGGAATCGATTTCATTGTTCGTAGAATCCGTATCCACATATTGTTCGTTCTACAATCGTTCTAATTCCGCCAATAATTTGCCGCGGCTTATATTTGGAAGGTATCGGAACGTCACCACACAAAGAGCGGCATCAGCGTCGACCGAATGAAAGGACGTCTTTGCAAGAAACTTGAACTCTCGTTTCTCGGTATCGTATAAAGAACAAACAGAACTCTGTCTCGTTACCGGTCTAAACAAAGATTCGTCGGTCGTTTCCTCGTTGATTCGACGAGCGAGGCCAAAGAAACGAAGAAAGAAGCTTTAAGAACGTTAGTTTCTTACGTAATCATGGAGGCTGGGTCGTTGTCTGATCCCCGGCTCTTTGAAGTTGCCTCTTTGTCGAGAATTGGTCTTAATGGATGAATCATTAACGTGGAAGGTAAATGACGGTCGGTGATATTAAAGTTAGGCAGACATTAAAGTCGACTTGTTCCTCGTTATTCCTATGTAAAATGAAAGGAAGGATAGGGCTCGGTTGTGGATAGAAAATGTTCCAAGTTTACCGTCGCTCCGCGCTCGTTGTTATTACCGTCTCGTGACAGTAGAACGGGTGAGAAATTGAGTGTCTTAATCATTACGTTCTCTCCACTCCGTGAAACGTGTGCCGGCAAACGTTTCTCGTCTTTCCGCCGGGCTCACGTTTTCTATTATGCGCCTGTATTACGCTCGGCTAATTTCAACTCACTGATTTGCTTTCTAGTCTTGCAAAACGGAGTCTCCGCGACATTTCGAAAGCCGTAAGTTCAAGGAAACACCGCTGATCGATGACTCTAATTTGTCGGGAAAGTTGACTGCTGGATAGATAAACGTTTTATCTCGCCAATGGAATTGTTTTGTTTATATCAAGATTGCTTGCCTTTATGCCACGATTTTTTTATTTTCGATTTGGAACAGTAGGAATTTGGGGTTTTGTGGAGATGGAAATTTGGGCTATGGAGAATTTTGGGAATTGGAGCAATAATTTCCAATTTGGGAAAATTGGAGAATTTGGAGATTTCGAAAAATTGGAGATTTGGAAAATTTGAAGAATTTGAGGAGTTTTGGGAAATTTGGGGAATATAGGAAATATGGTAATTTGGGTAAATTAGGAAATTTGGGAAATTTAGGAAATTTAGGAAATTTAGGAAATTTAGGAAATTTAGGAAATTTAGGAAATTTAGGAATTTTGGGAATTTGGGGGATTTGGGAAATTTTGAGAATTTGGGGAATATAGGAAATATGGTGATTTGAAAAATTTAGGAATTTTGAGAATTTGGGGAATATAGGAAATATGGTGATTTGAAAAATTTAGGAATTTTGAGAATTTTGGGAATTTGAGGGATTTGGAAAATTTTGAAAATTTGGGAAGTTTTGAGGAATTTGGGCAATATGGTAATTTGAACAATTGGAAATTTGTGAAATTTCTGCCATTTCTGCAATTTGAGAAATTTGTGACATTTCAGGAATTTGGAGAATTTGTGAAATTGCTGGAATTTCTGAAATATAGAAAATTTGGAGAATTTTGAGAAATTTTATAGATTTGGGGAATTTGGGGAATTTTGAAAATTTAGGAAATTTGGAAATTTGGGAAAATGGGGGTTGAGGCTTTAGGTACTTGGGAATTTAGGAATTTTGGGAATTTTGAATTAAGGATTTTAAAATTTGATAATTTATGAACTTGCGAAACTAGGTACTTAGAATTTTGGGAATTTGAGAATTTCAAAATTAAAAAATGTTATGGTTTGAGAATTCGAGGGTTCATGAATTGAGAACCAGAGTGTTTAAGAATTCAAAAATTTAAAAATTAAAAAATTTAAAGCTTTTAACATTTTAATATGTGAAAATGTCCCAACTTTCAAAAATCTCAAAACTCTTGTAACTCAGAATTTAAAAACGTACGAACTTAAAACTACGAAAATCAGCAAACTTATCTCATAAATATAGAAACCGCGATTTCCTAATACCATAAGATCGATAGAAAATCAATCAACCTAATCATCAACTTTTTCTACAAAATTATAAATACCATCAAACGCATACAATCAGCAAGCTAATCATCAGTCAACGCAATATTTCATCGTTCGTCACGAGATGTCCGCATATCTCGCGTTCTCTCCATCGATCCCGCGTCGTGCAACAACTCACACATGCACGCGCTCGGTCGCGCTCACGAAGAAAGATTTCCGTAATCCGCACACGTCCAGAACTCGTAAGCGTTCGGAACAAGCCGTCCAATTTTTCGGTACGGTCAAGTTTGCGCGGACTCCAATTCCTCGTTACCTCCTACCATCTCTCTTCTCCTTCTACTTTTCGTCTCAATCGTTCGTTTTTCCTCCCTTTTCCAGCCTTCCATACCTTCTCTCACGGTTTGACCCGTGCACCTACGTTGAATACAGGGCCACCTGCGATCGTTACGGAGCCAGAAAGTTTCGCGGATCGATCCCGTGCGGAAGAAACTCTTCCCACTTTTCTTCTCCTTTTATTCGTCCCACCATCCATCCAAGCCATCCCGTTGCCAGTTCTCCTTTTTTCTTTTCCTTTCTTTTCTACGCCGTCACTAGTTTTTCTTCTCCTCCTTTCACCTTATTCCGCTCTTTTTCTCTCTCTCTTCGCTATTCTTTCAGAAACGCTATCGCCGACTTTTATCCGCGGTTCCGAGCCTGAAATCCTTCCCGCTTTTGTTTCTTTCTACCCTTTGTCCCGTACGTTAACATGCAAAAACGGCCGCCGACGTTCGGAGCCGGCATTTTTTTGCGAGGGGATGATTTTTGCGGAAACGACACGAAATGTTTCTCGCTCGCGGAATTTAGACCCGAACGCTTCGACGAATCTTCCTTGCAACTTCTAGATGGTCAATGTACACTATTCCACTCTTTTTCTAAGTTTTCTATTCGATTCTTTTGTACATGACGGTCACTGGTATTTGCGCGCCAATTTCAAATTTTTATTTAACACAGTACTTTCTTGCAGGGGTTCCTAAACTTATGTAATTCGATCGCTTCTTTTATAGACCTCATCCACTTACACTTAAATTTTTATTTTGAATTTTCTTATTAGACATATTATTATCTACTACACTATAAAAATATTTTTATACACTAAATTGACAAATTTAAACATCTCAGAACCTTCAAGTTTCTAATGTTAGATTAGGTAAGTTAGGTAGGTTCAGTTAGGTAAGTTAGGTTGATTAGGTAGGTTAGGTGTGTTAGGTATGTTAGACGAGTTAGGTATGTTAGGTGGGTTAGTTAGGTTAGGTTCGTTATATGGGTTAGGTAGGTCAGGTATGCTAGTTTAGTTTGATAACAAATAATAAAGATTGGACCATGTAAGATTTTTATTCAATGAATTATTTTAATAAAACCAATCAGTCAAGATGTAAAGTTAATGTTAAATTTATGGACTGTATATAACTCGAAATGAAAAATTGAACTGCATTGATAGTTCTACCGATAAATTATAGTAATTAAAGTTTTCAGAAATTCGTTTCACGATAAAATTAGCGATCAAGGAAATGGTAATGAACGTTCAGCTCACGGTTATTTGGATTGCAAACGATATACGTTCACGTAAACCGAGTACGCCAATGAGCATAGAGCATTATGAAAGCACTATATCAAATTGCAGTACGATGACGGGTTAATTGTTACAAAGGTATCGATGAGATCTGTTTCTGGTTGCTCGGCTACTACTATTGCGTTCGCATAGACTGTCAGGATCAGACATCAAAGTTAACCGTAAGCAGTAAACGTTCCTGCGATACGATTCTATCGATACGTATGTACGTAAGTGACTTGACACAATCGATTTGCAATGTTCGATAAGTTAATCAATCATCGAGTGACGTTTTCATCGATTTGGAACTCGATATTTATATTGTAATAATAAGTTTTTAGGTTTTTTTGGAGAGTTGTAGGTTCGAATATTTAGATAGGCGATTCTACAAATTCATAATTCCCTATATTCGCAATTCTTGAAATTTCACAAGTTTCTAAATTCACAATTCACCAAATTGTAATTCCACAATTTCTCCAAATTCCACAAATTCCTCAAATTCCCCAAATTTCCCGAATTCCCCAAATTACCAAATTACCAAATTCCCAATTCCCAAAAATTCTCTAAATTCCACAAATTCTCAAAATTTTCCAAATTTCTGAAATCCCCAATATTCCCCAAATTCCAAAAATTCTCCAAATTCTCCAAGTTTCAAAAATTCCCTAAATTCTCAAAATTTCCCAAATTCCCCAAATTCCTGAAATCCCCAAAATTTCCCAAATTCCCTAAGTCCTATAATCTTCACAAAATACTGCAAATGCATATAACAATATATGAAACGTAAGAATGTATCTCTCGTTAACGAGCGACACTAATGCATCAGCAGTCTTCTTTCCGCGTTTAAGTTACGCGCACAGTGTAATCGAATCTTAAATCCATTTCTCTGTCTCGTTCACGCGGAACAGTTTGAAAATTGCATGCAAATGCGGAAACGTTCGGTACCAAGTGCGCCCAACCTTGATTTCTTATCGATTCACCGTGCTCTTCTTTTCTCGCCCTCTTTTTTTGTTTAAGCCTTTTATCTCCGTTCTATTTTTCCTTGGAACTTTTTTCTTCGCGAGATGGAGAGCCGCGTGGCTTCCACACGGTTCGGACAAAAATTCTTATCGCTTCGCCGCTTATCGTCCGGTTTTCTGAAAGCTTTTCAGGACGTTGTTCGCACCTTAAAGCTGATCTTCTAATAAAAAAACGATCACGATGTGTCCGGTCTTTCTAAAGGATGTTATTTTCAAATTCGTTAACGCTTTAATAGAACAACAACGTAGTTATTTTATTTAAACCTCAAGCTTTTATACGACATGAAATAAATATCACTTTGCAGTGGTTTTATGTCATCAAATTTTATCAGACTTTGAATGTTCAACAAACGAATCACTCCTCAGACAATTCATGAAAAATATAACTTTGTAACACAAATTTTGTGAAGCACCATTTTACAATGTTAATAAAATAATACCACTCTGCACGTGAGTTTAAAATACGATTACTGACGACACTTAATTAAAGAACCTGTTAATTTTAAGTACCCTAATTGATTCGCTCGCGATTAAAGAGAACTGTTCGAAACTCCTATAATTTAGGAAGTATTTTGTTGTATCCGTTATATTGTCTTAATTTAAGGATAATAGTTTGTTGTATGTTCATAAATTCCAGGTAGTTGAGGCTTTAATAGGTACACCCGATAATTTACTTTCAAGTATAGTATCGTCGAAACTTTTCCGAAAGCTGATAAAGATGCCGAAAGTTTTGTTCAGCTCGTGTATCAGTCTCGTGCTATGTAGCGAGCTTATAAAAGTAAACTAAGTTTCTCTGTACGAGATCAGCACTGCTTGTAGAATCTTCTATGGAGTCTGAACTATGTGCACAAGTACGTCTAGGTAGCTTTAATTCTTTCGAAGAAATTCACGTTTACTATGAGAACGTATGTCAATTTATTTAGAACTTCATGTTTCGACAGAAAATTATTTTCATCTTTAAAGATCTTTCTGTACAAGATTTTCATCTTTATGTAGAAATAAGACACACTTCTTACATAACTAGATACAAGTATATTTGTGTAAAATCTTTTATTTGCAAATTTGTCAAATTATTAAATTGTCATGTACCTACTAGACTGCAGCTCCACATTCGTACATCATATCGATTACACCACCAATAATTAAATTACCATGGTGTAACTCTAACTACACATTTAATTATACAACCAATTACTAAATTACCACAGTGCACTCACTAAATCACCAGCTGCACAAACACAGAAATAAATGATCCACCAGAAGCTAATAGAACTGTGTAAAATTAAAACTTCAACAAAGTAAACCTTGCGAGTATAAACCAAGACAGTGCTAGTCGATAGTTCTACCAATAAGCCCAGAGTTCCATAAGAAAAAATAAGGTTTCTTCGCTTTTCATAATCATTCCCCTGCCACGCGAATGAGAGTGCTCGGCTTAAACATTGGTGACAGCTGTTGCTCCCATGAGAGGCAACCGTAAGGAGCTTTGAGTCTAGTGTCGGCTGTAGTTTATATCTCCGCATTAACATAAAGAATACGAATCGTCTCGAAAGCCGGTGGTGTCTTCAACCCTCTCTATTTGTTCGTTCGAGCGCGTTAACAGTAATACGGTATCGTTTCCTCGCGACGGTAAAGCCAACAAATTTAACCGTTTACCTCGTAACCGTAACCTGCACCCCTATTCGAGAACCACCATGGATTTCTGCACGGCCACTTGGAACAGTCGGGACAAAGGAAGTGTCGGAAGTCTCGAAACATCCGGCAAGACAATACACGGTTTCCTGTCGTTTCCGTGAACCACGGAATTGGCCTGTGCAACCAGACAAAGAGAGAACTAGAAGCTTTACACGGCAAGAATAAGCAGATGCAAAGTGGTACAAAAATATTCGCCTGCTGTTCTCCGACCTTTACCCTGGGACCCTCGACCACTGATTGCGAAGGGAATTTGCGGAGGGAAGACCTTTGCTGGCACGGAATGAAGAACAAATGATCGTCGGTCTGATTTCGGAATCATTCGAAATGTCTTTGCGTTCTGATTTCTTAATGTGAGCGATATTACAGCGCGATAAGATTAAAAATTATAATACTAAGACATGTTAATGAATTTTTTGAATTACCGTGTCTCACAAGTTGACAACTGGAATAAGTATTTGCTGACCCATCCAGATACTAGCATAGGATTATAATATTACTAGTTGCTTTTGCACTCGAGAGGTGACATCCACTTGGACCAGAGGTTTGTTTAAAGTTTCAAATTTATGGAGACCAAGTGTTATTTTATGATATCATAAATTCATATCGGGCTTGATGCTTTGAAATCGGTCATAGTAACTGTCTGTCAGCCATTTTGAATTACGAACAGAGGATGGCGCACAGTTATTTTCAGCAATGTTCAAACTTCGAATTGACATAGCATAAGTCAACGGTACCTTTGTGTTATCAAATCGTACCGGATTGTTGATGTATCGATCACTGTTTGCTATAACTGTCCAACCAGCCATTTTATATTATGGACAGTAATGAACGTATTATATAGCCACTTTCGGCAAACTATAAGCCATAAATTTATGTGGAACAAGCGTTATTTTGCGATATTTTTATGTCATAAATTCATGTCGGATTTGTCCATGTTTTTAAATCGTTTGTTTGCTGTAACTATCCAATCAGCCATTTTGTACTACGAACATCAGCGAATGGTTTATATAGCCTTCTCCGGCAAGTTTTACAGTTTAATTTCACACGAAACAAGTATTATTTTGTGATGCTTGTCATCGAATCAGACTTCTAATATTTTTAATTTGAATTATTGAATATTTTGAATAGCACATGTACAAAAATACGTACAGGTAGATCATCCGAAAACTGTATCAATGGGATGAAATCTCGTATATTTGACGACTGGCCAATAAAGAAGAAAAGCGAAGGATGGATTCACATGTTGGTAAAATGTGATAAAACTTGTAATACTATACGTAAACTGAAGCATCAACTAATACATGCAATTATTATGTGTCTCGAAATATAACAAGCATTTTGATAAAAGAGCAGGAACAAAATTTTGAAATATTAAATGTGAAACATGAAACAAGTCATTTCGACTGTTTGGTAGTGCAGATGTTTAGAGGTTAGGTTTTAAGACTAAGTTATCTCAAATTTTTGAGATTAAGCACAACTAAATAATTTTGAAAATTAAATAGTAATAAAAATATCCGAATGAAACCAATGTGGAGGGATTTTTAGTGTTGCACGAAACTTAACATAAAAATTATATTTGAATTCTGTAATATTTTTAGTAGCATCATACTTAAAGTTCATTCGAAAACTGTACTATGAAATGGAAATGAAATTCATATATTTGAGAAGAAATAATAATTTATGAAGGGTATAGTAAATTATGTTGTACAAAAATTAATATGAAACTAAATGTCCTGAAATCTGGAACTCATTTTAAATCTGAAAAGAGACCTAAGCATTTAAAGTCAGCGAAGGTTATAATTTTTACGAAAGCGAATCCAACTAATAATATAATTAATTAAGATCCCTCGCGATCTCAGAGACAAATTCCGTACAGCTGAAATTGCAGATAATTCCCTTTAATGCTTCGCTAGCTTCATTCGATTTTATTGAGATTAAACGGTGCATAAATGAATGAAGTGCATCGATAAAAGAATCAGTGTTTATAATATCCAATTGTCTCAGTACGCCCATTATTATTCTCCGTTCAGGTTCGTTAATAGAATAAAATTTCATTTGCCAGCAGAGGGATTGTAATTGGAATGAAATGAATCAATGAACGCTTTAATACGTACTAGCACGGAATTCTTATTGTCATCGGTGATTCCTCTGTTCGTTTCACTCGATTTACGTAATTTCTTTCGGAAAGGAATTCCCCTAATTCCATAAGCACGGAAACAAATAGATGCAAAGCTATGACGTATGGAAGCTGTTCAAACCTTAATTAATTCTCTGACAGGGACGATTTTAATTTGATTTTAAACCCCTTTTTGTTCCAGTTTTTTCATCGCTAAATTACCTCTTTGGATACTGCTTTGCATGAAATGCTTTCGGTAGGAAGTTTAGTATGCTTTAAAGGACTGTTTGAAAATTTCCAAATTTCCAAATTATCAAATTTCCAAATTTCCAAATTTTCAAATTTTCAAATTTTCAAATTTTCAAATTTCCAAATTTCCAAATTTCTACATTCCCAAATTTTCACATTTCCAAATTCCCACTTCTGAAATTCTATAATCACCAAATTTCCAAATTTCCAAGTACTCAAAACCCCCAATTACCAAAACACCCGAATCCCCTTCTCAAACCACAAAAATTTCAAAAATCTCGAAATCTACAGTACCTACAAAATCCCCAAACTCCCAATTATCGAAAATGTTAAAAGCGTAGATCGGTATCCGATATAATTATCGTCGAGACTACTTGTCATCGACGAGGTTTGTATCAGACGAAAACATTATTACGGTTGCATCGTACGACGGTACAGCAGACAAAACGACGAAAACAAAGGGAACGAGACACTAGAGACGTAACCAGGTAGGAAGTAAAGACAGGAAACAAAGAGAGGATAGACAGAACATCGAACGAATGGTCGACGAGCGTAGAATTCAAAGAAAGTGAATCCCATCTAAGCCGTCCTGCTTTACCCTCGTTTGCTTCCTCCGCTACTCCTTGACTCTCGTGTGGTCAGAAGCTTTTCTTCTTCCACTGATCAGACTCTTTTCCTGTTTAGTCTCTTTTCCTGTATACCCTTTTTCTTTCGAGGTTCGTTTCAAGATACGTACAGTCAACAACAAATCTGGTTTTCTTGCGAAAAATATGATGGGAGTACGTTTGTTGATTTTTAGAGATTTGTGGATTTGGGGAGGTGGCGGTTAAGGAGATCAAGGGACTTTGGAATTTGGATAAAAGATTCTAGGAATTGATAGGATAGTTCGATGTGGTCTTAGAATATAAATACTTGAGAATTTTGGGAGTAGATTTAGAGATGTGATATGGAGTTTAGGGATTTGACGTTTGGGTGTATGGTTAGTTAGAGATGTGGACCTTGAAAATTTGGGATATTTGATAAACTGGAGGAACGTGAGAAGTTTAAGAAATTCGAGAAACCTGAGAAGTTTGAGCAGTTTGAAAAATTTGAAAAATCTGAGAAGTTTTAAAGATTTAAAAAATGTAAGTAATTTGAGAAATTTAAGAAAATTGAAAAATCTGAGAGAATTTGAGAAATGTAAGAAGTTTGAGAAATTATATCTAACATATAAAAACACCAAACTACAGAAAGCCATAACAAAAATTTTTAACAGTCGTGAAGTTTGCATGTGTCTCGCTAGAGTACATTGCACCAAACAGAACGTACACCCTCTCACCATTTTCTTGCCCTCCATCCATCTTTACCTACGCGTAGCAACCTTTTACCACGTGGCTCGGTCCTTACGCACCCTTCTCGACCTTCTCGTTGTACCCTCCGACAACGACGAGGAGGTTCACGAAGACACGTAGCTACGTGGGTGCACGGAACGAGGATTATGGAAGTTTTCTCTGGGAAGGTAAAGTTGTCGGGGTAATGCTTAAAGCCTCCTACCCTATTCTTCCTTTCTCTTTTCTTTCTTCGTCCCCTTTTGGACGCGTCGCGACCACCGGAGCAAAGGAGAACCCGCTTGGAACTCGACGGCAAGGTTCAACTACACGAATCCATTATTCCCTTTAGATTTTCTCCACCCTCCCGAATGCAAGACACACACGGAACGAGAATACACCGCCATGTGATGTTCAGTTGGACAAAAGGTTTTCTCGTTTCTTTACAAGATATTCGATCACGAATTTAACATGTGTTACTGCAATTTTATTGTATGTTAGCTTTTAGTTTGAGAGATTGTCATTTGTCTGGGCTTTTAATTTTTCAGGAATATTTATAATTATAGATGCGCTTTTATGTATGTCTAACATTTATGATATTATATTCATAGGATGATATACATAGTGTAGCGTTCATGACATAAGGTGCATAAGAATATTCATAACATATCATCACATAACATTCATGACATGAGAATGATGATACAATATTCATAACATATCATCACATAACATTCATGACATGAGAATGATGATATAATATTCATAACATAACATACATAACATAATATACATGACATAACATACAT
This sequence comes from Megachile leachella, assembly GCA_963576845.1. Classification (NCBI taxonomy): domain Eukaryota; kingdom Metazoa; phylum Arthropoda; class Insecta; order Hymenoptera; family Megachilidae; genus Megachile; species Megachile leachella. The sequence continues at coordinate 6,135,710 of OY756259.1, read as the reverse complement.
GACATAGCATACATGACATAACATACAAAACATAACATATATGACATAACATACATAACATAACATACATGACATAACATACATTACATACCATACATATAATATTTATCATACAACTCATTCAATATGAACATACATCACGTTCTACGGTTATAATTTTTACAACAAATGTCACATATCAAATCTGACACCTTGTTACCATATGAAGTAACGTTTCCACACATGCATAACATTCAACATACAATTCATTCAATGTGAACATAGATCACATTCCTCAGATACATTTTTGATAACAAACTTCACAGAGACTGACTTTTTGTGATTATTTACTACCCCTCTACACATATGTAGTTTACACATATGTATCCCTGTCACCATTATAAAAATAATGTAATATATTATCAAAAGTTTTTCATTTTGTACCATCCACACCAGATGAAGAACTCACGTGATTTGTCAATATATTTTTTTAATAAAATTATGAAAAACAACTTGTCATTATTATTTTCAGTAAACTACCCCAAAATGTGAGTTTCATTTCTGAGAAAATAAAAATGCTATTGACCAAATATTGAATGTAACTTTTAAATAAAATAAGAAGAAGAATGACCTCGTAAATTAAGCAGAATTGTCTCTGAATTAGAGTAGACATCAATCAGTAGACCATAGACGTAACGAGAGAGTAGGAATCACGTTTCGGCAAGATTCTCGTTCGAATCGAACACAATTTCTCCGTGGGTTTTCGGGATGCCAATTGCACGCGGTAATCTGAAGCTCGCTTAAACGCTTTGCCGACGCGTATTACGATAATTGATTGCCTCAGTTCCTGATTAGAGTTTCCGATCGTTTGACACTCGCTCTGTTTGCTTCCCACGTCTCGTCCTGTCGAGACGAACCTCGAGAGCCAGTCGATCTCTCCAGCTTACGGCTAAGCTGCTTCCTTCTATCGTTATTCCGCTCGTATCGAAGTATGTATCCTAGATATCCGGATTAACGTCACCCACGTGCACCTTGCACGTTGTCCCGAAGTATCTTCGCGTCATTTGTTCGAACGGAAAACCGATCGAACGATTTCTTTCGTTTTCATTGGCTCCCCGATATTTCAACCCGCGTTGTTTGCCGTGAAAAATCCACTCGTATTATGTATGCACTGTTTTACGAGGCACCGTAAAAGCTCGGTATTTTCCTGCGCAAGGGGGTTCAAGAAATTTAGATATTCTTTCAGTAGATGTGTAGGTTGGATCAATGAATGTAGGGTGAATTGGTGACTATTTTAGTAGGTGGCGTTTTATTTTGAAAGTTTGGAAAGTTTTGGGTTTGAATGGTTTGGGGATTTTGGGGTTTTAGGGTTAGGAGATTTGGGGTTTCTGGGATTTGGGAATTTATGGATATTGGAGTTTGGAAGGGAAATTTTGGGGATTTCTGAGATTTGGAAATTTGAGTTTCAAAATTGAGAGATTTGGAAATTTGCGAGTTTCAAAATTGTGAGATTTGGAAATTTGAGAGTTTCAAAATTGAGAGATTTGGAAATTTGCGTGTTTCAAAATTGAGAGATTTGGAAATTTGAGAGTTTCAAAATTGAGAGATTTTAAAACTTGAGATATTTCTGAGATTTGAAAATTTGAGAACTTAGAAATTTTAATGAATAAAAATATAATGATGTGGTCCTCAAGAAAAATGTCTCAGAGTCCTCTACACAACTTCAACCTACAAATATAAACCTACACTGCCATAAATCTCCTCAAAATTTAAACAAGTATCACCTTAATTTTCACTGAATCAACAATCGTTTTTAAACGATCCTCACCGTATAATAAATCAACGTAGGAATCAGATTCCATCGTCAGCCGCGGATCACAATTTTCCTAGCAAACAGTCGCGCTATTTAAGTTACCAACAGTTCATTCAGACAGCGTGGAAACAAAAGACCTAGAGGTACATTTTCTCTTCTATCCACAACAGACCGCATTGTTGGACTCTCGACACAGTGTACAGAACGTGGCTCGCGAAAAGAGCAAAAATCCAAAGAGAATAATGAATCGCTGTTGCTTCAACCGGTGGTAGTCTTTCCTTCTCGTTCTTGCTATTTAGAGTACGGCCCAGAGAAAAGAGGGTTGCTTCGAGCTTTACGTCAGCAGCAAGGGAACTTCCATAATTCTGGTCGTTTTCGGTGGCACACAGGTTGCGCCATCGCGGATCTGCGAGCTTCAGAGGGGGTGGAACGGGGTGGCTCGTAAACGAAGGCGTACGATAAGAGGATCATTACGTGGCAACGCAAGCTAAAGGGTAAGAAAGGAAGGAACGATTAGGGTGGAACAGAGGGAACTGCAAACCGTTGATGAATAAAAACATCACCTAACTGCTTTTCTTCTTACGATATTCTATGTGATATTCTATCTAACTTATGTTAAGGTCATTTATTTTACTTCTAGAAAATTATTTAATTGCTGTGCGAAGTCGATTTTTTGTAACCTCTAGTTTGTGATGTGAATTTTTATTAATAGTTTAATGGAGTTATTGTTGTGGTTTTTCCAAGTTAACTTAAGGGTTGTAGAAGGGTTGTAAATTTTGCAATTTATGAGCTACAAGTTTCAAATTTTTAGTGTTTAAAATTGTGATATATTTAGTTTTATAAATTTTCAAATTAGCAAGTTTCTTAACTTTCTAACTTTTCAATCTCAAACTTCCAAATTTTTTGAATTTCTATCACAATTTGTTTTATGAAAATTTCATCCATATGTACAATATTTCAGATAAAGATAAATATTGAGGATCCACAATAAGACAAATATGGAGAATCCACAAAAGAAACCTACCTTGTCAAATAAAATTCAAAGTTAAATTACAGAGTACAGTTAACTAAAATAGTTTCATTTACGTGAACAGAATACATGACTCGATAAAAGCACTCGTTGAAAAGATAGACGATACTTAAAATTCGTCTTGATCGATCCGCAATATACTTACACTTTACACAGTTCAGGCAACAGCCAGTAGACCGGGTCAATGCAATGCATCGCCCTTGTTTTGGCATTCAGAATGTTGCAACAAGTGGGTGCGACCAGCACTTGAATCACTTAAAATAAAATCTGCTCGAGACCTGCCTGTTTACGTAACTCAGTCATTTCGTATACGATAACTGCTGTATTATAACGCTGGTACTATAATATTTGCTGACGGTGTACTTTTAATTATCTGGCTGTAGACAAGAGTTGTGTAATACTTATAGTTAATAGTACCATACTACCAATGCAAAAATAATAGCAAAATAAAACAATATAATAATTAAATGAAACAATAGTAGATACAGAAAAATAGTATTAGCATAATAGTTGCTTGTTAATATTAATATGATCATAGTACAAAGATAATGGAATGATTACATATGAGTATAGCATAGTGATTTAATAGAATGTTACAACAATAATAATTTAGCAAAATATAGTGGTAATAGTAGTACAGGAAAGTGTAGTATAACAGTAATTTAATAGAATGTTACAACAATAATAATTTAGCAAAATATAGTTGTAATAGTAGTACAGGAAAGTGTAGTATGAATTGAAGTACAATGTGAAAAGTAGTGGAAGTATGCAGTTTAATAGTTACGCAATTCAACGATAGTGTATGAAGCTAGTAGTGTAATAGTTTAGACGGTCAGTAGTATAGTAGCTAGTAGTATAGTGGTATAGTGGTATGGTAAAATAATAATGTAGTAGTATACTTGCACCCCAATGTAGTGACCCTAACATATTGCACTATATGCAGTGATATAGTAGTACACCACAATAAAATACAAATAAAACAGTCAGTCAACATCAGAGTATATTTCACGTCCCACTATCCTCAAGTTACCATAGATAAATACCAAGAACTACAAGAGTCCACTTAAAAAGCTAATAAACATTAAATGGAACGTAAAGCTTCCGACAACGAGAGAACCGAGAAGATAATTTTATGCCGGAATCGATATTACAAGAAAAGTTAGGAGACAAACATAAAACAGAACGATACAGGAAGAAAAGAAGAAGAAGAAGAAACACGCGGCAGTGAAGAAGAAAAAAATGGGACGCGAAGGAACAAGAGACTTTTTAGGTTAATCGTAGCTCGGTAAACGAGGCATCGAGCCGCTTCTCGCTTATAAAAAAAGCTTTCCATCTTCTCTGTCCGCTCGCTTCGTCATACTGTCTTATCCTGAGGGATTAATTTCTCGAGGTTTATGTACGCCGCTGCCAGAGGGATGGCACCAGGTAAATCCTTCCCCGTGAAAACGTATTTCAAGAAGAAAAATACAAACCTGGAAGAATCGGACAAGACCGCCACTTTTTCTGTCCTCCATTTTCTCCTTTTAAATCATCAACCACGCTTTTAGACTGCGACAGGATTATTCGGGACTCATAATCATTTAAATGCGAATTTATGTACTTGATTTTATGAAGTCACTTTTATTTTGGAGGACTGCAAATTTTTACTCGAAAGTTTGAAATTTCTGAAGGGGGAATTTTGAGTGCGACAAATTTTATGTTGCAAGTTAGAAAGAATTTCAAATTCTCCTAATTTTCAAGTCATTAAAAAGTTTCTGAACCTTCAAATCTCAAGTTTACAAATTTTCGAATTCTTCAAACTTTGAATATTCTAATTTAAAATTTAGTAGTTGAGAAAATTAAGGAATTAGAAAGATGGAAATTTTAAGTTGAACTTTCCAAAACTTCCAATTTACTAGTTAAGAGATTTGAAGAACTGAGAAGAGGGAAACTAACAATTTCAACTTCCCAAAATTCGAATGTTCAAATTCCCAAAGTTCTTCCAAATTTCAGAATTAAAAATTCACAAGCTATCAAGTTAATAAACCTTAAAATTAGAAAAATAATCAAATACTACCCTGAAGTTCGCAGGTAAGTGCGTTAAGTCCCTAAGTATCTTAGCCTTAATTCTCGATACCTCAGCTTCACCCCAAAATCGGTAAACTTTCGAAATTTCTTCCAAGGTTAACAAAGACCTATGAGACCCTTTCGGCAAAATTAAGAAATATCGTGGTAAATGCAAACTTAGAAATAAACAGTGAATTCCCAGTGTGTATCGATCTTCTTAAATCTTCCAGGATGATAAACCGATTTATTTCCGATCTAGAGTTACGACGGTAAGCAGGTAAGAAAAGCGTCGCGTTGAGGCGAAAACGGACGAGAACGAGGGAAAAAATAGGCAAATATACGTGAAGAACGAGCTTGGGTCTCGTCCCGGTGGAATAAGCTGCGTCGATGTTGAGTTATTCGCTTGGTGGTGGATCTTTCGTTTTCCAGAAGCTCGACCGCCACCATTGCCTCTACCTACGTCCCTGGCCGTCGACCAAATGAATATTAGTGGCACCCTCGAGACGGAATTAATAACAATCGTTCTCCATCCCCATCCCCTTTCTACTTCGTTGTCCACTACCGCAGACAAAACATGTATAGGCGCACACGTGCGCGTATACACACACACACAAGTATCGGCTGTTGCGAAAGCAACTGAAATTTATACTCGGCAACTGGTTCGTTCGACCGGTGAAATCGTCCGTAAATACGAAAGTAAGCTTCTCCGAGTGTGCGCGAAATCGTATGAACGAACAGAAACCGATATTTCTCGATATCGGCCAGTTATCGAATCCTGCGTGAACTTCGAATGGGCTCGAGGCCAACGGTAAACGTTCGATCAGAGATTTCCACAGTATTTTCTGCCATTTTGATGCGCGACAAACGATTACTTCGACCGAAATGGAGGAATCTTCTTATTTATTCGAGTTTTAAACTCGAGAATTCGTTTATTGGGGATTATGCTACTTTGAATAATTGTTTTACTTTTTTGCTTATTTGTGAGTGGGTAATCTACTTGGAAGGGTTTTGAATAGGATGTAGGGAAGAATTTTCGTTTGGGAGATTTTGGAAGATTAAATTTTTACTTTGAGAAATTACGGATGTGGCTTTCACACTTTGACATTTGGGCTTTGACATTTTTGGAGTACTGCAAATTGTATATTTTTAGGGGTAGAATGTTATTGGGTTCAAAATTTAAATATTTTAGTTTGTAAATTTTTGGATTTATAAATTTTGCTATTTTTAAATTTTTCAATTCTAAATTCTTCAAGTCCTCAATTTGTCAATTTGTTAATTTCTCAATTTTCCAATTTTTCCATTTTTCAATTTTCCAATTTCTCAATTTGCTAATTTCTCAATTCTCCAATTTCTTAATTTTCCAATTTTTCACTTTTTCAATTACTCAATTTTCCAATTCCTCAATTTGCCAATTTTTCAATTTTCGAATTACTCAATTTTCCAATTCCTCAATTTTCCAATTTCTCAATTTTCTAATTTCTCACTTTTCCAATTTTTCAATTTTACAATTTCTCAATTGCTTAATCTTTCATTTTCTCAATTTTGCAATATCTAAATTTTCAATGTTTCGACTATTCAATTGTTCTCTTATTCAATTATTCAATTATTCAATTATTCAATTATTCGTTTATTCGTTTATTCGATTATTCGATTATTCGATTATTCGATATTTGGATTATTCGATTATTCAACCATTCAATTATTCAACTATTCAACTATTTCATTATTCCATTATTCCATTATTCAATTATTCAATTTTTCTCTCTAAAAAACTATCCTCACTAAATCGCTCAATTATTATATCAATACATATACCAAAATTTCTATTAACCCAGAAAAGTTATATACGTACAACAAAATTTCAATTTCCTATAAAAATATATATACACATAAAATTTCTATTTGCCTAAAAAATTACTTGGTCCTCCAAACAGAGGTGTCAGAAGCACAAAAATCATTGAATTATCAAATCAATAAATATACAACAATTTCTATCCACTCAGAAATTTGATAAACACACACCAAAATTTCAATTTACCATAAAAACATATATACATATAAAATTTCTATTTGCCCAAAAAATTACTTGATCCTCCAATGAGAGGTGTCAAAAACACAAATATCATTCAATTATCAAATCATTAAATATACAAAAATTTCTATCCACTCAGAAAATTGATAAACACACAACAAAATTTCAATTTGCTATAAAAATGTGTATACATATAAAATTTCTATTTGCCCAAAAAATTACTTGATCCTCCAATTAGAGGTGTCAAAAGCACAAATATCATTCAATTATCAAATCATTAAATATACAAAAATTTCTATCCACTCAGAAAATTGATAAACACATAACAAAACTTCAATTTGCTATAAAAATGTGTATACATATAAAATTTCTATTTGCCCAAAAAATTACTTGATCCTCCAATTGCAAGTGTTCAAGTGTCCAATTAGAAGCAGAAAAATCATTCTTGTAAAACGAACAATAATTTCGTGAAACTCTCGGTTTAGCCAGATGAATAGTATCGCAAAGGGTTAAAACAATATTCCGCGTCGGCGAACAGTTAACCATCCTTAATATACAGGTACAAGGGCCTGTGTATTGCGGCAACGATATGCATATACACGCAAGCACGTATGGTTATCACGTCTCTTCGTTCCAGTCTCGTTGTAGATCCAACCGATACACGATGCAATCTAACGGCTGATCGCGGATGGGATGAATATATTAAATATGTATGTGGCACGGAAAGACGGATGCGCCGGGATGCATCGTGCTGAAGATAATCCTCGTAGAAAGGTAAAGCGAGATGTTCGCGTATTCGTGCACGCTTTTGCAGATGCAACCGAGAATAGATACATCTGCTTTTCGTATCACAGTTACGACATGCAAAAGTACCGCTCTGCTCGTTTGACAAATCCTCTGGATCTTAACTTATTAGCAAAACGAGAAAAAGTGAGGCACTTTCAGGATGAATGTGTTTGAAGACGGCCATTTACTTCTGATCTGATTTTACAGATTATTAACTTGGGATGCGAGTAAGAAGTTTTCTTATTCTAGCAAATCATTTGAGACTTCTTTTTTTACGTTGCAAGATTTATTAAAATATTTTTGTGAAACTAATTTGATAATTAAAAAATTTAGAATTTTAGAAAGTCGGAAATTCAGAAATGTAGAAATACCAAATTTCTAAATAAGAAAGACTCAATTCACAAATCTAGAAATTTGCCTATTTGCCAATTGGAAAATGTACAAATCTGACAAACTCAGTAATCTGTAACTTAATAGCAATTTTGTACACAAATAAAATTATTATCTGAACCTACATCTACTCGCAAAGATCCAACCACTCTTTGCAGAAAATCTATCCACACCATAAACAAAACAACAACATACATATTTTCCTGTTCACACACATTCATCACTCACTGTATTACGCAACTATCCTGCATTCTAACGACTGCCGAACGAAAGTACTTTACGATTTATTGTTCTTCTTTCTTAATGTACGCTCCAGTCATCGCAGATACGTCTGTTAAAAAGCAGGACAATGTCGCTTTAATAATCGAACAGCAATGAAACGACAAAGACGCGAATACATCGGTATCTTGAAGATAGAGAAGTGGAGGGAAAAGTAGCGGGAAAAGAAGTAAAATTGCTGTATAAAAGTTTTACGAGCCACGACATCGCCTTGTTGCATCTGCTCATACTTTATTCTGCTTCTCCTTATTTTTATCTCCCTTTGCTTCGGGCTTTAACATTCGGATAAAGTAGCTTCTACGTTATAAACGATGTCCAATAATAACTTCTTTTCTCCCTTCAATAATTGCGTGTGTCTGTGATGTTCATTATAGATTTATTTGGGAACTGAGGGCGAAAGTAGTACCTCACTGTGTTTGGAGAATTTGGGGAATTTTAGTAATATTGGAAATTTAGGGTATCTTGCGAATTTTGGAAATTTATTGGAATTTGGGAAATTTGTGGATTTTTGAGAATTTCTGGTAATTTGGGGAACTTAGGGAATTTGAGGATTTCTGGTAATTTGCGGATTTTTGAAAATTTGAGGATTTCTGGTTATTTGGGGAATTTAGGGAATTTGAGGATTTCTGGGGAATTTGACGAATTTAAGGAATTTGGGGATTTTCGAGAATCTGAGGAATTTGGACGAATTTAGGGAATTTATGGAATTTGTAAATTTGGGGAATTTTAAAAATTCGAGAATTTGGAGATTTTGAGAAATTTTGTAAATTTGGGAAATTTTAAAAATTCGAGAATTTGGAGATTTTGAGAAATTAGGGAATTTTGTGGATTTTTGAGAAATTGAGGAATTCTGGTAATTTGAAGAATTTGGAGAATTTAGGGATTTTTAAGAATTTGAGGGATTCGAGTAATTTGGGGAATTTTAGGAATTCGAAAATTTGGAGAATTTGAGGAATTTGGGGAATTTAGAGAATTTAGAGATTTTACAGAATTTGGAGAATTTGAGTAATATATGAAATTTGGAGAATTTAAGGAATTTAGGGAATTTTTGGAATTTGGGGAATTCAGGGAATTTAGAGAACTTGTGAAATTTAGGGAATTTATTAAGTTTGCGAAATTTTGTAATTTGGGGATTTTTGAGAATTTGTGAAATTTGGGAATTGAAAATTTGAGAAATTGTATATGTAGGGAATAAAGAACTTGTTTAATTGCCTATCTATTGATGTAAACCTATATATTAGCTTAACTATCTCTGAACTAAACTAAAAACGATATATTACTCTACAGACAGAAACGTGAACCTAAAGCTCTTATCACATGTCTAATCCTCTTACTATCCCAAACCTAATTCTAAAATCTATACAACGAATGAGTTATTCGAAGTCATCAGACGCAACTCAACCCGTATAATCAAATCGTCTAACCTAACCTAACAGCGAGAGCTTGCAGAAATTTCCAATTTCGAACGATATCTACTCGAATCGAATCGAAGCTTCGGTACAAATGTATATTGGAAGTGATTGCTAGCCGATCGGTATTTACAAGCCGCGGGATGAATACGCGACCCGATGCTCTCGAAGCTTTCGCGGCAATAACGCGAGTAATGCACAAAAGCGGCATGGCCAGTATGAAAAAAGTAGGCCACGGAGCGGATCGAAGCGGATCGATCGTTGAAGCGCGATAATGACTGGATGGATTTGAAAGCGGAAGACGCCAGCCCGGCGTTCACCTTTTCGACCGGCTCTCATTTTCTCCTCTCCGACTTCCTCATTATTCCCAGATCATTTACTCCCGCTTTTTTGATACAGAAACAACGATCTAACCGTGTCCCGACGTACACTTCTATTCGTGTCGGTGTCCACGGTTCGTTTATGCTACCTCGCGAATTCGCGTTGCTCTGACGATGCTTAACCCTTTGACTGCTTCACGAAAAACTCCTTTGATACACGTGTACGGACTTTTCTTTCATGTGCTCGTTCTGTTTAGTATTATTTCTATTTTTGGAGCTGGTATTCAATCGGTTTGCTCCAAGGCATTTTTGACTCCATTTTGCTTCATTCTTCTCAACTAATTTTTTCATTTTTTATTGCGAATTCTTTCACTCTGTTTATATACCAAGTTACATTTTTTAAGTATAGGTTTATTTAAAAAATAACTATTTGAAATAGAAGTATTGAACCAAATGGTGTGATCATATTTAAATTACAAATGATTAAACGATGAAAAAGGGAGGTTAAAGCAGACATTTGTGTATGTGAGTACTTCTAACCTCAATAGTAGACATTTTATATTATTTTGGTACATTAGGTCAGTTTGACAAAGACATTTTTTGTTGACACACCTATACTTACATAAAATGTGATTAATTTATACAACGAATGCTTTGAAGACCTAGATTTTCTCCAAATTTTAACCTACAAAATTTGTCTGATTTATTAAAGAACATGTTCCATAAAAATTGTGAAGATAAATAACACCGAGGCAGCGACAATCAACGTCCTCAATTTCGCAGCAAACAACGTTTGCATGTTGATCAGAATTTTATCGAGAAGTTACATTCCAACTAACGCGTCGCGGATTCCAGTAATCATATTACATTTAACGCGTTGTTAAGTTTGCTCGCCACTTCGGGGAATTGCAGAATACTTTGTGCAACCGTATCAATGATACGGTAACTTCGTCAAACAAAAAAAAAGGAGCCGGAACGAGGCTCTCGAGAAAAACGATACACGGTTGCGGTGCTCGGCCGGAATGCAATTATCTCGCTTAACGGCCGTGGTGAAATAAGAAAAGATAGCGTGCAAAACGTTTTCCCGGTAGCTACGGGCAAAAATAATTGGGTGAAGCTTGCCTTTACATGGGAATCGAACACGAATTTCAGCGCTCCATTTGAACGAGGAATCAACCGCGATTGAACGCAAAGTGATCAACACTTTCAATTTATCTAACGGTAAAAGAGGATCGAAATTCTTTTATATTGAAATGGAATAAACTCTTGATAGAAGTTAGCAAAGAAAATTTCCATTTGTGAGAGCAATTTGTTCCGGGGAAAAAAATTTCAGTTATAGCTTTCAGTTAAATCTCGTACGGTGAACTCTCGTTATATTGCCATTTTTATAGAGACGTTTCATACTGGTTTATGTACAGATTCATTTAAAATAAAGAAAGAGAGTTAAAGTGTAGTTTGAAGTCAAGAAAACTATCAATAATAGACATTTCACTTACATACTAAATGTCACTAAATTGGTCCAAAAGTAAGGATGACTGATTATTATTTATGCAATCCATTACAACGTTTTCGGGAAATTCTTGTTTGCTAGCCAGAACTGCGTAAAATCGAGATAATTTGCCAAACGAAAGCAGACAGCCACGTTTTTGTAAACAATAAACAGCTGGGAAACATTCTTGCAGTTTATAACTCACTTTTTCGTGGGTAGTACGATAATTCGATGTGCAAAAACGAGAAGTGTGTTTAAGCTTCGGGGAGCTTTCAGGGAAATTGAAAACAGGAAAAATTAACGTGTTTCAGTAATATTTGTTACTAAAGGTTTGTCAAGCTAATTATTTTATAATTAGGAAAATTACTTTAGGAAATGTATAATTTTGTGAATTACATCATTGAAAATGAGTAAATATTGAGTGATATTTTCTATAATTAAATTATAATTCAAACATTTCTATTGTAATTAATCAAGCATTGTAATTACAACCGAAGATTAAATATTTAATCGTAAACATAATTAACAATGAAACTGAATTTAATTATCAGTTGGATTAATGATTGATTATTGGAATTAGCATCATGAAATTAATATTTGAATATGCATGATTATCAAATATCTAAAAACACTACAATTAAGCAAATTTATTTTGTCATGTATTTCTTTGGAAAATTAACAAATTTTAATACTTAGAAATTTAGATAATCTTATCCAAAAACAAAATTTATTACAATTTTTTTATTAAAAAGTTCCTCAAATTTAAGGATGTTAAAATTTCATCATTACTTTATTTTACACACACATAAATTTATAAAATAATTAAATAAATGAATAAAATGTTAGTCAACAATTGTTCTGTATCCTTTCATTAATCTGTAGTGTAGTTAGCAACGTGGAGTAGAAACTTAATTAAAAACGCACAAAGTCCACAATGATGTAATCAATAAAAGCGAACCTTTAAAATTTGAAAGCCATATATTCCGAAAAAGCGGAAAAGTAGATAAAGGTAAAAATAGAAGATGCATGTTCCCTGGAAAAAGTAGAGTACAATGGAAGCAGTTATCGGTGGAGCACAAACACGTAGACATTTTGAAGCCGACGTGAGCTCGGCAACGCAGAGATTTACAATCGGTCTTTGCCGGTGTCGTCGTAAACCTTGAAAATTCTATTTATTTCTCGAATTTGGAGGCGAATGTGGGGCGAACGGGCGCGCTATGAGATAAATTTACGATCCTTTTTAGGCATCAAATCTGGCGTGTCGGCGAAGTTTTGGCCGGCAGCCAGCAGACTCGAGCACGGCCAAATTCACGTACAGATGTGCCCACCTCTACCAGGAAACACGTGAGCACGGCATTATGAGATATTTAATTTGAGTTTCGCGCCGTTATATATCAGCCGGTGTTGATGGAACGGTTTGTTCCCTTGATTCCCGTTTTTGCACCCGTGTCGAGCCGTGATTTACCGTTCATTTCTATTAGAGATATCTCTCGAAACGCTTCGCCTTCGCCTCCATTATCTTCTCTTTTCCTCTTCCTCTTCCTCTTTTTTTCACCCTCGATGCGAATGAAAATTACGCCAACTCGTTCGTACCGGCTTTCTGGGTCATATTTGACTTTGATAGATTCGCGTCATAATATTTATACCACTCGATCCTTTTAATCCGTGCTATTCGACTTTAATCATTACTTTTTACTTCACATATGTTCATAATTAAAGGAAATTGTACTTGAACACCTATTCAGTTTTATAGGTTAGGTTAGGTTATAGGTTATATTTCACAACTCATTATATTTCAAAACTCATTCATTCATGAATTTGTAAAAATTAATATAAAAATTACAGTCAGAAAAAATCATAAAGAATGAATAATTAATATAATATAAAATTAATGTAAACTAAAAATGAATACAAATTAAATTAATATAGAATGCAAGAATTAATATAATATAAAATTAATGTGAATGAAAAATGAATACAAATCAAATTAATATAGAATGCAAGAATTAATATAATATAAAATTAATGTGAATGAAAAATGAATACAAATTAAATTAATATAGAATGCAAGAATTAATATAATATAAAATTAATGTAAACGAAAAATGAATACGAATGAAATTAATATAGAATGAATAATTAATATAATATAAAATTAATGTGAATAAAAAATTAATGCAAATTAAATTAATATAGAATGCAAGAATAAAATGAAATTATTTACAAAATTGAAATAACGAACCTAAAATAGAATATTACGAAATGATTATACTGCTGTTATAGGATCAATAACATTTCAATTAAATCTGTAAATTGTGTAAGGAGAATTCGTATGGTTTATTTATTCCGGCGATATGGAATAAAAAAATGATTACTGCCGGAGTTCGGGTAGAGAAGGAAAATAGTATTGACCATTTTTCATAGCGGGGACATTAATCGGCCCCCAAGGCGACTACTTTACCGTTGTTACTACGCCCCTGAGAAATTTACCATTCATAGGAAGACGATAGCGCGAATTGCAACGTTTTATTATAATTTATAACTACCATCCGTTGAACCTCCAGCACTCGAAATATTCTTGTTACTGTATCCATTATCACTGATTATAAAACAAAACATACGATTTTAAACTCCTTAGTTAAGGGTTGAACCCCTTAACTTATTATTTTCTCTCAACTAATCACTTCTGTAAAATAAATAAAATACTTGAAACACTAGACATATCTTAAGTTCTCTAATGGTAGAAACTGACATCTAATTCAAACTGACAACTAAAAACTTGTTCGGATACGATTTATTTTTCTAGTATTTGAACCGTGTGCGTAACACGTGTAACTACGTCACAAGGGGTTAAAAAATGCCAAACTATTTCGTTTGATCTACTTTAAATTACACGCTCAGTCTTATAGGGAATTTCGTGGTGTAAAAATCGTGCAGCTATAGGGAAACTATTCGACACGTAATTTATTACTTATCTCAGTTTCAAAATGTCGTTGATCTTTCGGGTCCAAACGGGTTTACTTGCAATATTGAACGTTCCAACCGAGTACGTTCGTATTAATTAATCCAAACGCTGTATGCCGATTTACTAATCAGAAATACCTGTTTGTGACTCACCGCGCGATCTAATATCGAACTGGTCATAAAGGCAAGGTGCATAAGTTGCACACAAAACAAATGCGTTTGACTCTCTCTTGAGGTAAAAGTAAATTCGTAGTCGTAGATTATAGTGTTCTATCTGAATCTTTATTTGACAACATACGTATATCTTTTGCAATATACAATTCTTTTATGGAATAACAACTGTGATATATTTGTAAAATTTATTGCAACTAAATATTAGAAATTACAAGTATTGAACATACACGTTGCTACGTATTGAATATACAAATTAATAGAAAAGTATTTAAGAGGAACAGCAAACTTACAATTTTACGAATCGATCAAACTACCCTGTTTGTTTCATTCTGGACGCACTATCGCGTAAATTTAATTTCCAAGCAAGGCAATGTTTCATTAGCTGCTTTGATAAAGCAATTTACATTTCAATTAAAAGAGCGAAAGAGAAAAACGAATTCGAAACGGGGCAAAAGCGTGACAATGCAAACGTTTAAATCGATCTGGACACATACGTGCACGCGATGGACGAGCAATCATCAACAGCGCATCGTTAATTACAATTTTTGAAAGAAAAAAGAGCAGCAAAAGACGAAGGAAGCGAGATAACTGCCTACTAATTACAATTTCCGATTTGCCTGAAAAAAAGAGCAATAAAATAGAACACGTGTGTGTGTACTAAAAGCTTCGAACCGGTGGACGTGTGATGTGGCTAACCAATTTCACGAAACAAATTTTAATTGCAATTACTTCAATACTATCACAAGCTGAGTGTGAATTTCTATCATCGTGTGTGAATATACGAACCGAAACGAATTCTGTCTCCAGGGGGTAAAAACGTCCATTTTGGCAATTAACGGAACTAGTATTGTTCAGTGTACCACGTGAAATGAGAACTGAAAGTTTGGGAATTTTGCAGAGGTGACAATTTTTAAAATTCAGAATTTCGCGGTTTCAGAATTTTCATTTGTTTAGAAACTGGAAATTTAATATTTGTTATCTGTAATTTGGAAATTTAGAAGTTTGGAATTAGGAAGTATTTGGGGTATTTGGGTGAATTGACGAATTGGTGAATGAATTGATGAATTAACGACTTTTCATATCAATGCATTGATAAAGTGATGAACTACTGACTTGTCAAATTAATGCATTGATGACGTGGTAAATTGATGAATTGATGAATTCATAAATCGGTGAAGTGGTGCATTTATGAATTGATAAATTGGTGAATTAATGAATTGGTAAAGTGATGAATTAATAAATTGGTAAATTGATGAATTGGTGAATTGAGGAGTAGGTGAAGTGATGCATTGATAATTTATCAATTTATCTTATTATTTGGTATTATTTGGTATTTAGGGTATTTGGTATTTGAGGTATTTGAAGTATTTGGTGTTTGGAGTATTTGGTATTTGAGGTATTTGGTATTTGGTATTTGGTATTTGGTATTTGGTATTTGGTATTTGGTATTTGGTATTTGGTATTTGGGGTATTTGGTATTTGGTATTTGGGGTATTTGGTATTTGGAGTATTCGGAATTTGGCAAATTTGTAATTTGGGAAATTTGTAATTGAAGAAATTTGTAATTTGGAAAACTTGGAATTGGAAAAATTTGCAATTTGGGAAATTTGGAATTGGGAAATTTGGAATTGGAGAAATTTGGAATTGGAAAAATTTAGTATTTGGGAAATTTGTAATTGAAGAAATTTGTAATTTGGAAAACTTGGAATTGGAAAAATTTGCAATTTGGGAAATTTGGAATTGGAAAAATTTAGTATTTGGGAAATTTGGAATGGGAGAAATTTGGAATTTGGGGAGCTTGGAATTGGGAAATTTGGAATTGGAGAAATTTGGAATTAGAGAAATTTGGTATTTGGGAAATTTGGAATTGTGGGATATTTGGAATTTGGGGTATTTGGAATTGAGAAAATTTAGTATTTGGAAAATTTGGAATTTAAAAATTTGAATTTCGAAAATTTCAAATTCGAAAGTTTGGAATTCTTAATATTGAAATTCAGAAATCTAGATTGATAGACACGCTATAGTAATTTGTCAGATCCGACAAAATAAAGATTCGATCATTAAAAAATAGTTGAGTTCTTGAATGTAGAAACTTAAAAGTGTATTCATAGATGGAGCACAATTTTAATTGCAACACGATCTCCAGTAGAAATGCTTCATCTATAAATAAGGCCATAGAAATTCTAAATCTATTCCAATAGAACGTCCCTGTGCTTCCGACCACCCATCACCAAACTTTACGAGAGTACAGTAGCGTAAATAGAAATTTCCACGAAGTAGATGAAGAGTTGAAGTCTACATATACATAGATGTATCCCTAGCTTTCTGCTAATATTTTACTTTCCTTTGGTAAGCAACGCGTGGGATTTGGATATCTAGATCGGTTTAACATTTATACCACGTCACAATCATCTTCTGTAAGAGCAGAACAATGCCTTAGGTTTGTTGATCAGATCCCAGGGTCACCTTTAAGAAGCTTTTTAACTCTTCGTATGTACTTTCTATTGTTCTACTGCGAGCTGTGCCTTGTTTTGAACGGGCATGTAGGATACGGTGTGTTCTTGTATCGCGAGAAATAGAGCAGAACAGGAATTTTTGCCGCGTGTTGATCGTAAAACAGGTTGTTACCTGTCCTGATACGATCATGATCGTGATTCCCTAGCACGTTATCCGGTTTAACGCTTCCGAGGACAACGCTATCGTCGATCTCGTTCTCTTATCGGAGATGACTGAGGAACATTCTGCGACAGTTATAGCCAATCAAAATCCCAAATCTTTTAATCTATGCTTTTATCTTTCGAATTTGCACTTGTTCTGATATTACAATTTTTCGATTTTCAATTCTCTAATTTTTCAAATTTCCAATTTTCCAAATTCCAAATTCCAAATTTTCGAATTTCTAAGTTTCCAAATTCCAAATTTTCGCATTCCAAATTTTCGAATTCTAAATTTTCGAATTCCAAATTTCGGAATTTCAAATTTCCGAATTCCAAATTTAAAAATTCCCAAGTTTCCAAATTCCAAATTTTCGAATTTCTAATTTCCGAATTTCTAATTTTCCAATTTTCCAAATTCCAAATTCCGAATGTTCGAATTCCAAATTTTCGAATTTCTAAGTTTCCAAATTCCAAATTTTCGCATTCCAAATTAAAAAATTTCCAAGTTTCTAAATTCCAAATTTTCGAATTCCAAATTTAAAGTTCCCAAGTTTCCAAATTCCAAATTTTCGAGTTTCAAATTTCCGAATTTCTAATTTTCCAATTTTCCAAATTCCGAATTTTCAAATTTCCCAAATTCCCCAAATCCCCAAAATTCTACTCCACAAATTTTCTGCACTCCACACCGAAACACCTGGGCCATTATCCCCAGAAACCCCTCCATACAATAGAATGTCTTGTGTACACGATAGCAACGAAAGGGTAGAATACACAGTCTGGGATCGAAAGGGTTAAAGCAATAAACGTTACGTAGCTCCCGTTACGATTCTTTAATTATTTTCCGTGTGCTTACGAAGGCCAGAGGAGATTAATTCTAAAAGACAGAAAGTTGGTCCGCGTAACTGGAATTACACGTGCAAAGTATCGGTAGGGTGGAAATCAGCGGCCCGTAATTATCCCGGTGCTTAATTACGCTGGCGCGTTTTTCGGCCCGGCGTACCAACGTTTTTCCTTTTGTTCGTCAGACTCGGAAAAGGAATTCTCTAGGTGTCTCGTTTTTCACCGGTCTACCTCGACCCTTTCACTTACGTGCTCATCAATCTCCCGCTAGGTTTTCCGACGTGTCAGTGTTAGCTACAGGCCAACGTATATGCAGTCACGAACCCTCATCACTAAACCGTTCTTTCCTTTTCTTCCTCAAGCTTTCCGCTTCCGTTGCGCAACTTTTCATTATCATATCTCGTGCACCTCCGTGGAATTAAAGAAAGTCTTGTTTAGTGAATTCTGTTTTTTTGACAAGCAACACGTGCGAGAAAGTAACGTCCACGTGCGCGTCCGGCGAGTTGGCAGCCGGAAACGGAGCCTATTGACTCGCATGCCAACTTGCGAGACATGCAATGTATACGTTTAATTATTTAGCAATAGAAATACTGCGAAGTTTATGTTAATGTAAATTAATTTTCGTTTATTTTTAAGTTATGTTTGTTCAATTTTATTACTCTTATCTGATCATATTATTATTGATATTACTATATAATTAGTACTGATCATATTAGTACTGACCATGTTACTCTTATCTGATTATTACATGTATTAGATGTAAGTTATAATTATTTCCAAGTCCTCTTTTATTGTAATTAATATTGCAATAGTACATATGAATAAAATATATGAACAGCACATATGAATACTATATGTACTAAACAGAACATATACAAAAATTAAGCACCCATGTTATTATTTATCACCCTAAATTTAGATTTTATTTATCATCTCTATCATCAGACATTCAACATAGAACATTAAACCACAGATATGAAAATTTTCCATAGACCAAATTCTACCATTTTCTGAACTTTCCTCTAGGTCACTGATTGTAATAAAATGACCCTGTGAATAAAGTGTTAAATAATGTTTAAAATATATATTGCATTGGAATAAATGGAACATGTAAATCGATCGTTTCGGAGTAACACATGCGTGAATTTCTCTTCCAATAAGTCAAGTGACTTACTTTTCCCTACTTATCAAATGATGTACGTACATGTCACTGAGATCGAGTTAGACCGATAATGCTGTGTGATTGTACGATAACAACGTTATTTGAAAGCAATGGAGATGATAAACGAGTTTATAGCTCATGATAATCCATATCTTATAACGAATAAAATTTCAGGTTCAATTAACCCTTTGTAATGTTCAATAATTTAATAAAAAATGCAGACTGTTTTTTACAATTTTTTTTGGATTATAATTTGAATTTCAGTCTTCTTTAATTATCACTAGGTTTTCATCCCTTGGATTGTCCTAGGCTTCCAGTTTTCTTCAGCATCTCACTGTTATTCTAAATTTTCTTACACCGAAAATAACGTTAGATCAAACTCTGAAATATAAAAATAAATTTCACTTTCACAAAATTTATAAAAATAAAAATAATTAAGTTCAGATAATAAATTATTACTTTTGTGACTATAGTTGTTTCCTCTAGGGTTCTTTAACTTAGATAAATTTTTATAGCATACAAATGTGTTCAATAAAAATTGTATACGATCACTGCAACTCCAATTTTGTTAAAACCTTGTATAATTATAGAAGACACTAAAAATAACTATTCTGCATAACAATAACACGCAACCATAATACAAAAATTTTACAAACTAGCAAAGATTCTCATATTTTAAATGCATATAAAAATATATAAATTTTTATTGTAAACAAATCATAAATTTGTTTCATTAAAAAATAAAAAAAAAACATTCAGAAATAAAAACACAGGTCATGTTTCCATCCGGGTACAATTTACTTTGTATTACACTCAAACACTTTTTAAACGCTTTAAATATAAATTTTAATTTCTTAAATATAAATATAAATTAAATATGAATTTCTCCATTAAAAGTGCGCTTGATGGTTTTGCAAAATTATTACATTCAGTGCCCCCCATAATAACACAAAGTTTGAACAAAATTATTGTTCAAAAGATCGTGTCCTTGTAAATACGGGCCCGAGACAAGTACCCCATCTGCCCGCCACGGTAGACAACTCGCTACACGTCTCTCAAAACTATAACATAAAATAAAGTTACTCACCAAGTTGAACACGTGTCGCCGAAAACTGCAAACAAATCCCACATTCCGAGTCCGCCAGGTTCAATGATCTTTTGACGTTACATAATTCTCTAACCTCAAAACGCAACAAAGGCGGGAGAAAATCGGTCAAACTTCTGAATATTTTTTTCGTCGCAAACGCGATTCCCCGCGACGATCATCAATGGGAAATCGAACAACCGATTAAACACAAACGATCATCAAATCACACGAAACACGTGAAAACTGACCACGGTTCAATCACCTGACACAACAGTACACGCGTTGCGTACGCGTGACAGAAGGTAGTTGCCCTTTAAACGGCGATTTAAAGGGCACGTGAAGAGAGTTTCACACGCGTGTCAACTCGAAACACACGCGTAAACGGCACGGTAAAAATCCACGCACTTATTGAGAAACGATAATTCACAACCACAAGGCTCTCCACACGTGATCGCTGTCAAAAGTAAAGTTGACAGGTCGTGCAGCTGGCACGCAGCTGATGCACCGCCCGTGACACGTTGACGTCACAAAGATAATGCACGAACACGCGTGATCCCTTTAACCGGGAAAAGAAACGATCCAAAGGCACCAATGTTGTTGCGCCACTGTTTCGCGCTAGAACGGATAGGCTAGTGTTTCGTTTTACTCCCCTCCACCCGTACGTCGTTCTGTCATTTGTTTACTAGCCCGTGCTCGACCACCACCGTTACTCTACTACGCGCGTTACGTTGTCCATGTGCACGTCAATTTCGTCGAGCAACGTCGTCAAGAACGACGACTCTTCTTGTTTTACAGGGACGTTCACGCGGCCCTGCTTGCCAGGTACAAACGTAAAAACGTTGTTGATTTCGCGTAGGAAACAAAGCAGCGCGCACAGCATCCACGTTCCACCATAGGGAATCTGGCGACCGCGCAACCGCCGGGATCAAATCACATCCGCCGGCGAAAGTAGTGCCGCGCTCCGCCGAAACCGCGAATCAAATGGCCAAAAGACGACTGCGCGCTTCGAAACTAGTAAACTCGTGTCCGGACCTCGGACGATCAATATATATTGTCAATATTTCACTGTTCTTAATAGTTACGATATTTTATTGACGCTGTATATTGATCCTGTGTTGGCAACTTGAGGTTCAGCAGTTTGAACGGTTGGAAGTTTGAAAATTTGCAAGTAGCGCGTTTCGGGGTTCGGAAATCTGAAAATTTGCGGACTGGGGGTTTGGAAATTTAATTTTCATTCAAGAACTTGAAAATTTACTTTTGAAGCTTAAAAATTTTATTTTAAAAATTTGGATACTTTGCAATTTTAATATTTGAAAAATAAAAAATTTGAAATTCAAAATTTTTTTAAAATTTGTGGAATTAAAAATTTAGATTTTGAATATTGAGAATTTTGCAGAGACAAAAATTTGAAGACTTTAAAGCTCAACAACTGAGTTATTTGTTTATCAGAAACAAAAACTGGATACTTAGTACTAAGGTATGTGCAAAGTTGAAAATTAAAAAATTTTTATCTTCGCATTTGTTAAGATGTAAAATTCAATAATTTAGTAATTCAGAAATTTGACAATTTAACAAAATCTGAGAAATTAAAAAATTATTAAATATTGATTTGATAACGTGAAAATAAAAATTTTAATATTAATGAATTTGGTGATTCAAGATCAATGTCCGTTGACTACGTAGAAGTAAATATTGACAGTGTAAATCTCCCAATTGATATATTGATCGTCCGAGGTCTCCAGTAGTCAGTGGTCCGATTCTCACGTGTTTCGGTAGAATCATGACTGTTATTCAGTTTCGTAGCTGCCGCGCGCATCCCAACGGGATCGTTGTTCGCACACTTTAACTAACCGGGACTACCTCTGTGACATTATCTACGATTCTCAATTTTGTTACTAAATCATTGCCAATTTTGATATATTTTATACTTTTTAATCTTTACGAGGTGTTTTTATGGGTGTTTAAAAAGTCGCGATATTACAGTGTAATTTAGTGAAAGTTGGAAACGAGAATGTGAAGTTTCACCGGTAACTCGTATCGAACATTTAATAACGATATAAAAGAGCGATAGACGAGAGAAAATTTATCTATAGATACCCGTCTAATCTCATTAATTATCGGTTTGAAGTTTGAAATCTGTTGTTACCGTTTCGCGTGATGAAAGTAAAAGTAACCGTGAGAAAAGATTACCGTTTCTTCCCACGACACGGTCGATTCACTTTCCTCGGTATTATTTCTCGCATTTACATTCAATAAACGTCCCGCTGACAAACGTATCGCGTGATTTGCACGAGTCCAGTAAAACTCTTCGACGAAGTTCGTTTTAACCTACGTAGTGAAACAGTTGCACGCAGTTACGGAAGTGGCGTCATTCGTATCTCAATATGGCGGACACTGAACAGCGTAAACAGAGTGGCGATTACAGCAGATCGTATGCGGGTAAGTACTGTTATTATTTTACAACGTTTCGCGACAGTTGGGGAGAAAATGTACGAAGAATAGCTACAATATCGTAAGATACTATTAAGAATCGCTAGAAAGTGGTGTACGCTTCGTGTGCCAGCTGTAACCCCATATCGTTGTCCCTTGCACTTTTTTTTGACGTTTTACCAACAGTTCAAGTACATTTTCAACCGAACGAATGGAACGTTAGTGCTTTTCGTTGGTTTAATTTAATCTTGACCACGTGGTGGATCGCCATAAGTTATCCTAACATCGGTACTTTGCGAGGGAACGTTGCCAGGAACCGTTTTGTATCGTGTTTGAAGATTCTGTGTTTCTAACCTCGTCGATCATATGTGTATGCATCGGAATTGATATGCAGTTTCGTAATCGTTGTTTTGACGCTGCGTACGTGACAAAAAGAGTGGAAATACGAGTGAAAACGCAGAGTAACGTCCGCGGTCAGAGAGGTTATAATAATGTTGTGAATAGTTTTTGTCAACGATGTATGACGTTCTAATTTGTTCCAGCAGTGACATAGTAAACTATAAATAGTGTAATAGCCAGTTACGCATTCGTAATTATGTGTAGCAACGTGATATTCTGTCAAAGGAGGATGACGTAGCCTCGAAGCATGGCGCGTAAGTGCTGCCGCCTCGCGCCAAAATTTTCAACCGCGTCGATAAAAACGAGGGAAATTTGAATCATACTTGCTCGCGACGTACTCGTCCTTGCACTTTATTACTCACCCATTGTTCGTCTTGTTGTGGTATTCTAACGATTATTTGTGCTCGCACTGCTCTGCGTGTATCGATTATACTGTTTCATGAATAATACAAAAATTATAAATTAATGATAAATTCACCGTATTGTTACATAACAAATTCATTTTTGCGTTATAACGTTCTGTAAGTTTATCTTACTATTAATTTTTATGTTAGTAATCCATTGTATCTCGTTACATTCGAATTGCTAATATCATTCACTTTTCATGAAAGTGAATAATATTAATGCGTAGAAATACTGCTATTCAGACGTCGAGATCTTCCACGAGATTACCGCAATAGGAAAAGAATTAGAATAAATTGACGCTGCTAAAATTCAATACTTCGATTTCTTTATTTATGCAAAAATATTTTTATCGCGATTAAAATTATACGGGATAAAAATTGTTTGTCGATAATTTACACGCTTAAATTAATTTTCGCAAAAGTTTCTTTTGATCAAGAAAAAATATTTTGTATCTTAACCATCAAACTTTTTAATTTTATTTAATATATTAGTCATGATATTCTCTGGTACTTAGATTTTGGACTCGATTTCTTAACATTTCCTATTTATCCCATAACAACGTGATAAGTGACTTTATCATAGTTCGTTTTTTTGTCTATCTTAATATGTGCCTTTGTTAGCGCGTAAGTCCTCGTATATTCCTGTTCATACAGTCGGTAAAAATTGCAGAATCACGTTTCACTGTATACTGAAAAGCACGTAATAAAGTAGTATTATATTGCACGACCTTAATCTTATTTACATGTACATGCATGATGTTCACACAAATATTTACAAATGTTTTCTTTTCGAAGTTCAACATTTTTTGCCTGACAAGATGTTGGTTATCGACAAACTATTTATATTATTTAACGGTATCTGAACAATATACAACTCGATTTTTCGTGCAATTTTTTTTGTACATACAATTTTATAAAATTTACACGTGCAGAATTGTGCGTACTGAAACATATTTGCCCGCGTTAAAACAAATGTTTGCAAACATAACAGGTTTCCGTACCATTTCCGCACAAAGTGATGTGGAGACTTTAGAATCCCGTACACAAACATATCCCTTTCGCAAATATAAAAAATCGGTTAACAAATCGAACGAATTTTATTACTTCCATTTATTCGAAACGGTATCCGTGATAATACGTTCAGGCATCTGTAATGTCCGCCATAAATCTCGAGAAAAACCGAACAAGGGAAGTGAAAAATTGTCAAGAACGATACATTATTTCTTTCGAAATGAAATCGCCGGCAATGAAACAGGTCTCCGTTGAAAAGCAAGTCGTAGTTTCGTAGCAATTGCGCTATGCCGTTCCACGTGATATTCAAGATTGAAAATGAGTGCCGCGTGTATTGGCATATCTATTCGAGCCGACACAGGCGTTTGTTTTATTGAATACTATCGAATGGCTGTACGTGCCACGTGCTCGATGAAAATGACTCCTTTCCACTCAATCGTTCATGCTTTTCTTTCGACGCTCCACACAATAACGTTTTCTAAACTGGATCGTGCAAAATGGTAAATTAATTCTCACCTCCTCGTATCGTCTAATTGCTTCACGCTTCGCTGGTGTAATTAATACAAATTCGTGTCAAGTTATTTGTACCAATTTGTCTCTACCTTCACATTCTATGAATTCCTTCATTAGTTATATATTTATTTTTTTTTTTCAATGAGACATTGAAAAGAATTTCTTAAGTTACTCTATGATGAAAATAATTGTAATGAATTTTTATTTTAGCAATAAATAATTTACACAAAAACTGTGATTATTCGTGATGCTTCTCACTGTCTGTTAACTACACATAAAAATACATATAACTAGTTATACATATAGTTATGCATATACAGTTATAACTAATCCTTTAATTGGTGCAATTTCTGTTCCATCTCATCGCTTCTTACCATGCAGACAAGCCATAAATAGAATTTTAACATATAAAGATAATTTTGTAAGAACATCAACTGGGTGATTAGAATCTGCTCAGCATGAATTTATGGATGAATCTAATAAAGACTGAATTATATTTTATTTTTGTAGTTACGCATTTGATCGAGATATCAGTTAATGAATGAAAGTGAAAGGACCTGTGCAGAGCGAAATTTAAAAGTTCGTATAATACTAAGATAAAAATTCTTTGCAAGAAAGCACCGTAGACACAGAATAAATTCGTTCAATTTCATTCATTGATGCAATCATTCAATCATACAGCTCGTTTTTGTCTTTCTCCGAGAGAAACATGTGTGTACTTTTAAAGTACCTTTTATTAAATCAACTATTTTGTTATATGTTTGTGTTATTATTTTTAATAAAATTTAGCAAAGTTCATATGCAATATTTCACACAATTGTAACAATTTTCTGTACTAATATCGTCGTATTAAATAAAATAGATATCGATTTATTATACAGACAAGATATGTTTGCAAAATTATCATAAATGGCGACACACGTTGGTGCAAAATTTATGGCCTCATGACGCGAGTTTTCTCTCAATGAACGCAATCCCAAGGTCCATTAAGCCTTAATTGTATCTTCATTGACATCCACACGCTGAAAGTTGATTCGAAGTTTTGGTTAACTATAGTTTAGACGAAAGGGTTAATAGAATCCAATAGAGCTTAGGTTTCATCGAGCGATAATTAGGGAAAGACGGTATCGGTTAATGAATGAGAACTATGTCAATTGCGAACGAGGACTTGGTAAATCCGTCTGTCGCAATCCAATAAGACCTAATACCAAGAGTTTCTCCTCTCGAGTGTACCAATACACGAGGAAGCATACGTTCTGCTGCTCTACATTGCCATAGATCCGTCCAATTCGCTTCATCGGTCGCTCACCTATTTCCGTAGCTCGTTAATTAAACTCGCATTATCGAGTCGGATGAAGTCGAAGACAATCCGTGGTACATCACTCGTTACAAACTTCAAAACATGGCTTTTCGTTGGAGTATTCGGCTCAGCGGAGGAAGTTTACGCTGAATTGTACGCTGATGAGCGACGGCTTCTGTACGCAAAATGGCGTCGCACGTTTTCGGGTCGCTTTTCTAATTTATGGGGTTCTTCAATTTTCGATTTTTTGGAAGGGAAATTTTGAAATTTTTGGAAGGGAAATTTTGGAATTTGTGGAGTGGAGAATTGGAGGATTTAAGAAGTTAGAATTTTGGGGATTTGAATATTTATGGAGTGAAAGATTGGGGAATTTGAGAGATTAGGAAGTTGGGGATTTCAACCTTTGGAGTGTTTGCAATGTCAAAAATTTGGGGATTTGAAATATCAGAATTTGAGAGTTAAAGGTGATTGGAGAAGTTAGGAATTTGAGGATTTGAACATTCTTAGTGAATGAAATACCAGAATTTGGAAATTGAAAACATGGAGATTTGAAGATTTGGAAGTTGGGGATTTGAACATTAAATACATTGGAAACTGCAGAATTTAGGGATTGAAGGATCGAAAATTTGAAGTCGTAAAATTTAAAGAATTCAAAAACTTGACAACACAGAAATTTGATTTGGACTTTCAAGTATTTAAAAACTTGATAACAGAAATTTAAATATTTGAGATTTCAAGAATTCGTAACCTTGATGCTTAAACCTAAAAATTAAAAAATGTAAAATATTGTAATATTGAAAATAAAAAATGTGCTATATAAATTTGAAAAATATAGAAATCTGTAAATTTAAGAGTTTAAGAATTTAGATCGTTGCGGCGGAGTGTACGATGGTAGAATAGTGACCAGTTCCCATAAAAGAGTTTTATGTGGCCACAGTAACGTTCCGTATTGATCTATTCTGGTCGTAAAATAAAAGTACACCCGTTATTCGATAGGAAAGACAATGTAACGCACGTGATTGTGTCTTTAAATTGAGATTGTTGTCTGACTATATTTCCCTTGTACACCCGTTACGGGAGTAACGATGAGATCAAGTCGAGGTCACGATAAAACGAGGTGTGACGTTAACGTGGATTCATTCTTTCCACTTTTTGTCCGACGATCGAGACGATCAAAGTACAATCATTCGTGTAAATACTTGCATACAAATAATCCATCTTTTTGATTAATCTGTGATGTATTACAGATTGATATATTTTGTTAATTCGATTTCTTTTCCTAGGCAATTTCTGTCCTAGGCAAAATATAATAAAAGTGTATATTAGGCAAATTGAAAAATTATAAATGTATTGAGTGGAAAATTTGAAGGTGTACAGTGAAATTTTTGAATTCCCAAATTTTAAAATTTAAAAATTCCTCAGTTTTTACATTTCTGAATTAAAAATGTGAAATATGTTTGAATTCTCATGTTTCAGAATTAAAAAATATTATTGAGTTTCAAAGGTATGAATTTCTAAATTTTTGAATCTAAACTTATGAAAATCTCTAAATTTTTAAATATGAAAAATCCTGAATTAAAAAATTTGAAAATATGACAATTGCTAAGCAATACCTGTGATCAACACCTCTGAATTGTGATCAATATCCTGCTATTTCTCTCCAATTTTATGCTCATACTTTTTTTAAAACACTATATCCTGCGGAGTAATGCACGATGATTTAAAGGGATCTTTAAGAAAGCGAAGTGAAAGGTAGTAATTATCCATGCGAAATGGATCCGTTCATCTTAGTTTTTCTCCGAGTAAAAACAGAGACTAGAAAGTCGCAGGATATAAAACTATCGATAGCTTGGTAATTCGAGTCTATTATTTTTTTAATAATTGTTCATTGAACAGGATACGTGCATACTTATGATGTTACATAAAAATTGTACTGAGAGGTACTACTTACATTTTATACTTCCTGAATAGTTTATTCTGTGTTCTCGTATTTAAAACAGGTTTGATACGTTTACAATATTGTTGAATAAGTCGGAGTATGATATAAGTTTTTGTTGAAATGAAATCGAGAGTGAGGGTAGCTTTTGCAAATTTTTGTGTTATTGGGTTATTTTGGTGTTTATTTGGTACTGCCGAGAGGTAGTTTGTAGTGGTTTTTCTATTAGTTTGTATTAGTTCAGTAAATAATTAGTAGTAGTTTGAGGTGTTGAGTTATTAATTAATTCGTATTGAATCGGCAATTAATTTATATTAAGTTTGAGAAGTAATACGTATTAGTTCAATAACTAATTCACATTGGTCCAACTTACTGGTTTCATGATTAATTCCTATTAGTCCAATAATTAGTTCGTATTGGTTCAACGATTAATTCGTACTGGTTCAACAATTAATTCACATTAAGTTCAATAAGTAATACGTACTAGTCCAATAACTAATTCACATTGATCCAACTTTCTGGTTTGATGATTAATTCCTATTAGTTCGTATATTTGTTCACTAGTAATTCGTATTAATTCAACAATTAATTTATATCAACCTTAAAAAATATTTCCTCTTAGTTCACTAAATAATTCGTATAAATTCGACAAAGAATCACTCTCGTCTACCAAACCATCTCTCTCAGAAATTTCCTTCCTGAATCATCCAAATTCGTCAAAGCGTACAAAAGTTTGTATGTCAGAGAAGCAGGTAAACGAGGCGCATAGAAGGAAGCGCCTCCAAAAAACGGCGACTCGTTCTCCTTTCTAAAACACATGTCTGGTTTTCTTGTGATAGCTCATTATTCGCGATATCCTCGTTTCGGTTGTTTCGTCTTCGCTCGTGTTCCCGATTTACGAGCCGTCGTCGGAACCGATGAAGAAACGCAATCAAAGCACCGTCAGCATTACCGCGGTTGCTTGGCAAGGATTTCAGATCGGCAAGCTGTAAAACTTAACGGTCCTACCGTACCGATGCTATGGAGTTACGACGTGCTTCACCGAGATATTTGTTTAACACATTCGAGGCCAACGACGCACCGTGTGCGTTCAATGCTGTGGGCGCATTCGTAAACGTGCGGCAATAATTCAACGTGGTGAATCTGCATACTGAAACTAAAGTATCTGGTTCGTACGATATGCTTGTGTTATGGTTTTTGAGTTATGGGAGGTACACTTTTGTTCAGAAGTTTACTGGGTTTTGGAGGAAAATGTAAATGTGGGTTAGTTCAGCGCTAATAATACTTTGCAGATGGAGATTATTTTTAGTGTTGGTCGAGACCTTGAAATTTGTTGGTTGAGTTTATTGAATTTACTTGAGATTATTATTTTTTTATTGCTAATTGCCACAGTCATTACTTTTACTCTATGGGGACTTTTTT
The DNA here is from genome assembly GCA_963576845.1 of Megachile leachella. NCBI lineage: Eukaryota > Metazoa > Arthropoda > Insecta > Hymenoptera > Megachilidae > Megachile > Megachile leachella. The sequence goes on along the minus strand of OY756259.1, from coordinate 6,105,838 downwards.
TATTATTAACTGCCACTAGTGATCATTACTTTTACTTTGTGGGGGTTTCCTGCAGCCTGCACCTCCATTAGTCACCTTACAATAGTTATGACAATTTTGATAGCAGTTTTGACACATTTTGTGAAAATTTGATTCTCTGACAAGATGTCGTATCTGACACGGTTTGATCTGTAAATTTGTATATGTGAGTGATCAGATTGGGGTCTTAGAGTATTTTGATACTCCATATGTATATAAATTCGGTTAAAAGATATTTATTTTAAATTGTTGTATTAAACTGAACCCTCTTTTCGAGTACAAAGGGCCAATTTTTAGTGACATTAGCATTCTACATCATTCACATACGTACATTATCATATATGTAGATGATTAATCCACATATTAAGAATCTGTTCACCAGTTGAAATTACTGTAACCCTATTTTGGATAACAAATATAACACAATATGAGAGACTGCTTCAGCATGACAGTAACACTTGCTTACAACACTGTTTTGTCATAACTTATGCAATTCTATTGTATAGTGACTGTTATTAATGAGTTTCTAGTATGGCACTATGATTCACAAAGTAATTACAGCTAGAAATCTAATTCCCCATATTTGTTATTATTACCTTGTAATTTGTGAATCAATCTTAATTATTACAATGTCTTAAGACATTTTACTGATATTCATTTTCACAAATAGTTGAAGAAGCGTTTGTTAGTACATTGACGTTAGATCATAAATTACAGTAGAGTTCCGTAACAAAATGACTGACATGTTGAATGACAGTGACTGTTCATTTCGTTCTAGTAAATGATGATCCAGAAAAAATTATGTTTACAAATGTAGATTACTCTTATTTATTCTTTACGTTATCTTAAAATATGCAATTTTGTTTCAGTGTATTCAAAAACCTTGAACTCTTCAAAAGAATTTCTCAAAAGATTGATGTGTTTATTTCTTTTCACAAAGTCTGTTGAACCTGTTAGTACACATTGCTGACAAAAGATTGTTCTATTATCAGTTATGTAATGTCCATAATAAAATGGCGACTGTAATTCCTGAATAAATACAGTTGTGATCTCTTCAAAGGTCGACGTTCTCTTAAAAAAATCTTTGAAATGTACTTTGTATTCGTCACTTAAATTCTTTTTCTCTACCTGTAACGAAAGTTGACGTCACATTATCGCATACGATTACGTTCATATATCAGCTATGCAAAATGGTACGAACAAAGGTCAAGAGCGGTTCAAGGATCAAATCGCTAAGTTCTCGTCTTCGTAACTTCTAACGATATAAAATCTATTACTTTCTTCGTGAATTGAGTTTTGGTCGAATTTTGTGGACACTTTTTTCAGAACATTTCTTTATATTATCAGCTGAAGATGTAAGGGTTTGAAGATATGGAGGTTTGAGGATATCAATTTTCGAATTTAAGTGGATATGAGATTTGAAAAAGATACTTAAAATATATAATAAGTGTCTTATATTTAGTACTGTATTATCGAAGTTTAGATTTACCTAATTTATTTGAAATATATCTAAAAGTCAGGCTTTTATTTGAAAAACCACAGCTAACTCAAGGTTTTATGTCGACGTAAAGGTAACTTAAGGTTTTCATCTGAAAATATTGATTTTGCAATAATAGTGATTGAAGTGACAATGATTTAAATATTTGAAGAAATATTAAGTGTAAAGATACAAAATTTTTGTGACTGAAAATTTCAGACTGCAAAATTTTTATGACTGAAAAGTACAAATTTTGTTATACTATTTTGACTCATATCTCAATTGAGATCATCTCTACCACCAACTAAACTGTTCTAAGAACCCTAACCTTCATCTTCAAGCAAACAAAAAAATTAGCGAGTGTCAACATTCAAACACTCGTCCAACCATGTTATTTTGCAGTACCATCATTTTTTTACGATTGCAAATATTTGTTTCCTGTTCAATAATCTCTGTGCTTAAATTCTTGTTTACCATGACATCATCCAATGCATCAACGAGTATTCGTGTGGTTGCGAAACGGCCGATAACGGATAAGAATGATTTTATTTGTAAATAGAGCAGCACCCCGCAACTCCAAAAAGATTATTAAATCAATTTCTCCAACATATAACGATAATTTTCGTGTTTGGTATCATCGTCCTACTTCACACTCTTCATTATAATTAGAGGTCAGATAAGCTCGTTTTTCGTTCGCTGCTTTAATTTGTTAGAAGGTTATACAACTCTTTCAGAAGACTTTGACTTCGGTATCTGTCTTCTTATTAATCAATTAAGACTTCGCTGCCCATTCAGCGATAACTGAATTAATATACGATTATTAATTTTATCAATTTGTGATGTGCTGTAATCGCTTTTTGGGTGTTAGAAAAGATTGTCAGAGGTTTCAACATTTTATGCAAAGCGATGGTCAAATGTGGACACTTTATAAAATCTCTAAAATTATTTTTATTTAATGAAGATTATTAGTTTAGAACGCAGTTCAGAAGTATATTTTCTGACAAAATTTAAAAACAGTTTCAGCATTCTTTATATGCATCGTGACAAAAATAACGAACCCACGTTAAAAATAAACGTTCTCTTCGAATTTCTGATATAGGACGAGCAATAATACCACGTCGTACTCATGCCAATCTGGCTCTAAATTGTAATTTCGTGTTAAAAATAATCGATGGTGATTTTTCTAATTCAGAAGTATATTTAGAATTTCTGAAACACCAAAATATTTAAGAAGTTTCGTAATCCGTTGACTTAGGATTACAATAATCCTACGAGGACAGGCTCTAATTCTCAAACACTGTTAAAACCGCAGTATTTATTTACAAGCTTCTGGAAGTTTGCAGAAATTTCAAGAATTAAAGTAACGTGAAACTCGACGGTGCAATGACTTCAAAATTTGTAAGATAATAGACATTGCTTGTTTGTTCAGGTCTGTTTACTCCGATATGATCCACAAACAGCAGGTTTTGAGGATTCGTTACGATTTCCAATTAATACGTGCAACATGCTTACGGTTTTCTTTTTCATTTTGCAGAAATTATTAGCTTAAATTAGTACTGACACAGATAATTAGTTTTTTTTCTTATTTTTCGGTCACTTTAATGAGACTCTGTTTTAGACTCGTTAGACTCTGTCTAACTATTTCTTGATTTTCATACCAATTTACTATGTACAATACATTATTGAGTGCACAGCAATTTTATACAATTCTTCAGTTTTTCAGGTGTCAGTCCAAAAAATTCATTAAAATATTACACTGCAAATTTAATAAGTATCATGTTACTTCATTTATCATTTTAGACCTCCATAAAATTCTTCTCGCAGTATTAGCATATTTTATGATTAGAAATGAGGAAAAAAGTGTTGCATAAATATTAGACCGTAAATAATTTATTCTGAGGCTGTAAAAACTAGGATTAAAAATATTTTTGCTTGATCATATTTAAATTATCTGACCTGTACATGGAGTCGTTGATCAATTGCATTTATTAGCCTCTGAATTTCACCTTAATTGCCAACGAAACACCCAATCGGGCAAGAAAGCAGTCACTTATAATTTTGATATTTTTGTCATAACTTTATAAAGAATTTTCAAATCTAATGTGTGCACATGAGCTGTAATAATTTTCTATGCGATGACTGCCATAAATAATTGCTCCACCCAAAAATATGTCTGAATCAACCATTCAACCTCAATCAACCATTTTGAATCAATTTCTCGTCAACCACAGTTTCAACTAATCATCTACCCAATATTTTCATTTTCCTACAACACATTTTCTTTTTAATTAAACATACTGATTCCCCGAAACGTCGCGATAAAAAGAAACACCCCGTACGTGCAGCGAAGGGTTAAGCAAACACCGAGGTAAAACTCGGTCATGCACGCGCAAAAAATGGCAAGATGTGCTCGCCAAATCTCGCTCGTTAAATCCAGAAATGAGATCAGGCATCTATAATTAAATTCGGTGTTCAGCTGGTTTCCTGACCGATCGAATTCTTCGATCGATCGCGATTATCGAACTCGATCATACACGACGCACCTCGTGCGTCACGCAGTTCATCAGCAGATCGTGGGATGCTGCCAACTATAGCGAACTCTGTCCATCGTTTGCCCACCACCACCAGGATATTTCTAGTCGGCTCTCGTGCGACTTAGTACGCTCGATCGTGTGTACGGGCACGTATGCTCGTCTCGTAGCCCCGTTTCGTTCGCGATTTTAACGAATGTGAGCGAACATGAGCGACAAGAGGAGGATTCCGCCGAGGAAACGGCATATTGAGTTGTCGACCAGATCCCGGGATTCCAGGGAGATTGGAGAGCCCAGGGAGTCGGTCAGGCAAACTAGGGACACCAGGATCATCCGGGAACCTAGGGATGTTAGGGAGTCCAAGGAGTTTGTTCATGTGAGGGAGTCCAGGGAGCCTAAGGAGTTCGTGAGGGAGTCCAGGGAGTCTAAGGAGTTTGTTAGAGAGTTCAGAGAGCCTAAAGAGTTTGCAAATGTGAGAGAGTCCAGTAATTTTGGAAATATGAGGGAGTCCAATGAAGCAATCAGGGAAGCTAGGCAACTCAGGGAGAGTCCAGAAGTCACCAAAGAACCCAGGGAACCCACCAGGCCTCCCAGGACAAGGGCATCGAATGGAACCGTCGAACGAAACGTGAATCGTGGTGCGCTGAAAATGTAACGAGCTTAACCCGTTCGCGATTGTGCAAATCTGAGCTAACGTGTTTCCATGTAACTAATATCTGGGAAATATATTTCTGTGTGTTCTGGCGGATAAGTATTTAATACGCAGCAGCTTCAGGATCGTTAATCTTTAATTGTAATGAGGTATTCAGGATGGATTCTGCTGTATTTGTGCTAAATGTGAAGCATTAGTGATCGGACACGGGCGATATTGCGTGATTTGAGGATTTACGTAGGTTGAAGTGTCTGGGTACGTTTTGGGAGTCTTGATAGGTCATTTTCGAAAATGATTTTAAAATAAACTTCTTTCGTCATGTGGGTAAACGCAATTTGTGATTAATGGTCGGTTTTGAAATAGATCGCGACGTAAATGCGGAAATATATAAGGAAATAAGTTTTGAAATACCTATAACGTAAAGTTGTGTATATATAACTTTCGCATCTGTAGATACGTCGTTACAAATCTTGACGTATGGGTAATTTTTGAACCGATATTTTTCAGTTCTGATATCATTATTACGTTCGAAAATTTTTATTAGTGTTATTTATCGTTTGACGTGTAAGAACGTTCTTTATTAAATCGGTAACTAGCTCAAGTGCAAATTCGTGCGTGACCCACATATGGCGATCAGCGTGTTAATTGGGTTCTGAAAAATAAGTGACAATGAATGCTCAGGTTTTAGAAGATACTTTTATCGTCGACAGATATTTCATCGTATCAGATGACTGATTGAATATTAGTGGAGTTCAAATTGAGCATCCGAATAGTTGAAGTGAATTAAATTGAATTGAAACGTGTCAAATTGAATTGGGTGGAATTGAATCGGGTCGAGTTACATCAGACTGAAATATGTTGGGTGATGTCGAAATAGTTCAAATCTGGTTCTAACAAATTGAGCCGTGCTGATTTGAATCGGGTCGCGTTACATTGCGTCAAATTCAAATTCGCTGAATGAAATCGTGTTGAATTGAAATTTAGTCACATCGAATTGAATCTCGTCGAATTGAAGGACATAAAATTCAATTCCTCTAAACTGACATAGATCGAAATGATTTTCGAGTGGAATTGAAATTTGTCATACTTAACAAGGTTGAATTGAAAGTCGTCGAAGTGAATTTTCTGAAATTGAATTTTTAGTTCGAAGTTTTAAGTTCGACTTAAATTAAATCGCTCAAAATTACAATGCATAAAATTGAGTAATGTTCATTAAATTGATACTTAAATTGCAATGAATTGAAACTAATTGAATTGCACTGAATTAAACCACATAAAAATTGAAACTCATCAAATTGAACTGTCACAAAGTGAAATACATGAAATTAAATTGCTGAACTGAACTGAACTGAATTTCACAGAATTGAATCGCGTCGAATTGAACCACGTGGAATTGAATCACATTTATTTGAATTGCACAGAATTGAACCCCCGTCAAGTTGAAACACTTGAAACTAAATTCTACCAAATTGAATTGAATAAAAATTGAAACTCATATAATTGAATTACCTCAATCTATCCCATAACTTATCAAAAATACTTGAATTTCATAATTGAATTTTTCAATTCACCACCCTATGTACGTCTCTAATAGAAAACTATTTCTTCTATTGTGAGTTTTATGATCATAATACGAACTTTGTACTGTTATTCAATCAATCATAAAATCTGAATTCATAAATTTGTTCAGAGCGGAAATGAAATTATCCGTTGACAGTAACGCGAGACGATCGATGGTATTACGAATCGATGATGGTTTCACTCGAAACGAAATTGGCGTATACATAATTCGAATCTCTAGAACGCAATAAATTTGTGATAATTGTAGGTCTGAAACTACAACCACGACACGGGATATTCGATTAAATATGGATCGAACCGGTACTGAACTTCGAACCAGCAACGAGAACTTCAAAATGCAATTACGCGACGAAATAAGCTCTCGGCTGTAAGAGCGAACAGGATTTAGATTCTATCGAATGTGAAGGTTCGCCTGTGAGATTGGCTTGTTTCCAGAAACACGAGAACCCAGCGGATTCGCGAAAATGAAACCGGCTGTCGTAGCGTGTACACTTCAAGATACAATTGTGACGCTCGAGCATGAGAATCGTGTAAAGTTTACGTCACGATAGTGAAATTGATTCATTAGCAGAGACCTCGCGCTGTCCCGTGCTATAAATTCAATTATCAGCAGCGCAATAAGAAACGGAAAAGAGGATTTAACTTTTGAATAGCGAGCATTAATGTTACCGACTGAAATTGATACTTGCAATGGAATTTTCGATTGAAGTACTCTTATTGTCTCAATAATTGGGAATGAGGACTTTATCAGTCGTATTGTACATGTTCGTAAAAAGCAAAATGGAAATTTACAGAATGAAATTTTTCATTCCATTTATATTACCGTAATTCGTAGGGGATTGAAAGGTTATTGAATAAATTCAATACAAATTTTTTGTGATTTTCGTACGTTATTAATTATAGGTTTTGTGTGTAAAAATTTCTTTTTAGGGAAATTTGAGAGCTGTTTAATAGTTATTGTTAATTAGTTAGAGTCATTTGTGGTTGGATGATCGATGTGGTTCATAATGATTGTAACATCGATTTTTTTTTGTTTAACATGACTAACAAATTTTCAAATTTACTTTCTCAAGTTTTTCAATTTTTGATCTCATTTGATTTCTTGTAATCAAGCTTAATTATTGTTAATTTTTCAAATTTGTGGATTTTCATGCTTATAGACAGAATTTGAAGACTTGAAAATTGTATTGAAGAATTTAACATTTTTAACATTGCAAGATTTGAGAATTTAAGAATTCCTGAAAAGTTTGCAAATTGACAAATTTTTAATTTGTAATGTTTGTAAAATTTTAAAAATTCTAACTGAAGAAGTTTGCAAATTTAAAAAACTTCTGATCTGAAAAATTTCCAAATTAAAATATTTCCACTTTGAGAAGCTTGCAAACTAAAAAATTTCTAATTCGAAAAATTTCTAATTTGTAAAGCTTAGAATTTTCAAAATTTCCAAATTAAAAATTTTTTAATTTAAAAAGCCTGCAAATTGAAAATTTCTAATTCGAAAAATTGCTAATTTGCGAAGCTTGGAATTTGGAAAATTTCTAATTTGAAAAATTTCTAATTTAAGAAGCTTGCAAATTGAAAAGTTTCTAATTCGAAAAATTTCTAATTTGCAAAGCTTGGAATTTGGAAAATTTCTAATTTAAAAAGCTTACAAATTAAAAAATTTCTAATTTGAAAAGCTTGGAATTTGAAAAATTTCCAAATTAAAAAATTTCCAATTTCTCCAAACGTTCTTAAAAAATAAAAATAAATAAACTACATTACAGTAAATAAAATATATTTTCAAAACTGTGTTTTTAGCCGAAAAAGTACCGATGACGACCCTCGATGAGAACGTGAACCGTGTCCCACGGCTGTACACAAACGAATCAGCGGGTAAGTTCAATATTTCTTTGAAATTCATATTACTTGTTCATTCTCGTGAACTTTTAACATTGACATTACTACAAAATGATCACATACATAATACATAATAATTACAAACGTCAACTTATGGCAAATTTCCTGTCTCGTTCATTATTTCCAAGAAAATAGTCCATGCGCCTCTACGTATCGTTTTCTCAGCATCATCATGAAAATGCTTATATGCACGCAAAAATAATGTGATTAAAAACACGCAAGAAGGAAATCATACACTAACAAGGCTCACCTATCGTAATCACGACAGTCTGCAGTTTTTTATTAATTTACGTCTGTAGATTTGCTTTTTCATAGTTCCTTTATACATTTATATGACCGTTGATTACGTTCAAGATATGAGTCTGTAATTTCTTTTTGTGAAGTTCTATAATTATCGTTTGTACAGTATTAACATAGTAGATAGTCATTTCTGCATATGATTTATTTATACAATGATTGTTATCAATCGTGTTTAAACATAATGCGAGTTTACATTAGATTGAAAGCGAATAATGAGGGTTTCATGCAAATTTTTAGAAGATGGGTGTATTAAAATTTAATATTAACTTTAATATATTGAAATCTCAGATTTTAAATGTGGAGGCTGTGTTGATTGCTTAAAAAATTGTGGAATTTAATTATTTGTAATTGCAGAGATTGTAAAATTGATAAAAACAAAGATTTATGAATTTATGATTTTTTAAAATATAGAAATTTTGTGAATTCTCAAAATATAGTGATATAAGAATTTAATAATACAACGAAACTTCCAAATACACTGCGTCTGTAACACACGAGTATTACAGACCAACGTGAAATCTTGTTTACCGCCATTAATCTTTCGTACCGCAAGGATTTCTGCCTTTCAAACGGGACAGAGGATTTAAAAAGAAAAATTCATGGACGCTCTCTAGTCATTAAACGAATGGCTGCAATTTTCTCTTCGTGCCTATTTTCTTCATTTCGTTTCGCTCACAATTAGTCTGACATCTCGACGTCCTCATGAATATTTCGATTTTCATGCTACTATCGTTTGTAACTGCAAAATTTCATAAAACTTTCTACATACCGATGTCAACCCATGAGTTGGCGCGTGAGGCGGTGCCAGGTGTACAGAAAAATGGACGCCACACATATTTTTGGCGGTATTGGCTCGAGCAGTCGCACAATTAGGCCAAAAACAATGGCCTAATCGAACGTCTCGAGAGTGAGATAGTGCTACTTGCGTTCAGCAGTTGTTATTGTCATTATTATTCTTATTTGCCGAAATGTAACTGAAAGTATTCACGGCGGGCTTCTTTTAGTTTGATTCGACGTCAACTCGTGTTTGTATCTGTACTTTCAAGTGGATTTATAATTCTTGTGTTTAATATTAATTTTGTTTCAATTTATATAAATCGAAGTTTAATCGAGTAAAGTGAACGGTAACCGAAATGTAACTGGAAGTGTTCACGTTGGGAAGATTCTACTTGCACCAACTCGTGGGTTGGCATCTGTAACTGCTTCGATGAAATAATCTGTAAAGTTTGAATTTTTCATTCGGTAGGTTGCCAGGTTATTTAATTTCCTGATTTCGTTAAAAAATTAAACGTATGTTTACGCGTTGGCAAGTATGAAAAGCACGTGGCCGTTTTGCGTGAACACGAGCTCAAGCTTATGTTTATTCATTGCAATTATTCGAACGCGATAAAAACGGTTGGAAATTGTGTCGTGAGAGATGTTCACGTGCTGAACCGTTTAACGATGTTCACACGGTGCACAGGTAATCACATACTATGAAGACCATGCGCGAAAACGAAAGTAAGGGGTCCCTTGAAACCCTCGTTGCAACAGCTGTTCGAGGATTAATTTACTGTGATGTTAAGTTATGGAAGACTTGATTAGATGTGTTACGATTTTTGTGGTGTTTTTGGTTTGGTATGGACTAGGGAAAGTCATGGGGAAGTCGGTTTAGAAATTAAGAAATTTAGGAGTTTAGGAATTTTCAAATTTGGGAATTGGGAATTTGGAGATTTTGAAATTTGGTGAATTGGAAATTTGGAGATTTTGAAATTTGGTGATTTGGGAATTTGAAGATTTGGGAATTTGGTGATTTGGGAATTTGGAGAATTTGTGGAATTTAGGGAATTTAGAGAATTTGGGGAATTCGGAGGATTTGAAGAATTGGGAATTTGGTAATTTAGGACCTTGAGAATTTAGGAATGTTATAATTTTAAAATGTAGAAATTTCGAAATTTTTTAATTTTGGAATTTAAGAATTTTAAAGTTTGAGAATTTGGGAATTTAGAAATTTAGAAAATTGAGAATTTGAGAATTTAGGAATTCTCAAACTTCTTATTAAAAAATTTTCCCATATAACTTATCTTGGTTCCTCTCAATATATTGCCAATTTCAAAAATTTTCCATTCCACAAAAAAATAACAACAAATGTCCACTGACACAGTGGCTTTATAACGAGTGTCAGCTATAAAATGACTGCATGTAATATCTGCAAGTATCATTGTTATCAGTTAATAGATGACGTAAAGAATGTGCAAATATAATTAACCTCTTCACGCTGGTACTTGTACTCGATACGTTTCGACGTTAATGATACATTTACTGTAACGAAATTTATGATTTATTTGATGAAGTTAAAAAAGAAAACATGCTTCATATCTCCCCATGTTTTCCATTGTGTCGATAATTTTTTATCGCGTTTTCTATTAATACTTCTATGTATTTACTTGATCAACTTTTTGTATGAACAGGGTTTAGTCAGGGAAGAATTATTGTCTTTCTTTTTTATATATAATATTTAACATAAATGTAAATATTTGTATGAATGTGTAATTAATTTTTTTAAATATATGTTCAATGTGTTTAATTAATTTCTCAAATGTATATTTAATATCTATTAATTTTTTAAATATATGTTTAAAATTTTTATTTAATTTTTTATATGTTTAATATATTTAATTAATTCTTCAAGTGTATGTATACATTTATTTTTACTATAATACTATAATATATTAATTTTTTATATATGTGTGCTGAACATACTCAATGTTTAACGTATTTAATTAATTCTTCAAATGTATATTTAATATGAATTAATTTTTCAAAGACATATTTAATATATTTCAAAAATTTTACAAATTTGAATTTTTAATATGTTACTCAATTTTTTTATTATATTCTGGTGTTCATAACTGCTTCCACTCGCTCAGTTACCTTGTTAATGATTTTATTTCTTGACACCGTTATTAAACTCTTTATTTGCTGGATAAAATAAATGAAGTACTTCGATCGTGAAGTGTGTGTACGTGATAATTGCTACTGAATGATAAGAGATAATAATCGACAATCAGTGCGATGATCGATATCTTTATTTCTATACGTCCTTGATTGTTTTTTTCCTTTCGGTTATTTTATACCGTTATGGCAATTAAATTGGAGAGCTGAAAGCTACGAGTGCCAAAACTGAATTTCTCGTGAAAACAATCATTTGTTTATTGAAAAATATATATATCAATTTGTTTCCTCTTTTATTACATTTTTAATATCACAGAAATTGGCAATTAATAATAAATTTATATGTTTTGTATTTTATAACATTTCAGCTAGTAGTAAAATTTATTTTAAACATCAAACCTTTATTTTATGTACTACGCTAATATTGTAAAAACTTCACACTCTAACTTTTTGGAAATGTAACTTGAAACAAAAATATTTTCATGTGAATGAAGGAAATTTAATTTCGTCAATATTTAATAAAATTTAAAACGTCATATTTAATTTCGTCGACAGAATTATTTAAAAATATTTAATATCATCGACAATTTAACAACATTTAAAACGTCATATTTAATGCCATCGTCAGAATCATTTAACATCAACAGTATCACCGAAAGTATATAAAATACTTTGACTGAGGCGTCGAACCGCTTGAATAAATACATTTTTTCACTTGCGAACACTAACAGACTTGGGTTGGCGAAGGAGAATAGAACTCGTCTCGATGAAGGATGACATCACATCGGAAAACACATCGGAAACGAAATCGGAAAATATACCAGAATCAGGAAAACCTGTGGCAATTGTACTTGCCCATCCGGACCACACGTTCGAATTGAACGAAAATGCCCTGGCAGAAATTCTCCTTCAGAATGATATTAAGGACAGAAGCGTGGTTGTTGTATCGGTAGCAGGAGCCTTCAGAAAAGGAAAAAGCTTCCTGCTCGACTTTTTCCTCCGATACATGAATAACAAGGTACGTCGAATAAAATACCGAATAAATTGTTTATCGAACGAACAAATTTCTTCGCAATTTTTATTACAAACACGATTGTAAAATTGAACGTTTTCACTTGTTTGTAAACTTGAACTTCAAATTTTATATAATTCATATTACACGTTTACAAATTCATTTAAACAAGCTCGTCACTTATAAACGTTAGTTGCACTTAATACAATAGTGCAATATAATGGACTGATTATATCTTCTGCTTATAATGATATGCTTTGAATTATGCACTTTTTGCACGATATATTACGTGATGATTTGAGACGAGTTTCACTCGAAAGGCGCATATTATAAAATAGAAACTCATGGTCGCAACAAATAGATAAAGTGAAAACTGATCGCTACGTATTTGCAATTTTAATGTTCAGAACATTTTTACGGTTCTAAATTTTAAAAGTTACATAAGTTTAAATGATAAGAAACCTCAGATGCGCCATTTTGACCATAAACCTGCTGCTGACCCTTTGTCTTATGATTTGTTAAAGCGTAAGTTACGTGTGAGATTATAAGACGAGTTAACTGGTAGCTAACATTTCTTCGAAAAATTTGTCCACCTGAATTAACGCTGAATGTTTGTCAACAGTACGATAAGAACAACCACACCGACTCCTGGTTGGGTAACGACGACGAGCCTCTGAAGGGATTCTCATGGAAAGGTGGTTCCGAGCGAGACACGACAGGGATATTAATGTGGTCGAAGGTGTTTCGCGGTACTCTGCCAGACGGTGAAAAGGTAGCAGTGATCCTGATGGACACCCAAGGTGCTTTCGATAGCCAGTCAACGGTGAAAGATTGCGCGACCGTGTTTGCCTTAAGTACAATGTTGTCGTCCGTGCAGATTTATAATCTGTCGCAGAACATCCAAGAGGATGATCTTCAACACTTGCAACTGTTCACCGAGTACGGTAGACTCGCGTTAGAGACTTCCGGCCGTAAGCCGTTTCAGAAGCTGCAATTCTTAGTGAGAGACTGGAGTTATCCGTACGAGGCGAAATACGGTGCCGAGGGTGGTAATCAGATATTGCAGAGGCGATTGGAAATTTCTGATAGCCAACACCCGGAACTACGTAGTCTAAGAAAGCATATCAGATCTTGCTTCTCGGATATATCTTGCTTCCTGATGCCACATCCGGGACTGAACATTGCCACCAACCCTCACTTCGACGGTAGATTGTCGGAGATCCAGCCGGAATTTAAACAACAGCTCAAAGTATTGATACCGATGCTGTTGGCACCGGAGAATTTAGTCACGAAGAAAATCGACGGGCAGGTCGTTAAAGCCAAGGATCTTTTGGAGTACTTTAAAAGTTACATGAAGATATATCGAGGAAACGAGCTCCCTGAACCGAAGAGCATGTTAGTGGTGAGTAGTTACACCAGATTGCATATTAATTCTCAAAATTTCTATTTTTCTTGATTTCCCAAATCTCTAAATTCCTCAGAGTATTAGATCCCCATATCTCTACAAATCCCACTTACTCTATTCCTAGATTCTCAGATCCCTAGATCTCCAATTTCCTAAGCTTGCACCACCCTAAATTCCAGTATCTAAATCTGCAAATCCCAAGATTCCCAGAGTCTCCAAGTACCCGTGTTCCCAGTCTTCACCACCCAGAGCCACCCAGTCTCCAAATAGCCACTACCATTTTTCCTTTAAAAATCGTTTACGTTTTCCAGGCGACGGCGGAGGCAAACAACTTAGCCGCAGTAACAGAAGCCAAGGAATTATATATGCGATCAATGGAAGATGTTTGCGGAGGAAAGAAACCATACGTGGCCACGGTGTATCTCGAGACGGAACATCAGCGTTGCGTCGACAAGGCCATTAACATGTTTCAGAATAAGAGAAAAATGGGCGGTGATGAGTTTAGCCAAATGTATATGCGCAGATTGAGGAAGGTGAGACGCGATTACGAATACTCACTACTGTTCACCGAGACGAGATGATAGACGGCTTTAATTGATTGTAGGATATGGAGACAGCTTTCGACCAATTTAAGTCTCAGAATGAAAGTAAAAATGTTTTCAAATCAGCACGATCTGCGGCGGTTTATTTCATTATTGTTATCGTTGCGTACCTTTCATCTGCGTTATTTGCATTCACGGGTTTATACACGATGGCGAATATATGCGGCTGCGTCGTTTGGATTTGTATAGTGACGCTTATTGTGTGGGCATACATTAGGTAGGTACAAATTAATATCCTGTGACTGTTTCTTAATTTCTTTTTAACCATGAATCATTGTGGTTGTAGATATAGCGGTAATTATGGACAAATGGGTGGTTTAATAGATGATGTGGCTAATATTATCTGGAATAACGTAAGTACTATATATTTTGTTATTATTTACATATGAAAATAGGTATTTGGATCCCTTGAGCGATTCACGCAATATTAGCCAATGGTCGAAAACGTTTACAACCATAAGAATAACATTCCATATTTAACATTCACTTTAATGATAAATACTAACTGAATACAATCAGTAATCGATTTTATGTTTTTCTTTTTTCATTGTAAATCGCACAATTTTTAACATTTCACGTTGCTATATCACGCATATACAAGAGCACTAAAGGCAATTTTCTTTTGATATGTTTCTGAGGAATGTAATAAAGTATTATTATTAGGGTAATAAAATGTATGATATTTCTACATATTTTTATACACAGGAAAATCGCGAGAGAAATTAGAATGTACAAATTTCTTGTGGCAAAGAAATTGAAAGGTTCTTTACCATTTCACAATTTAAGACTCGGTTCTTAATGTATGGACATTACAGTTCAGAGATTCGGTTCTTGGTACGTGATATTTGAATCTTAAGGAATTGATGTTTAGTTGAGCATTCGCACCCATGCACGAGTATACACATTAATAGTACTTTTTCTCACTTCTGTAGTTCTGCACATATTTCTTATTCTGTACTTTATAAAATGACATCCTACGTATTTTTATATTTCCTTCTTTTTTCTTCAACTAGTAACGTGTGTTTTACGGCGAGACCTTGAATTGCAAAATGGTAAAAAACTTGTTGGCTTCTTTCGTCACTCATGATTTATATCTTTTCAAACGTTTTATAGTTTGAACCTCCTACGTATATTGTGAAGAAGATACCGTGAATTTTTTAATACTTCCGCTTCATTATTTGTACCTTCAGAATGATCAGAATTATTTGGATAGAAATCTTATATAGTCAAGCCATTGCACGTGCTGAAAATGCAAGCGTTACAGTATCATAGCATTGTTTCCGTGTTATCTTCAAGTTGCAAATATAATTGGTGCTCATCATTGTGTCACCTCCTAATTTACACATACAATTTCTTTGTTCTGCAGGTGACGATGGCAGGGGATGCATTTATTGTACTTCTATTTGTTATAGCTATTGCTACATCAGTGTATTCGCAATATTCAGCATCTAATTACATTTCTTCTTCTTCACCACCCTCTCCCTCCCATCCTCTTGCTACTTGTAAACAAACATTCTACCGTTTTTTAGAAACCTTATATTCCCTGCAAAAGATTAGTTTTGATATATTTTCTAGCCTGTATAATTTGTTCAATTACTATAAATGATTTTAAGCATAGCTCAATTCTTAACGCATATCTATTTTTTATTTTTTGTACGTTCGTTTTTCTATTGTTTAAGATTATCATTTTCGATTATATAAATTCGACCTTTATTTTTTGTTTTTATTGTAAGCTGAATATTAACTGGAGTAAATATGCAAGAGGTATGAGTTTACATATAGTTCAAATATATATAACTTGTAACTTTCATTTCTTACATATTTCAATGTTCAAGACATTCTATTATGCATATTCAGAAAATTAGTACAATGATACGTATTTGTAATTGAACAGAGCAATTGCCATCCTCAGTCTTCATGCTGTTTCATATTTATGTTGTCTTAATTTATATACACCTATTTTTTTTCTTACGATAATATTGAATGTTATAAAACTTTTGTTTTTTTCCTATTCAGTTCATGAAACCATTCTACCAACAATTTGCGGGTCAATCAATGTCCGTAGCGATGGCTGCTGCTGAAATGGCTACAAATTCGACACTTAATGCCACTGTCACTGCCAATGGCAAGCCTAAGATGACGTAATGTTCATTCCCTTCAGAACCGAATCTCCAGTGCATTAAAAACGTACGTTAATGTATTGCAACCAGTAAGTGGCATAACCAAAATTTCATTGTTTTGAACGTTTAATACGAGGCCATAACTTTTGTTAATAATGTTTGTTAAGTCACAAAAAAAAGAGAGTGTGTTGGGTATAAAAATTAAAAACGACTGTGAATGTATATACAGTATATTTTGATTACAATTCCCTACTAGATTGTTGGACATCGTGGTTATTAGTATTGTCTATGATTATCATCATGCATTGTTAGACATATAAGATTTCACAATTACTGGTAAATAATACTGTAATGTGACGAAAACTATTGTTTTGGGGTTGTTAATGTTTATATCTATTTTAATTGTTTCTTTTATATTGAAACGTACAGGATGTACCAGTAATCATGGTATAACTGAAAAAATCTGTTGAGTTTGTAGATTAAATTTTTGTCTGTAGAGGTTTGTTCTTGAGAAACTTGATTTTAATGCATGTTCTTAGATGTTTGCAACAAAATGTTTTTTAAACATAATTATTAATATTGTTAAAATATATGATTAGTATTTCATTTTTATCATTTTAATACCATGAAGATTACTGACTGACAATACATTTTAGCAGTATTAATGATTTATTATGAAAAATTTTCAAACTCAACTTTCTTAAAAACAAAACTGAATAAAAAAGAAATTTGTGTTCTATATTTTCAGTTTATTTGCTCAAAAGGAAACAACTTTGAGGTTCTACCAAGAGTACTAGAACATTCTGTCTACATATATCGAAAAAGAAAGGAAAACAAAACAACTTTCTAGTGACAGATACTTTTACATTTTTTAATATTATCAAATTCATATTTGACTTTTTACCTGAAAAATATACATAAGCGCATTTCAAAGTCACAAAAGACGTATTATATTTTGAAACAAAATTTAAAAACAATATATAGTTTGTATGTTTATGCGCCATTCTGTGTATGAATTTACATTATTAAATTATATCTGTGCCAGATTTACTCTACATCTCGAATACAGTTACTATTATATTAATTCTCTTTTTTTAATAAACCAACATGTAAATATGACTCCGCGTTCTTCACGTTTAATAAATTCTGGTTAAAATTTATCATGTATGTAATTACAGTCAATTAAATACACACATATGCCATGTAGTTTATACGTTTATTAGAATCATCGTTATATAAGTAACTGCAGTTTAACATCTTATGAACTGTAAACTATATACTGTCAAGAGTAAGGAATAGCGAGCAAAGTGATAATTTTGCCTTAGAAAGATTAGAAGGAACAAAAATAAACATACATTCAACACTTTATTTATAAATGCAGCTAATAACGGTATAACAACGGTTCATAAGATGAATTTTGTTATTATCCTGGTATTAATAGTACTCAAATTTGCATATATGATAATTTGTTCTTTCGAGAAGTAATATTTTGAAAAGATCGTTACAAAGTATATTAATATTTAATTATCTTGCCAAATAGGAGTTAATTTTCATTGTATATGTGATCATAATTATTGGAAAAAATAATTTTTAATTTCAGTTAGTATTCATTTTTGAGTACATATTAGATGCCATTGTTTCTAAAATTGATTTATAATGTTTGTACTTAAATGTTTATTAAAAAAAGGTTACATAATTTACTTAATACAAATAGTATGGGATAATGTGGTTTTATGGTAGTAGTTTAAGTAAAATATTATTTATCAATTATCTTTTTTTGCTTGTTACTGATCACTTTTACTTTGATATAAAAAAAAAATTTAATTTTGTACCTTATTTAAGTATAGGAAATGACAAAAACAGGTCACATTTTATACATACTGCTTGCAGTGCAGTTTTAATTGGTCATCCAGTTAGGTGTACAATTTAGGTGCAGCTTGAGAAAATAATTTTTTATTTTTAAATTTATACTCTGTATAAAAGTATTTTTACTGCTGTCTACATTAATATAATAATTTCAATAAACAATAGAGCAGGAAAAAAAGCATAAACATAAAGATCTTTTCAAGACATTTTATTTTAAACTTGAATGCAATTTGTAATGTAATACAGTGTCAGTAAGAAATCAGAACCTATAATAAGTGATATAATGTAACTGTTTAGTACAGACGACATATATTTATCATTTACTTGTGTTGTTGCATGATCCAAGTACACTTTTATAACAATGATATTGTAATAATAAAAATGCGGATAAATGTAACCATAATACTTGTTGCATTTTGCAACGATTTTCTTCATTGTAATTTTTAAGTAATTTAAGCTAATGATAGTGTAAATTCTTGTGAATAAAAATAAATGCATATTTTTTTATTTACAAAGTGCAACGTGTTTTAATTTCACCATAGAAATGTAATATTACACATTAGGTTTTGAACATTCTTCTAACCATATCTTCAAACTTTTGATTTGCTTCTTGTAATTTTTTATTATAAATTAAAAACTGTTCTTTCAGTGTATGGTTATGTGGCTCTAAAGCAGTAGCAATTTTTAGGTCGTCAACAGCCTTTTCCAAGTCTTTTAAATTTCCATGAGCTACACCTCTTCTGTATAATGCTTTAACATTATTATTTTCTTTATCTAAAACTTTTGTACATAAAGAGATTGTATATTCATAATTCTTACGATTTAATTGACATCCAGCCATATTATTATATAATACAAGTCTCAAATTATTAATATCACTCTCTAATTTTGAATCTAATTCTAAATCAGGTATCGGTTCTAATGTTATAAGAATTTTACAAGCTTTACTAAACCTACGAAATGCATCTACATATCTACATTCTTGAAATAACTGAACACCCATTTGTTTATACTTTGAAGCTATAGAATATTTCTCTTCGGGTGTCCATTCCCAAATTGGTTTATGCAACTGCATTTTGTTCAGTGTTACTTGACATTTAATAGTTATGGGTTCATCAATGCCTTCTAATGATGGATGTATAGTAATTACACTTGTTTCAGAGAGCATCATCATTTGAATTGCCCGCTCAATTTGATAATCTATTTCACAATTAGATTCACCGATAATAAATGTTTTTGTATTTGTGCCATTTAAAATTTCAGAATTAAATTTTTCTTTCAAATCTTCTACAGACGTGTTAACAACGTTTACTGTCCCAATACTAATTTCACAGGTAGAACATTCTGTCGGCTTTCTGGAATAACAGCCAGGTTTTATTACATCTTTTCTCACAATTTTATCTACAGATTCCCAAGTTTGAAGTATCATATTGTATTTTTAACGAATTTTTCCTGTAGAGAATATCTTGAATTAACAAGTCAATAGGTTATGTTTTGCTGCTGTCAAGCTACTCATTCGATATACAGTACACAAAATACATAGTGTTGCGTTAAGGATTAACATGTATAAAATACTTTTTTGTGTCTATATAAATAATATTGTATGGCTTGGCACTTTCAAAACATTCTAAACCTTATTACTGTTGCTTCTCAAAACAATTTGATGCATATTATTGTCCGTATTATAAATTTAAAACGATGATAATCGGATCCGTTCGAAATTGTGGCGCACGTGTTCAATAGGGAGAATGAATTAGACTCTTTCACAATTTATCCGAAGACCTTTATTGTCTACTTCCGTACACGACGCGTGCTCGTTTTATTCTACTGTTTTTTTCCGCCTTTTTAGAAGGTTGGGGGCGCACCGTTTTTATCAAGCTTACCAACTACTATATACAAAACTTACAAACTAGTGACTATAATGAAAACTTAACCTAACTAAAACTAGATGGCGCGACTGTACATTTTTGGGCGACTCTGGTCGCTACATCACTCCCCTCCGAGTGAGTTACGCTATATAATTTTACTCACGCAAATGTAACTTTTTTTCTGGTGTATGTTTTTGGTTCTGTCGCGTCGGTATCGCAGGTCTCCTGAAATGCCGGTTTGAGCCTGTCTACGGATATGTTTGATTCTTTACCATTGACATTTAATTTGTATACATGCTCTGTTATGCGCTCTATAATTTGAAATGGACCCTCATACGGAGGTTCTAATGGTTTCTTTGCCCTGTCAACCCGAACAAACACATGTGTACACGTATTTAAATTGTTATGTATGAATTTCTGTGTCTTCCTGTGATGCATGACGGGACGGGGTTTAATCAGTCTGATTTGCTGACGAAATTTATTGAGGAATATGTGTGGTTCAGTTTCTGCGGGTTCGCTAACAAAAAATTCTCCAGGTAATCTTAGCGTAACCCCATAGACCATCTCAGCTGCAGACGCCCTGATATCCTCCTTGTAGCTGGTTCGGAGTCCCAGCAACACTGTTGGCAGGATGTCAACCCAGTTGGTATTTTCGTGGCACATTATTGCTGCCTTCAGAGATCTGTGCCACCTTTCAATCATCCCATTTGACTGGGGGTGGTATGTTGTGGTTCTATTTTTATTGCAGCCTATTAATCTAACTAGAGACTGAAAAATTTGGGACTCAAATTGAGATCCCTGATCTGTTGTGATCGTTGCTGGGGCTCCAAACCTGGATATCCAACAACCATACAAGGCCTCTGTCACCTTTTCAGCTGAGACGTCTGACAGTGGTACTGCTTCGGGCCACCTGGAAAACCTATCTATTACTGTCAGACAAAAGCGATATCCTTTCACTGTGGGCAATGGTCCCACGATATCCACATGTATGTGCTCAAATCGGCATGCTGGGATCTCTATTTTTTCTGGTACCGGTTTACTGTGACGATGAACCTTGGCTTTTTGGCACTGCAAACAAGTACGCGACCACTCGGTTATATCTCTGTTCATTAAGGGCCAGACGAAACTTTTTCCTATTAATTTCTTAGTTGTACGTCCACTAGGGTGTGATAAACTGTGAATTTGATTAAAAATGCTTCTTCTTAAAGATTTGGGTATATAAGGTCTGATGTTATTTCTTATGATATCTCCATACAAGTATTTGTCTGAACTGTCCAAAAATATTTTTTGGAAGTTCCACCTGTTGGATGTTTCTGTCAATAACTGAGCCAGTTCTTCATCTTTTTGTTGTGCCTGCATTAACTCCTCTGTTGAGATAATGACAGGCATTTCTATAACCTGAACTCTAGACAGTGCATCAGCCACTGTATTTTCTTTTCCCTCTATGTGCACTATTCTAGTTGTGAACTGACTAATAAAATCTAACTGCCTCATTTGACGAGGACTGGCTTTGTCTGCTTTTTGTTGGAACGCGTATATTAGCGGTTTATGATCCGTCTGAATTAGCAATTCCCTGCCCTCTACAAAATGTCTAAAAAATTTGAGGCTCTTATAGATGGCTAACAGTTCTCTGTCGTACACGCTATAATTCGTCTGGGCCTTTTCTAATTTTCGGGAGAAAAAACCGAGCGGTTCCCACTTACCATCTACACACTGTTCTAAGACAGCTCCGATCGCAATATCCGAAGCGTCTGTGCGTAGTGCGAGTATCGCGTTTTCTTTCGGGTGATGCAGAAGGGATGCTGCGGCGATTTGTCTTTTTGTTTCCTCGAATGCCTTTTCGGTTTCATCGTCCCAGCACACCGGCCTTTTATCGTTTTTTTTCGCCCCCTTGAGTAGGTTATACAAGGGTGCAAGCCAATCCGCAGCTCTGCGAAGAAATCTTCTATAAAACCCTACGATTCCTAAAAACCGACGTAGGTCCATTATTGTTTTTGGCTTTTCATATTCTACTATCGCTTGGACCCGTTTGTCCAACGGAGCGATACCCTTATTGTCTAACTTATAGCCTAAATATTCTACGGATTTTTCAGCAAATATACATTTTGATAGGTTGATTTTCAGTCCGTTCTCTTTTAATTTACTAAACAACATGTGCAGATGCCTCTCGTGAGTCTCGATATCCGGTGATGCCACAATTATGTCGTCGATATAGCAATAACAAAATTCCATACCGCGAAGTATCGAATCCATCAACCTTTGAAAACTCTGGGCAGCATTACACAGACCAAACGGCATAACCGTGAATTCGTATAGGCCAAACGGAGTTATCACTGCTGTTTTAGGGACATCCTCTGCCGCGACGGGTATTTGATGATACGCTCTTGTCAGGTCGATAACACTAAATACAGAACACCCGTCGAATCTGTGAGCTATATCGTGAATATGCGGCAGAGGGTACTTGTCTGGCACGGTCACACCATTTAGCCTGCGGTAATCCCCACATGGTCTCCATCCACCTGATTTCTTGGGCACCATGTGGAGAGGGCTGGCCCATTGGCTATCGGACGGGCGACAAATGTTCTCTTTGAGCATTTGCTCAAATTCCGCCCGTGCGATTTTTAACTTTTCTGGGGGGAGACGCCGCGCTTTTTCCGCGATGGGCAAACCTTTAGTTTCAATTCTGTGGAAGACCGTGTGTTTCACGTTTCCCTTGGAGGCTGGGTTTGTGATTTCTATAAACTGTTTTAGTAATTTTTTGAAAACGTTGGACTCGTCAATTGTCGATATGGATAGTTCGTTTCCGTCTGTAGCTGTGACGTTTCTGTACAGTTGTGTCTGTCCGTCTAGTAATCGCTTTTTGCGTAAATCTACTAATAAGTTAAAAAAATGAAGGAAATCTGCCCCTATTATGGGCTTTGAAACGTCTGCTATTATGAACCGCCAAGAGAAATCGCGACGAAGACCCAAATTTAATGATAGTACCTTGTCTCCGTATGTGTCTATTACGGCCCCATTTGCCGCATACAATTTGAAGGCGTCCGCCTTCAGGTCTCTACTTGCTAGATTTTTCGGAATTACTGAGACGTCCGCACCAGTGTCAATCAGGAACTCCATCCTCGTCTTACGGTCCCGAATGCTGAGGCGATTCCGCTTCGGCGCGTCCGCAAGGGCCTCTACTTGTGACGCCGCCTCTAGTTTTCCGGACGTCTTTTGTCCGGGCCTGTCCAGGAGCAGGGTGGCCGGCAGCGGTAACTCCGCTCCCTGAACCTATGATGATAGAAACAGAGACCATCTGTATTAGCGGGGTTTCCCCTTGATCCGCTTCTTTGCCGGAACTTGGATCGGCTGCTGCTGCGCCGTCTCGATAGCCGCGTCTCCAGCCTCGATAACCTCTTCATAATGGCGGCCACGTCGCCATCTTGGTTCCTTGGCGTCGGTTCCGGAAGGGGTTCCATCATGGCGGACCGCTTGGCGTGGGAAGCGTCCGAAATTGGCGCCATTTCTGCTATCTCACTCCTCTCCGCCGTTTTGTCCGCTAACTTGGCTAACTTTTCCAGGTCCGCGTCGTCGACAATCGTGAGGATTTCTTGTAGCCGGATGGGAAGCCTCTGGATCCAGAGCGTCCGCAATGCACTTTCACCCACGTTTTTCCCCGCTAGCTGCGTCATTTCTCGCAACAGCTCCGAGGGTTTTCGATTGCCCAACTCTATTCCTGTGAGCAGCCGTCTTAGATTGGCTTCATCCGACCGAGAGAGCCTTTCTATGAGCGCTTGTTTGATATCCTTGTACGTCGATTTCTCGGGAGGCGCCTCGATGATATCCAGGACAATTCTCATTGTCTCCTGGTCTAAGTTTCTAATTACGGCTGAACTCTTTACCGCATCTGCCTTTATATTGTAAGCGGCGAATTCTCGCTCCAACATAGTGAACCACAAACGCGGCTCTTCTTTCCAAAACGTCGGGAGTTTCACGCTTCTGAATTCGCTCGCTTGTACTTCGGGCTTGAGCTCGGAAGCGACGCGGTCGTCTTCAGATGCCATTTTTCGTATTTTTTTTTAAATATTTTTTAACACCACCTCAATATTTCACTTTCGCGCGGGTTTCGGCACCAGTTGTGGCGCACGTGTTCAATAGGGAGAATGAATTAGACTCTTTCACAATTTATCCGAAGACCTTTATTGTCTACTTCCGTACACGACGCGTGCTCGTTTTATTCTACTGTTTTTTTCCGCCTTTTTAGAAGGTTGGGGGCGCACCGTTTTTATCAAGCTTACCAACTACTATATACAAAACTTACAAACTAGTGACTATAATGAAAACTTAACCTAACTAAAACTAGATGGCGCGACTGTACATTTTTGGGCGACTCTGGTCGCTACAAAATCGGTACAACTAGTGCCGTCTATCGATAAGCGAAAGAATTAGCACAACATATTAAAAGAATCAATGTATCATTGGATTAAACAAGTCATATTATACATCTTATTTATTTACAAAAATTTTCATATATTTACATTATACAGACTTCAGTTTAGTCCACCTAGTACTGACTTCCCACAACCATTTTGCAATATCATCATTCTTTGCTTCTTCAGAAACATCAGACATTTTGCAATTGCTGAAACAAGAATAAGAATAAGCTAATCATTTGTCACTTTTAATTAACTGTATTGATACTTACTCGAAATAAGCTCCAGTTACATCTTTCACAGATGGATCTAACGCAACGTGTAGAACTGGCTGTGCTCCCTTAAGAGGTGTTTTAATAAATATCCATGTTAGTGTATCTACAATAAACTTGCCCACAGTACTTTGATAGATTCCCATATGTCGCATTATTTCTGTTCTTACTATGCCAGGGTGAACAGCATTTACCGTAACACCAGTACCTAAACCAGATAGAAAGAATATAATAAAACAAGAATATTTTTTGTACTTGTACAAAGGCCAATTTGACATTAATATTGTACCTTTTAATTTGTTAGCTAATTCTCTTGTGAACAAAATATTTGCTAATTTACTTTGTGCATATGCATCTCCAGGCTCATAGTTTTCCTCACTATTCAAATCTTTTAATTTAATATGACCACGTTTGTGTGCAGTACTTGTTACATTTATAATTTTTGATGGTGCAGACTTTTTCAATACATCTAACAATAAATTTGTTAACAGAAAGTGTCCCATATGATTTACTCCAAGCTGCATTTCAATTCCTTCCTTGGTATAACTTTTAGGACATCTCATTACTCCTGCATTGTTTATAAGAATATGTAGATTGTTGAATTCTGTAATTATAAAAGAACAAATGAACAAATTATTGAATTGTTCTATACAAAATTCTTTGGTTTTGGAAAGTATAAAACAGAGGACAATTATTTACCTTTCTTGAATTGGTCTACAAAGTCTCTTATGCTCTGCTGAGAAGCTAAATCACATTGTCTACAATAAACATACTTATTCCTACTGTCTACTACTATTTCACGACGGGCCTAAATGGAAAAGAGAAATTAATTAAATTAAACATTGAAGTTACAAATTCTAATACATAAAATTATTTTATGTTTTATACATAATACAAATAATGTTAATACTATTTCACATTTTTCCATGTCTCTGCAAGCCATTAAGACTTTTGCTCCACGTCTAGCCAAATCACGAACTACTTCTTTACCAATTCCAGTATTTGATCCAGTCACTATAACCACTTTATCATCTAGTTTTTCTTCTCCTGAATATTTTGTACCAGTAAAATAGTCTCTGTACAATAAAATATATGATAAAACTTGCATCACAGTAGCTGAGTTAAACGTTATATTGTAAGTTCGTTTCAACCTTTGTAAAATAAAAGGCTACTACATATCATATAAACTATACGATTAAAAGAAGAATGGAATAATATTAATAAAAATATAAATATATTACTTTAATAAATAACCTGATCCAACAATAGTAACTCCAGCTGAATAATAATAAATTGGTTTGGGGATTGACCAGCGCATTTTAATAAATATGATAAAACAACAAGAACATACAAATATTTTACAACAATGTTAATAATATACTATTAGATTCTTTACAATATCTGTTTATTTAATTTCGTCCGGCGAATAATTTCTGTGCACAATACACGTGCGTTCCTGTAAATATTAAGCCCATATTTACAAGTATTTTATTAAAGACTGAACAGGTAATAGATTTAGTACAGATAATTTAAAATTAGTAGGGTATGAAAAGATGATATATTAGCAATTAAACATGACAATTATTTACATGTAATACATTTATGCATTTTATTAGAATACTTGTAATAATGTACAACACTTGGGAACCACCTTAAAAATGTAAAGGTGGTAGTATACCTAACCTATCATATAACACTAAATTGTTAATTACATATTGTACTGGCTTTGTAAAACAACGTTCTTAGTACAAAGTGATTTGTAGTTTTCAGGATATAGTCAAAGGAATTTATATTTGTTCATTTTCTACAATCTCTTAGTGTTTCATGTTAGGTTAGATATATAACCAACTTCATATCTATAAGCTGTCATCAACAGCTGTGCGTACATAATTTGTTTACCTAAATAAAGTTCATTGAAATTTGGAGATATTTTATAATTTCTGTATAAATATTATCAACTAGTATGTCGTTGAGAAAGATATTGGGCTTTGCAAGGAATGCAAAAATATTACAAAGAACAGTTACTCACAGAAATTTTTATTCGTCTCAAAAGGTTTGCAATTATATTTAAATTTAAATACTTTAATCTTTTTACGAATTTTTCAGCTTTACATGACGTTTCTAAACTCTTTATTTTAATCAGAAAAGTTTTATACCTATAATCGTTATTAATTACAATATGAAGTGTATAAATATTTAGACTTTATAAATTTCAATATGGCATGCAATGGAATATATAATTAGTTTGTATTATTAGAGATATAATCAGTCTGCAGTAGTTGCACAGTTATTTACACTGTCCTTTACTGGTTTGTGGAGTTTTACTAAAAAGAAGAGTGAAAATGAACCAGTTATAACTACTAAGGAAGTCGTAATAGGAAAGGCTGATGCACTGTTCGATCAAGAAAAATATAAAGAAATATATAATCTTTTATCAAATTATAAAGTAAATATGCATTTAAATACATTTGAATGCAAATATCTATGAAACTTCAGACAGATAGAAGAAATGCTTGTAGGATAGTGGAGATGTTGAAATTATATGGCGTTTATGTAGAGCAATGTATAAAATGGCCAAAACAGCCAGTGAAGTTGAAGCAAAAAGAATTATTTATGAAGCTTATGACTTGATACTTAGAGCCCTCAAAGTAAATGAAAATCATTGGGCTGTGCATAAATGGACATCAATTCTTCTCAATACTAAATGCAGTTATGAAGGCACGAAAGCACAAATTAAGGAATCATATAACATTAAACATCATATGCTGGTACATATTGTGCTATATATATTTTGAAGTATGTTATTCAATAGTTTACTGAGTAAAAAGAATTTTTAAAGTATGAATCTATGCATTTATTGTAGAAAGCAATAGAACTCAATCCGCAGGATGCAACAGTTCTGTACATGTTAGGCACTTGGTGTTTTCAAGTAGCTGACTTGTCATGGTATCAAAGGAAAATTGCATCGATAATATTTGGAGAACCACCAACTTCTTCATATGAGGAAGCTTTACAATACTTTGAAAACGCAGAAAAAGTTGATCCTAACTTTTACAGTCACAACTTATTAATGCTGGCAAAAACATACTTAAAATTACAAAACACAGAACTGGCTACGAAATATTTGTTAATGACCATTGAATATCCTGCCAAAAACGATGATGATCTGATTGCTAAGCAAGAAGCGCAGAAGTTGTTGAAGGACGTTTAATGTGATCTCAGTAAAGTTTCTGTATGTCTCGCACAAATAACTGTATTATTCTCAAGTAAGAATCAAATATATGTTGGTAAAAGGTAATAGTTTAAGGTAATTTAGGGTTAACAAATAAATGCAGTTATTATTGTTATAGGTATTGAGTTTTAATGAAGAAGAAAATATACCATACACTGTGATTTTTCACATAAAGCTCTCTATAAATATATATATATTTCTATGTGTTTTATAAACTCAACAGTATAATCATTCCGAAAGTAATATTGTATAAATCACTGATTTGTTAAGAATATAAAATAAGCGTCTTTATTTTATATTCTCTATAACTTAAGACTGTCAACACAATGCGTGTTACTCACAACATTTACACTTTATACTTTTATATACTTATATGCAATTTATGAAATATACATTATATGCTTACATTTACAGAATAATGTTTAATACTTTTATTCTTTACACGCCTATTTACTGTACACATGTTTTGCAGTACTTTGGTTAATAATTAATATAAATTTCTGTAATAGAACTTGCACTCCAAGTACGTTGTCAATTATAATATACAATTTCTAGTATAATGTTCTTTCATTAATATCTGTCACCACTATCATTAATCTATCGGTCAACTTCTTCTTCCATTTCATCTAAGTGCATCATGCCATTCGTGTCTTTCCTGCTGTGTGGTCGTCTTAATCGGTACTGTTCCGGCTGTCCTTGCAGTTGAGGATGAAAATATCCACGTCCATTCATTGCTTGAACTCTCATCATGCGGTTCAGCAAAGCGTTTCGGTCCATAGCAAAGTGCGTCGTGTGCATACCACATGGACAGAGACAATACACCAAAACGTGGTCAGGATGCAGCGGGAACATTGGTGGATATTGTGCATGTAATTCACAGTATCCATAGGGGTAGCAGTTGTGTGTGACCGGCACCATTGTTCTCTTTTAGCTGTAACAAATAGAATAAACATTAAAATAAATATTGTGATGTTAGTGTAAAAATAGGAACTAGGCTTTTAGGAGAAATTTCAATTAATTGGTTTCATGATTTCTAATCATTATGTAGATGTATCTAAATTTCTAAATGACAAATTTCTAATTTTATACCTTTAGACAATTTTAAACTAGAAAATTAAAAATTCTCAAACTAAGAAGTTTAAACATTTAGAAATTTTAAATCACAAATTTAGAAATCTACAATTCTTAAATTAAGAAATATAGGTATTCAGAAATTTTCAAATAAAGTAACTTGGAAATTTACAAAGTAAAATCAATTGTAAACTAAGAAATTTGTTGTCAAACAAAATGTTGAAAAATTACAAATTTGTGTAACACCCAATACACTTTAATAATAATAGAAAATTGTTCGCAGAAAGTGATGTTAATGAATAGTAACTTACTGTTTTGACAAAACGGAAGTCGTACAGACGAAGAATTCGATACGTTCTGTTTCGTGTTTGCAGCGAAAATAATATCATACCAAATGGTTCTCCACCTTATATAGCCATGAGGTTTCTTCTGTTGTCTCCATTAATGTGTCCACCATTGTTCATATTTTCGTACAGCGTACTTTACCCAGATACCTGAGCCTCGTCAAGATTTTCATGGTTTTCCCATTACGCGTACTTTGGGGTACCTGAGTCATTTATTGCCCTCGTTTGTCTATCGTTTTGCGTGGTGTTATTGGGGTGGTTTACGTGATGTTTGTCACGTATTTTGTCACTTGTTCTCTACGATTAAATAACTAAATGAATTTGATAGAAGCAGGTTTGAATTAGTTAAATTAAGATTGTGCATTGAATTTGGGGTGGTAAGGAATGCCAGAGAAATTTTGTATTATTGCTTTTAACGTGTATGTTTCAAGGTTCAAGAAATTTAAAAAATTATAAAGTTTCAAACTTTTGAACATAAATTCTAAAATTATATTTAGTTAAAATTTCAAAATTATAAAAGCTCAGAAGTATCAAACTTGCAAGGTTTAAGAGTTTCAAATGTTCCACATTAAAAAATTACAAAAATTGAAAATTTCAGAGTTGTAAAATCTCAAAGATCTCAAATCCCAAGATGTCTTAAAATTAAAAAATGTCAAAGTTTTTTTGAAATTCCAAATTTCTAGAAATTTAAAATATTAATGTCCCATGATATTTTAATCGGTCGATGATGTTTTTGAGGTCCAAAAAAATTTTAATTTGATCCTGAAGGTAAATAATGAATAAACGGTGTTTAAGAAACGTGCGTTTTCATTTATTAGTCGTCGAAGTAGATACACTGCTTACCGTTATAATTTACGCTCTTTAATAAATAATAACTTATGTATTGTTTCTACGAGACGAAAAGCCTGTATAACACTGGGCTATTAAAATGTTAGATTGTTGCATGTAAAATGACTGATACGATTATCATAGCAATTATTGAACTACAATTTGTGGCTCATAGTTCCAATAAAATAATTTAATACATACATCTTCTACATATAATAATAAATACATTTGTAAAACTTTAATTAAAAGATAAAGGTCTCTATATTAACCACAATGTTTAATTTTAAACATTTCACTGTTATTAAAAAATATACATTTTTCGCAATAATTTATATTAATATTATTTGTCAAGTTTGAAGGTTTGTTAATACATCAGTCATTTTATTTGCAGCGACCTAAAAATGATCGAGCGGTCTGTACGTGTACATTGATAATAATATTCGTTAGTATTACAGGTATCTTACGTGCTATTTCAAGTACTTGTAATCGAGAGATAATTTATACAAGATTTTATATTAACAAAACGAATTAATCGTATATTATTATTAATCGCATTAATTACATCAATTGAAGTGTCACAAAAGATATAGGAGGTGATTTACAGGGACGATGAATCACATATTTGTAAAAACCGAAACATTCCCTGTTTATTTTTGAGTTTAGAGAAATGAATCATAGGGAAGAAACAGTTTTCTCATTTTAGATAAGATTTGAAATAAGAGTGGAGGGGCTGAACGAAAAAGAGACACGTATTGTAGATAATTATAAATTGTGAAAACTATTTATTTGCTAGTTTATTGTAAATTAATGATACAAAAATATTGATGTGAGTACCTAGATTCGTATCCCTCTTTCAATCAATCCCATAGAGGGTGAGTTTTAACCGATCAAGTTTCAGTATAAATTAATTTCATATTCACTCACAAAATCTCATATCGATTGACATAATTTTATATCAATTTCATGTCAGTTTACAATACTTTCCAATCTCCTACTGATTTATATAATTTTATTAATTTCGTATAGACTTGCAAAGTTTTAATTTAATCTCACATCGCTCGACACAATTTTAAATAAATTTCAGTTTCTACAATTTTAACTTCGTATTATAATCATGCAACTATTAATACTACATTTTTCCGAGTATTCAAAAGTAATAATTTAATTTCTGTTCCCTCAAAATCACCCCTACTTGTACGGTCCCCAAAATCTTATTATCACATATTATCATAATGAACATCGAGTTCATAGGCTAAAATGTCCGTACGATTACACGATATAATATTAAATATCAGAACTATACAAATCCTACGTACTTCGATTTAGGTCGCAGTTAAAGATTACGATTACAAGATAACGGTATTAAATAATCGTTGGCTGATTCGTGGTGAAATTCTTTCTCTAGACGCGTTTGTCGATTTCGAGCAGCTCTCTTCGTGGTCAGTTGCATCTACTAAATATTTACATGATGCCGCCCGATTGCAAATACGCTCAAGCATTTATTTGCACGTGTACTCTTCGGTACGTTCGGTGCACGTCTCGCAATGCACGCGACAACACCAGTGAAATTTGCATCTGCACTGCCACGTTCTTGTAAATTGATGCGTGTTGTATCCACGACCGCAGCACATCAGGTCACATCCGTCGGTACCTGAAAAATTTGCAAATTATTTTCCTTACTCATATGACTACATATTCCAAATTACACAAATTTTTCATAAAAATTAAAGTGTTCCAAAAGAAATTTTTTTGCCTTCACCCTTAATAAATCAGTGCATACTGTAAGAGAAATGCTCTCAAAATTTAAATTTAAGAGGTTCAAAATTTTTGAAGTTTAACAGCAGACTAAATATGTTACATATGTTACATATGTCATATATGATATATGTGTTGTATGTGTTATATATGTCATAGTGTGTGTTACATATGTTGTATGTGTTACATATGTTATATATGTTACATATGTTGTATGAGTTACATATGTTATAATATGTTACATATGTTGTATGTGTTACATATGTCACGTGTGTTATACATGTTACACATGTTACACATGTTACATATGTTACATATGTTACATATGATACACATGTTATATATGTTACATATGTTACAAAATAGTTCACAAAATAAAATTCATTAACCATTTAAAAAATTAAATTAGAGGATAATTCTTACACTGTAACTAAATTTTTAAGGGATGAAAAAGAACAAGATTCATTTTATAAAATTCTAATGAAAATTCTATTCGTATAGAAATTTACAATCTTGCACAAAGATCGATTAAATAAATGAACTGAAAATTTAGTAAACATATCCACCATATCTAACAAGTGGTGGTTTACCCAAAATGGTAATTCCCGCAGGTAAACACATTCATACCGCAATAAGCTACTGCAAGCTCATAAACGCCAAATCTTTATTCGCATCAATAAAATGGTGTGTTTATGAACTCCGTTTCTGAAGAAATCATTTCGGTTCCGCACAATGAGCATTTAGGTAATTGCTTCAGACACCGAGCTATTATACGACGCAAACAAAGAGGAATATTTTCGGGACGAGTATTAATTATGGTCGAACGGTCGTACTATTGAATTTCTTTACCTTTGCTAGTACGATTGCAATATCTGCCCTGTGTTCCCAGACTGCCCTGTGCCAAATCCGGCTCGCAGTAATTAGGGGAAGGCTGTAGAAAAACCAGCTCGCTTCTCTTTGGAATCCTTTTCGGTCCCACGCCCGATCCGCCATTAGCTTTCGTTCTCTTCAGCACCAAATGCGGCCTTCTTGGTTTAATGACTTTCTTTGGGGGTTGTCGATCGTGTCGCGATTTTGAGAGATCGTTCGGTTTTCCTTGGGTTTTCGCGTCGTTTCCCAAAATTGGTACCATCTCTGCTGATGTTGAGTGCAGGGTGTCCAAACTCTGAGGGTGAATAACATTTTTTACTACATGGACATTTTTTTTGATAATATGAAATTAACGTGGGTAGTATTCAAGGATTTTAATTGATATTAAGCACCTTAATGTTATGAAACTTATTATTTATGATTGGTTAGGTTAGGTTAGGTTTGAGTGAAATTTGCTCCTTTCTAATAATATGAAATTAACCTAACTATTAGTCAAGGATTTTAATTGATATTAAGCATCTTGATGTCAAGAAACATATTATTTATTATTGGTAGGTTAGGTTATGTTAAAGATTGCATCTAATTAGTAGTATAATGAGGATGTACTAGATGTTTCATTTTTCTTAAATAGTATAATTGAATTATAGTTATTTCAAATTTAGAGAACTTTTGAAAAATTGGTGTAGTGTCAAAGTGTCAATATTGTTATTAAAAATATTAGATAGCAATATTTATGAAATAGTAAAGTGGTTAAATAAAAATCTAGTAAAATTAATAGCTAAGAAATAGTAAAATAGTATAATAATAACTTTTAAAATAGTAAAAGCAGTACGATAGTGATTTGTGAAAATGATAAAGTGGCGACAAAATGGTAAAATGGTATGGTGACGTGATAAAATTGCAAAGTGGTAGAATGATAAAGTAATGATATAATAATGGTAAAATACTGGAATAGTAATATTGTACAATAGTGCAGTAGTGAAATATTAAAATAGCACAATATCAAAATAGCAAAAAAATTGTGGTATATTAACTTACTAGTATAGTAATGTAATAATATAGTAGTATATCAGTATTACAGTATAGGATTATAGTAGACTAATAGGAAAGCAAAATAGCAAAATATTGAAATACTAAAATATTAAAATAGTAAAATAGCAAAATAGCAAAATTGATAAAATTGGTAAATTGGTAAACTGGTAAATTGCTGGATTGGTACTTTGGTACTTTGGTACATTGGTAGATTGGTATATTGGTAAAATAGTGAAATAGTGAAATAGTAAAATAGTGAAATAGTGAAATAGTAAAATAGTGAAATAGTAAAATAGTAAAATAGTGAAATAGTAAAATAGTGTAATAGTAAAATAATAAAATAGTGAAATAGTGAAATAGTAAAATAGTAAAATAGTGAAATAGTAAAATAGTGAAATAGTAAAACAGTAAAATAGTGAAACAGTAAAATAGTAAAATAGTAAAATATCAAAATACCAAAATACCAAAATACCAAAATACCAAAATACCAAAATACCAAAATACCAAAATACTAAAATACCAAAACACCAAAATACCTAAAACACCAAATCAACGCTTCAAATCGAATACCAAATATTCATCATACCAGAAGAATTTCATCTGGTTACCCAAGAACTTGCCACGTCCATTACAGATCATTTGCTCCGCTTAAATACACGCCGCGATCGTATATCAGTCTCACATACCACACGTACGCAACGCAGCAAAATGATAAAAACCAAAGAAAAGACGATCGTTCTCTCGTACCAGTGATATTAGACGCATTTAACGCTGCAATCTACGCATGTAGAAACGTGTTCCAACAACTTTGACCCACTTTTACGAGAAATTACCTGCATCGTAGGGGGTGGTGGCGGCGTAATGGCTATCACCGGTCTAGCTCTGTAATATTTTTTCATCAGGGCATCGCCAATCTGACGAAAACTAGGCAAGGTTCGCCAACATGTTCTCACGGTGCACGAGCCGGACACGCCGTGACATTTGCATTCCGTTTGCAACAAGGCTTTAACTATCTGCAAAAGAACAATATTCTTGGTAATATACGATTGCCAAACGTGTCGTGCACGCTCTAACGATTGCAATTATGTAAATTTTATTATACTCCGTTTCTGATAATTCGTTGCTATGTCTTTCTCATTTATGTAGGAAGAAATTGTACAATTTCTCTGGAAATATAATTAACAATTTCTTTGGAAGGAGTTTCGTAGGTTGAAATATGTTGGATTCGTGTGATTAGATTGTTAAGGTTGGGAAATTTTTAATTTGTTTCATGAATATGAACTAGTGATTGCCACTTCATATGTGAATTATAGTACTTCTTTGATTTGGAGAGATAAGTACAATTTTAGTGGTTGTTTATTATTGACAATTTGTTTATTATTTATTGATATATATTTGGGAATTTAGGCTGAGTTGTGGGTCTTTGATTTGTAGATTGAGAATGTGGATTGCGAATTTGGGAATGTGGTGATTTGGAGATGGAGGGATCTGGGGATGCAGGGATTTAGGAGTATAGGAATTTGGAAATGTAGAGATTTGGGGGTGTAGAGATTCGAGAGTATAGAGATTTTGGGGGTGTGGAGATTTAGGGATGTAGAGATTTGAGAGTATAGAGATTTTGGAGGTGTGGAGATTTGGAAGTGTAGAGATTCAAGGGCATAGAGATTTGAGAGCATAGAGATTTTGGGGGTGTGGAGATTTAGGAATGTAGAGATTCGAGAGCATAGAGATTTTAGGGGTGTGGAGATTTGGGAGTGTAGAGATTCGAGAGCATAGAGATTTTGGAGGTGTGGAGATTTGGGGGTGTAGAGATTCGAGAGCATAGAGATTTTGGGGGTTCCAGTATTTGGAAGTATAGAGATTTGTAAATATAGAAATTTAGAAATGCAGAAATACGTGAATGTATGAATTTAGGAATGCAGAAATTTTGGGGTGTGAAGCTATATGTAGACACATATGACTTTGAGAATGTAGACATAATGCAGGTACAGGTATGTGGAAATACAGAAATTCAGTAACAGAGAAATCATAAATTCGAAAACATAAGAATCTTCAAATTTCCAAATCCAAAAACTCAAAACTTACAAAACTGAAATTTAAAAGAAACAATTAAATTGTCCTAAATTAACGCTTAACACATCACATATCCACACCATAAAACAATATGGTATCTCATAATGTATAGCTTCCGATACCTTAACTCTTTCAAAATCCTTCATAAACGAACCCCATAAAATTTCCCCTGTGGAAATTAATTTTCTGGGATTCAAAGGTAACAGAAATTCATGAAGCAATAACAGTTGGTAATGAAAGGAAGAAAGGAAAGAAAGGTTAGGGTCGTTCGCGTCAGCCGCAGGTAGGAGGCGTCTTAATTGGGAAAAGTTCGTCGAGCTTTCTTCGATGGGCTTTATTATCGGGGCGGCAATAAAAACACGCATATATCGCGAGTACAGACCGGGCTAACGATTTATCCTTAACGTCGATCGCCTCGCCTTGCTGCATACTTTATATCCTGAACGATTTTACTTTTTTATTTTATTTCCAACCCACCTTTGCCCCAACACCAGTCTCTCGCGATAATTCGAAATGTAAACCAGTTTTCTACGGCAGAATTTCTGGATGCGCCGTCAAACGAACAAAGAACTTAATTGAAGAATTTATTGATTGAGCTCATAATTTTCTAATCTCTTTTTATTTTTGTGTTCTTAATTTTTGAAGATTGTTCATTCTTTTTGGAGGAGTTCATAATTTTCTAGTCTCTAAATTTTTATTTTTATTTTCATTTTCATTTTTGACGATTCTTAATTTTTTTGGAGGATTTCATAATTTTCTAGTCTCAAGATTTTTATTTTTATTTTCTTCAATTTTTAAGATTCTTAATTTTTTTTGGAGAAGTTCATAATTTTCTAATCTCCAGATTTTTATTTTTGTGTTCTTAATTATTGAAGATTTTTAATTTTT
Organism: Megachile leachella; assembly: GCA_963576845.1. Classification (NCBI taxonomy): domain Eukaryota; kingdom Metazoa; phylum Arthropoda; class Insecta; order Hymenoptera; family Megachilidae; genus Megachile; species Megachile leachella. The sequence continues at coordinate 6,068,796 of OY756259.1, read as the reverse complement.
AGTTTTAGGCTCTTAATTTTTTAAGAGTCTAAATTTTTATTTTCAGGTTCTTAACTTTTAATTTTTATGCTTTTAATTCTTGAATGTGCTTAATTTATATTTCTATGTTCTTAATTTTTGAAGATTCTAAATTCTTATTTTTATGTTCTCCATTTTTGAAGTTTCCAATTTTTATTTTTGCTTATTTGTACATTTTTAGATATTTAAATTCTAATACTTACAAATTTTTATCTTAGCTAATTTTAATGTCTTTACTTCAAGCTTTCCTACTCTTACATTTTCACTGTATCAAAAGGAAAAAATTCCACATCTTGCAATTTTTACCAAATATCAACATTGCGACGTATAATCACGAGAGTCCGCTAAAAAGAAGAAATAAAAAAATTCAATCTATGCAAATGACGAAGTATCGCCGTAACACGTAACACGTCGTATCATTAAAAAAGATAAAATCAATAAATCGTCACACTCGCAGTCCGCAATTTCTGCCTTAAAATTTCGCTACAAAATTGAACTCGTTCAAATTCCACGAATGAAAACTGTGTTTAAGCAACGCGTTGCCGTAGCTCGAGTCTTTTATACCTGTGATTACAAAGAGCAATCGATTTGCCGTATAATGTAGGAAAATCGGTAGGTATCGATCGAGCCATACTATTGATTGATCGAATGGTTAGTGTGAAATTTACGGAGACAAAGAAATCATATACGGTTAAGTGCCATTTTCTGCCTGACCTCTTAAGAATTTGCATAGTTTACCGAGCACGGGGGTTCGATTCATTGTAATTTATTTCTTGGAAGAAATTATACAGTGCGTGGTGTAAATTTACTGCTATTTATGGCGAGGGTCCTTGAATATTGACGTAATTAATATTTGCCTTCGAACGACAATGCATATTGTAAAATTCGACGTTCTATTGTTCTGATAACTCTTTGAAATTTTTCAAAAATTATATCTGTCAAAATAGTACATTTAGAAAATTAGTTGGAAAATTTGTTGTAAAATTTTTTAGAAAAATTGTTTTCTGAAATTATTCAGAGAAAATTATTTTCTAGAATTATTTAGAAAACTTATTTTCTGAAATTATTTAGAAAAATTATTTTCTGCAATTATTTAGGAAAATTATTTTCTGGAATTATTTAGAAAACTTATTTTCTGAAATTATTTAGAAAAATTATTTTCTGAAATTATTCAGAGAAAATTATTTTCTAATACATTAGCTGGGAAATTAATAAATTAAGTGACAATTTAATTGTTAAATTGTGTTTAACATCTTAAATTATTAAATTAGTGTAACATTAACAGGTCAATTGAATTTTATCTTTTTTAGTAAACAATGAACATAAATAATGAAATCCATTGATAGAACTGTTTAAAATATTTCAAAGAGAACAGCAACAACTCCAGTAATTTCTATCTCATAAATTAGCGTAACTCTAATAACTTAATTGTTAAATTACCTTTAACAATGTAGTTGTTAAATCATCTTCAACAACTTAATTGTTCAATTGTCTTCAACAACCTAAATTATTAAATTAGTGTAACTTTACCATATCCAATTTTTACTTATTCAGCAAACAATCGCATAAATTGAACTATTCAAACTATTTCAAAAGAGACGGCAATATCCTGAGTAATTCATAGCATAGGGTAAGTTTAACAGGTAATTTATAATGACACCAGGCGTTTAAATAATTCAGTTTCGTGCGAAGAAACGCGTGGGTCATTGTAGGTCTTAATAAAAGCTCGTGTTACCTTTCGTCCTGCCTTGTTATTATGGAGGTTCATCAGGCTCCTTGCGTCACCCTCCACCTCCCTCGCGTCCAGAAACCTACGCGCGAACCTAACATTAAATTATAATATTAAAATCCATACGCGTCTAACAACTGCCGTGACGTACAGTTACCTCAATGGAGGCTTTACACGCACGTGCCACGCGTAAAAAGGAAACGAAACACGAATTCATTATGGATTGCGTTAATGATCTCACCTCATACCATAGGTAACATCTGCGCTGCAACCACCCCATTCCCAGCCGTTCGGTGGCAATTCCTTTCTCGTTCTGCAACAAAAGCGTTTCGTGTTAACGAGGGAAAGGTGAACTGGATGGTTCACGATTCTTATTTCGAATTTTGCGATTTTATTTGTTTTTTAGATATTCTTTTGGATGTTTTCTTGTTTTGTAATTTTTAAGTTTAGTAGTTTTTATATTTTTGAAGCGGGAAAATTTTAGTTTAGGGAATTTTTAAGATTTTGGAATGTCAAGGGGGATTTCACGAGTTTGGAAGTTTAGAAAATTTTCAAATTCCCTAGTTTCGATATTTCCAAGTTTTCAAATACCTTAGTTTCGGTATTTCTCAATTTTTAAATTAACTAGTTACGACATTTCCTAATTTACAAATTCCCTAGTTTCGATATTTCTAAATTATTAAATTTCCTAGTTTCGGTATTTCTCAATTTTTAAATTCCCTAGTTACGACATTTCCCAATTTCCAAATTCCCTAGTTTCGATATTTCTAAATTATTAAATTCCCTAGATTCGACATTTCTAAATTATTAAATTCCCTAGACTCAACATTTCCAAATTTCCAAATTCCCTAGTTTCGATATTTCTAAATTATTAAATTCCCTAGATTCAAAATTTCCAAATTTCCAAATTCCCTAGCTTCGACATTTCTAAATTTTTAAATTCTCTAGTTTCAACATTTCTAAAGTTTAATATTCCCTAATTTCGACATTTTTTAATTTTTATATTTTTATGCTTCTAAAATGTCGAAGTTTCTCATTTTTCCAAATTTCTCAAGTTTCAAAATCCGAAATTCTGAATTTCTAAAATTTCCTAGATTCGATATTCTGAAATCAGGCTTCAAAGTTTCAAATTCCTAATTTTGGTCTTTTCAAATTTAGTAATTTTGCAAGTTCGACTATTTCGAATTCATAAATTTTCAAATTTTGTAATTTCTGAAATTGCAAATTCTAATATCCTTTATTTTCCAAAGTTTCAAGGTTCAAAAAATCAATCTCTTAAATTTTCAAGTGTTCATGTGGCAAAAAATCCACAATGTGTAACGTAAAAATCCTTAAATACCAAATTTCCTAGATTTCAAATTTTCAGAAGTTCAGTTTTCCAAACTTTTACTTTTTCGAATGTCAAATCCTAAATACTCAATATTAAAAATCTAAAGTTGCAATTTTTCTACTTTTCAAATTTCTTAGTTTATAATATTCCAAACTTTTAAATTTGGATTTATTATTATTCCGTCTTTAAATTCGCAAATTAAATTCCTTAAAGACTTCGACTATCATAAACCATTACACGTAAAAGTTAAATAATGATCAATTACCATCATAATATCCTTGCTTAAATATTCATAGTACGTGTATTTTAATAACGTTTTATATACAGCAATATTTCAAATCGAGGCTTGATTACTTATTAAGATAATTATTTCCATCAACGCTTTTTGTGTAACCTTCCCACTATAATTTCAATGAAACATTTTGTAGCCTATACATCGCAATTTCAATGAAATTTTCACAGTCTAAACAGTGTAATTTAAATAGCATTTTTCACAGTCTAAATACTGTAATTTTGCATTTTTATGCTTCTTCTTATATAACATTGATTTTGTGGAAATCGTGTATCGCAGTGAAGAAAAACACTGGCATGCACACAGTTTCCTTGCTCTAAATGAACTCATCCAGCAAAAAGTCAATCTCCATCGAAATTCCATTTAAGTTTGGTTTTATCACACAAATTAACGTGGAATCTCGACTACGCTGCAACTTTCTGCTACTTTTTCTTATTCTCCGCCATTTTTCTCTCATTTATCTGCTGACTCCGCTTCGGTGACTTAAATTTTACTTTGGAACGTCGTTATAAATCGACGTAACAGCTTCCTTTATTACGAGAAATAAATATTTAACTTGCAGAACTCAGTCGACTTTTGTTACGTAAATCTTTTTTAGTTTATACATTTGTTTTGATCGAGTGATTGATTAGATAATTTGTTACATGGTATATCAGTTGATACATCAGTTATAAATTAGTCAATATATTTATTAAGTAGTTATTGTACATCAATCTATCGATACATCAATCACTATACAAGGTGTTACCTGTAACGCTACTCACAATTTTTCTCCCACTTGCCACCTTACGAAAAAAAGTTTAGAACAATATTTGCAGGGTATGAAGTGCACAATATTAGCAAAGCAAATTTTGAAAACAGTTTGTCCTCTTGGCAAAGTCACCTGGGTTTTTTAAATAGGAACATTTTATTCATAGCTTTGGAGCACATCGAGACGAATTCAAAACATATTTTACATGATATTTTTATTGACATATTACTCGATTTTTCTGTGAAATCATCAAATTGTTATGTTTATGTAAAATAAGATGTTTAAATGAACTCCTTTAGGCGCAAAATAATAGATATATGAATACTGTGTTTGAAAGGTAACATAACTGTATATTTACCTGAGACAGAATTCATAAGTCGTTAGACGTGAGGAAATGTGACGTTACACGTAACACCCTATGTATCAGTTAATGTATACAGTGATTATTTTCTGTATCAATCAATTGATGTATTAGTTGCATATTAATCAATCGATACTTCATATAGTTACTTGTATATATTGACAAATTAATACATAAATTGACGATTTTCAAGAACCACCAATTTCGTCCAGAAGAAAGAATATACACCAAATCTTCTCAAGTTTCATCCTCGAACAGCCATATTCATCAACCACCAACTTAATAATAATTTATCAAATTACCAAATACTTCTTCAAATAAATAACTATGAACTTTGTCAATAATTACCATTCTGTGCAATAGAAAAAATATAAAACGCTAAAATAAAAAATAAAAACCCTTTCACAACATATACATTAAGTGGAATTTAACTAGTAAGAATAAAATAGGAAAGCACAAGGTTAACCTACCTTATGGTGGGTTCGCAACCGCAAGCTGTGATGTTGCCCCTGCTGCAAGCTGCGGTCACGGCGTACGTTACACCCGCTGAACTTATTGCGTACGTGAAAGCTGCTTCCCTGCTTCCTGAAATAGATCAGTGAGAAATTTCCTGTTAGTTCTACCATCGGAGCAGGTCTGTCCAGTTCGTGCGGTAGGTAGGGAACTTGTATAGGGATTTCAGGCTATGGGAAACGAGATGCAACCGTGCGACAAACAGGGTTATGATATATCTACATATCTATACCATTGTTGCAAACAAAGGACCTTCGGCAAAAAGGATCTGCCATTCCCAATATTTTAACGTTCACCTGGACTCTTTTAGTTGTTCGATTTTTCTTTCTGTTAGGGTGTACACGAATTTAATATTTTAGTAGTTTTCTTGAAAGTTGTAGTTTGATGAATTTTAATACTATTTGAAGTAGGCGATGTTTAACTAAATTTTTAGTGTACGTGTGAAGAACATGGTAAAACAGTAGTAGTTTATTTAAATTAATTTTAGAGAAATAATAAAAGAAGGGTTTGAAGTTGTCAAATGACAACAGCAAAAGTGCCTTTGAGTGCAGAGGGTTAATACTAGAACTGTTGACCATATAGTTTGGAGTGTTACGTTTTATATTTTGTTACTGTCATTTAAGAATTTTGCAAATTTGCAAATTTTGAAAATTGAAAATTTCAAAATTGAACTCATATAAATTTGTAAACTCACAAATTGTCAAATTCTCACCTTCATCCAGACCTTATGCAAACCTCAACGTCATATTAAAAACCCTCAGAAGCCACAAAATGGCTCCAAAATCTGACCTACCTAAAAAGTTAACCTAATCTTAAAATTATAGACTCAAATATTTTCCCAGGTTCATCCTTCCTGAAAGCTCCAGAACCTAGCCTAATCTTAAACAGATCTATTCTCTCCAGCTTATGCCGCCATTTTCCATAAAAATCCCCTTCGAAATCCATCTCCGTCATTCTGACGTGTATTAAACTCGATACAAGTTCGCTGGAGGCACATTTTAATCCTCGCCACGCGATCCGATCTACTTCATTTCGTCGACAAGCATGATACATCAAGCGTGCAAACCCACACTGTCCCCTAGCGTTTCCGTCACGCTAATTTACAGCTATCCGACACACGTACGGCCGCGTAAAGCGCGACCACAATTAATTACCCGCGGTGCTCTTTCAGCTCGTTTGCCATGCTGAATGAGTTACCGTCGCGTTCCTTTATTCTCGATTCCTTCCTTTTTTTTCTTCCGTTGCTTTCTTCCATCGTGGTTGCAGCACGCTCGACGTTTCAAACACCTACGCGATACTGTCCCGCGTTCGAGTTGATTCGCGTTCGGCCTGGCAGCAGCCATCAACCTCGGCCAACTTTAATTCGAACGTCAGGATATCGCCTGTTATACACCGACGCCTAATTATCGAGTGTAATAAAACTCGAAGAGCCATAAGCCGGCCCGGAGGCATGCTTACACGCTTTGACAGCGTAATTTTCACGGCCGATCGAATCTTATCGTTGCACTCGATCTTGCTTCATTGGCGTAAAGGGCTTGTCTTTTCGTAGATATCGGTTTGTTAGGACCTTTGTAATTTTTATATTTTTTAGGACTCAAATTTTGGAATATTATTTTATTTAATTAGGTGTTGTTGTTGGGTTGGGAAGTTTTTGATCTTTCAGATTTACAAATGTTAATAGTCTGAATTTGTAAGTTTGTAGATATGGACGATAAGTTTTCTGATCCTCGAGGTTTTTAGTTTGTGAATTGTGAAATTTTAATAGGTCAAGCTTCTGTATTCGTAGATTTTCTAATTTGGATATTTGTACATTTTAAAGTATTCAATTTTTCAATTTTTCAATTTTTCAATTTTTCAATTTTTTAGTTTTTCAAGTTTTCAATTCTTCAATTCTTCAATTCTTCCATTATTCAGTTTCTCAAATTTCTTCAATACTTCAGTTTCAAAATGCTTAATTTTCCAAATTCTCCAATTGGTAGAACTTAATTGGTAGAGAATTATTATAGTTCTCAATAATACTCAATTATACTCAATTTTCCAAATTTTCCACTTTTCAAATATAAGTTTTTCAAATACTTAATTTTTTAATTTCTCAATTTTCCAATTTTTAAACTAAAATCTTCAAATCCTTCATTTCTCAATTTCTTAATCCTCCAATTTGCAAACTAAAATGATCAAATCCTTCATTTCTCAGTTTCTTAATTTTCCCATTTTCAAACTACAATATTCAATTCCTTCATTTCTCAATTTCTTAATTTTCCAATTTGCAAACTAAAATGATCAAATCCTTCATTTCTCAGTTTCTTAATTTTCCAATTTTCAAACTACAATATTCAATTACTTCATTTCTCAATTTCTTAATTTTTCAATTCACAAATTAAAATGATCAAATCCTTCATTTCTCAGTTTCTTAATTTTCCAATTTTCAAACTACAATATTCAATTACTTCATTTCTCAATTTCTTAATTTTTCAATTTTCAATTCCTTCATTTCTAAGTTTCTTAATTTTCCAATTTTCAATTCCTTCATTTCTCAATTTCTAATTTTCCCAATTAAAAAATTTCCAAACATAAAAATAACTAAATACCGAAATTAGACTTCTAAATTTCCAAATATCACAATCCTAAAATTCTCAAGTTCCCAAATTGTTAAACATCCAAAGAAACCTTGATTTCACCCGAAACGTTTTGTCACTATTAATAAAAATCCTTGTTACGCCAATGCTTTCGCCTCGATCTCGCCTGTTGCCACATATCTCGCGATCCTTACCTGTTCTTGGTGGGTGTTTTTTCCGATCAATCGATTACGAGCTCGTGGAAATTGATAATTCCACGGTTATGTATGGAATGCGTGCTCTGAATAGCGATAAAACGATGTCTATGGTGATTTGATTCGAGCGAGTAGGATTAGTTCTGGTGATTTTAACGAGTGGTTAAGAGCTGCTTAAGTAGAGCGATGGATAAGAAACGTTTGAAAAATGCGATAAGTATCTTAATGACTTCATAGTTATTCATTTCTTGTTACGTTAATTAACTGATTATTGAAACTTGTATTCATTGTATGTATGTTTTATCTTGATATGAAAATTGTTGTGTATTTATATCTATAAGTTATCATGTACTTAATATTATGAAAGCTGCTGTTGTTTATGAGAAAACCTTTGTTTCTTATTCTGTGACAAAGTAACGATTTTCAAAGATGAAGTATGATTTTAAACACTTTGTGCTTAATTACACTGTATAATTAATTATTTAGAGTGACTTATTGTATTTTATAAATGATATTAATACCTGAAGTTATTTATTGTATCAAACAATGTTAATAATCTAGTTGGTTATTTAACAATTTAGAGCTGTTGTTAATTTTAATAGCTTTAAGTAAGTTTGTTATTAGTAAAAATATTAATAACTTTAAACTATTGTTATTTGAAACAGTATTTGATATAAAATTTGTTGTGTATGAAATGTTCTGAAGAATTGATCTATGTGTAATAAACATGCAACTGCATATTCATGTCACACATGAAAACACATATGCATATGTATGTATATTTTTATTTTTATATGCACATATTTATTTCTATCCGTACATGCATTTATATTCTTTCTTATCTACAAAATATTTCAATTTTCAAATTTAAAATATCTCAAGAACTATTGATTCATTTTACGTCACATTAATACTTTTCATATGTAGAATACTCCATATGTAACAAAATCGACATATGTGGAAAACAAGAGTGATTCTACTGTAAAAATTAAAGATTAGAAATTTTTAAAATATTTCTATTAATAACGATATAATATTATTAAACTATTTTACTAATAATTCTAATAACATTGTAGATAAAGTTACCTTACTTGAGTAATATAGAAAATAATTATATTTATTATATTTTTATTCAAATGGTTTGCTCTATGTTATGTACGTAGAAGCATACATGCTCGAGTAGTTACAAAGTTATATACAAATCAAGTTTATTAATAATTCCCAAAGGAATCTATATTATTGCTACAGATTCGTATCTCGCTGTGTGCAACAAATCGATTCTCAGGCAAACAGGTAATCGTCGTTTACGTTTAAATCATCAACGAGTACGACGCAATATTCAACACTGCGCTTCATTGCAGCGAGGCAATAAAATCGATCGTAAAACCAACTCATTCGAGAAATGAAATTTCGAAACAGAAATGTGTGCCTTGCACAGAAACGATGTCCTCTTTATTTCTTTGCCTTGTTGGTCGTCATGATACGAGAAGCTTCGTTTAATTGTAATTGTGGGTAATCATATAGGAGGATGCAAATTCGAACATTTTTTTAATTGGTGGTTTGAGAATTGGGGTGTGTCAATTTTGGGATGTTGAGGAAGTATGGGAAATCGAATATTGGGGAGAAATGAAAATTGAGAAATTTGAGAATTTGGGAATTTGGGAAATTTGGAAATTTGGCAAATTAGAAATTTAGAAATTTGGGAAATGTGGAAATAGGGAAATTTGGAATTTGGGAAATGTGGAATTTGGAAAATGTGGAATTTTAGGAAACATGGAATTGGGAAAATGTGGAATTTGGAAATTGTGGAATTTTGGAAAACATGGAATTAAAGAAATGTGGAATTTGGAAAATGTGGAATTTTGGAAAATATGGAATTGGGGAAATGTGGAATTTTGGGAAATATGGAATTGAGAAAATTTGGAATTTGAGAAATGTGGAATTTTGGGAAATATAGAATTGGGGAAATGTGGAATTTGGGAAGGGTAGAATTTAGGAAATGTGGAATTTGGGAAAAAGTGGAATTTGGGAAATTTGAAAATTTGGAAATCTCGAGAATTGTAAACTGAGAAATTAAAAATTTGGCAAAATGGTAAACACAAAGACTCAAAAATTTGGCAAATAAAAACCTCAAAAATTTCAATTCCCGAATTGCAATGAAAATTAGAATCTCACAACTGCAAAACGTCAAGAACTCGTTTGCAAAATTGTTACAACAGTTATTCCAGAATCAATTAGACCCTAAGTGCGTGTTGCGAGTGTAATAAAATTCCGCTTCATATTTGGCCGAGGCATGCGCATACGTGCAGTTTCGCGAAGTCATTCCGGTTGATTTTTGCCTCTACATCGTGATCGAGCACGATAATTAGCTTGAGAGCCGTGCGCAAAATGCTCGCCTTCTTGTTCGCCGGGTCGAAATTGTTCCCGAATAAAAACTGGTAAAATGTCGAGCGGTTCCTTTCGTTCCGCGTATAATAATGGACACTTTCTTCGCCGCGGTTATTATGTCTTCGCCAGTCGATTACTCGATGTACGTTTAATAAAAAAGTGTAATTGTCGATTCATGACGGTATTCGACAGAGATCTTCTCTGTTACCTCGCAAAATTATAATGTTCTGTGTGCGAATTAAATTTCACGTGTGTTTAAGGAAGCGTGTCAAATTCTTGTTGGCACATTTAGGTCACTGGTTGTGTTTCGTCGTGTATCGAGACGAAACGAGATTATGTCAAAATTGCTTACGTATGGACGTCGTTTATTTGCTTGACTGCTGTGTCGATCTTTTCTGGGACGTGTTTCAATTTTTCTGGACATAGATCTGTCAATTACTTCAGTGGATTTTATATTGTTTTATAGTTGAATTGTTAGTGCTTTGAATTTGGAGTTCATTCTGGGATCTGAGTGAATGTCATTCTTCTTCGACGAAACGATTTTTTTTCTTCTCTTCCTCTCGTTGCCTCGTTTATTCTTCAAGTTGATAGATCCTGAGTGATTGTTGGACTGTTTGCCTTTTGCATGTGATTTTGCATTGATTTTAGTTAATTAATCAAACAACAGCTGCTTACGGTTTCGCTTTTTGTGACTTGAATGATAATTACTACTGACACTACCTAATCGATCAAGTCATCACCTACTCAGGCTTCTTGGGTACACAAGTTTTTTTATTTTCATTTCGTTTCGCTCACAATTAATCTGACATCCGACGTCCTCATGAATATTTCGATTTTCATGCTACTATCTGTATCTGCAAAATTTCATACAACTACGTACCGATGTCAACCCACGAGCTGGCGCGTGAGGCGGAGCCAGGTGTTCAGAGCAGCGGCTCCGATTGGTCGGAATAGAAAAGTGGTCTTCTTTTACTTCTGATAACCAACTTGTGCGTTGACATCCGTAGTTGTTGACGACACGTTTACGATGGTCTTCTTTTACTTCTGATAACCAACTCGTGCGTTGACATACGTAGTTGTTGACGACACGTTTATCTGAATATCGACATCTCGCCTACCATCGTTGAATTTATAAATCTTGCGCTTAATATTAATTTTGCTTCAATTTATATAAGTCGAAGTTTGAACAAGTACACTAAACTTTCACTATGTTTAATTTACACAAAGTTGAATTAGATAAACTCAATAGATTAAAAAGAGATACTCAGAAACTTTGGTAAGATAAATTCAATTAAATGAGAAGAAATTATCGTGTTTAATTATGTGACATTTAACCGAATAATACGAACGGAAATGTATTATCAACCGTAATTATATGAAGTTTTATTGAATCAGCTAGAACTGAACTAAATAAAAAAAGACCATAGCGCGATAAACGTAATTAAATGGAAAGCGATTATCATGTTTAATTATGTGAAGTTTAAGTAAGATAAACAGAAAAGGTTTATCATGTTTAATTATATGAAGTTTAATTAAATGAGATAAAAGTAATGAAATAAACAGAGATTATAATACGGGGCTATGGTAAGATAAACTTAATTACATGAAAAGGGATTATATGATGTTTAATTACGTGACGTTTTATTGAATGAGATAAACAGGAAGGGATTATCATGTTTAATTACGCGAAATTTAGTTGAGTAACAGAAACAGAAGGAGATTGTCATGTTTAATTATGTCTATTTGGATTAAATAATGGAGAAGTCAATTGTGAGGTTCACAATGATTCGATTGAGCGCAACGTGCGTTTAGCTCTGGAGACTTCAATGAGTGTGTAGAGGGTATTTCGATGCAGAACTGTCGATAAAGTGGTTGAGAAAATTGAAGATTGACAAATCTTTATAGTGCAAGAATTGAGGGTTTCGGAAATATCACAACTTCAGAATTTTCAAATTTGTAAATTCACAAATTTAGATAGTTGGAAAATTGGTAATTAGAGGATGCAGAAATTTTTAAATTGTGGTAACGTGAAAAGTGAGGGTTTTGCAAATATATCGATTTGAAAATTTGCAAATTTGTGATGTTGAAAAATTACAAATTTAAACACTTAAAGATTTGGAAACATCGAAGACATGAAAATTGAAATTTTCAGAAGTACAAAAATTGGTGCATCTGAAAATTCATAAATTCACAAAGAGTCATTGAAAGAGTCAAGAAATGCAAATTTTAAAACTTAAAGATCCATAAAACTTCAAATTTAAAAACTTAAAGATCCACAAAACTTATAGAGCTTATAAAATTCTCAAAATGTATAAATTTACAATAATCCTCAAAAACTGATCTTAATAACACTCCACCCGTTAAACTACCCCACCCAAGACCAAAATTAACATTAAAAAGCATAAGCCCCATTTATTAAGCTCATTATCTATCCCGACGTCTCTCTCGATATTAATTAAATCATTCTACCGGTCGGATTTTACCTGTTCGCGTGAAAATGACGTGCGAACGCCGGTCGAGATACGCGAGGAGCTCTTGTTAGATAAAGTGCATCGCGTGCAGCTGCCTACACGCGCGCGATGCAACCGTTGGTGTTCTTATTGTCAAGGAGCGGTTCCTTCGAACCGGGACGGGTCTTCTTCGTCTCTCTTTCGGTCCGCAGAAAAGGAAAGCGAAGGCGTTTCACGGCGGGCGCCATGATCGTATTCGCGGGTTATAACGCGCTCGAGATCGGTATCTCTTCGCGATCGGCTCGCTGATTTATAAGACGCCAACCAGCAGATCGGTATCTGCCGCTCGTTCCCGCGTGTCCCGAACCGTCCAATTTATGTAGCACGCGACATCGAAAACACTCGATGACCATTCTCATTTTGTTCGGGGTGCTTCATTAAAAAGAACACGGTAATTATGCGGTTTGATGATGTTCTTTCCTGTGTCACTCTTGTCGCATGGTTCTAGCCTAATATTTTCAACGCAGATCGATTTTAATCGTTTGAGTCCCAGGCGATTGCGCTGTTGAGATTTTATTTCGAGAAAACTCAGCACGTTTCGAACATTGAACAACTGACGGTTAGCAATGATTAATTATAATTCACGCAATTCTTTGTCAAGTTTTGATTTGTGTAATATGACGCACTCACGATAATTGTGTAACTTACTGTTAGTTTGAATCATTGCAATCTTCTTTAACTTTCTACTCTTAGAGGTTCTAACCTTTGATGGTGGAGCAAAATGTTCTACCTTTTGATGCATCAAGCTATAATTCAGATGTGACGAATCACACTAATATTTTTATCAGAATTCGATTTTGACGGTAAACTTTCGGAACTCGACAAAATGGCGCATGTTGGATTCCTCACTTCACATTACAGAAATGATTCTTTCGTCCAAATGTAAGTGTAACAATTAATAAGTAAATAACAACAAATATTTTCAAGATAAGAAATAATTGTATAAACTTATATTGTACACCTTGTACATCTATTGTTGTATTTTATTTTTAATGTGAAAGTTACATATTGTGCGTAAGCTTATTGTTGACCATAGACTGCATCAGCCATTTTGTTATACTTTGAGGAGTTTGACTCGTGACGCTCTTGAGGTATTTATGTAATTTAACTCTAATCATTGTAATCTCTGTATCACGTTTATGACATAATATAGCTCAAATGTTACAAATTGGACTAACATTTTCCCCACATTTCAATTTCAATTACGATCTGTGCCAACTTTTTTGGTATACTTTGACGCACGACGCACTTGAGGTATTTATGCTGTTTGACTTCATTCACTGCAAATCTTTTAACTTCCCGTTATGTCAAACTTGTGACATATGATACGTTGTTCAAATGTGACATGCTGGTCCAATATTTTCACGGCAATTTCATTTCAATTACGATTTACATCAGTTGCTTTGCATACATTGTCTAAACTGACGCATAACGCACTCGAGGTATTTATGCTGTCTAGCTCAAATCACTGTAATTCTTTCAACTTCTCATTATGTTACACTTGTGACGTATAATACATTCTTGACATGTGACATGCTGGACCAATATTTTCACGGCAATTTGATTCCAATTATGATTTACATCAGTTTCTTTGTCATACCTTAACCAGTCTGACGCATTCACTGCTCACATATAACAAATCTTGCTCGAATTTTTAACATTTCTATTTGAAGTTAATTCTTGTATTTCTACCATCAAAATATTAAGATATAGAGTTTTTCCTAAGTGTCGATACAGAAAAATATAAAAACGAAATGATGAGTTGTTTAAAGGCTCCTTGTATGTTCTTTATAAATACGTTGGTAAATATTATTAAAATAGAAATGCATAATCTTCTTACTTGTCGTTGCAGTCAAAAAGTATTACTAGTACAACAGTAAAAAATTAACTATTTATCAAATGACCATTTATTTATTTAAAAAGAAAAAACATTTTTGAATTCATTATTGAACCGAACACATACATTAAAAATAGAAACCACTATAATTATCATCACAAGCTTCCTGAAAAATGTTTCCATGAATTCTACATACTTCTCCTCATAAAACCCCCTCATAAAAGAAGTCCATTAAATAACTCCAGAAAATTAGCCGCGGTAACAAATGTCGACCGTCATTAACAAGAAAAAGTTATCGATGTTATACCATCCTTTTTCGTCCCAGAGATCGTTTAAACGATCGGTGTTTCGATTTATCGATCGGCAGCTCGTTTTCCCGCTGCTGAACAGATATGCAAGGATACGATGGTGGACAGTTAAGAGAGCAGATCGGTCAAGGGACTGATGAATTTATGCGGAGCGTTTATGTCAAAAGACGGCAGCGCGTACATCTATTTAGTGTCGGAAGACGGTAACGGGGAAATTTATCGTTTCGTCGGCGGCTGCTCAATGGGCGGAGGAAATAGTGGTGGCCTTTCCATAAATTCATTTCAGCTGTAAATTGTGAACGCGCCAAATGAGCTACGCTGCCATATTTGGCCGCGACTCGTGGCGATTGTGGAGACCTCACATTCGTGCATACCATTGTATAGTGTATTGTGAACCATGTGTACTAACAGGTGGTTGAAAATGGGGCTTCAAGCTTTTTTTGGGCTTTGTATTCAGGAACATTGGTTTTGATGAAAAAATTGTAGGACATAGAAAAATGATACTTTAGCTGATTTAGTGATGGGAAGTAAAATTAAAAATTTGTTAAGAGTATGTAATATTTTTATAGTTCATTGTATTGTTCTTTTGAATTGAAGAAATTGGTGAAAGCAAATGAACCATTCTGTATTTTCAAATTGATGTTATACTCTGCATATGTGTACATATGTGTATGTAATTATTATTAATCAAGTCCAGTTTCAAATTGATCTAATACTTTACATATGTGTGCATATATGTATGTGCTGTAATTGTCCACATCAATTTCCAAATTGACTTAATACTCCACATATGTGTACCTACTAGTATGTGTGCCTACCTCAATTTTTAAATTAATCTAATACACATATGTGTACACATATATATGTAGTTGTAATTGTCCACATCAATTTTCAAATTGATCTCATGCTCCACATATGTGCACACATATGTAGTTGTAATTGTCCACATCAATTTTCAAATTGTTCTAACACTCCACATATGTGTACCTGCATACATTAATCATAAATTAATCAAATCAATTTTCAAACTGATCTAATACCTCATACATGTGTGTCCATATGTACATGTACACATATGTACGATTACCAGTTACTCTGAATAAAAATTTCTAAACAATGAATGTATTTACTAATTACATGATCAAATCAAACTTAAAAAAGCATAAAATTTAGAATGGTTGATTAAACGTGTTAAATCGTACGTCTAAAACCTGAACAAGCATATCACACAAGTGAAACGATTGTGATGTAAATTGTGTTTAAATGAACACATAACGTAGCATATAAACGGCATGTCGCGGCAATAAAGCAACGCTGTAAAACCTGAAAAGGAAAGGTTCGATCGGAGTTTCGCGATCAATCCTAAGACACAGGCGACTTTTAATTTATATCATCGGGTTTTAAGTGACTCGCGTAATGGCTGTAGGAAATTTACAAGCGGCAGCATCCAACACGTGGGCGATTGTTTACGATGATTGAGGGCCACGAATTTCATAACGAATTTCGTTTCGTCATGGAGTCGAACAGTCGATTATTAACGCGATGAATATGCAAACGGGAATGTGTACTTTCATTTTTTAATTAACCGTTAACGAGTAACGGTTAATCATCAAATAAATCAATTTGAATGAGAGAACGAGTGCTGTAATTGGGTAAGTGGATATTTTTATGTAGTGATGGCTTTAAGTTTATTTTTTTTATTTTGCTAATTTTTGGGTTTTGAAATGTACAAGTTTCAAGATATTTAATTAGTAAATTGGTGAATTTGCAAATCATTAAATTAAAGTAATTAGCAAACATTATTTGCAGTATTTCTTGATCCCTCAATTTGTATTTCCTTACATTTTCAAATTCTCAATGGATCTTTCCAAATTTTGAAGTTCTCAAGTCTGGATTTTCCTAGATTTCTAAATTCCTAAATTTGGATCTACCTAAATTCTCAAGTTCTTCAATGTGGATTTCCCTAAATATCTAAGTTCTTAGATCTTGATTTTCCTAAATTTCCAAACCTTCAAACTTGCATTTCTTTGAATTACCAAACCTCCTAATATGGATCTCCTCAAACTTCCAAACCCTTAAATTTGAATCTCTCTAAATTTCCAAATCATCAAATTTAGATCTTCCTAGATTACCAAGTCTTCTAATTTGGATTTTTCTAAATGTCCAAATCTTCAAACTTGCATCTTTCTAAATTACCAAACCCCCTAATTTGGATCTCCTCAAATTTGCATTTTCCTAAACTTTCAAGTTCTCAAATTCCCACATTCCCGAATCCCAAAGTCCCAAAATTGCAAAAGTGCAAAAATGCAAGAGTGCAAAATTGCAAAATTCAAAAATTCCTCAACTCCAATCTCAATTTCCAAATAACGAACTATTTCCCTATAAATCCATAACTACTTCCATTACATGAATTCCTAAATTTATTAAATCCTTCAGATATCTTTCCGTTTCATAACAGCTAGTCCGCAACGTAAGGTCGAAACATATTGCGGATAAATTAGGTCCGTAGTAGAGGGACGATGTTGTCTTCCGGTTGAAGAAACTTCACGATTACCCAGTACCATAAACGCAAAGGATAATATACTAACGTTCTCGAAACAACGGTAAATCATCGATCAAGTCGGTGCAAGAGTGTTATAAGTCGCGAATCTGGATCGGTTAACGTGTGAAAGTAGATCCATTTGCCAGCTCGAATACTCAGCCCTTCCGGCGGAAACACTGGTTTCTAAATGTAGTGATCACTTAGAAATCGATGTTGAACACGAATGGAGAAATGCAAGGAAGATTTAACGACATCACTTCCTGTTTCTCTCTTTTCAAGCTCGAATGAATGGGTCGTTAAGAATGATAGATCGTTAACATTCAGAAACTTCTGTGGTTCGTAATGGGGTTTTGGGTGAAATGCTAAATAACGTGGGAAATTTGTACGATTGTTTCTTTACTGAAATTTGTAAAATTGTGTTTTGAATGGTACAAGTATTATTTGTGAAAGAACATCTTAATTTAATATAATTAACACAATTTTAATACGATTAAAATTTAGACTAATTAGATATTAAATTTATTTTAGATATTTTTTATTTAGAATTTTTTATAATTAAATTTCATTAAATAATATTGAAATAAATTAACCACTAAAAATATTAATTTTCGTACAACCATTTTAAAATTCATTAATTTTAATTATATCAGAAATGAAAATCAAGTGAAATATTAACACGAAGACACAATTGTTTATTGAATAATAAATATTGAAAAAGTGTATTATTATTATTAATTACTATTTTCGGAATATTTTTTAATTATTCTCAACATTGAATATTTTTTAATTTTTCAATTATTATATTTTTTATTTTAACTATAATATATAATAAATTTAATTATTAGTTATGCTTTTTAATTCAATTTATTGAACATTATGAAGCTTCATTTTGTGTAATCAATTTAAGTATATTTGCAAAAACATCATGATTAATAAACTAGAAAATTTTCGTTAACAATATTGTTCTTAAATGTTCACCATAGCACTTCGAATATACATAAAATTTTCCAGGTATCATTTCGTGTTAACAACCTACTAAAAATAACCTAAATAAAAATCTTAGTGCGTTAGTATAAAATGACAGTATCTAAGCGATTATAATATCTCCACGTAATAGGATCATTTACTGGAAATATCTTCGTTATGAATCATACGTGGAACGATCGAGGACGTTGAGAGTGTCGCGAGGGTTGTACGCGAGGACCGAGCGACCGCCAGCTAATTAGCTGTCGGCTAATTAGCCGTGGCGCGATATACGAGCGATTCGAGACGCCCGAGGCGGTAAAACTGGAACGAAACGTTCCTGACAAGCGCTAAATCTCGCGTCGTGCATCCTCCGGGAACGTGACGTTGATAGCAGGATTTCAAAAGGACGATGCGTCACACTTCCACCTACAACAACATTGTCCGTAGTTGTTGCGGGACGTTATTATTATGCTCTCGCGATTTTATGCCCGGCGAGCGATCTTATTAAAGGTAACGAGCACGATCGTATCGTGGCGCTGCGATAAAATATGCTCTGGCCGATGTCTTCCAGCCTGAGGTGGACAAAAATTTGAAAAGGGATGTCTAGTTCAGACTCCGTTATCGATATTGAGATCGAGTTCGAGATGGTCGCTAGGTGATTCAATTTGTCTGATATGTAGTTTTTATTTTAATTTATTTCTCTTTTTAGGGAAAATAAAGAGATTCACATGATATTTCCTAGGTGATACAAGGTGTCTACGATATAATTTTTAGTCAATTTAATTGAAATTGGATTTTAATTCAATTTCAATTCAATTTCAATGCAATTTCAATGCAATTTCAATTCAATTTCAATGCAATTTCAATGCAATTTAAATGCAATTTCAAAGCAATTTCAATGCAATTTCAATGCAATTTCAAAGCAATTTTAATTCAATTTTAATTCAATTTCAATTCAATTTCAATTCAATTTCAATTCAATTTCAATTCAATTTCAATTCAATTTCAATTTGGTTTCAAATTGGTTTTAATTTGGTTTCAATTTGGTTTCATTTAGTTTCAATTCAATTACAATTCAGTTTCAATTCAGTTTTAATGCAATTTCAATACTGTTTCAATTTGGTTTTAATTTAGTTTCAATTTACTTTCAATTCAATTACAATTCAGTTTCAATTCAATTCACTTTCAATTTAGTTTCAATTAATTACAATTCACTTTTAATTCAATTTCAATTCAATTTTAAGCCAATTTTAAGTCAATTTTAATTGAATTTCAATTTAATTTTGATTGAATTTCAATTTATTTTAAATTCAATTTCCATATAATTTTTGTTTATTTTCAATTTTATTTGAATTCAGCTCCAATTGAATTTTATTTAACTTTGAATTTAAATGTAATTTAACTTCAGTTTCTTAATTCAACTTTAATTAAGCTTTAAACCAATTGCAATTTAACTTCAGTTTCTTAATTCAACTTTAATTAAGCTTTAAGCCAATTGCAATTTAACTTCAGTTTCTTAATCCAACTTTAATTAAGCTTTAAACCAATTGCAATTTAACTTCAGTTTCTTAATTCAACTTTAATTAAACTTCAAACCAATTTCAATTTAACTTCAATTCCTTAATTCAATTCTAATTAAACTTTAAACCAATTTCAATTTAACTCAAATTTCACTCAATCCAATTTTATTAAGTTCAAGTTTAATTTTAATTTAACTATAAATCTTAATAAGACAATTTACTAAATAAATATTTCCAATATATCAACTTCATTCAAAAAGTGAATCCATGAGAATTTGTTCGGATTAACAACTAACAATAAAATACCAAAAATCATGAATTTTCATATGCGTCACACAACTTCAAAATATCATCGTATATCTATAAAGTGGATGTAAAGCCCGACCATGGTCCAGTGTTGCACACCGATAATTTCGAACTTAATCCGACAAGAGCCAGAAACGGGACACGAAATCCCTTTCAGCCCTCAACTTTCCACAATTTTGAGTCACTTAATAATATTCTCCATAAACCGGTCTAGTAATCTTATACTATGCTGTTTGGTTAGCCTTTTCTCGGATCGCGTTCGATATTCTCGATGAAATTCAATATTCCGTGTAATCGATAGACGTCCGTACAATTTATTCTAGCAACATATCAGAACCTAGGCGATTCCAATGATTAGCTGAAAAGCGGTTTTTCATATGGGGTTACTCAATCGACGACAGCCATGGAAAGATAAAGTGGTACTCCACTTCATTAAACTGCACTTAAGTGTCGTAACGGTGGGAAGGTATGCATTTGAATAGATAACATCGTGTTGACATCTGTATAATGACCTTTGCAAAATGTCAGCATAATGCGAGACCCTCACACGTGCTCCCTCATGCGTGTACCATTACTCGAAGAAGGTCTTGAACGTGTTTTTGTTTTAATGATATCTCACGCGTTTCTTATCAGATCCTATCATACATGTTACGTACGGGATCACGAAGTTTCGCGTGAGCCAGGATTATTCATATATTCGTGTGAGTCATCTGATAGTAATTTGTTTATACTTCAATGTTTCTGGTTTCACATATTCATATGACGTATTTGACTTCTATCTTAGAGCTTCTGCATTTACTGTAAATTTTGTGGTTTGACATTTTTCATCAAAACTCAAAATGCCAAAATTTTATACGAGAACTTTGAGATGTTCAGATATTCTTGAAATCAATCCATCCTCCATTCCTATGTTGACAGAAATTAATTTAAGCAAATGTTGGGTATCATCAAAACTCAAAATACCAAAATTTTATACGAGAACTTTGAGATGTTCAGATATTCTTGAAATCAATCCATCTTCCATTCCTATGTTGACAGAAATTAATTTAAGCAAATGTTGGGTATCATCAAAACTCAAAATACCAAAATTTCATACGAGAACTTTGAGATGTTCAGATATTCTTGAAATCAATCCATCTTCCATTCCTATGTTAACAGAAATTAATTTAAGCAAATGTTGGGTATCAAACGTTTTCCAGCTCCCTGGTCCACAACTCCCCTACGAAGCTAGAAACGTTGATAACGCAAATTTCTAGCCTGAAGTTCTTTACGTAGCGAGTTTATCGTGGTCCATACGCGAGAACGAATGTCTCGACGATAAATATTCGCGTTTCACCCACACGCTGGATTCGGCTTCAAGAGACGAGCCACTCAACTCGACCCGCGAGAATCGGTTTCAATTCATGGCTGTCCGCGGTCTTGCTTACAAGGTATCCGTTACACGAGTTATACTCTGCGGAAAAGGATTTCTCTGAATCGATTGTAAAGCTCGAGCTGTCAACACTCTCTTTGCGAATTTGCTTAAGGAGCTGTTCCGTGAGAATTATTCGAACGTATTGAGTTACTTGTTGCCAGATGAATCATTTCTTCAGGAAATTTTAGATTAGTCTGTTGAGGACGTTTAGGTAATTGTGCAGTACAAGGTACGACTTATTTTAATAACTTTCAAAGTTATTAGTATCTTGTCAAGGTGGGTTATGATATGAAGTTTCTACCTGAGTTGAACGTTTGGGTGCTGGGTCGGTTATTTTATTATATATCTCCTGAAGTATCGATTTCAGGAAAAAAAGGTTCCAATAAAACATGAAGGTCTTAAAAGGTTCTACAAAAAAGGTTCTATACATTTTTCACATAGATCCCTTATTTCAATTGTTATAAGCTAAAGAGTAAAATGAAAGAGTCTCTTTTTTCTAAACCCACCACATTGAATTACTTTATTATATATCTGTTAAACTGTTCACTTTAGGAAAAAAAGGTTCTAACAAAACATGAAGGTCTCAAAAGACTCAAAAAAAAGGTTGTATACAATTTTTACGTAGATCCATCATTTTAAATGTTATGACCAAAAAAGTAATAAAAAAGAGCCTCTTTTCCCTAAACCCACCACATTCAGTTACTTTATTATATATCTTTTAAACTATTGATTTCAGAAAAAAAAGTTTCCAACAAAACATGAAGGTTTCAAAACATTCTACAAAAACGGTTATATATAATTTTTACGTAGACCCATTATTTTAATTGTTATGATCTAAACAGTAATGAGAAACAGCCACTGTTCCTCAAACTTACCACATTGAATCACTATTATATATCTCTTAAACTATTAATTTTAGAAAAAAAAGTTTCGAACAAAACATTAAGTTCTTAAAAGGCTCTCCAACAAAGGTCCTATACAATTTTTACGTGGACCCATTACTTTAATTGTTATAACCAAAACAGTAATATAAACGAATCTTTTTTTCCTAAACCCACCACATTGAATCCCTTCAATATACCTTGCCAAATACAGCAGTAAATAAATATTAGCCACAAGTATACAGTAATAAATATTAGCATTAGATATTTCCAGCATACTTTATCCGTCGTTGATCAAAAATTGTGAAGGGTACTCGACGAAAGGCCCGCGGGCGTCGCGCGATTGTTAAAGGGCGAATCCGGCGTGTGGGTGCCGAAAGAAGGAAATAAAAAGAAGAGACGCATAGACACGGACGGTGGTGAACGAAGAAAGAGAGAAACGGTCGTTGAAACTCGAGGTTATCTCAGTGAACAGGCATGTCCTGCCACCACGCAGCAATGTTTCCGTCTTGTACTCTCTCGTGTCCGACAAGATCTTTATTTCGTCGTGAGAAAAATTTATCTTCGCGCACCAACACCTGGCATCACCTCCCGCGATGGCTCTTCCACATACAGGGTGTTGAAAACAACCGTTCAATGACTGTGAAGTTTGTAGGACACTTTGTACACTTAACAATTCTGATTTGTATGTGTATGAAAGAAGAAGAACCTTTGGAGTTTGTGATTTGGAGATTTATGGATGTAGAAGTCTAGGGGTTATTTAGGGAGGCAAGAGTTTGCAAGTTTGGAACTGTAGGGTTTGAGGATGAAGAGTTGTGGAAATTTAGGGTTTGAGGATAGAGAGTTATGGAAAAGGAGTTTGAGGATAGGTGGATAGGTGGATGTTTAGATGGTTGAAGAGTTTGGGATTTGGGGATGCAGAGATGTGGTAGTTTAGGAATTTAAGAGATTTGGGGAACTTGGGATTTGGGGATGTGGAGTATTGGGAATTTAGGAATTTGAGAAATTTGGAATTTAGGGATGTAGGGATACAGGAGCTTAGGAATTTCGGGAACTTGGGATTTGGAGAACTTGGGATTTGGGGAACTTGGGATTTGGAGAACTTGGGATTTGGGGAACTTGGAATTTGGGGATGTGGAGTAATGGGAATTTAGGAATTTGGGAAATTTGGAATTTAGGGATGTAGGGATACAGGAGCTTAGGAATTTGGGGAACTTGGGATTTGGGGAACTTGGGATTTGGAGAACTTGGGATTTGGGGAACTTGGGATTTGGAGATGTGGAGTAATGAGAATTTAAGAATTTGGGAAATTTGGAATTTAGGTATGTAGGGATACAGGAGCTTAGGAATTTGGGGAACTTGGAATTTGAGGATGTGGAATATTGAGAATTTAGGAATTTGGAATTTAGGATTTGGGGATGTAGAGATAGAGGAACTTAGGAACTTAGGAATTTTTGAGTAATGAGAATTAAGAATTTGGGGATGTAGAGCTATAGCAATTTAGGAATTTCTGAGTGCAGCAATCTGGGGATATACAGATATAGCAACTGCAATTTGTAATAGTGTAATACTGTAATTTATAACAAAGTAACTATTATAATAACAAATGTAATTTTGAACACCCAGTACACCTTTCTCCCGTTCGCCTGGCCATCAGAGGTTGAAAGTTCACTCGCAGTCTCATCCACAAGGGGGTTCGCAAGCACGCGACGTTTGTCACTGATCAGTCGACCGACACCCACGTGGCCAAATCGATAGTGGATCCATTGAATCGCAAGCAACACCTTAACGAACGGGCTTGTGTTCCTCGTGTTGATTTGTGTCCGCTTGTATGTCGTCATTCTTCTTCGACGAAACGACATTTTTTCTCCTCTTCCTCTCGTTGCCTCGTTTATTCTTCAAGTTGATAAATCCTGAGTGATTGTTGGACTGTTTGCCTTTTGCAGCTGATTTTGCATTGATTTTAGTTAATTAATCAGACAACAGCTGCTTAGGGTTTCGTTTTTTGTGACTTGAATGATGTCGATAATTACTACTGACACTACCTAATCGATCAAGTCATCACCTACTTAGGTTTCTTGGGTACACAAGTTTTTTTATTTTCATTTCGTTTCGCTCGCAATTAATCTGACATCTGACGTCCTCATGAATATTTCGATTTTCATGCTACTATCTGTATCTGCAAAATTTCATACAACTACGTACCGATGTCAACCCACGAGTTGGCGCGTGAGGCGGAGCCAGGTGTTCAGAGCAGCGGCTCCGATTGGTCGGAACAGAAAAATGGTCTTCTTTTACTTCTGATAACCAACTCGTGCGTTGACATCCGTAGTTGTTGACGACACGTTTACGATGGTCTTCTTTTACTTCTGATAACCAACTCGTGCGTTGACATCCGTAGTTGTTGACGACACGTTTATCTGAATATCGATATCTCGCCTAAGTGGATTTACAATTTTTGTGTTTAATATTAATTTTGTTTCAATTTATATAAATCGAGGTTTAATCGAGTAAAGTGTATCGAAATGTAACTGGAAGTGTTCACGGTGGTTTTCTTTTACTTCAAGTAAAACCAATTCGTGGGTGGACACCTGTAGTTTGGTGACGACACATCGTTTATCTGAATATCGGTCGTCTGCCGATCATCGTAGAATCGTATTCTCGATTCTTCTCCCGAGGGCAATCGCTCACGATCGCTCTTACTTAACACATGTAGCCCCATTCATATGTAAATACGCAGTGTCTTTCATCGGTCGTTAAATCTCGAATTAATGTACGAGTTTGATTCACAAGTATCCGGCAGCGGCTCGTTAAACCCGATGCATATTAATAGCCTACCGCTTCGATACGCGTTAATGCGTGATGCAAACAGATACGCGCGAATCAGAGTAATAAACGGGATGAGAAATGGCGAACAGGCTTCTCGTATACGAGAGACACAGGTACATTTACCGAATGAGAAACGTAATATCAATAACGACATGCTGTTATATATCTTTTCGACCGTTATTCTCGTTGCGCTATCGACCAGTTAGAATATCGCTTCGTGATTTCATGCTGGACGTTCTGTAATCGACCAACGAGCATTTTCATCTTTGAATAATGACAGTTATCTGCGGGATGATGCATCTGTGCCGGTGATGAGCATCCTCACTAAGGATCGACGAGTTTAATAGACTCTCGTTATATTACCGGACTTGCGAAAAGGAATGCTGGAGCGATTCTGAAGATTCTTGGAAGGATTCTTTGATCTTTGGGATGTTGGGTAATTTGGGCGGTTTTTGGGAATTTTTGGGTGTGTTGACAAATTTGCGAATTGGGAATTTTGCAAATTTCGAGTTTTTGGGTATTTAAGATTGCTGTGGGGTAATTTGTGGAGTGATTATTTGACGATTTCATAAATGGGCAATTTGGTGATTTGATAATTTGGAAATTTGGGAACTTGGGAATTTCAGGATTTAATAATTTGGAAACTTGGGGAAATTTGAAATTTGAAAATTTGGAGAATTTTGGAAACTTAAGGTAATTTGGGAAAATTTGAAAATTTAGGAATTTGGGGAAATTTGGAAATTCGTGAGTTCACATAATAAAAAATTGGGAATTTGAAAAATTTCAACTAAACTTCTAAATTAATAAATCTGAAAATTTTGCAGTTAAAAATTTAGAGAGAAACATCCCCCTAAACAGACCTCAAAACTTAACAAATTCCCATTTTCTAACTTGAAATTTCACTAAACTTTTCACTTCAATAATTCATAACCCTATAGAAACCACTTATGCATCTCACGTAATCAACACTTAATACTAGATCTCTCGAACACAAGATACAAAGGCTACAAAGCTTATAAAGACTTTATATCGATACGAAAGTAAGTCGAGTTCCACAAAAAGAAAGGATGTAGGTTTCAAAATGAATGAGAAGTTTTATGGTTGCGTGACGTTCTTTGGTAATCGAGGACTGATGGTCTCATTGGTTCAATGAATAGTCATTGTTCAATCATCGTAAATGCTGAACGACAATTGCTTTCGGTATAGTTCGAAATGGAGATCAGTCATCCATAACGAGTTACAGTCGTAATTTATGATGTACTTGTGTTTCGTACCTGCTGTTCTTGTTCCATTTTTTGAACTCGATGAATAACTCACTATTTTTTCAACTAATGATATCGTTATTACTAATATACTATTAATTCTATGTACATGTATGTCGACATCAGTAGATACATTTCATTTGAAATTCGTTACAATACAAAATTTTGAATTCTGAGATAATTTGATAAATTTTGAGTGATATGAAAGTGTTAAATAACGGAATTAACGCAAAAATGAATTAATTAAAAAATCGAATTAAGAATTTAATTAAAATTCATATTCACCTCATTTGATTAATTTCGCAATTAATTATAACATGACTCAATTAAAAATTCGATTTCCTAATTTTTTTTTAATTATGAATAAATTCATAATTTTATAAAAATTGCGTACACGTTTTTCAAACGATAATTAGCTCCGTTCTGCTCGTTGCACAATCAATTAACGAGGCCCTAACTAACGTATTTATCTGTCCGTCCGCGAATTAAAAATGAGAAAAAAAGTGGTAGGAAAGATGGCGAACTGTAGGCAGCACAATTAACACCAATCAAAAGTCACGAATCGGGGCTTAACGAAAAACTTGTTCGCCACGTCGTTGCGCGAGGGGGGTCATAAATAATTTTATACTCCCCTAATGAGGACCACCAAAGCTTATAATGAATTCACAATCAACAAGTTTATTCGAGTTTAACGAATTGTATGCTCTCTCCTTTCGTTTCTTTCTCTTATTACTCGAAACTTTATCCCCGTTATATCCTTGAGCGATCAGAGAAATCTGATAAATACAAAGTCGAGCGTGGTTCATCGATGCAGGTTGAACTCGATCTGATAGCGAGACAATTAACCAATTACTATAATTAAGACACACGCCTCCACTTAGCATTTGTTCGATCGGAGCTCGCTCGTTGAATTTGCATTTGGATCCACTTCGGGCTCGACGTTCCTTTTCTGTGAGTCCCTTAACGATCTGGGAGGTTGAATTGATTTTTCTCCTTAACTGATTCACCTTCGTAACAAACGGTGCTTCAACGTTCCCTCACCTTTTATTCGTTTGTTAACCTGGTAACCGGACGTGTCGCGTTCACTCGTCATTCTTTAACTGATCGTGGTACCTTTTAACGAACTTTAATTCACAATCGTTTGGGTTATATTCGTTGGTTAATTGATGATTTTTATGCGGTTGTATAGCGTAGCGATTGATTACTTTTATTATCTGCACTGTTCACAATTTTTATACTGGTAGGGAGATTTTAATTTTGGCTATTGGGAAATTGAAGAGTGGAAGAATTTTTAGATTGAACATTTTTTGAGTTGGTAAATTTGTAAGATGATAGGTGGATTGATGGATTGATAGATTGATTGATTGGTGGATTGGTGGATTAGTGGGTTGGTGGATTGGTGGGTTGGTGGATTGATGGATAGGTGGATAGATGGGTTGGTGGATTGGTAGATTGATGGGTTGGTGGATTGGTAGATTGGTGGATTGGTGGATTGGTGGATTGGTGGATTGGTGGAGTGATGGATTGGTGGATTGGTGGATTGGTGGATTGGTGGATTGGTGGATTGGTGGATTGGTGGATTGGTGGATTGGTGGATTGGTGGATTGGTAGATTGATGGGTTGATGGATTGATGGATTGGTGGGTTGATAGATTGACTGATTGGTGGATAGGTGGATTGGTAGATTCATGGATAGGTGGATTGATGGATTGGTAGATTGATGGGTTGATGGATTGATGGATTGGTGGGTTAATAGATTGACTGATTGGTGGTAGGTGGATTGGTGGATTCATGGATAGGTGGATTCATGGATTGGTAGATTGATGGGTTGATAGATTGGTGGGTGGATAGATTGATTGATTACTGGATTGGTAGTTTGGTACATTGGTGAATTGGTAGATCAGTGTACCATAAAATTGCTAAATTGACATATTAGCAAATGGACAGATTGAAAAATGATTAAATTGTTAGATTGGCAGATTGATAGACTAACGCTCTCACAGATTGACAAATTAGCAGGTTGTTATATCATTAGATCGACATATTTGCAGATTGGTACATATTGTATATATCAATTGAGAGATTAATAGACTCAGGAACTAATAGATTCACAAATTGACAGATCGATAGATTGACACATTGACGGATTGATAGATCGATAATTTAATAAACTGAAGACTTCATATTTTATGTCATAGGAAAATTTGAATATCTACATTTGAAAGCGAGTGTCGTCGTCAAATTAAAAATAAAATCACTCCGAAAGTGGCAATATAACGCGAGTCTATTCTAAAATTCGAACATCAAGAAAAACTGAAAAGTCAGTATCTTGGGCAAGCTAAAAATGTCTAAATATATAAACGTCTAATTGTACAATGTACAAATGCAATTATTTACGAAGTGGCAATATAACGCGAGTCTATCATAAACTTCGAACATCAAAAAAAGATTAAAAGTAGACATCCTTGTCAAGTTGGAAATAACTTCATTTGTATATTTAGATATTTTTAAAGTGGTAATATAACGCGAGTCAACATCAGATGCATAAAAAGTACCTGAAAAAATGAAATAGCATAAAAATAATGAACGAGAATATGAAACACTTTAACAAACTTTCAACAGTAAATCAATATAATAATTATTTTTTATTCTCTGACATCCATCACATCATTTTCCACTGCTCTATTTAATTAACCGATTTCCACCGTTTCCTTCTGTTTTCCAGCAGAAACCCAGACGCGTACGTCACGCGTTAAATTACGGAAAACAATCCCGTTTCATTATTTAAAATGAACGAAGCGTCGTGTTTTGTGGCCAAGAAGCGGTCGCGAGTGACAAGCGCGATAAATTGATTGTACACTGACAATTTCTAATTACGCCACGGGTCACAGAATTCATTTACATTATTATCCTAGCTGCCTTACTGCACGCTCGATGCACGAGTCATACTATCGTAAATTCTCGTATATTTCTACAGATAGCTGGTAGGTGTCACAGTCGTTCGTGCTTTGCCTCTTCTTGTTCGTTGCTGTTGCAACGATAATATCTTTGTCACTTGGACTTCACATAGACTCAGCTAATTGTGGAGTTGAGGACGTTCTGGGTTTTTGTATTTGAAAATTCAGAACTTTGGGGAATTTGGGAGAGTTTGGAAAAAATGGGAAAATGGAGAAATTTGGGAAAAATGGAAAAATAGATAAAATTGGGAAAATGGGCAAAAAGTGGTAAAATATGTAAAATTGAGAAAATGGGAAAAGTGGAGAAAATGGAGAAATGGAAAAATTGAGAAAATTGGAAACATTTAGAACACTTAAAAGAACCTTGAAAATTTGAAAATTTGAAAACTGAAAACTTGGAAATTTGAGCTTAAAAATTTGAAAATTTGAAAATTAATAAATGGAAACTTGGAACCTTACAAATCTGAAAATTTGAAAATTTGGAACCTTGCAAATGCAAAAATTTGAAAATTGATAAATTGGCAACTTTGAACCTTGCAAATATGAATATCAAAAATCTCCCCAACTCAAAAATTAAAAAACAGAAATTGACAAACTGCAAATTTAAATCTGAAACTTTAAAAATTCCTAAACTCAAAATCTAGTAAATACAAGAACATACAAACCTGACAGTAATTAATTAAAAAAATATCGGAATGTGATAATTAAGATTAGATTAGATCACCCAGGGTGGTAAAATTCCACGTACCATCCCGGTGTTCAATTCATCATCTCCCTTCCCCGGCACATAATCACTTAAATCATCTTCTCAATTGGTTATCGTAGATCGTAGATGAATCAAGACCTTTTTTAGATGTATCCAGGCAGGTGTCTGAACCCGGCACTATTAAATAATACAGTTCAACAGGGTCTCGTATACATGGCGTAATACGATTAACCGCATCACCATAGGATCCCATGTAGCCACGCTGTCGCATCGACGGGGGGTCTCCTAGCATTAGATCCATAATCTATAGTCCAGTCTGGTTTACAGCGTTCGTTATGTTACTCGAATGATTTATGACATCTAGGATGCTTTAACTGGCGACGGTGATTACACGGTCACGCGCGAGTCTGCCCATTAAACGTCACAAACCGACAACGTGTATCACTATCGTCGCTTTCTGTCACGCTCATGTTTCTAGTTCACTGATTTTATCGGATGGCCTGATAAATCGATGTCGAAGAAATCGCGGGTAGCGCTGTGAAATGCGCGGTAGGGAGTATTATTTTTTTACGCTATTTAGGGATATTTAGAGTTTCAACTTTTTTAATTAGTGGGGTTTGTAAGTTCTACGAATTTGAGCTTTGGTAGTTTGAGGATTTGGGTATTTTGGAAATTTTGGGAATTTGGGATTTTGGAATTTAGGGAATTTGAGGACTTTGGGAATTTTGGGATTTGGGGATTTGGGGATTTTGGGGATTTTGGGGATTTGGGATTTTGGAATTTTAGGAATTTTGGGAATTTTGGGAATTTTGGGTATTTTGGGAATTTTGGGATTTGGAGATTTTGAGGATTTGGAGAATTTCGGGATTTTGGGTGTTTTGGGGATTCGGGAAATTTCGGTATTTTGGGTGTTAGGGATTTTGGGAACATTGGGTTTTGGGGATTTTGTTGTTTGAGAATTTTGGGATTTGGTAATTAAGAGAATCGGGAAATTGGGAAAATAGGAAATTAGGAAGTTGGAAAATTGGGAAATTTTAGAAATTGAAAATTGGGAAATTAGGAATTTGGGAAACTTGAAAACTGGAAAATTGGAAAATGGGGAAATTGGGAAACTTGAAACCATGAAAACTGGGAAATGGGGAAATTATGAAATTGGGAAACTTGAAACAATAAAAACTGGGAATTAGGGAAACTTGAAAACTGAGAAATTGAAAAATTAGGAAATTAGAAAGTTGGGAAATTGGAAAACTTGAAAACTTGAAAACTGGAAAATGGGGAAATTGGGAAATTGGGAAATTGGGAACCTGGAAAACTGGAAAATTGGGAAATTAGGAAATTGGGAAACTTGAAAACTGAAAAATTGGAAAATTAGGGAATTAGGAAATTAGGAAATTAGAAAGTTGGGAAATTGGAAAACTTGAAAACTTGAAAACTGAGAAATTGGGAAATTAGAAAATTGAGAAACTTGAAAACTGGGAAATTGGGAAACTTGAAATCTTGGGAAAATTGGGAAGCTTGAAAACTGAGAAATTGGGTAATTGGAAAATTGAAAAATTAGGGAATTCGGAAATTAAAAAATTGGAAATTTGATAATTTTGAGATTTTGTTATTTGATAATTTAAGAATTTGGAAATTCGTTAATTTATCTATTTGTTAATTTCACCGTCTACTGATTTGATAATTCAACAGTGTAATAATTCCTCAGCTTGTTAATCTAACATTTTAACAATTTGACAACGTAATAACTCGCCCACTAAAAATTCGTCTACACCATTGATTACAAAATCTCCTAAGTTGAAACTGAAAAGAGGACGATTGCAACCACCGAGCGACCTTTTCTTCCATCGAACACGATACCGATCTGACGATAGCTTCCAATGGAATTCCTTTATCTTCTTTCTGATTCCTTCTTTTTTTCTGATCCTTTCTGTACCGTTACGCTGGCCTTCGCCATATCGATCCCCCTTCGATTCCCAGATTGCAATATGTCAGCTGAAATGGTCCAACGTTACCATCTTGCTATAATTCACATAGTTGTATAGGTTACGAATCGACCTTTCGTATAACGACCCGGATGGATCACGACGATATTTCTTTTTCGATATAAATAAGAGAGAACGATGCTCTTTTGTAACAGTTACTGCTCCCAGAAATTGTATATCCCACAATGTACTCCTGCTAATGATCTTCTAATAATTATTAGTTTATTGTAATTTTAGGGAAGTTTAGAGATTTGACAATTAGTAAATTTGAAGATTTTTAACGTGTGAGAATTTGGGGATGGGTTTGGAGATGTGAAGATTTGCAAATTTTGCATTTCTAGGGATGAGAAGATTTTGGGAATTTGAGAAGTTAAGAATGGGGAGATTTTAGGATGTGAGTGTATGTATGTGAATATGAGAATTTAATGATATGCAGATTTGAGGATATGTGGATTTGAAGATGTGTGGATTTGAGGATATGTGGATTTCAGCATATGTGGATTTGAGGATATGTGGGTTTGAGTATTTGTGGATCTGAGAATGCGTGGATATGAGGATATTTGGATTTGAGAATATGTGGATTTGAAGATATGTGGATTTCAGCATATGTGGATTTGAGGATATATGGATTTCAGCATATGTGGATTTGAGGATATGTGGATTTGAGAATGCGTGGATATGAGGATATGTAGATTTGAGGATATGTAGATTTGAGGATATGTGGATTTGAGGATATGTAGATTTGAGAATGCGTGGATTTGAGGATATTTGGATTTGA
The DNA here is from genome assembly GCA_963576845.1 of Megachile leachella. NCBI lineage: Eukaryota > Metazoa > Arthropoda > Insecta > Hymenoptera > Megachilidae > Megachile > Megachile leachella. Next base: position 6,035,847 of record OY756259.1, on the reverse strand, counting down.
GAATGCGTGAATTTGAGAATATGTGGATTTGAAGATATGTGGATTTGAGGATATGTGGATTTGAGGACGTGTGGATTTGAGGATATGTGGATTTGAGAATGCGTGAATTTGAGAATATGTGGATTTGAAGATATGTGGATTTGAGGATATGTGGATTTAAGGATATGTGGATTTGAGCATATGTGTATTTGAGTATGTGCGGATTTGAGAATGCGTGGATTTGAGGATATTTGCATTTGAGAATACGTAATTTTGGGAATGTAACAATTTAGTGATATGTAGATTTGAGAATATATGGATTTCGGAATGTGAAACTCACTCTAACATCTCTCTAAACATCCCTAACTTGCAATAATTACATTCTTCCGTTCAACACCCCTATAAAACATACATCACACGTATCTAATATCTGTCCGCAACATAACTATCACATTTAATATCTTTTCATAATAAACCTCCTCTGCTAACATCATTACTCCGTCCCAAAGCTGCGTAGCAAGTACGATAACCGGAGCTGTTATATAAATCACGGTTGTTCTGGTGGCCGCAACGGTACAGTGACAAAAAAAGACGTTTGTTCATCGGTGGAACGAGAACATGGCACTTTCCTGAATCACGCTTATCGGTCGTTCGATGAGTGGTTACATCTTAATAAGGAGGCCAGAGAAGAAGCAGCGCGGCTCAGCAGCGGCGCGAATTCATCGCCTTGGCTCGGATGTTATTAATGGCCCTGGTCTTGTTAGCGATTTTCGCAGGGGCACTCGGCTGCCACAGGGGAAAAGATACACCAGTGATATATTAATTTATTAACTAGTTTATTTATACGGCTTAAAGAGGCCCCTCTACAAGCTTCGGGGCTCAGGGGCCCCTCGGGGATCCGGCCGGCCAGAAACCGGCCATAATTCAATCCGTGGATCTTCCCAGTCCCCGTTGGCAGTTTTCTACGCTAAATCACTATACACCGACGTGTCGATTGCATCTTCGAGCCTGCACGTGCCTGGGTAACCTTCGTGGCTGCTGAAGTTTAGATAAAACGACATTTTACGATAGTTTTAGATGCTGCTTTCAAAAGGGTGATAGAGATGATTTTTAGTCAGATGAATTAGTGAACTAGTATGGGTAAATGTGGGATACTAATATGCATATGTGAATGTGTGACATTAATATGCACATGTACATGTGTGACATTAATATGCATATGTACATGTGTGATATTAATATGCATATGTACATGTGTGATATTAATATGCACATATGAATGTATGATATAGTATGCACATGTGAATGTGTGATATTAATCTGCACATGTGAATGTGAGACATTAGTATGCACAAGTACATGTGTAACATTAATATGTACAGATGAATATGTGACATTCGTATGTACATATAAATGTGCCATATTAGTAGGTTCAGGTGAATGTGTGACATTAGTATGCACATGTACATGTGTGACATTAATATGTACAGATGAATGTGTGACATTCGTATGTACATATAAATGTGTCATATTAGTATGTTCAGGTGAATGTGTGACATTAGTATGCACATGTGAATGTGTGACATTAGTGTGTACATATAAATGTGTGATATTAATATGTACAGGTGAAAGTATGAAATTAGTATGTACAGATGAATATGTGATATTAATATGAACATATAAATGTGTGATATGAATATGAACATGTGAATGTGTAATATTAATACGTATGAAATGTGGTAACTATGTACTTTCTCTTACAAACGATACTAGACATATTATTTCTATTCCAGCAGTTACAAAGTATACCATACAATTTACCAGTATTCCAAATGCCACTGATCTTAACCTATCTCACGAATGATAGACTTTCCAGCTCGGAATTCCTTGATAACCATTACAAACAACTCGCACGTGTTGTTCTTCTTCCCGTATCATTTCCCGAAATCACGATCGAAAGGACAGTGTTTCTGGAGCAAAGCATCGAACCGTATTATCCAGGGACTGCAGTTACCACCGCAGTTACACCTGCAGCCGTTCTTCTATCGAACCTAATGACTCCGATCGCAATCGCAATAACAGCAATTGCTCGAATCAGATTCGTGTATCGCGTATTCTGTGTTATTTGCACATACAATTCCTGTTTCGAATCGAGGCTGCACACTCGTATCCCGTAAATTGAGAAGGATACATAAGTTGCTTGTATCTGTACCAGTTCTTGTGCGTTCACGGCGCATCCTTTACGCTCGAGGACGATAACGGCAGACAAATTTCGATTCGATATCGTTTCTTCGTAATTGTTATTCGAGGTTCTTAAAATTAATCTATCCGCGTAAAAGCGAATTCTTGTAATAAAATAAAAAAATAAAATCGACTTAATATCGGGGACTGAATTTCCGATGCTTATTTCATCGAAGTACCAGTCTTCGTTTATTTTAGTGCGTAAAAATTATCCTTTGATAAAGGTGATATTCAAAAATTATTTTTGTAGACTTGATATCAGGTGAATTTAACATCCAGCACTTATGTTGTATTTTTCTTCAAGAAGCTTTTAAAAAGATATCTGCATTTAGAGATATCTGTGTTCAATACACTGTCATATGTGTCACATGTGAGACATGTTCCTTGATTATGCAATCGTTAGATTGATTAATGATGGAAACTTTGACGTTCGTTGTTAATCCGCGAGTTAATTGTGCATACACGAAGCAGGTAAAAGGTAAAATCTTGCGGTTGCGTGATGAAAATTGAAGAATTAATGGTGTCTTCTGAATAGCTTGATTTTGTAATTGTTTATCTTAGTAAGTGAAATGACTTTGTTAAAAATACGGTGATTGGTAATATTTCTAGATTCTAATTGAATTAGCATCCACACTTTCAGATTACAAAATTTATATACCAGGTATGGGTTAATAATTCATTTCTATGCTTGATTACAGTAGACAAAGCGCATTCACGGTCTAAACTGTTATTTTGTTACTACCACCTTTCAAAACGCCAATGTTCTTCGAGTTAGCCTCACATTTTGTGGAGTCTACTTTCAAACCAAATAGTTGCGTTTTCGTGTTCAATCAAAAGAAAAACGCGTGTATAAGCCGTCTTGTGGAAACTTGCGACTATTAACGCAGTATGTTTCTACTTTGGTATCTAAAATGCAAAAACTCATGGGTTGACACAACCATCATCGACAGCAAGAATCACTTCGGAAGACAACGCTATTTGATGGATCAGGTTCGTGGCTGAAATCATGTGAAAACAGTTAATATCGCTACCGTCCGCACATAATCAGTTTGAAACATGCATTAATCGAAAAGCGTCCAGATTAGGCCAGTAGACAAGGAAAAATGATTTTGCAACATGACGCATCACACACAGAAGATGGTTAAAGGCACCATTTCACTTGGTTGGGAACTTGAGATACTCATCAAACTTGGCCTTTCACTTGTTTTCATTGATAGCTCACTTTTGCAGGAATGCAACAATTAAGGTGTCGAAAAATTGCGGGATTGGTTTAAAGATGTGGACAATTTTTTTGAGGAGGGCATTTGAAGATAATAGTAGATGATATTTTGAACAAAGCATTTTTTTCTTGTTTTCAAACTTGAATTGTCTTCGTCCAAAAGAAAAATTCAGAACTATTAATTAGTACACCTGGTTTATACAAGCTGGTATAGCAACCTGGTATTTATACAAGCTGCATTAAAGAATATATAGAATGAAATACAAGTCCTATAAGAACGATATAAAATATCTACTTGAAGGACATTTGAAGGACAGATGACAGTAGAGGGTTCTTTCCTTGTTTCCAAACTAAAATTGCTTTGGTAAACAAAAATTGAGAACTATTACTGGTTCTGACTCTTCGGTAAGAAGAAAATACACGGCTCGAAGAAGTTCAGGCAGCAGAGAGCAAGCTGGGATAATTGTATCGCTCGCAGGACGATTCGTCTCTGTCGACCTTATCTCGCCGCTAATTTGTTCGATAGGTCGAAGCAGCGAAGGAACGCCGGCGTCGTGAAACCACGCCGAGTAAATCCTTGCGTATCTGTGCCTCGCGAACGTAACTAGAGTGAACGATACGCAGGTTACCACCACTCTTAGTGAATCGTGCTCTAAGAATTTATAGTCCGCCACGGGAAATTACCATTGCCAGGATCCTGCACAGCCCATGTCCCCCCTGATACTCCCTCGAAGGTAAATTATGATCCGGTCTCCGTTTAGATAACCACGGGGATGAATTTAGAAGGGGGCGAGATAATCGACCGTTCGTAAATATCTTCGACGATGCTTTTACTCTGAATTCCGGGACCTGCTTCCTTTGCCTTGCCCTTTTGGAAGTTCGATTAATTGCCGCGGTTAATTGGGGATTTAGATAATGGAGACCTCTGAACGAGTTTGACTTTCTGGTTTTGGCTTTTCTCACGGTTTAGGTTGACCTTGGAACTTTATGAGGTTCAACCAGGCGAGTTTTAGAGTTATTGACTCTTGGAAGGTGTCTGGAATTTGGAAGATTTTTGTGGACTTTTTTCATGAAATATTTGTCAAATTCTAAGATGCAGCTTTCCCAAAATTAATAATACAATATATAGTTTTTTTCAAAGTAAATATCCAAAATATTTCTAAACTTATTATTTCACATATGGTTTTTCTAAAATTAAAATTCCAAACCTCAGACATAATTTGTCCAAAATTAATAACCTAACACTAGAACACTAAAACAGTTTTTCCAAAATTTCATTCACAAACACGTGTGTCACCGAAGGTCCTCAATGAAGAAAAAAATACTGATCTCTGAATCCTTGTCCAGGCTTTAAAGAAGCGATCACTCGTCCCAACACGCACACGTACTCCCCGAAAATTAAAGAAACATCATGCACGCCGAATGTCCCAGTCATTAAGAGGCCGTCCTCCCAAAAAAAGGCTTCAAGCTGCGAATTTAGATACTACGGTCTCCTAATGATCGCGAATCGCATATATTCGGGCACCCACGTGGCACGAGAATTCCATTCGCAGGGTATCTCATTAAACAGGGGGATAAGAAGACGGAGTGGAAGAAGAAGGAATAATAAAAAAAAAAATAAAGAAAGAAGACACTTCTCGTTATGCGTGTACCGATATTCGTTCGCTGGAGTTTCCTCGAACCGGTCGAGTCACTCGTTCGACACGCGAATGTCCCACATGTGTGTTGGCTCGATATCTGATCGATTCAGACGCGAATTGTCACCTGACGAACATAAACGTGGGATGGCTTTCGTCCAATAATCATTATATCAAATATTTGTACAGGGAACTGTGGGGTACAGTTAAGTATTGGATCTTTTCGTTTTCGAAGTAGAATTGTTGGATGTTTAAAGAAGTGCTCGTATGTTCGAAAGATGTTTTGTAAAGTTTTGTGAGAAATTCTTTAATGTGTGAAATTTTTAGGGGCAATGTTTGTAAATATCAATTGCAATTTTGGGAGGTAATTTAGTAACTTCTGTTGCAATATTTAGGAATTTTAGAAGTACTGATCTTATGAATTTTTAAGTCTCTGAGTTTTATGTTTGAGTTAGGAAACCTTTTAATTTTCGTTATCGAATTACAGAGTTATTAAGTAAGGACTTAAATAATTTATCAATTTATCAATTTGTCAATTTGTCAATTTGTCAATTTGTTAATTTGTCGATTTGTTAATTTTTCAATTTGGCAATTTGCTAATTTGGCAAATTAGCAATTTTTCAATTTATTAATTTGACAATTTGTAAATTCACCAATTCACCAATTTACCAATTTACCAATTTACCAATTTACCAATTTATTAATTTACCAATTTACCAATTTATCAATTTACCAATTTACCAATTTATTAATTTACCAATTTACCAATTTACCAATTTACCAATTTACCAATTTATCAACTTATCAACTTATCAATTTATCAATTTATCAATTTACCAATACACCAATTTATTAAATTTTCAAATTATGAATTTAACAAATCACTAAACTACTAAATTATTAAATTATGAAGTACCTGAATATTTTCTCAAATTTCCAGAATTTCCAATTTCCAAATTTCCAAGTTTCGAAGATTTCAAATTTTAAACTGTTCTATACCCAAAGCTCCAAATTTCAGAAATTTCCAAATTCTAAAAATCCTGAATCTCCAAATACAAAAGACTTTAGCCATCTTTAAATCATCTTGACTTGTTTCACTCGAAAACACACAAAGATCCAGCTCACAATTTTCTCGGCTATTTGAAGCATCCTCTTTCCCTTTTTTCACACTCTTTTCCCCTGATACCGGTTTCTTCGCGTTCATAGTTGGTTGCTCCCTTTGCAGCACGAAGCTGGGTACATTTCAGTCGCGTAATTTAATCCACGAGCAATGCCGAGCCGCTTGATTACGAGAACTGGGAAATTTTCATAATCTTCTTCATCATCCTTAGCCATGCGCTCGTGCTATCGGGATTCTCTGCTCGATTTACCTTTTAATATTAAAAGGACGTGTATAGGTTCCCTTAATAAGTCCGATTCGTTCATTAAGTTACGGATAGGGGCGAGTTTTTATGAGCTTTAATGCAGCTGACTCTTTCGAGTTCTTGTTTCATATCTTGCGAGTGTAAAGCATTGAATTAAATTATTTATGCACCAGTTTGCACTCTTTGTGTATGCTTGTTTCTAACCTTTGTGTAAACTGATATCAATACTTTGTATACGGTTAAATATTTTCCGTAAAAATTCAAGCTCTTTATTATAGGGAAACATTCTATGGTGAATTGACATAAATTTAAATTCTTAATTTTATTATGGTGGGACTATTTAAGATATGTCATCAACATACTGTGGGAAGTTTCTGAATTTATAGCTTGAAATTTTTTAAAATCGCATTTTGTATTATTATACATATACATATGTGTATAGATATGTGATCCACATGAATATTCCAAATTATTACAAATTTTTATTCACACATGAATCATCCATATTCAAAATAATATAACAAATACCATAAAATCAAGAAGTAAATCAGTAACCAAAATAAATTACCTAAAGACTTAAAAGACTGAGAAATTGGAAATCTTTTTATTCGCCAGAAATTGATAAGAAGCCGAATGTTGACTCTTCGTCGTTCTCCTTTTAAGGAAAGAGGAACAGAGAGAAGATACGTTGTTCTGACAAGAAAAGGCGTCCTCTTCTTCTTTTTCTTCATTCACTTCTCGTCTGCGCGTTGCCGTAGTTTCTTTTCGATCGACTCGACCCTGTGAGGTCCGGATTACTTTGTCACGCGTGAAATAAAATTAGCACCTCGCTGGACCGTGTGTACGCGGATTTATTGACTGATAGGATGATATTATCGTGAGATAAGCTTGAACGAGATATGTCGCAATTTTTATGCGGTTTCTTGCCTCGATTAAACCCTCGAACATGCGAATCGGATACTGCTCACTGATAAACTTTCTTTTAATTCGTTTTCTTCGACTTGGAGATCGTATTTTTGCTTCTTGCGAATCTTATCGAAATTTCTGGATTTTTTCCAGGATTTCTGGGGTAAAATTTCGATTGCCTATTAATTTAAAATTGATGTAAAACTATTGATTCATTGTTTATTTTATTTTAGAAAGAATGAAATATTTCAAATGTGTAATATTAAATTTTGTCAAATTTGGTTGATTGAACATTTTTTTAAATTTTGCTCTCAAACTTTAAAACATCGTAGGTAAATAAATTAAAGACATTTTGTTTACTAAATTTGTATTTTTTTCTATTTATTAATTTAAAGACGATTATTAGCAAGATTTTATTTCAAAATTATAAAATTTAATTTCATGTGTGAAAATTTGAGTGATGTAGGTTTAGCATCCTCCATTTTATAAAGGGTGTATATTCAGAGTTGTACACAGTTCTGTAGCCTAAAAGCATAATTCTGATATCACAACGACGCCCATGAGCTTTCGAAAAAATAGTGAAACAATATCGCAAACGATTCGATGACCGTCGTATCTCTAATATTTCCTCTCCGGATTATCCAGCATCGATTCTATCCGCGGTATCATGGTGATTTCAATGCCGGCATCGGTATTACAAGTTCAAGCGCGCCCCGTGTTTTCGCGAGACGTGTTAATCGGCCGTTTAATTCGAAAGCACGTACTGGTACGTGTACGGATTATATCGAACGCATAATGTGAGCGTTTTAAGAGCCGGGAAATATCTCGAGCGCGTATATTGCCGCAGTTAGCTCGAACATGCTGAGCGGCCCCGTTAATTTCACTAATTAAGTTAGCGACCGACCGCCCCTTCGTCTTATAAGCGTCATTTATACCTTTTTCCCTTTTTTCCTTCTCTTTGCAAGCATCAATTTCTTGCCTTCTTGTTTCCGTCGACTTCCTTCGATGCTGTTATTTTCTTGCCTTCGGAAATCTCTTTAGTAATAGTTTCCTTTATTATGAGAAATAAATATTTAACTTGCAGAACTCAGTCGACTTTTGTTACGTAAATCTTTTTTAGCTTATGCATTTATTTTGATCGAGTGATGGATTAGATAATTTGTAACATGGTATATCGGTTGATACATCAGTTATAAATTAGTTAATATATTTATTAAGTAGTTATTGTACATTAATCTATCGATACATCAATCACTATACAGGGTGTTACCTGTAACGCTACTCACAATTTTTCTCCCACTTGCCACCTTACGAAAAAAAGTTTAGAACAATATTTGCAGGGTATGAAGTGCACAATATTAGCAAAGCAAATTTTGAAAACAGTTTGTTGTCTTGGCAAAGTCACCTGGGTTTTTTAAATAGGAACATTTTATTCATAGCTTTAGAGCACATCGAGACGAATTCGAAACATATTTTACATGATATTTTTATTGACATATTACTCGATTTTTCTGTGAAATCATCAAATTGTCATGTTTATGTAAAATAAGATGTTTAAATGAACTCCTTAAGGAACAAAATAATAGATATATGAATACTGTGTTTGAAAGTTAAGATAACTGTATATTTACCCGAGACAGACAGAATTTATAAGTCGTTAAAGACTTATGCTGAATGACGCGAGCTGACAACCGGATGAACGATCAAGTTTTTGCACGAGCCTGAACGTCTGTCAACGATGTACGATCTTCATTTCCTGAGGGATTCAATGAGAGATCATTTCGCGGAAATGTGTTTTAGTTAATGAAACGTTTGAGATGAATTTAGCTAACGAAGTTTCTAATTTTGTACAGAGTTCAATACAGATCACAGATCTACTTTAGATAACTTTAGATCTACTTTAGATTTAGTACAGACCTGCTTTAGATAAGTCGTGTACATTGACAGATTTTTTAATTCAAAAATTTTTCAAGAACATTGAACTCGCTATCTGAACCTCAGGTAGAAAATTAAAGACCCTCTGTTCTGAATCTCAGGTACAAATTAAAGAAATTGTGTTCCGAACCTCACACAGAAAATGAAGTATTCCGAACCATAAAAAATTGAAACTCTCGTTCTGCACCTCAGGTAGAAAAATGAACACCTTCACCTCATATAAAACACCCAAAAAAAAAATCGTGTTCCGAACACGAGAAAGTTGATGGCCCTTCCGAGCCTCGGAAGATTGAAAAACCCTGAAAATCGACAGATTCGTTTACGGCAATAAATCAATCGAGTCACGTAAGCGATAGAATTCGGGGTCGATAGACAGCGACCCCAAAAAAATGAATCGAAAGCACGGCAGCCCACTCGGCGATACTCTGTGAATATATTTTCATAAATTAGGATTCTTCACGCGAGTCGAGCGTCGATTTTGGAGATCTTCGTGGGCGTACGGTCCCCGTAATCGTCAAAACAAAACGACATAATTAAGAGATCCATTACGCGGGCCACTCTCCCTGCGCGGAATATTATCTATTATTAATTCAATCGACGGGGGCCGATACTCTTAATTACCGATTCGCCGTGACTTTCGTCGATTTCGATTCTCCAAGAAGATCGACGAGTTCCAGGAATACGTTCGCCGAGATTTAGGTTCCCTGTGGTGGGTTGGGTCGCACAAAAAGAGCCTTCTCTTGGAATTTACTCGGCTAATGATGCTGTCGTTATTTTTATGTTCCAACGATCAGTTTCGTGCTTTTCCAGACGAGTTCTGATTGGCTGCCTACTTACGCTCGACGACGTATTTGGAAGTCGATACACGATTTATTGACAGGAATTGATTTTTGAGAAGCATGATTTTTAGAAATATTATTGAGGGATTAAGTAGGTAGATAAGTAGATAAATTATTATATGTGTGGTGTCTCGCATATCAAAAATAATTATAAACCTTACATGTCAATTAAAAAATTATTGTAAACTTCATATATTAAAAATAAACATAAATTAAATAATAATTATATCAATTAAAAAAATAATTATAAATCTCATATATCAATTAAAAAATATTACATTAATATCACATGTGTGATACCTTAAAAACATCACATATGTAATACCCTAAAAGTATAAAAAATATAACATATGTGATACCTCAAAGGTATCAAACATATCTGCTATAAAAAATAGCACATATGTGGTCAGTATGTGATACCTCAAAAATATAAAAATAGCATATGTGTGAAACCTCAGTAGTAATATCTCATATGTGAAAAATAGCACATATATGATACCTCAAAAATATAAAAAATATCACATATGTAATAACTCAAAAGAATCGAAAATATCACATATGTGATACCTCAAAGGTACCAAACATATCACATATGAAGAATATAAAAAATAGCACATGTGTGGTCAGTATATGATACCTCAAAAATATAAAAATAGCACATGTGTGTATCCTCAGTACGTGATATCGCACATGTGAAAAATATCACATATAATATACCTCAAAAATATAAAAAATATCACATATGTAGTACCTCAAAAGTACCAAAAATATCATATATATGATACCTCAAAACTATAAAAAATATCACATATGTAATACTTCAAAAGTACCATAAATATCACATATGTGATACCTCAAAAATATAAAAAATAGCACATGTATGAAACCTCAGTATGTGACATCTCACATATGAAAAATATCACATATGTGACACCTCCGTATGTATGTTGCAAATCTCACATATCAAATGATCCTACACCACAAAGTTACCACCATCAACCCCTAACCTAACCAACACGAATTCCTGTTCCCTCCACAAAGAACCTGACAGATAATCGCGCATCAAAGCACTTCCTCCACAGCTATAAAAACCTCCATCGCCTTAGAAAGTCCCTAAACAAAGATGCACCGTTTTAAAATCAACCCCACAGAACAAAGCTTTATCCATGGAATCGAAGAAGCTGCAGCCAACGATTGTACCTCGTTCAATGGAAACACGCCACGTAACAAACTACCGGTGATTGTTTGCCGATCGTAAATCACAAGTTGAATTCTGCACTCTCGATTTTTTCCCACGTAGAGACTTTAATCCTTCGCGTTAATCATGAGAAATCGCGGTGCGTGCAGCCTATATACCTGTTCTTTTGGCATCCACGGTCAATGACGAGAGTCACACTTGTGCGTATATACTACGGTCCCGTGCTTATGGTTTTTAATACCGAGATGACAAATATGGTGTATTTAGCGATATTTATGCGAGCGGATCACGTCAGCTTCCGCTGACTGGACTATCCGGATTATCTTGTCCTAATGAAATATTGCTGCGGTCATTTATCGCTACGTAACCTGCCGTAACTGTCCCGTCGCGGGTGATATTAAGTTACTCGCAGCCATGGGACACCATGGAAATGCGGGATCGAGGGTTTTGGGAATTTGGAAGTGGATTACCGTCCGCGTTTTGAAAAGTGTGATGAATGAGAGAGGTGGGATCTCGACTCGGGGTGGATTTTGGTTGTGAGGTGAAATGGGGGAAGATTTATTTTTATTTTATTGTTTGATTAATTTTGCTAGTCTTGGAATTTTGGCACGTGAGAATTTGGGAATTTAATAATTTAAATAATTTTTTTTGTAATAACACAACAGACGCTTTTTCTTTGACCGATTCAATCGCAGCTTTCTTCTTCTTTCGTTATTCCCTGTTTCTACCGTCAATTAAACCAGTAAACGTAGTCTAAATTCAGGATTTATGTGTATGGGAATTTTAGTCTGGGAAAATTAGAAGTCTAGCGAAATTCTATTGAAATTCTATGAAGTAGTAAAATTTGAAAATTTTGAAAATAACAACTTTTGTAATATTAGAATTTTGAAATATGTATTCTCATTCCCATAATTAATTTCTCCAAAACTGTGTACTCCTACCCTAATTTAATAAGAAACCCATCACCTTATTTTACTGCACAAATCCTATCCCTAAATCCCTAACTCTAACCCCAATATATTAAAATTAGAGCAACGCATACACTCCAACACTAATTCAACCTAATCTCCTGTACCTAAAATTTGCACCCTCCATTCACCCCATTCCAAGAAACCAACTTGTCGAAGCCTTAACACAGATCTCCAGCGCAATCCAATCATCCCCTCAGCATACAAGGTGCCAAGTGATCCGACAAGCGTTGAAACCCAATCGTTCTTGCGTCCTTTCCCGAAGAGGCAGAAATCGAAACCTTTCTCGCGTCTGTTGAAATTTGTTCGTTCCGCGCGTGGGCGCGTACCAAGGTTCGTTTGCTCTCGACTTTTTCGCCGTTTCTTTTTCTCTTCTTCTCGGTCGCATCAGAGGAGCCTGGCACAAGGTTGCGACGTCCCTTCTGCGGGCCGAGCATAAGTTATACGCGTATTATGCGGCTGCCGTGCAGCCGGCAGCATCACGAAACGGTAACACGAGAAACCGGACCCCTCTTCTTCTTCTTCTTCTTCTTCGTCCACGCTCGCGTGCACGCTTGTGGGTGTAGGAAGTTGCGCTGCTACCTCGAAGACGGCTCGTTTCGTCGATTTCCACCGCGATAAAATCCGCTACCGCGCCACTGTTCCATGCGAACACGCCTAATCCTCGTAAAAATGTCCGCGATCGGACAAACGAAACCTCTACCCCCGTGGAGAGATGTCCATGGGACTCCCATTACACGCTGACTCCCTAATTTGGAGCTTTCGGACCCGTTTCCGGTGCGCCATTGTTCCGCGGTTGTCTGATAAGCGTGACGTGTTGAGGGAACAAAAGGGTTGTCATGGGGTTTCTATGGAAGGAAATGATAGTGTTTGTGTATGCTGTGAAGGGTATTTTCGTTTCATGAATTGTCGTAATTAATTTGCGAGAATTTCTTGATAATTCATAATTTGCAGGATTGTAGATATTTTTGGAAATTTCGGAATTGATTTTGCTGTAATTTAAATGCGATAATTCGATGAATATTTAGATTATTATTTCTAGGTTTTGGAGCAATATTTTCAGATCTAACTATTTTTGTAAGCAGATGTTACTAGACATGAAAATTTGATAAGTATGGTAGCCCTAGAAATCGCAGTATCTCTAAATCTCAATGTTTCCAGGTAACAATAATTGCACCTCGACTTAAATATCCCTAGATTTCAATCCTATAACAATTACCATACAACTAAAACTAAGTATTAAGCTAACAGTTCACTCTGAAAAGAATCCCAAAGCAATTGAATGTCTTATGAATTTCATAATCATACGACGAGAAAGTTCATCAACATACAAACGATCGATAAAGTACGCCTAAGTGATATTTAAATAACCAATTCGATATCATTAACCGAAAGTTCTTTGCTTCCGATAATACCCGATCATTCATTGAACCGTTTAATCCGGAGGACACGCACGTGTCCCCGTGTGAGTGTGTTCACAGTCAGGTTACAAAACTATAGAAGATAAATGGACCCCTTGTCAAGACGGTGTTTTATTGGACGGCCGTCTCTCTATCAAACTAATGGTCTTTTCATTAAACATTCCCAAGCTTTATCTTGGACCTATTAATTTACATTCTATCGTGGGATCCTTCACAGCCACTGGCCGCGTGCCTAACAGTTAATCACTGGTTATTGGAATCGCATTTGCCTTTGGAAATCGAAGGTTTTCGTCGGTTTAATTTATTGTTATTCGATGGAGGTTTCGCGGTTTGACCGAGAAAGAAAGTATTCGGATTCTTTTCGACTTAGGTCATTTTCGGTTCACTGATCGCTGGTTTCAATGGGTAAACATTGGGCAATGTAAATAGCGTTTGGTAGGAATTTCTTAATGATGTTGGTTATAGATTCTTTGTAAATCAATAGAACATTGTGTTTGACAACTATTAATTGCTGTAATGTAGTTATATTATTCATAGAGGTACTTTCACTTCTGTTGTGGTTGTTTGAAATTGTATGAAGAATTTGGGTCACTACACACTTGTGGTATAGTTTATATGCAATGAAAGAAGACTTTGTCAAAAATAATTCAAAGGAAATTTTAGAATATTAAGGTCTTGAACATTTGGAATTATGAATATTTACATGTTTCAGAATTTAGGTACTTTTAAATATGGGGATTTGTAAGGTGGGAAGATGAAAAATTGGAGAATTGGTGAATTGAAGAATTGAAGAATTGAAGAATTGAAGAATTGAAGAATTGAAGAATTGAAGAATTGAAGAATTGAAGAATTGAAGAATTGAAGAATTGGAGAATTGAAGAATTGAAGAATTGAAGAATTGAAGAATTGAAAAATTGAAAGATTCAGGAATTGAGGAACTGAGAAATTAAGAAAGTCAGGAAATCAGGAACAGAGGAACTAAGGAACTGAGGAATTGTGGAATAATGGAATTGAGGAATTGAAAAATTGGAAAATTGGAAAATTGGAAAATTGGAAAATTGAAGAATTGAAGAATTGAAGAATTGAAGAATTGGAGAATTGAAGAATTGGAGAATTGCAGTATTGCAGAATTGATATATTAACAAATTGACAAATTGACAAATTGACAAATTGACAAATTGAAAAATTGGAAAATAGAAAAATTGAAAAATTGATCAATTGAAAATTTGAAAAATTGAAAAATTGAAAAATTGAAAAATTGAAAAATTGAAAAATTGAAAAATTGAAAAATTGAAAAATCGAAAAATCGAAAAATTGATAAATTGAAAAATTGAAAAGTTGAAGCCTATAAAATCACAAATCAAAAAATTAAAGATCTGAAACTTCAAGAATCCAAGCATTCTAAAATTTAATAACTCAAGCATAAAAAAATCCAAAAATACGAAAAATCCAAAACTAAAAATACCATCAATTTCGTAAAACATCCCTTTACGCGGTGTTCAGAAAATTTCATCTAGTCTAAGTCCTCCGTATCCTCAGTGCCATATACATCCGCAACATCGTAACACATCCAAGTGAAAAAAATCTTAAAACGAATTGCGAGCAAGTACACGGTACCCAGTCCGCGATCGTAGATCTCGCAAAGAGCGCATGCATCGTTGTTGATCGTCGAGGGGGCATAGAAACTCGCATCCATTATCGCGTGTACGCCAGTAAAAGGTTCGTAGTCTCGTTTTGGAGCGCGTTCGTGCGGTTTGGAGCGCGGCAGGGCCAGAAGCAGCGGTGAACGGTGGGTCGCAATAAATAGCGGGCTGGTCCCGGTGACAGGACAATCCTTACCTACTACGACCACGTGGCCGAAGACCTGATCGTTCGCCACGTGGGAACAGTTCCAACGGTGATGTCTGAACTGATGCCGGCACTCGCGAAGACCCAGCTCCGCACCCTCGCCCACAGCTGGCATCGCGTGCGGCGCTTTTCTGCACTGCTCCCGTTGACTCTTCGCCAGACCGGGAATACGACCGCAAACGGCCGCGCCGACCACCACAGCACCGACCACCCTGTAATCATATTCGTCAATATACTGTAGATGCAGAATAAGATATTTGTGAAATTCGAGTGGTTTATTTTTGGAGAAGAGATAATGTCAATAATCGTGTTACTGTAATCATGTTACGTGCGTATTGGAATTGTGGATTGTGAAGTATTGAGGTAATTTTAGGTGGTCGTGGTGTTTGCAATATGGAAACCTTACAGGAAAGTAGGGAAGTTTATAAATTTTATTTGGATTTGTTGCTATGTGGATGGGGTTGATGGACTTGGAGTTAAGTAAAGGATCAAGTTACCATATTAACACGTTACAAAATTACATAAATTACCAAGTTATCTAGTTATCAGTTTATTAAATTACTGAATTACCAAATTACTAAATTATTAAGGTACTAAGGTACTAATCAAATTATTAGTTTACCAATTTATCAAATTACTGAATTATCAAGTTATTAATTTACTAATGTACTAAGGTAGCAAGTCATCAAATTAGCAAGTTACTAATTTGCCAAATTACTGAATTACTAAGGTAGTAAGGTACCAAATCATCAAGTTATCAATCACCAAGTTACTGAACTGTCAAGTTACCAATTTACTAAATTACCAAGTTAATATATTACTGAGATATCAAATTACCAATTTATCAATTTACCAAGTTCTCAAATTACCAATTTATCAAATTATCAAATTACCAATTTATTAATTTACCAAGTTATCAAATTACCAATTTACCAATTTACCAAGTTATCAAATTACCAAATTACCAAGTTACCAAGCTATCAAGTTACCACTTTACTAAATTACCAAGTTATTATATTACTGAGAAATCAAATTACCAAGTATCTAGTAACCAAGTTATCAATTTACCAAGGTATCAAATTTCCAAGTTACCAAATTATCAATTTACCAATTTATCAAGTTGCAAAGTTATCAAATTACAAAGATATTGAATTACCAAGTTATAAAATTACCAAGTTACCAAGTGATTAAATGATTAAATTATCAATTTACCAATTTACCAAATTCCAAAGTTATTGAATTACCAAGTTATCAAGTTACCGAATTACCAAGTTATTAAATGATCGAATTATCAATTTACCAATTTACCAAATTCCAAAATTATTGAATTACCAAATTACCAAGTTATTAAATGATCGTATTATCAATTTACCAAGTTACCAAAGTACCATCTAACAAAATACCCAAATTATGAAGTTTCAAAATGATCAATTTCTCAATTTCCAATCCTAAATTTTCCAAATATTGAAACTTCCAAATTCCCAAATTTTCTAACTTCAAAATTCCCATTATATCTAGATAATTCCTAGTTCTCCAAAAGCTCACTAAAGAAAATTAAATTTAGCTAAAAGTTTGTAGTACTATGACTATACAATATGTTCAAGTTAATACATCAGTATTCATACTCCTCCATCAGAAAATTAACTATCGTTCAAAAATAAAATTATAAGAATCTCTAAGAGATTAAAAATAAATGACCTCGAGCGAAGTAATATATAATT
Source organism: Megachile leachella (assembly GCA_963576845.1). NCBI lineage: Eukaryota > Metazoa > Arthropoda > Insecta > Hymenoptera > Megachilidae > Megachile > Megachile leachella. The sequence continues at coordinate 6,018,571 of OY756259.1, read as the reverse complement.
CCACAATTTTCCCATATTTTACACCTGTCTCGCCATAATTAGCTCATGGAAGCGTTATTAATGTCTCTCCTTTAAAAGAGACTTACTATGTAGAAAATCGTAAATCAAAATTAATATCCACAGCATAAACCGAACTACCTTTACAGATTTAATGCTCTACCCAATTATGAATATATAAAAAACACTTTTTCTAATTAAATATTCCACGTACATATATCCTCGAATCAATTTCCAGATATTCTTAAATCAATTCCCAAGAAATTAATTTCTCTAGGATTTATTTCTTCCAAAATATCAACCGTTTAATTAATGTATCAACTACCTCTACTTGAAATTCTACGCACATAAATCTCTTGCTAGATGATGAATGTTAGGAATAAAATTCATAATTTCTAGCATTCATCATAACAAACACCATAAATTTCCTGGAGAATGTACACTCGGGAACCTTTCGCCGTGTATAACTCTATTTCCGAATATAATTCGGAAAGTCATCACCTACTCAGGTTTCTTGGGTACACAAGTTTCTTTATTTTCATTTCGTTTCGCTCACAATTAATCTGACATACGTCGTCGGTATGAATATTTCGATTTTCATGTATCTGCAAAATTTCGTAAAACTACGTACCGATGTCAAACCACGAGTTGGCGCGTGAGGCGGAGCCAGGTGCTCAGAGCAGCGGCTCCGATTGGTCAGAACAGAAAAATGGACGTCACACGTATTTTCGGCGGTATTGGCTCGAGCGGTCGCACAATTAGGCCAAAAACAATGACAGGCAAATAATTCTTTTACTTTGGATCACCGACAACTCGTGTTTGTATCTGTACTGTCAAGTGGATTTATAATTCTTGTGTTTAATATTAATTTTGTTTCAATTTATATAAATCGAAGTTTAATCGAGTAAACTGTACCGAAATGTAACTGGAAGTGTTCACAGGTCCGAAATGTAACTGGAAGTGTTCACAAGTGCCAACTGTTGACACCTGTAATTATTTGCAATATCGTGCAGAATCGTTTAACATCGATATCGGTAGTGGATCCATCGACGAATTAAATCTCGATAAATTCGAACGTGTGAAAGTACGGACGAGCTTGTCGACGAGGCCAGAGCCGAGCGAGACTCGGTCATTAGCATTTTAAGTTCCCTGTTGTCGTTGTTGTCGTATTACTTCGATTCCGGTGGTACATACGTTATGCATCGTGCATGCGACGCCATGCCAAGAAATTAACGACGCCTCCATCTTTTTATACCGTGTGTTCGGCCAGCATTTTCTCCTTCGCAGATGCTTCTTCCCAACCGGTTCGCAAAAACTCGACAATTATTCGATGACGACGGGTCGAATTTCCTAGTTACTGGATTTTCTAATTTACATGTTAATCTTTTTTTTGCAAATTAATTTTTGCATTTGCAAATTTTCAAGTTTGCAGATTTCTTATTCTCAAATTTTGTATTTTCTCATTTTTTTGATTGGTTTTTAAATTTCTAAATTTGCTAGTTAGAAGTGTTTCTATTTGCAAGGTGCCAGACTGAAGAGTTCTCCAGTTGCTTATCTTTAGATTTCCATATTGTACAGTTTTCTTTAATTTCCAAATTTCTGTATTTTCACATCCCTGAATTAAATTCTTGAATTTCTCTCTTTTCAAATTTGTACATTCTCCAATGTAGAAATTCCCCATTTCCAAATCTTCAAATACCATTCGTGAATGCTTCTAATCCCCCATTTCCACTTTTTCCAAATCCTTAAATTCCCCTATTTTCAAATCCCTCTGTACCTATCAATAATTCCCAACACTATAAATCCCAACAACCCCATAAAAAATTCCACTTTTACAACAAACGAATAAGCTTGAAAAATAACTAGAAACCTGTCCCGCAACCCTCCGCTTTCTACCGATAAATCCCAACTTTTCATCAGCGTTTGCATAAGTAGAAAATTAATAACATCCGATCAAGAGAAAGACATCGAGCCAGAAACCGATTAACTCGGTTTATTTCCTACGAAAGCTTGACATAGCTGACAATCACAGTTTCCAAGTCGGTCCTCTTACGATGGAAACCGACTCTAATCTAATTTAACCGTCCATCGAACCGAAATGTTTCACCGTGTATTATATAATCCGGGCGCACGTTTCGTATTAAAAGTTTTATGCCCATCCGTCATCCGGATGGACCCTCGTTTCGACATCTTCACGAGACAACCTGCGAGACACGATCACGGCATACTAAAAGCGATTACCTGCCGACAACCTGAAACGTGATACTCTCAACCTCCTACTGGTCCATTGCGTAATTTACATCCCATAAGTCAACCTTTTCATGGCGGTGAACAGGCTTTTCGGAAACCGTGGACGCACGCCGCGGTATGCCAGAATACCTCCCCTGGATTTTCTTTGATCGGTAACGAACATTTCGAATTTATAAAGATTTAGGGCTTTATGGTAAACCGAATAGTTTTGGGATACGGAGAAATGTTTTGGAGGAAAGTTATGGGAGGAGGGTGAGGTCGCTCATCATCTGAGGTAGCTTCATTCTGTGTGGATGCGATGTGAAGATTTTTAATAATTAAGGAATTTTGTATTTTTAACGTAATATGCATTTTGTTATTTTGCAGTTACATGTACACGTGTGTATCTAAGTTTTCTATGTGGACGTAGAAGTCAGTGGTGGAGGTATTTGTTCTAGGATGTAAGATCAAATATCATTGGATGTTGAGGTGGTTAAAGAGGATCACCCTTTGTAATATATTCCATTTGCAAGGTTAAATATTTTAGCATGTTATTTGCAGTAAAATAGTATGGATTTTACCACATATGGTGTATCAATGACGTATCACTTATAGTGAAAATTATTTGTTTCCCATTGTTAGATCAAATGTCAGTGGATGCTGAGTGAACTGATCTAAATGCATCACTCTTTGTAATATAATCAAGATCCAAACTTAACTATCTAATGTTAGGATGTGTATTTTACTACGTCATTTCTTGTAAAATATTACACATGTACTTATAAAACAATAGGTTGTAAATTTTGTTAAATTTCATAGCCCATATTTTGTAGACATTGTTCATATTCATTTCTGAATTTTTGGTACTGTGCACACGTATGAACATATGTATTAGATACATGATATGTACATTATATATTTTTACATATTATTTGAGACACACATTGATGTGTGATATATACATATATGTTTAAATATTTTAATACACTACTTGACCTACACACACTGATATGTGATATGTAAATATATGAACTCACATATGCACATGCACTCTTAAATACATATGTATGTTTAAATATTTTAATATACTATTCGATATTAATGTGTGCTATAATTTTTAATATAATTAAATATAATTTTGAACGTAGTACTTATATTTTATAAACTTTTCATATGTATACACCTTGTTCCAATACAAAGTAGAATGCTCCCAGGTTGCGTGAAGTAATTGCATTAGAGAAGACTGTAATTACTCTGATCGCAAGCAAGACAAATGAATAATTAGTATCAGCATGACTCGTTCGTTGAAGACGTGCCCTAAGGGCGCCGTAACATTAAGCGTTACTAATTAGAGATAATGAATGACATAATGAACGTGCAATAAACCATGAACGTATAACTTTTCACGCTCTTGTACTCTCGTAAACTTCATTCAACCATCCTTCGTCTTATCTTCTTTTTCTTCCTCGTTTGTAATTGATTAATGTGCGTTTACTGCGATAATTAATGAACTACGTAAATGTAACAGAGTTTAGCTCTTAAGTTGTGGGTTATTATCGTCTGTTTAATATGTGTTTGTACTGTGTACATATGTATGTACGTTCATTTATATTTTTATAGCATAGGTTAATATCACAAATATTTTTTAATGTTTGTTAATTTTCTCTTTTTTAGTATAAATTACAACTTCAATTTTGTGTTTCTGAAAACCATGAAAAGATTCTAGTCTTAAGAGTTGGTTTTTACCAACCTAAATAAAAACCCTTAGTCTTATTTACTTTTAAATATCATAGTAGAACTTTAGATTTGAGATTTGGTACTCGATGATAAATTTGGTAAATCAAATTTATATTTCTTCTACTGAAAGCTAAACAACCATGTACATTGTTAAAACAACTATATATATGCATTTATTCTATAATAAATAGAATATAAATGTTCCACTGCTTCAGCAATTTATTAAATATTAAATTTACTCAATGAATTATTATATTCTACAATATAACTAATTATATCTATACAATAAATAATTACATAGAATATAAATATTCGTCAACTTCATTAAGTCATGATATTTATAAATTAAAACGAATACAGAACCTCTCTTTTTATTTTATGGTAATTAAGGATTAACTGTACCTCACATACCAGGAAGTATAAACAGAACATTTGCAAGGTCTAATAAAACAGAACGAAGAGAAGAAAAATATTCTTTTCCACGCTTCAAAGAAGATACGCGAAGATCGTTGACGTGCAATGTCTTCACCTAAACGGAACCTCGCGATTATGTCTTCTCGCGAACGAAAAGCATGGAACACGGAGGGCGTCAACATCTTCCTCGTTTACGAGAGAGGACGTGTGCCTCCGGGCAGATTTCTCTTCAGCTTGTTATCGCGCCACACTCGAACGCATATGTGTCAATTTCTGGCTATACTTGAGACACCCTGTACATGGGGGAGAAAACTAGATTTTATTGCTAGGGAAAATTGGGAAGGAATTTTGGGGATTTAGGGATTTGGAGAGTTTGGGGAATTTGGGAATTGAGGAAGTTGGGATTTGAGAAATTTGGAATTTTGGGGAATTGGGGATTTGGAAAATTTGGAATTTTAGGGAATTGGGGATTCGAAAAATTGGGGATTTGGGAAATTGAGGACTTGAGAAATTGGGGATTTGGAGAATTTGGAATTTGGAGAATTTGGAATTTGGAGAATTTAGGATTTGGAGAATTTGGAATTTGGAGAATTTGGAATTTGGAGAATTTGGAATTTGGAGAATTTGGAATTTGGAGAATTTGGAATTTGGAGAATTTATAATTTCGAGAATTTGGAATTTCGAGAATTTAGGATTTGGAGAATTTGTAATTTGGAGAATTTGTAATTTGGAGAATTTGTAATTTGGAGAATTTGTAATTTGGAGAATTTGTAATTTGGAGAATTTGGAATTTGGAGAATTTGGAATTTCGAGAATTGAGAAATTGGGAATTAGAGGAATTGAGAATTTGGGTAATTAGAAATTTGAAAATTTGGGTAATTGTACATTTGAGAAATTAAGAAATTACTACAATTTAGTAATTCAAAATTTTACAATTTCAAGTATTTAAAAGTTTGTCAATTTTGAATATTTAAACTTGACAAATTAAAGAGTTTGAGAATTATAAAAGTTAAAAGTTCGAAACCTTGTAAATTAAAAAATCTAATAAGTTAAATTCCCAAATTTCCAAATTTAATAATCTATTACCTAAATATAACAAAATATAGAAGTCTTCATATTTACTTTGTATATGATATATCAAAATTAAAATTGAATGATAGATATCCCCTCCTACATGAGTTCTTAAGCAAAGAAAGCCTACGTTATATTCAAGTGTATGTCTTTCCGCGCGTGGTGAGTTTCGGCCACCAAGTGGCGCGATGCATTCCAATGCAAATAACTCTCGCCTCGGGGACGCAGCGTAATCGTCGCAATTTCATGCTTCTCAGAAATGCAACCTGTCCGTCCTTTAACCCTTTCCTTCTTTCTTTCAGAACTATCCACACTTTTCTTGCAATCTCAAACTATTCTATCTTCTATTAAACTACCTCTTATAATTCCATCTTCCTTCTTTATAAAACTTCAACAACACTTTTGTTATAACACTTCAAAATTATGAGTTTCAAATTTAGGAGACACTAACTGAAGAGTTCAGAAGACACTAACTGTTTTGGGAATTAATTACATTAAACTAATACTGTTTATAATTATTGTTACCTTAATTTTGGAATTGTGCAATTTTAGTTTAAAATATTTGTGTTGCCAATATTTGTGGAATGAGTTTGTTAGGTTATTTTAAATGAGTCTATACAGCAACCCCTAATTTTAGAAACCTACATTAGTTGTGAAACACCCTGTATATTAAGCTTAAAGTATGTCACTTAATAGTTTAATAATTAAACTTGAAGTTCAACATAAATATATATTAAACTATAGATATGACAAGTTAGTTAATCATTTTGAATATGGAAGCCTTTGGACGAATAATTTCAGACCAGTAAAGTCTTTAATATCTTGTACACATTTTCATTTAAAATAGTACAACTTGAGTGAAAGAAGACAGTAGAGTTAAAAAGAATTGGTCTTAGAAAATATATAACCTAAAATAGAAAAAGTGCTATAAAAAAGCTATTGTATAAAATGCACCACATATTCAAAAACACCACTATAATAAGGGTTGACATGAAGATTGAAGAACAGTCATAGGTTTCGATAATAAGGGTTTGTTGTGTTATTAGATAGAAGAATCAACTCGATTAAAAATAAATATGTTCAACATAATAAATCAAAATGAACCATCAGGGTTCTATAATAAGGGATGTGTTATTAATTAGAAGAATCAACTCCACTAAAAATAAATATGTCTAACATATTAAATCAAAATGAACCATCAGGGTTCTATAATAAGGGATGTGTTATTATTTGGAAGAATCAACTCCACTAAAAATAAATATGTCTAACATAATAAATCAAAGTGAACCATCAGGGTTCTATAATAAGGGATGTGTTATTAAGAAAAAGAATAAACTCTGTTAAAAGTAAATACATTCAACATAGCAAACAAAAATTAATTAAAAATAGTTTCAGGCAAAGATATTTCGAGTTAAAATTAAAAGGATGTATCCTTGAAGTAATCAAAGACCTAGCATCCCGTGCTCGTTCAAGAGTCCGTAAAAGCAAGATTCCTCGCGAACAGATGCTGTGACACAGATTTCGCATCTGGAGTTCTCTTTTAAAAGAATTTCCGTGGCGGTGTTCCTGTGTTTCAGTATGCCGATCAGGTATCTGTGAACAACGGTCTTGTGTGCATGTTCGCAGAGGCAATACCTACGTAGCCATTAACGCGTAATGTATAACATTACGCCCTGCTCATACGGGGGCTAATGGCGCGTTATTTGCGACAGGCCACTTCAGCAGCTGTAGCCCACCATCTTTAAAGCTGCTGTCACTACGATTTTTAACACTTTCGAATTCGTTCCGATAAATTTCTGTTATTTACGGCTTCGGGGAATTTAGTGACGATTAGAAACTGAAACTTTCTTGTCAATCGTTGGGTAACAACGAGGAAATTTGTTGCAGGTCAACGAGTACGTGTTTTTAATTCTTTGTAGCTGGTTTTCAAGATTTCAGATTTAAGAGCTAACTTTTTTATTTGAGAATTCATATATGGATCAAAAATATTTTTTAGTTCTAGAGGTGTGTATGGGGTAACAGATTTTTGGATTTATAAATTTATAGAAAAATATCTTTCAAGTTTTCAATTTTTTAAATATTCAATTCTCCAAGTCTTCAAGTGTTCAATTCTTCAATTTTTCAAATTTTAAATGATTCTATTGTTCAATTTTTCAATCCTTCAATTTTTCAATTTTTTAAGTTTTAAATGGTTCAATTCTTCAGTTCTTCAATTTTTCAATTTTTCAATTTTTCAATTTTTCAATTTTTCAATTTTTCAATTTTTCAATTTTTCAATTCTTCAATTCTTCAATTTTTCAATTCTCAAAAATTTTAATTTTAAGTATACTAGTTTACTAGTTGTTAATTTAAAAAATTTTCAATTTCAAATGCATTCATTTGGTAATTTTAAAACTTGAAAGTTTTCAATTTCAAATTTACTAATTTGCTAAATTTCAAAGTTAAAAATTTTAAATTTTAAATTTATTAATTTGCAAATTATCACAGCTACAAATTTTCAATTTCAAGTTCACTAATTTACTAATTATCAAACTTTCACACGTTCAATTCAAAATTGATTTACAAATTGTTAAACTTACAGACTTTCAAGTTTAAATCTATTAATTTACAAATTATCAAATTTCCAAAACATCAATTTCAATTTCTAAAAATTTCACGTTTCCAAATCTCCAAAGACAAACTTTGAGTTATTAAAAAAAGTTTAGAAGCAGTCTTCTCCACAATTAGGTAACTCATTTAAAAATTAATTATGTAAATTTCCTATGTTTTTTCATGATGTAATTACGTAACAATTTTAATCTCCACCTGATCGGTTATACAAATTGCTAATGATCAAATTTCCGAATATATTTCAATAAATATTTCTTATTTTAGACTGGTGAGATTTAAAGCTGGGTAGAAATAGAAAGTCGTGTAGGAATTATTAGATACGTTGACGGAGATCAAAAATTTGTCTTGCGTATTTTAGAGATATAGCTAAATATAGATTAGACTAAACCTGATGCAATAAAGCAGAATGTAAAATATTCTTATTATATGAAATTATGAATAAAAGTTGCGTGAAAATTAAGTAATATTAAAAACATATTTAATACAATTAATAAATCTAGGCTGTATTAAAATTAATATTTATTTGAAACAAAATTTCATGTACAATATTTTACATCCACTTATTTTATTTTTAATTCATTTTAAATTTATTTTTATTTTACTTTTATTTTATTTAAAATTCTGTAATATTTCAGGACCTAACAAAATACTTCAACATAATCTATTTTATTTGATTCTTTCATTTCAAAAATATTATTATATCTCATTTTTAAAAATATTATTTCAGAATTCATAATTCACTCAAAATCCACAAAAAGCAATTTTCACCAACAATTTTCACTTTCCCCTAACCGAAGAATTAATAAAATCCAACAAGAGCTCAGTGATAAATCGATTACAGTCAATTCTGTTTAACATAAAACGACACCAAAATTGTTATCTCGATTAAATACATCAGAAAAGGTACGTGGTGAAGAATGCTGGAATATCCTTTATTGCGCATTGCAGTACAGCTGATTATTTCTCTTTTCCTCGATACATCGTAATTACATTGAGAGTTAAACCATCATTAACTGGCTGCTTTACCCGTGACTCATTGTAATTTGTGATCGTAAAACGAACGATCGAACGATCTTAATATGATTTATATTTAAATTAGCTTTCCCTGCACCGCGAAATTCAATGGTCGATGGAAAGTGAAGCGGACTAAACGCGTAAATAGGATAAGTGCAGGATGGTGTAAACATAAATGCTGTGGGGTGGCCCTCTGGCTGATCTGCACCCTTATTTATTGTAATTATCGGTGATTACTGGGATTATTGTGATCTCGCATGCGGCCTGAATTCTGTGTTACAGGATTTTTCGAAAACTGGATACTTGTACGAAAGATCGGACATGGTTAGTTTTGCATAAAATTTGTTCTTTAATTTGTAAGAAAATAGTCTACTTGGCTTGACAAGGATTATTTATTAGGGATTACTGTAATCAGGATATTAAACGATAATGACGTTCAAACACTGAAAATTTAGTAGCAAATTCTGCATAATTTTTAATTTTTCAATATTAAAAACATTTATGAAATTTTCAAGTTCCAGTTCATATATTATCAATTTCAATTCCCAAATTTTCAAAACTCAAGCTTTCAACTATTAAGCAACTCTTCAATTTTCAATTCACAAACTTACAATTCGTCAATTTCCAAAGGTTTACTTTTCCAATTTTTAAATTTAAAAATTTTTCAATTTTCTGTTTTCAATTTTTCAAGTCTGAAATGGTTTAATTGTTCAATTACTCAATTTTTCAATTTTTCAAGTTTGAAATAGTTCAATTTTCAATTTCTCAATTTCTCAAGTATGAAATGGTTTAATTGTTCAATTTTTCAAATTTTAAATTATTCAATTGTTCAATTGTTCAATTTTTCAAATTTTAAATTATTCAATTGCTTAATTGTTCAATTGTTCAATTCTTCAATTTCTCAAGTTTTAAATGGTTCAATTGTTCAATTCTTCAATTCTTCAATTTTTCAAGTTTTAAATGGTTCAATTCTTCAATTTTTCAATTTTTCAAGTTTGAAATTGTTCAGTTGATCAATTATTCAATTTTTCACGTTTTAAATGGTTCTATTCTTCAATTCTTCAATTCTTCAATTCTTCAATTTCTCAATTTTTCAATTCTGCATTCTTAAACTTTTTATTTTCAATTCTCACATTTTCAAGTGTCAATCCTGGAATTTTGAAAGTCTGAATCATCAATTATCAGTTATCTAAGTTTAGACCTTCTTAATTTTCAATTTTTTAAATTGTCATCTATTTGTATATTAAATATCCATTTTATTAATTCATTCTTTCTTTCATATTACCAAAAACTTTTAATCAAATGTCTTTTGTAAGTTTATAAACTTACTTGTTTATTATAATGAACAAGTGTATAATAAATAAAAAGTTTTGCATGAATACAGTAAACGACAATGCCACGAAAGAAACAAGTATATGAAAACCTCACTCGAATAAATAAAATTTCCCAGTTTACCTGAAGCTATCTACTCACGTTTTTTATCTTGCACGAACGTTTACGTTGACAATAAATGTCGATACGATCTCCACGAATGCGTTCTCCCGCGGAACAGAACCGGAGAAGACAGAATTCTAGAAATCTCGGCAATAACGAGATTCAATCTTTCGTTTTTACACGTGTTAGCATGCAAACACATTTTCTCACAAGGCTGTATACAGTAACCAGGTAACATTCAGATCCATAGCAGGAGAATTCCCATAGCGTCACCCATGCCACCAACTATCGAGATATCATCGAAAGAACCCAGTACATACAACTGATTTCGCATTTGCTATTCTACCGTTTCTTAGGGCTATTGCTCGCAATCGATGTAGGTCTCGATTCAAACGACATGTTTCTTTGCAAATTCCATTTCCATCGATTCAACACGGGAACAGCGTATGTGCCATGTTTAAGCAAGATTAATTCCACGGGTTCGACATTTCGAAATGATTTACCATCGATTACAAAATTTAATTATGTAAATTGAAATATTTTATGTAATGTATCATAGTAATTTTTTTTACAAATTTTAGTTAATATTATAGAAATTAGATTTATTTTATTTTTGTGTTTTATTTTTAGTTAAGTTCTGGTTAATTGTGTTATTTTAATTTTTGTTTAAAATTCAAAGAATATAGATTTACAATTTTTATAATTTTCTTTGATTGAGAGTTTTATTTTATAATTAAGAGAGTTTTATCTACTATAAGTATTTAAATGATTCTGTATACAGGGTGTCTCACAATTAATGTAGGACATTGAAGTGGGAGGTAGCTTACATGATTCTGAAAAAGATTTCCCTTTGCAGAAATGGGATTTGAAGCTTCGTTTTTGAATTATTAAGGAAAAACGCGGATCAATCATGGCGCGGGGTTACGCTCAGCTGATTGGCTCGAAGCTGCCGCTCTCGCGTCTGCGCATACGTAATCCTCGCGCTCACCTGATTGGCTCGAAGCTGCCGCTCTCGCGTCTGCGCACGCGTAATCCTCGCGCTCTGATTGGTCCGCGTTTTTCTTTAATAATTCAGTAACGAAGCTTCATACCCCATTTTTGCAAAGGGAAATTTTATTCAAAATCACGTCAGCTACCTCCCATTTCATGGACTTACACTAGTTGTGAGACACCTTGAATAATTTTGTGTAATTTCAATTAGAATATATTTTTATTACTGATGTCAAGTATATCGTACTACACAAATTTATTATATGATGTAGTTTATTGTTCAATCATTTATTCTGTGATACTATTTACTATAAATATTCAAAGAATTCTATTTGTAAATTTTCTCTAATAAATTTCTAATCGTATTACATTTTAATTAATGATATTGAATTTTTTATTTAAAAATACTACAGTATATTAATTACTTGTCCCCCTTTTATATTATAATACCTTTATTCATTATATTTACAACATATTTCATACATTATATCGTTTATTATAACGCATACATAATCTGTTAAATTGTATCAAACTTGAAATCTGGTAAAAACAGAAAATTCTTCATATTATTTAAAATTCTTAAAACGAAATAAGTATAATTTTCTATGACTAGATCATCTCGCTCTATAATAAATGTACACGCATAATTTGTTACAATCGGCAGAGCAAATTGAATTTTACGCCATACTACTATTATTTGCAACATCAAATTATTATATAGTATCTCGAATTATCTAGATTTATAATTTTCAGTACATTCTGAAAATGTTCGAAATATCGTTACAGTATCGTTAGATCTTAGAAGTCTGTAATAAAAGTAGCCGCGGTGATCTTTATTGCATCCGTTTCAGAAATTTCATTCGTTATAATAATTATCATTATTTGACAGTTTCCAGTTCAAAGGATTACTTAATCAATTACCATTACAAGCACGGTCCTTGTTATCAATTATTCTTGTCCAATGATTCCAGAAATTGCAACCGTTCCGGAACATGTATTTATATAAATAGTACGTTATACCAAGGAAATTTTATGGTCGTCGATTTTCACATTAAATTATATGGGTAATGATACTATCTTGTAATGACGGATAATGCAATGGACTCTTTTTTCTTATTTTGAATTAAGATTTAGATTAAAAATTCCCGTTGTAGGCTTATAGCATAAATAATCAAAAACTTCGTATAAATTCTAGAAATTTTCGTGCATTAATTTTTAACAATTTTTTAGTTTATTAAAATGATTTTGTATATTTGCAAGATGGTATGTATTAATTGGTACTTTTTCAATTTTTTAAATATTCAAAATGGTAAATATCATTAATTGATACTTTTGTAGTTTTTTAAATTTCCAAAATGGTACATGCCATCAACTTTTGTAGTTTTTCAAATTTCCAGAATAGTACATATCATTAACGAGTACTTTTATAAAAATGTGAAAACTTGAGAATTTGAAGACAAGAAATTAAAGAATTTAAAAAGTCTGAAATTCGGAAGAAAAATTTGCAATTGTCTAAAAAACATTGAAAATATGTGTGAACAGCACGAAAAGGGATGAAAAGGATGTAGTTCGGAAAGGAGAACTCGTGGAACGAAATCGACCGCGACGATAAGCGGCAATAAAGTAACGCGAGATAAGAAGCTCTCGGGGATAGTAAATTTACCGACGGCGTCACGGCCGGATAGTCTGAATATCTGTGCACCAGTTAATGCCCAGTACACCTGTACGTTGTATATCTTGCTTTTATGTGCACTTTTATGTGTGCTGGATCTGGAACAATGAATCTCCAGAGTATTTTCACTCTTTGTTGTCCTGGAGTAACAACTCCTACTGACGTGAATTACAAAGATCAAAATCGAGAGGTGAGGTAATCGATGAAGCAGGTGTACTGTGATGAATATATGATCATCGGGATCATATTTTAATTATAACATTGATCTTTCACCCAAATTATTTTATTTATTCTCAATTATTCAGATGTTAATTTTCAAATCGAAAATAGTTTTTCCTAAACAAAATCATCCTCGAAGCGTTCTATATAGACTTTTAGAGGTTCAATAATTTCAGAGGTTCATCACAATAATTATGTAAAGCACGGAGTTGATGAAGTATTTGCACTCGAAGATAATTTGACTGTTTGCAAACAGCAATTTTAAAAATTAGTTAAAAAGTTAAATAAATTTCTTTGAGGTTATAATTTCTACTATTGTTTGTTTCACTATATTTACATATCACATGTGTCATACTATAGAATCACTTAAAAATGCTTAGTTCAAATTATTTTATTAAATAAAATGGTGAGTGAGAGTCGCCTCTCAAAGTATTACGTGAGTTTGGTTAGATATTTCATGGACACTGTGTACATTTCCTAGAAAGAAAGAAAGATCGCGAAACCAGTAGCAACTTTGTTAATTACAGCACTCGATAGGTACGCATTGATTGAATGCGTTGATACAATCTTCGCCGGACAACTAATGGCGCTTGTTTCTCCAATTTTTCCCATTTAATGAAACGTTTTGTGGATACTAACGGAACATTGCTAGAAAATGGAAATATCGAATTCCTGGTAATTGCCGGAGACATGGAAAGGATTTGCAAATCGTATACTGTCCTAGAATGTAAATTTCGTGGCTGTGCTTAAGCGGAGATAGAACGAGCCGATAAACTCTATTGAATATAACGGAAATTAGCAATAACTTCTTATCGATCGAATTTTTGTCCAAATAACGTGTATTTTGCTAAATTCTTGGTTACATGATTTTTAAAATTCGTTATTCTTTCTGGGATATCGTATAGGTGATCGAAGTAAACCGAAAGTTGTAGGAAAGTATTGGTTGGAAATTACCATTGGCGTTACCATTTTCACGATAGAACGTTTCGTCATTGTCGTCGAGCAAACCGGTTGCCGTTCTAACAACCGAGCTATGCATCATCCCCTTATCTAGCTCGCAGATTCACGATTCGCGATCTCTGCATCGAGATATCTGACTGAACGTTCCAGCAGCAAGGAAATCGGGAATTCGACGATATTCCGAAAGATTCGTGTTTCTGTCAACGGGGATCATTAAATATAAGCTTTGAATAGTTATTTGCTGAAATTTTATAACATAATACTACAAAATAATTATGGTAATTGGGCTGAGTGAATGTGTTACTATGTTACGTTTCCTAAACTTGAATATTTTCAATATTACGAATTTGAGCATTTCACTCCAAAAATTGGTAAATTTGCGAATTGTATATGTTCAGATTCTCTGTAAATTATATTATATTATTCTCTTTATATTCAAACATATATTAAAATTCCGAAACATGTCTTTCAACTTTGATACTTGCAAAACCTGTTTTCAAATTTCCCGCGTCAGAGGTTCGCCATTGTCAATCAACCACTTGATGACACGTCCTATATAACCTCTATACTTCCTAGTTTCACCAATTATAGTAAGACGTCACAGTATTTCCTCCAAAACCAAAAAAAACTGCACTGCCAGATGTACTGTCGAAGATTGATCGATCGAACAGCATGACCAAAAGAGGAAGAGGAAGAAAAATGAAGCAAGTTAAGAAAAAAACAATTACATCATTGACCGAGCTGATGGAAAAGAAGCACGGTTGTCACGGTACTGGATAAACGGCCCCACATGGAAGGATCGATTATCGATGAATCGTCAATGACTCGACCGATCCAGCCGAAAGGGTTCCAGTATCGTTTCTCCGTTAGATCAAATCCGAGCTCGTCTTCGGTACGCGTTTTAATCCTCGTCGGTGGACGAAAATGGGCGTATCGAATCCAAAGGGGCCATCGTAACCAGAGCGAAAGGGGTTTTTGAATATAATCGGTAGGGAGCATTGTACGCTGAGAAACGATGCTTCGAGACCTATCCCAAGATCCTCCAGGAACACCTTCCACGATTAGTTATGGTATCGAGTGCCAGAAACTCATTCGCCACGGGTCGAGTTAAAAATCTTCAAGATTGGTGTCTCTTACTGCAGCTGTTCTTTTAAATTTGGAAATTTTTTATTTTTATATTTACATTATATGTCGGTAGGTTTAGTGTTAATAGTAAAGTGTAACAACAAAGTAAGTTTAATAGTAAAGTATAACAACAAAGTAAGTTTAATAGTAGAGTATAATAACAAAGTAAGTTTAATAGTAAAGTATAACAACAAAGTAAGTTTAATAGTAAAGTATAATAACAAAGTAAGTTTAATAGTAAAGTATAACAACAAAGTAAGTTTAATAGTAAACTACAATAACAAACTAAGTTGAACTGCAAATATACAAGTACACAATTTTAAAAGAAAATTATAAGTTTGCAGAATAAAGATATCGAAAAATATGAATACGCCGAAAAGAGAACACCCACCAATCTCCGGTCGTAAAGGGAGGATCGCACACGACGGCACCCACGCGAGCACCCATGGTTTAGACCGCGAACAAATTAAGCCGAACATGTACGAATGAAAGAAAGGTTTGAATCACAAAGGGACACGATCGTGTCGCGGCACGTGCTTTTTGGTCCCTGGGGACTTTATCTCGTCGGATAAGTCGACCGATTCCTTCTCGACCGGTCAATATGCGTGTCCACTTTGCATTGCATATGCGCGATACGCATAGATAAGGATTAAGGACTTACTAAGTGGTCCTCGTGTGCGTGATACATACACACGTGGGTTGGCTTGTTCCCACCGGGAACAGCGTCGTTATTTAGCGAACAGCCCGCAGGTACCTCGCATGCGTGCAAATTGTATCAACTTGTATCTAATTCCCGTATTTACGATCCGATTTATTGAATACTGGCTTTGCTGTATCTGTCGAGCGAGATGAAAGCCTTGGATGTCAAATTCGTTTGTGTCCTTTGAAAGGTTTCGTTGCGAAATTGGTTCGAGAAATCTTGAAGTCGGAGATACGTCAGAGTTGTTACGCCAGACTTGTCTTTTTGGCAAAAATTCGGTCGCCATTTTGAACCTGATACTAATATCAATCTACTATTGCATAAATGATATTGTTTATAATTGTTATGTTAAATGAAAGGATAAAGTGTTAATTGTTTAAAATTATTCATAATCTGTTGAATTTCAATGAAGTTTATTTCAACGTTTGACTACTTTGATTATCTTGTATCTACCTTTGATCACTCGGTTCCTGTTCTTGTCAAATAACCTCATCAGAATTAACTTGTATATAAAGCATAGAAGATCGACTCATTAGGAACTTATGTCTCAATTATTAATAGCATTGAACATTTTTTAAGTGTAGATAATTATCAATTCCTGAATTCCCATATTCTTGAACTGGCAAATCCTATATACGTTTCTTAACAACATACATTCTCTCAAACTGACAAAGTCTATATTTGTTCCTCAACAATCTGCACTTGGAGAAACGTACAACGACCCAGTTAATGATTAGTTAAGTTAACGATCAGACAATTTTTATTAAATAATTCCCAAATACGCAAACTGTCTAATGTCATATTTATTTTTCAACAACCTGCACACTATGAACATATCCTATCCTCCTAAAAAATTGCACCAAAATTCTTAATTGTAAAAACCCACTTTCAAACTGCCAAATCATAAATACGTTTCTCAGCCCATACATTTAGGCCATAGATTCCAAAGCCAATACTTCAGCAATTAGCCTTGCGAAATTAATCGTATCTCTTCGTAGGATCTTCTAGACATCCCCCGTAGATCCTAACTCGAAGAACCTCTCTAACCGTGACTAATAGAGCCCGAGTAGATGGTGACAAGCCAAAAGATCGAGACCGGAACCAAGGGCCGGTGCAAAATATCTCACCTGCCACGCCGTTGAGAAAGCGAGCGAAACCGACGAGCTTTCCTTTCCGTCGCGTCAACGCTGATCTTATCTCGTCTCTCAAGCTGGCTCGTTGGTTCCTTTTAATTAGCGCCAGACACGGAGAATCTGGGCTCTCGCCGGTATATTGGAACCCCTACAAACCGTTCTAACCCGCAATAACTCGACCAGTCCTGCTCGAAATTTGTCGAAGATCGTAACGCGGACGTTCGACATGTTTCTTTCATTCTCGGAGGAGACGTGGTATAAATAACGAAACTGTCGGAGGTATTGGAAAAGACGTGGGAAATGGGGAAAATGTTTGAGAATTCTTGGGAAGGTTTGAAAATGGAGAGGAGGAGGAAGAGGGAGAAGAAGAAGAAGGAAGAAAAGGGTGGAAGGAAGAACAGGGTAGAAGGAGGAAAAGGTGGAAAATGGTTTAGAAATTTGGAAAGGAGGGTTGGATGATAGGATGAGAGTTGGATGATAGGACGGAGGTTGGATGATGGAATGTGAGATTGCAGGGAATTTGGAAACGTGGGAGTTTGGGAATTTGGGAAGTGTTTGATGTGGAAATTTGAGAATATGGGAATTTGGAAATTTGGGAATTTGGGAATTTGGGAATTTGGGATTTGGGGAACTTGAAATTTAGGAATTTGGAGATTTGGGATTTGGGGAATTTGGGACGTAGAATTTTTGGGATTTAGAATCTTTGGAATTTGGGACGTAGAATTTTTGGGATTTGGAATCTTTGGAATTTGGGGGGTTTGGAGATTTTGGGGAATTTGGGATTTGGGGAATTTGGAATTTGGGGAATTTGGGATTTGGGGAATTTGGGATTTGGGGAATTTGGGATTTGGGGAATTTGGGATTTGGGGAATTTGGGATTTGGGGAATTTGGGATTTGGAGATTTGGGAAATTTGGGAAATTTGGGAATTTGGGGAATTTGGGATTTGGGGAATTTGGGATTTGGAGAATTTTGGATTTAGGGAATTTGGGATTTGGAGATTTGGGAAATTTGGGAATTTGGGATTTGGAGAATTTGGGATTTGGGGAATTTGGGATTTGGGGATTTTTGGAATTTGGAGATTTGGGAAATTTGGGAATTTGAATTTGGGAAATTTGAGATTTGAAGAATTTAGGATTTAGGGAATTGGGGAATTCAGAAATTTAAAACTTTGCAAATTTGGAATTTCTGAAATCAGTACCTCATCAATTTGAAATTTTTAGAATTTAAAAGCTAAACACCTACAAACTGAATTTTCAAAAATTTCCGCAATCCGTAAACCCCTAAAATAAAAAATTCTCACCTACAAAATTTCGCGAACCAAAAATTTACCATCTTGTCTTACAAAAAACAATATAATCGATAACTCCATAAAATAACAACTCAACTCCATAAATTAACTAAAAAATTTTCTAAATACGAGAAAATTAGAACAACGAAATGTCTATTTGACACAAAGTCCATTTTCCACCTCCCTTTCCCTCCTCCATAAGTACAGATTGCGTAGGTTGACGATGTACGGAGGATCACGAGTACTTCACCTTCCATTAGCATTGAATACGAATGAAATTAACCTGCTGATGGCGGATGCTCGGTTACGAACGTAGCAAAGGACGATCGAGGGCCGAGGATCCTGTTACGATACAATAAAATACATTTTTTCAGCATCCTTGGTCCGGTGTTCACGATCCACGTGTTCGGTTCGTTGATGATAAATTCGACTGTGTCTGGTGTGGCAGGGAATGCGTAGAATGTACTTATAGTGCCCTTCGAGTGTTCATTTGCATCGGTGCGCAATGCGTAGTACTCGTGGACATTGGCGTTCGTGGACTAATTGCGAGGTTCGAGCTGGCACTGTTAATTGGAAATTCTAAATTGACGTGGTCTAAGATAGACTATACTGGGTGGGTAGTGGCTTTTGAGAGTGGAGATGGTTGAAATGTGGGAAGATGCTTAATTTATGGGGAAATTAGGGCATTGGGTTGTTTAGGAATTAGGGAGGAATTAGGAATTTTCCTAATTTCTTTAGAAATAATTTTGAGTATTGGGAAATTAGGGGATAGGGAATTATGGAAGTGGGAAATTAAGAAAATAGGCAATTATGAGATGGGGAAATTAAGGGAATAGGGAATTATGAAACTGGGAAAATAAGGAAAGGGTTAATTAGAGAATTAGGGAATTAAAGAATTAGGGAATTACAAAATTGGGAAATTAAGAAAATAGGCAATTATGGGATGGGGAAATAAAGGGAATAGGGAATTATGAAACTAGGAAATTAAGGAAATGGGTGATTAGGGAATTACAAAATTGGGAAATTAAGAAAATAAGAAATTAGGGAATCAGAAAATTAAGGAATCAGGGAATTAGGTAATTAGGGAATTAGGGAATTAGGAATTAGGCAATTAGGGGATTAGGGAATTAGGGAATTAGAGAATCAGGAAATTAGAAAATTAGGGGATTGCGAAATTGGAAATCAAGAAATTGAGAAATTAGAAGGTTGAGAAATAAGATAAATAGAAAATCAAAGAATTGAGAAATTAGAAAGTTAGGAATTAGGAATAGTAGGAAATCAAGGAATTGGGAAATTAGAAAGTTGGGAAATAAGAGAAATAGAAAATCAAGGAATTGGGAAATTAGAAAGTTGGGAAATAAGAGAAATAGAAAATCAAGGAATTAGGAAATTAGAAAGTTGGGAAATAGGAGAAATAGAAAATCAAGGAATTAGGAAATTAGAAAGTTGGGAAATTGGAGAAATAGATAGTCAAGAAATTGGGAAATTAGGAAATTGGAAAATTGGAAAATTGGAAAATTGGAAAATTGGAAAATTGGAAAATTGAAAATTGAAGAATTGAAAAATTAGGAAATTATTAAATTAGAAAATTAAATTAGGAAATTTGGAAATAATGAAGTTAGGAAATTAGGAAAGTATAAATTTAAGATATTAAAAATCTAAAAAGCCCCAAATTCACAAAATTAGAATGTTACCTAAGAAAACTAACTAATAAATCAACAAATTTGAAAACTAAAGAATTTAAAAATTCGAAATCTACGAAATTAGAATTCAATAACAAGAAAATTAGAAAATTACAAAGAACCGAAATAATAAGATCACCCTATACAGTTAGAATATATAGTCAAATGATTACCACACGCAGGCAGAATCGTGTCGAGAAAAATATTCTAGCTTGTAGTTCAGAGTACTATTTCCTCATTGATTCGACGAAGCCTTATTCGTGACCAGATACAAGACTTTTTAATTACAATTTATACATTAGGTAAGACGCAAATTGTGTCAACCAACTTGAATGTGTGTCGAAGAGGTGACTTGAATTCTAATATATACATGTATATACGTGTAATACAGTAGTAACAGAAATGAAACGCTGTTAAATATTCTTGTTCTATTATCTGTAAATATACTCCATGTTTATTCTATTTTCTGTACATGAAGCAGTAAATGACTTCTAACTAAAAATTCAAGAAGGTGTTTCATTATTAATATTTTTTTACAAAAATTGGGTTGTAAATTTAAGATCAACATTACCTTATTACATTTTCTTTCACAGTATTTCAGAATTGTTTCACTACTTTATTTAGGACATTATGAAATTCAGAAGTTCGTTATTAAAAATTGAAAAATTGAAGAATTGAAAAATTGAAGAATTGAAAAATTGAAGAATTGAAAAATTGAAAAATTGAAAAATTGAAAAATTGAAAAATTGAAAAATTGAAAAATTGAAAAATTGAAGAATTGAAGAATTGAAGAATTGAAAAATTGAAGAATTGAAAAATTGAAAAATTGAAAAATTGAAAAATTGAAAAATTGAAAAATTGAAAAATTGAAAAATTGAAAAATTGAAAAATTGACAAACTTCCTAAAATAAAAAATGCACTGCTCCAAAAATAATTCTTACACAATTATCATTAATTATTTATTTTATTTTTAACAGCACCTACGCAAATAATATGCTACAACTACCTAACAAATACGAAAAGAAGAATATGGAAAACTTATATATATAAAGTTGAAACCCCGTTGAAAAGAAGCATACGAAGAAATGTTTCATGGACGAAGGCAATGTTTCATGAAGGAACAGAAGAGAGCAACTGGACCCTGGCGAAAGGAAGAAGCGGTTCGCATAAATTCGCGATATTATCTGGGCGTAAAGGTATCCTTCATTCCGTGGAACTCGGAGCACGGATTCCCACGCACGGGTTGCTCGTCCAATTTCGAAATTTCGGGGTCGACCGGGTTAAATGTTAACACGGGAATTATGCTAATTTTCGGCAGCGACCGAACATCGGGACATTCGTCATCCGCTCTGGCTCGCGGGTTTTCTGCTCGCTTTTTGCGGCCCCGCACGATTATGCGAACGCGTACGAGAGGTGGTCCACCGTTCAACAGCCACATTTGAAAGTCTAATTTGATTTTTTCCCCTTTTTCTTCTTTATTAACGTTATTTCTCGACAGAGACTCGTTCGATGTCGTCCAATTTTTACGTTGCTCTATTTCAATATGAAGAGTTACATTTGTACGATTCAAAAGTTTAGGTGCCCTGATAGTTTTATTTAGATCTTTGGAAGGTTGGAGAACGTTCAAAGAGCGGTGGAGAAATCGTTGATTTAGGGGGATGTAGGAAATATGTTTTGGAACAATGTGAAGAGTGAATACTTTTGTGAATTAACAAGTTTTGGAACTCTTTCAATTTTTGCAAATTATATTGTAAAAATTGTAGGATGTTTTTAAAGCGTATTTAATTATTAATTTTTAAGTATGAATTTCTGAATCACAGAGTATTGAATTTGTCCGAATTCATAAACTTTTTATTTTACAAATCCTTGCATTTCTAAGTTGTATGAATTCTTAAATTATTTATTCACTAAGTTACTGAAGTTCTAGTCTTTAGTAACTTTAGTGACCTTTTTAGTTTTGAAGCTTCAAAGTTTCTAAATCCTTAAATTTTTAAGTTCTAGTTACTAGTTTCTCAAATTCTTAGATTTGTAGATTTGGAAATATAAAAATTCTCAATCTTATATAGCTTCTAATATCTAGAACTTTGAATCCCAAATTCCTTATATATCAAATTCTCCAAATCCCAAAGTCTTCAAATCTTAAATTCTCTTAAATATTAAATTCCCCAAATTCCAAATATTCTACGTCCCAAATTCTTTAAATTCCAAGGATTCTACGTCCCAAATTCCCCAAATTTCGACAATTTTACGTCCCAAATTTCCCAAATTCCAAATTCCCCAAATCTCAAATTCTCCAAATCTTAAATTCCACAAATCCCAAATTCCAAAGATTCTACGTCCCAAATTCCCCAAATTCCAAATTCACCAAAATCTCCAAATCCCACAAATCCTAAATTCACCAAATTCTCCAAATCCCAAATTCTCTAAAATCTCCAAATCCCCTAAATTCTAGAGATTCCAAAGTTTAAATTCTCCAAATCCCAAATTCCCCAAATCCCAAATTCCCCAAATCCCAAATTTCCCAAATCTCAAATTCCCCAAATCCTAAATTCCTCAAATCCCAAATTCCAAATATTCTACGTCCCAAATTCTTCAAATTCCAAGGATTCTACGTCCCAAATTCCCCAAATTTTGACAATTTTACGTCTCAAATTTCCCAAATCTCAAATTTCCCAAATCTCAAATTTCCCAAATTCCAAATTCCTCAAATCCCAAATTCCAAATATTCTACGTCCCAAATTCCACAAATTCTAAATTCACCAAAATCTCTAAATCTCCCAAATCTCCCAAATCCTAAATTCCCCAAATTTCAAAGATTCTACGTCCCAAATTCCCCAAATCCCCTAAATTCTAGAGATTCCAAAGTCTAAATTCCCCAATTTCCCAAATCCCCAAATCCCAAAATCGCCAAATACTAAAATCCTCAAATCTTAAGGCCCTCAAATCCCTAGACCCCAAATTTAAAAGTCCCTAAATCCCAACGTCCTCAAATCCCAAAATCCCCAATAAGCACTCATTTCTGTTTCTAAATACAACATTACATAATAAAGTCCTATAATATCAATGAAGTTTCGCATTAGCCCACGAGTTCTCCGTTCGGGCATCTGCCCGTCACTGCCCAGTACCACTTACACTCCATTTACCTTCCCTCTCCCAGCGTCAAGAAATGTATTCGCGTGAAATCCGTGTCTAATATCGCATAATCCTCATGAATCACTTTCAGTGTATCTACCACAGGACCCTCTTCAAAGCGTCCAAATGCATTCGATCCACGTATGCCTTAGCTCCCCCTATACCTTGCTTTGATCGGCTGAAGAAGTTGCACGATTTACTCGCGCTTCAAACACATCTATAAATCACTATCGTATCGTTAGCATCCATAGCAGCTATCCAAACATAAATTTCATTTTGTGAACCGATCAAACGCGTGGGAAGGAGAAATTGAAGACCGTACGTCAGGATTAAAAATTTGGTAAGCATGTTTAGATGCATAAAGCAATTTCGAGCTGTTAGGCTACTAAATTACGACCTCCTACACATTAACTGTCTATAATTTATCCGGTTCGGAAATAGGTAACGTGATTAACTAATTAACAGGAGCTCGAGTAGGCAAACTAGAAAAGCGGTCCAACGTCATAATTTACCAGCGGTTCAAGCAGAAATTCGGGGGCGTGGCCATTATTGTACGCGCGATTTTCGACGTAAATTTCCAAACCCGTTCCCCATACTAATCCACGGAATTATATTTCAGCTATGGGCCCCGTCGTGACAAAGCTCGTCTCGTATTTTTGCCGATTAACCCTCTTTCGTACGGTTGATGCTAAGTTATGAATTTCTGGCGAACGCTCCGCAACAACTCCTCTCCCACATCCACGGTGTGGGAGTGTTGTAAGTCTTTTGTGGATTTCTCTATTCCCTCGCACGGATACGATTCCCTTCCCGTCGGCTGATTAGAGGATTTAAAGGAGCCGTGGGCGGATCCTACGATTCCCGTTGCTTTAATAACTTCGACATTGGACGTTTTTTCAGAGCGCTCGCGAAGTCACGCCTGGATCAGCGTTAATTCGATTTGCGTGTCGCACGATACCTCTGCTGAATAATTTAATTGACAGCCGCTGCGTGATCGATGCGTGTAATTGATGCTAATTGATTTTGGAAGGCGGTTTTTGTGCTCGATATGTAATTGGCTTAAATTTATTGTTGCTGATCTCATTCGGCTGAACCTCGTTCCGATGTTAATAAATATTAAGACAGTTATAGTGAATGAACGTAATAATTATATAATTGATAATACTATTTGATAAGTAATAATAATTTATTCGTTCAACCTAACATATCTTTGTCTATAGCCAAAATATAAAACTAATAATTAATTTGTGAAGTAATCTTTAATCTTAAATTTTCAAAAATTATTTACGCATCGTTACAGTTTCGCTCTCATATGTAATGACCCCATTGTAAATCGCAACGAGGGCGAAGACAAAGTTCTTTTATTGACCGAATAAATACAGGCGCCTCTCGCGTTATTATCTGGGGGAAGAGACAAGGAACCGGTACTTTAATGCGCGTCTATGATATGAAAATGAGCCGCTGCACGGATTATGCATGTAGGTTCATGTATGATAATTTGGCGAGACAAAGCCGCATTGTCGAGGCATAAATTGAATCGCTGCCTTCCCTCAACCCCTCGATACCACCCACCTATCATACACCCTCACTTATGCTCGTTGGAACGCCCATGCGAGAGAGCACTTGTTGAACTTGTATTACTCTCCTTAACTTCTTTTTTCCTCTTTAATTTTTGTCTTTAATCGCCTTTCATTTTTTATTACTTTGACAGAACGCAGCACTTTTTATTTTATGGGTATTTTATTAAATTATTATGGTTAAGTTTTCAAGAATCTTGCTTATAATAATTTTAGATACTTTTGTAATAAATATTTTACATCATTCTTATTCGACTTATATTTCATCCTATACATTTGATGTAGCTTGTATAAATACCAGATCTTGCTTATAATAATTTTAGATACTTTTATAATAGATATTTTATATCATTCTTATTGGACTTATATTTCATCCTATACATTTGATGTAGCTTGTATAAATACCAGATCTTGCTTATAATAATTTTAGATACTTTTGTAATAGATATTTTATATCATTCTTATTGGACTTATATTTCATCCTATACATTTGATGTAGCTTGTATAAATACCAGATATACCATACCTGGTATATAAATTTTGTAATCTGAAAGTGTGGATCCTAATTCAATTAGAATCTAGAAATATTACCAATCACCGTATTTTTAATAAAGACATTTCACTTACTAAGATAAACAATTACAAAATCAAGCTATTCAAAGGACACCATTAATTCTTAAATTTTCATCACGCAACCACAAGATTTGTCAATTTTACCTGTTTCGTGTATGCACAGTTCACTCGCGGATTAACAACGAACGTCAAAGTTTCCATCATTAATCAACCAATCAATCAATTTAACGATTGCAGAATCAAGGATCGTGTCGGCTCTATTCTGTGCAGAAAGCTCGGACAATTTGTAAACCGTAAAAACGGCGACGGACATTTTTCAACCCCGCAGATTTCCAAATCTCTCGTTAACAAGTCTCCGCCGGGTTTTTAATTACACACGCGCGACGTAGGAGATCATTTATCATCGGAGGCGTTGCCACATAGTATGGAACGCAGAAGTATAATGTTAACAAGTTGCACTTTAATGTTTCATTACATGGCTATTCACATGCGATCAGGCGTCCCCTTCACGATACATTAACTTCTTTCTCGTCATAGCGTTAACGAAACGGCCAGGACAGCCTCTTTCTATTAAAGAACAACGCTGGGTCACGATAATTATTAGCGTTCGCTACGAGCAAACAAGATAAGCTACAAGCTTGCACGCCCGATCAATCACACGTGATCGTGAAATGTCGCGGAAAATATGCGGTGGTGATTAGATTCGTGATATGGAGATCACGTTTATTTTAGTAATACTTTGATATTCATTTTGATAGGAAGTAATGTTCATGGTGGAATATTGTGGATTTGAGGGATTGGGAATTTTGGGATTTTTGGAATTTAAGTAGGCGGAGATTTTAGGGTTTTTTAATTTAGAAATTTGGGAATTTTTGATATTTGGAGATTTGGAGATTTGAGAATTTGAGAATTTGAGAATTTGAGAATTTGAGAATTTGAGAATTTGAGAATTTGAAAATTTGGGGATTTGGAGATTTTGAGAATTTAAGAATTTGAGGATTTAGGTATTTGAGAATTTAGGAATTTGGGGATTTGAGAATTTGGGAATTTGGGAATTTGGGAATTTGGGAATTTGGAAATTTTAGAATTTGGGAATTTGAGAATTTGGGAACTTGAAAATTTGGGGATTTGGAGATTTTGAGAATTTAAGAATTTGAGGATTTAGGTATTTGAGAATTTAGGAATTTGGGGATTTGAGAATTTGGGAATTTGGGAATTTGGGAATTTGGAAATTTTAGAATTTGGGAATTTGAGAATTTGGGAACTTGAAAATTTGGGAACTCGAGAATTTGGGGATTTTTAGCGATTTGGGGAGTTTGAGATGAAAATTTGGGGATCTCGGGATTTTAGGAATTTCGCTAATTAGAAATTTAAAGACTTAGAAGTGCAGAAAGATGACTTTCTGGGAATTTAGTAATTTAGAAACTGAAACGCTCTATAATTGAAAATTTGGAAATTCTGCAAACTTACAAACTTGAAAACATAAAAATGAAAAAATTCCAAATTCAATAATTTACAAACTTAAAAACTTGAAATTTAAAAATTCAATTTAAAAATAAAACCTTGCACATTCAATAAAATCAGCTTTTTATCGCTACAGTAATAGCTAACAACCGCAAATAAATTATACAAAAATTTCAATTTCTCAGCGTCCTACGCTACCCTTAATTACAGTCGCCGCCATTAACCTGTAAAATTCCTGGCGACACTAAATAAAAAGTTTTATGAATGTGTGAAAATTGTTCGTTTTACGAAATCTCGTGTGAGATGGAAAAAGGAAAGAGTTAACTATTACTTCATTGCAGGAAACGTAAAAAAAGTATACATCTCCAGTCACAGACTACAAGTTAATTGCACAATGTAATTGCTGTACGTGAAGAGGACTCTTCCCGTCTTTACACGATCGTTTATTTCAGACCATAATTTTCCTTGTGTCTACTTGTATTTACTGCCTTCGCACTTGTACTGATCTTAATTAACAATTTCATAACTTCTTGGAGAATTCTGTCAAATTTAATAATTTTGGACAAATTACTTGAAGTTAAGATATTTTATCAAATTTTATATTTCTTGTTAATATAATTATTTGTAACGAATGTTGTATTTGTATTTAAGTATATTTTAGAAATTATTTTTGTATTTTTGTAATGATATATTTTAATGTAAAAATTATGCAGGTTTATGTTTTTTTAAATATTCTATTCAATATGATTATTGTATTAAGGTTGATATATAGCAATATTTAATTTAATATTGAATGATTTATGTATTAAATATTATACATGATAATTTAAATATTTAATTTACATTTGTTAATATTATTTAAAAATTATTTTTTTATATAATTTAATATTTTATTTGATTCTATTGTAAATAATAAATTTTCTTGTTTTTTCTTTATAGTCATCATTTCAAATTTTACATTAAGTAAAATGTCTACCATTTATAAATTTATTTATTATAAATATTATATGATAAAAAATATTTGTTCAAATAGTACATTTTCTCATTTCTTCTATATTCATCATTTTATATTTCAAACTAAATAAAATGTCTACTAGTCACGAATTTATTTATTATAATTAAACATAGAAGAAACGTTCAAATAATAATAGATAGTCTATTTAATACAAGTTAAACACATTATTTCTAAAATGCAAGCTGAAGTTGCATTTCTAAAATGCAAGATTAAGGTACAAATAATTTTTAAGTACGTAGTGTCTCAATAAAAATCGATCACACCGCAATTCAATCATGATTTATTCGAACGTAGCAACAGTTAATTACAAAAGCCTAATCACGACTCGATTCAGGCGTATCAAAATCGAGGCTCGATTTGCATATTTCCGATCGCGTGCACCGTCAACAGTGTAGAAGATTTCTCAATCGAAGCGGGGCGTATCGCGTGAAGACGACAAGACTCTTGAAAATCCGCCGCATTGACAGGATAATTACACGCACGTAGGCCGCTGTCCGACCGTCTGTTACGTTTGTTCGTTGGTCGCAAAGAGAACACAGAGCCGAGAAAGAAGAGAAGAGAGACGGTAGGTGAACAGCTACCGCTTGGATCAACCAGAGGCCACCCACGATGTTGATCATCGTCGAAGATCGCTGGATCCTCGCGCCGACGTTCGTATTTTCATTTGCATAATGGAAATTACGCGCCACGCCACGAGGGTGAACGTTTCCATGGAACGCGTTAATTTACGAACATTACGCGGCAATCTGATGAGTTTATCTTCGCCGTGTGTCGTCTCCGAGATCGAATTAAACGATCGGCCGTTCCAACAGAATCTTCTCGTTACACGCGAATATTTTGGTGATAAAGTGGATTTAACCGGAGTTCCTTAAGTCGTTTTTTTTCTACAAGACGTCTCTATTTGTAATATTTTTTTGAACGCTTCTTGCAACTTTTTAGCATCTTTTCTGCATTCGAGGTATCTTTATGGACTCTTTGGGTAACTTTTTTTAGGATCAAGGTGAGGTTTAGAAACTGGCTTTCGGGTTTGGGAGTCGTTAGAGTTAAATTTTGACTCGTTTTGTAAAAATGGAAGACTTTGACAATTTTTATGAAGAAGTTGTTTAAAGACACCATAAGTTGTGAGTTTCGTTTTACGAAATTTTACATTCAAAATATTCCTATGAAAAATGTTTCATTATTGTATAAAAATTATTCTCTACATAAGTAGTACTCTATAAGAGCTCTAAAAGAGCAATAGTCTCATATGATAGTTTTAGACGTGTAAAACTATCTGCTTAAAATTCAACAGAATAAACACAATATTTAAATGGTATTACGAAAAGTATGGATATCAGGATACATAGTGTTAATTCACGGTTCTGTTTCCCTTTTCTTGGCAACAATATTCGCTAGCAAGAACGACACAGTTCCCATCCGACCAGCCACTTGCGTCTCGTAATGTTCGAAGTTAATAGCCAGATCAGTCGCGATAAATTCGCATTAAATTCTTCTCCCTTCCGAACGTTATACCCGTGCTCCCACCTTCGATGATAAAGCTAAGTTATTAGCGGGAACAGGCTCGCGCCACGAACGTAACGTTGATTCATTGCGATTAGTTTCGTAAAAAGCAATCCGCGAATGCAATGGGTAATAAACCGTCTGCTAATCCGTCGATGTCCGCCAAATGACGCGACTCTACAATGTCCGCAGAGATTGCATATTCAAATTAACTTTGGTAACAAACACGCAGGAGAAAGGCATTCGTGGATTATTTAGAAATATACTTGTTCCAGCAACATTGAGAAGAGTAGGTTCGATAACTTTAGTTTGTTATTGAGGAAATTATTAGAAAGTTATAGACGGTATAGAAAGTTACAAAGAGCCTTTGAACGTTTAATAAATTAAGACAATTATGTAAGTCGTAAACT
This sequence comes from Megachile leachella, assembly GCA_963576845.1. Taxonomy (NCBI): domain Eukaryota; kingdom Metazoa; phylum Arthropoda; class Insecta; order Hymenoptera; family Megachilidae; genus Megachile; species Megachile leachella. The sequence goes on along the minus strand of OY756259.1, from coordinate 5,988,626 downwards.
TTATAATTTAGAGCTAGAAAAATATGGGACTTCTTAGTACTTGTTTTATCGTATAAATTTAATTTAGAAACAGAAGAGGATCTCCATGAATGGGTATGCGCAGTAGCAAGTCTTATTGCATCTGCGCAGGTCCATACGCGCATGCGCAGATCGTACTGGGACCACGCTTGCGCAGATGTGTTCGAACTTACAGACTAAAGTTATACGATTTATAACCTGAAACAAACGCAATTCAATATTTTTTTACGAATATAGTTATTTATAACTGTAATTGTTAAATTATTAATAAATTTAGCATATAGCGACATCTTTTAGTATTAGAAATGATGTACGATGTTAGTAACAGAATAATTGAATATTGGACTTCCGTCTTGTCGTTATGAGAATGTAAACGTTCGTGATATGTTTGATAAGAGGAAAAAGTAATCCTTGTTTAAATGGTTGATCTTCAAGTTAAAATGTTTGTTGTTTGTGTTCGTTATTAAATGGTTTGTTCGTGTTTGAAAGTGTATTATTAGTTTTGTTATTTTCCATAATTCTGATTTTTTAACAGTAATGTTATTTATCTATCACATTCCATCTCCATTTAGAAACTCGATTTACTTATCGATTTATTATCGCACGTAGGAAAGTTACAACTTTTGTCTCCGAAGCCCTAAAGTTGCACTGACTACTATAATTATTTCTCCCATAAAAACACTAATGTCTGAAACGCAATCTTGACACGCAAGGTCAGATTTCTTCAACAAATTCGTAGAATAAATCGATCGTGGGCCAATCTCGATTATTTATTGAAATTGGCTCGGTGACGAAGAGCATAATATGTGGAACAGCGAATAGAGCACGGTAATAAGCTTTATATTCGAACCGAGAGTAAAGACGAGTTTAACGAACCACTTAAATCAAAGCGGAGTCCCTAACCAATCGCTGCGGAGACATTCTGCTTGGCTGAATTATGCCAATTCGAATTACTCGCGGTCTTTTGCTATCCTTTAAGGAACACGTGGGCGAGAGAAAGATCTGCCGGAGAAAGTGAAAGCACCGTACATGCAACCAGGAAAAGGAACTTTGTTACGTTTTTTGTGACGTGACAATTGGATTTTCTTAATTAGCAGTCGTGAGAACTTTGAGATTCAAATCGTGGGAATTAAGTTAAACTCTGAAACTTATAATTTGTAAAATGGTACATTTTTCAACTTGTAAATCATATTTATAAATTCCAAAAGCTGAAACATGATGTTATAAATTTGAGACAAAATGGTTTCAACATTCATCGACCACAAGGTAAAAGTTCAAGTGCCACGAAAAACTTGAAAGGCGACCGCAAACGGTGATTCATCGTAAAACCCAGCTAGACATCAATTCATAGAAACGTAGTCGGCATAAACCGCCAGCATAGTATCCTTATTCCCGGATCCCATCGACCACGATGACCGATCCTCGTCCTAAATTTAAATCCTCGAAGGACTATCGTTCAGAAAGTTCAGCAACCGAGGCTACTCAAGACTGCCAAACTCACGTTGCTCTACACGTGTACTCAATTCGAACGCGGTGGTGTTTGTGTTATGGGATGGCGCGAAGCGTGAGAAGAAGAACACGGAACTATTCGAGGAACGACATAAATTCGGTCGAGATCCTTGGTTCAGGTCGATCTGGCCCATCCATGCGGTAGGCCGAATAGCCGTGTACAGTCAGGAACAAATCTTGTTTCCCTAGGGAGGAGATGGTGAAAGGGTTGGAGACACTTGGTGGTTGGAGTCACTTGGACATTTTAGGGAATTTTGTAGATTTGAAGATTTCAGAGTTGATTTGTAATTTGGAGGTTTTGAAAGGGGAATTTGGGATTTAGGGAATTTTGAATCTGGGGAATTTGCAATTTGGAAAATTTGACATTTGGGGAATTTGGGGAACTTTGGATTTGGGGAATTTAGGATTTGAGGAATTTGGGACTTGGGGAATTTGGGATTTGAGGAATTTGGTATTTGGGAAATTTGGGATTTGGAATCTTTGGAATTTGGGGGATTTGAGGATTTTGGGGAATTTGGGAAATTTGGGATTTGGAATCTTTGGAATTTGGGGAATTTTTATGATTTTGGGGAATTTCAGAAATTTGGAATTTGGGGATTCTGGGACGTGGAATTTTTAAAATTTGAGGAATTTGGTAGTTGGGGAATTTGAGATTTGGAAAATTCGAAATTTGGGATTTGGAGATTTGAGGATTTGGGGAATTTGGGATGTTTAAAAGATTTCAAAAACTTATATATTATTGGGGAATTAAAAAATTCCAAAATTGAAATAATCGAAAATTCCACCATTCCAAAATTAAAATTTTTGAAAATTCCACCATTTTAAGATTGAAATATTCCAAAGTTCCAAAATTTTTAAATTGCCATACTCGATAATTAAAAATTCCAAAATTGATACATTTGAAAATTCCATCATTCAAGAATTGATATATTCGAAAATTCCATCATTCCAAGATTCCAAAATTGATATATTCGAAAATTTCATCACTTCAAAATTCCAAAATTCCAAAACTTCAAAATTCCAAAACCTCAAAGTTACAAAACTCAAAAATTCCAAAACTTAAAAGTTCCAAAATTCCAAAATTCCAAAATTCTAAAATTTCAGAATTCTAAAGTTCAAAAATTCAAAAATTCAAAAATTGATATATTCGAAAATTTCATCATTTCAAAATTCCAAAATTCCAAAATTCCAAAACTCCAAAATTCCAAAACTTCAAAATTCCAAAACTCAAAAATTCTAAAACTCAAAAATTCTAAAACTCAAAAATTCCAAAATTCCGAAATTCCGAAATTCCAAAATTCCAAAATTCCAAAATTCTAAAATTCCAAAATTCTAAAATCTTAGAATTCTAAAGTTCAAAAATTCAAAAATTGATATATTCGAAAATTTCATCATTTCAAAATTCCAAAATTCCAAAACTCCAAAATTCCATAACTTCAAAATTTCAAAACTCAAAAATTCCAAAACTTAAAAATTCCAAAATTCCAGAATTCCAAAATTCAAAAATTTCAAAATTCCAAAATTCTAAAATTCCATAATCCTAAAGTTCAAAAATTCAAAAATTCAAAAATACCAAATTTCCAAAATTGAAATATTCCACAATTTCACCATTACAGAACTGAACCCCCCAAAAATTCCCCCATCCCAAACTCGAAATATTCAAAAATTCCAAAAATTGAACCCCTCCAAAACCTGCAATCCCCTTATAGAACATTACAAAAATATTGTGAAGTTGACACATGTGTCTTCCAAAGCAATGGTACGTTGCGTCCGAGTGTACATACGGATCGCGGACATGGACCACTCCACGCCCTATAAATACGCATAAATATTCCCATAAATCCCGCGTACCGTCGCATTACACGCGTTCGAAGGCCTTAACATCGCGACCTGGTCCATGGTGAATCGAACGGAAAAGAGAACAGCAAAGACAAGGATAGCAACGAGGATTCAGCAAGCTGCACAGAGTCTGTATATCATATACGGAATAAATTACGCTTAACGTACGCACTCGCCGACTTTGCCTCAGATTTATACACTCGCGGCTTTCTCTGTATTTCGATGTAATCGAACGTTTAGTGCGCAATTCATGGCTCTCATTGATCGCCGTTCGAACAACGAGAAGAAAATTTGCATTTTTATGGAGGTCGCTGTCTTCGGGTGAAGAAAGAGGATTAACTTTGATATTGTAGGATTGTTTGATTAAACAATGCTTTGGAATGCTTCTGTTCTGTCAGAGTTAATAAGGTAGTTAATAAGTTAGGATGGTTAGGTTAGCTTGGTATGGATGGTAAAGGTTACAATTAGATTATTGTTTGAGTGTTGGGTGCAGAATATTGGAGGTAATGGAGTGTTTCTTTGGATTGAATCAAATATTGGGTGTTATAAAGTTTCTGGTACTACTTTTTAGAGTTATGAGGTTTCTGGTATTGATAGTTTTTAGGTCTTCTAATTGACAAATTTCAAATTTGAGGTTTTTAAGTTTTCAAATCTTAGATTGGGGAATTTTCAAATTGAAATGTTTCAATTTTGGAAATTTTCAGAATTGAAAATTTCAGTTTTAGATTTTTAAATTTACTAATTTGGATTGTAGAATTTTTAAATTTCTAAAAATCAAAATTTGGAATTTTCAAATTTACAAGTTTAAAATTTAGGAATATTCAAAATTTACATATTTCAATTTTGGAAATTTTCAGAATTGGAAATTTCAGTTTTAGATTTTTAAATTTACTAATTTGGATTGTAGAATTTTTAAATTTCTAAAAACCAAAATTTTGAATTTTCAAATTTCCAAATTTCAAACTTGGAATTTCCAAATTTACATATTTCAATTTTGGAAATTTTCAGAATTGGAAATTTCAGTTTTAGAATTTTTAAATTTACTAATTTGAATTGTAGAATTTTCAAACTTCTAAATTTGAATTTTGAAATTATCAAATTTACAAATTTGAATTTTGAAATTTTGAAATATGCAATTTTTCAAATTTTCAAACATTCAGAATTAAAATTTATCAAGTTTTTAAAAATTCAGAATTAAAATTTCTTAAGTTGCCAATTTTTGAACACCCCAAATTTTCTAATCGATATCATTTAAAAAGTCCCCAACTCAAAAACTGAGATGTCTTCAAATTTCAAAGTTTCTAAGACAATACTTGTAGACTGTAGACCAGCATGATTTCTCGGTGCACGATCTTTGTGAATCATATTTTTGGACTGAGAGATCAGCAACTTTAACGAGCTGATCGCAATCGTGATGCACCGAGTTATTCACATGAGTCATTTCTACAGAACGGTCAAACAACTGTCCTTCTGGTTCTTGTGAAACGTTTCGTGAATTAATAACCAAAGAAGTAGCATTGATCACCCGATCCCTAAATTTCCTCACTCCATGTCTTTTCCATATATCTCCAAACACTTAATTCACAAATTTGTGAAATGGAAATCTTGAAAGTCCATAAATCCAAAATATTGAAAGTCAATAAGATCACCACATCATTATTCGTTCCATCTCTAAATTTCCACATACCTTCAAATTCTTAATTCTCAAATTTGTGAAATTGAAATTTTAAAACTGCATAAATCCAAAATATTGAAAGAATAAAATCACCAGATCCCTAAATTTCATTCCATCTCTAAATTTCCACATCCCCCAAATTTTTAATTTACAAATTCGTAAAATTGAAATTTTGAAAGTCCCCAAATCCAAAATATTGATAGTTGAGATCACCAGACCCCTAAATTTCATTCCATCTCTAAATTTCCACGTCCTCCAAATTCTTAATTCACAAATTCGTAAAATTGAAACTTTGAAACTCCAGAATCCCAAAATATTAAAAAAACAAAATCCTAGCTGCAAAGATCAGAAAACGAATACAACAAAAGTACGTAAACATGTGCAAGAAAAAATTGCACATACGTGTTTATCGAAAGGAAGCATTGCACCTGAATGTATGAAGAATGTGTAAGAATATGTTCCTTTCACTTAAACAAATTTCTACGTCATCGGCATCATCCTTGAAACGACGACTCCACCGTATGAAACACCGTGTACACGCTGTTTCTTCTTTTCTTGCTTTTTTCTTTTTAAAAGCGCACGCAAGGAGATGATGTTTCGTAACTGATGCAGTTTTCCCAAGAAACGAGATGTCTGACAAGAAATGAAACCCGCGGTGCATCCTGCGCATCAGCCCGAAATCTTGCTGCATACCGTGCATTTTTAACCATCCTAATCTCAACTGAAGTATACATGCAAAGTGAAAGGATCGGTCTATACAAACCAGACTGAAATATTCGTATTTTTATTGCTGGATTAAAAATATTCCAACTATTTTAGTGCTGAAACTTCACTTTAATACCTACGTAGGTCTTATTCAGTATTACACTGCTTATTTTTGTTTAGTTTTATATTATTTTTTATTTCATTTGTATTTTATTTTGGGGTGAATGATAAAGTGGTTTTGTAAATTTTTATTTTTTGATTTAATTGTGTATGAAGTTCTCATTTATTAGTTGAAATGTAGGATGCAAAAAAAATATTATTGTAAAATTTCACTATTAATTTTATTTTGTGAATTTTTTTATTGCTTCAAGAGATTTTTAGAATTTTAATTTTTCAGCTGAAATTTTGGGAGGATTGTTTTTTGTATACTAACTTGAGAAACTGAGAGCAAAATAAAACATTGTGAACCACCCTATTATATTTTTGTAGTTTATTAATTATTTTACTGTTTTTGTTCAAAATTATTTTATGTGCCTTAGCAAATTAAAAAAAAGTTAAACCTTGCAGAGAAGGTAAATCTTAAAGAGGATCTAATGAAATGATTTGAATCTTGAAGACGTAAGCTTGTAAACTGATTTAACCTTGAGAGGACCATAACCTTAAAATTAGTCTCAACCTTGAAGAAGACCTTAACCTCAAAGTGGACGTTAAAATACTATTCTGAATTGTAAAAAAAATATTAAGAATCATTAAGAACTAAATATTAAAAACTCTGAAATATAAAATGAATATTAAAAATTTAGTAATAATAAAAAATGTAAAATGAATACTAAAAAATTATTAAAATGAGAATTTAAATACGTAATTAGAATTTAAATAAATAATATGAATTTTAATAAATATGAATTTAGTAAAGAACAGGAATTTAATAAAAATTTATTAAAAAAAAAAACAAATGATTTATATGTTTTTAATATAATTTGAATCAGTAACGTCTCCCGATTAAAATGATTAAAAGTCTGACATTTTTTTATCACTGTTATCAAGCTCGTTAATAACCTTCTGGTGGATAAATAGTTTTTACGAAAACGAAAGATTCAAAAGTAACGCCTCGTCGTAGGAACTTCAACTTCTTTCGATATCTTATATCACACCAGTAAATCATTGGTCGCACCTCCCGGTTCGTGACATGAGTTTCACACCTCAGTCACCTGAGTCATTAAGCATAATTAAACGATATCGTTTCGAGACGACAGAAAATGAAATGGTTACAACGAGACCTGTCTTAATATTTAGTTACAGCGAAGGGGATTCTCGGACAGGGGCGGATGAAAACTGAGGTTGAAATTTGTTAATTTGTTAATTTAGAGGGGTGGAAATTTTTGTAGGGGTTTATTTGCAAATTTGTAAATTAGTTTATTTGTGAATTTGTGAATTTCCTCAAATTTCCAAATTTTTCAATTTTTAGATTTCTGAAATTTCTAAATTATTAAATTTTCCAAATTTGCAATTTTTGAAGGTTTTACAAGCTTTCCAGAATTTTCTAGTTTTCTAAAATTTTCACATTCTCCAAATTTTCTCAAATTTCCACATTTTCCAATTTTCTTTAATTTTCACATTTTTCCCAGATTTCCCAAATTTCTCATTTTTTCTTCAAGTTTCTTAATTTTTCAGATTTCCAAATTTCTCAATTTTGCTTCCCCTAAATTTCTAAGCTTTCCAATTCCAAATTTCTCAATTTTTTGAAGTCCAAATTCTATCATTTTCAAATTCTACCGCTTTCAAATTCCTCTGTTTCGAAATTCTCAAATTTGTAAATACCAAAACTCTCAATTTTCAAAATCATCAACTCCGAAAATTTGTTAATTCTATTAGATCTTCAAAACCCACAAACTTCAAAGTCCCCAAATCTTCCACCTACCCAACTTCTCTGCATCCGCCCCTGCTCTCGAGTAGGCGAACTCTCCAGACAGATAGTACAGGTGTCGCTAATTACTCCGATAACACCATGCAGTCAGCCCTTATCAGTTACCGTCGTCAGCGAAATTAAGTGCTCGATATTTTTTTCATTAACCGCAATAGATTTCGCGTGGACCAGACAGCTTCCTATTCATTTCTGATAGCTTTTTGAGAACAGGTTTGATAGATGTTGGAACAGGTGTCGATGTCTTAACATGACACGATACTGATGTATTAATTTGTGGATAATGCTGATTTAAATTTCTTCCTTGTCTCTCGTTCATTTATTTCTTAATTTTCTTTGGAACTGGTTCTATGACGAAGTTAAGCGAAAGTACGCTATATTTAATGATATGATTTTTATGACTCACTAGCATACCTAACCTACATAAACTACCTAACCTACCTAACCCACCTAACCTACGTAATCCACCGAACTTACCCAACCTAACATTAGAAACTTGAGTGTTCAGAGATTTTTAAATTTGACAATTAGTTTATAAAAATATTTATATAGTGTAGTAGATTTGCTTGTGTCACTTTTTGAAATTTTTACAAGTTTTAGTTCGTGTTCTTTCCTTTCAAAAATTTGAAATTGGGGAAAATCTAGTGTTCTAATATCTTGAATTTAAAGAATGTAGAAATTGAACAGGTACACAAAAATAAGGTAGCCATATAAGAATGTCACAGTAAATTTATTTACGTATACCACTTCGATAATATCCCTAATCTCCGTAAAGGATCGAAAGTCATAAGATATTTCGCTTTTTACTACAGCAATGAACGCGTCGGAGTGCCGCTAGAAACGCCATAAAATCAGAAATAAGTATTCTATTCGATGTCCGTATCATCCAGATTGAGAAGAATATCGTGAAGAAATGTTCGGTTGTCTAGTAATCGAGGTACGCTCGTTTATTATCGAGGAGGAGGTGCGCATATCGGACCACAAATTAACATGATTTTATGGCTGATGGGGAAATAGAAGCGTTCTTCGTAGAAGAGCTCGTTAACCCAGGTATCTTCAGGATCTGATCTCCGGCCAGGTAATACCGAAAATATCTCTGTAGAGAGGTCCTGACAAGCGGAGAGGTGGCGAAAATTTCAACCCTGGCGCCTCAAGATTTATTGAACGGCTTCTCCCATTTAGATCTCGCCTCGTGTGAGTGTTTTCAACGCACGACCACGTGACAATGGGGTACGGTGGTCCCGGTGGGAACACCGGAAAACAAAACGCGAGGAGTACAGGAGGATGAATATTAATATGAGTATGCGAATTTTTTAGCGACACTGACAGCTGTGACTAGCTTTTGACTACTCGTTTCTGTTCGTTGACAGGTCTTTTAGAGCACGTACGTGGTGAGGTATTGTGGATTTTCTTGGGTCAGGGATGAGTGTGCGGAAAGGGTCACCGCCCATTCTGAGATCGAGTGTTAAATGGGAATCATATTTCTAAATTTTAAGTTAAAAAATTTTAGGCTGTTAGATTTTTAGATTTTTAGACTTTCAAGTTCTCAAATTTATAAGATTTCAAGTTTTCAAGTATTCAAGTTTTCAAGTATTTAAGTTTTCAAGTTTTCGAAATTTCAAGTTTTCAAGTATTCAAATATTCAAGTTTTCAGGTATTCAAGTTTTCAGGTATTCAAGTTTTCAGGTATTCAAGTTTTCAGGTATTCAAGTTTTCAGGTATTCAAGTTTTCAGGTATTCAAGTTTTCAGGTATTCAAGTTTTCAGGTATTCAAGTTTTCAGGTATTCAAGTTTTCAAGTATTCAAGTTTTCAAGTATTCAAGTTTTCAAGTATTTAAGTTTTCAAGTTTTCAAGTTTTCAAGGATTCAAGTTTTCGAATTTTCAAGTGTTCAAGTGTTCAAGTTGTTCAAGTTTTCAAGGTGTCAAGTCATCAAAGTTCCGAGTTTTCAAATTTTCGAGTATTCAAGTTTCCTACTTTTCAAATGAAAACTTACAATTCTAAGTTTGCAAAACTCAAACATTCCAATGGATGGAAATCTCTATGTTGCAATATTCCCAAATTTCCAACTACCTCAGTTTTAAACTTTTAAATACCCCCAAATTCTAGAAATCCCAATATTCTAATATCACTAACTCTTTAAATTCCCCAGATTTTCTTAAATTTTCAAATCCCAAAATTGCTAATACCCCAAATTTCCTAAATTTTTTAATCCTCCAATCTCTGATCTCTCAAATTCTCTAAATTGTCAAATCTTTGAATCTGTAACTCTCCAAATTCCCAAAATATTCAAATCCTGAAATCTGTAATTTTCCAAATTCCCTAAAATGTCAAATCCTCAAATTTCTAATTCTCCAAATTCCCTAAATTCTCAAATTTCTAATTTCCCAAATTCCCTAAATTTACAAATTCCCCAAATCCTAAATTTTCAAATCCTAAAATCTGTAATTCTCCAAATTCCCTAAATTCTCAAATTTCTAATTTTCCAAATTCCCCAAATTTACAAATTCCCAAATTTCTAATTCCCCAAATCCTAAATTTTCAAATCCTAAAATCTGTAATTCTCCAAATTCCCTAAATTCTCAAATCCTCAAATCTCTAATTTCCCAAATTCCCTAATCTTTCAAATTCTTAAATCTCTAACTCCACAAACCCCTAAATTCTCAACTTCCTCCACAAATCCCCCAAATTCCTACTAAATTAGAAGTACTCTCAATTCCACTGAAATCTCACATTTACCACAATCCACACAAACATATTTCATTTTAAACATTTCACTGAAAACCAGACTTGCTAGATTTTAATAATACCTTGAACCACCAATATTTATCATTACTAACACGTCTGAAATTTCGTACATAACTTCCATAACGTCAAAGATCAATAACGACTATAATTAATACGGGTCAATTAAATCACGTTCCCAGTTAGAGGAATCGTTCGATCGTGTAACAGAGTAGATTCTAATGAACGGTGATAATTATAATGAGTTCGAAGATTACAGTGATTATCCATACGCACGAGCTTTCGATAAAGATGGTAATTGCGATAAGTAGCCATCTCTTCAGTCGACATCTTCGTTCGAATATATTAGGAGGACTTTTGTCACTCGTCATACATCATTCTGTACACGTTTTTGCTCCGAGAGAAAAGATGCTTTAGTTGCGCTCTTCTTCTCCTCTTCCTTGACGAATCGCGCGGACACTCCATTTGTTCAACCCTTTGTGTCACGATTTAATTATTCATAATATAGTAACAGAATATATTAACATAACAATGTATCAACATTCCGCAAACATTGTTACATTGTTCTCAAATATCGTACATTGTTCTCAGCTTAAACTTAAAATAATTAAACTGATTTATTTTTATCGAAATTCGCCAAATGACAGTTCCTTTTATGTTTTAAAGTTTGAAAGAGTTACTTGAACAACATTAATCCTGCACTATTTGAGGAGAAGAGTTTCACGGTTCTTGGTGCACGATCTCAAGGTAAGCGACTGTTCGCTTACAACGTTGTTTCTCGGGCGCAGAAGTCCCCAGGAGCGAAACTCGCTGGAAAGCGTATCGGTGCGATTAAACGCGAATCATCGCGTCGGATCGTGAGTTGTTATAAACGCGGACAAGAAGTTGTAGTAATTTACGCTCTCGTATCTGGCAGTCATCGTCCTCGAACGACCATCATGATCTATGTCTTTATTAACTGAACATTGTACAGTAAGATTTTGAGGAGCAGATAGTGTCTCAAAACGATGATATGCGAAATACATTGTACTAATCAACTACTTCACTGTTCTACTTTTTTATTATTTTCCACTGGTATTAAGGTTTCACTGTGTTTACTTTATTGCTGTGCTGTTCCTTTGTTTTATTATGGCACTTTTGCATTAGTTTTTTACATTCTTTTGACATACTAGTTTGATGTACTATTAATTACTAAATAAGTTAATAGCAGGTAAAATATAAGGTGTCTCACAATTAGTATAAGTCATTGAAATGGAAGGTAGCTGACGTGATTCTGAATAAAATTTTCTTTTGCAGAAATCGGGTGTGAAGCCTCGTTTTTGAATTATTGAGGAAAAACACGGAACCAATGAGAGCGAGGATGCATGCGCTCAGCTGATTGGCTCGAAGCAGCCGCTCTCGCGTCTGCGCAAGCGTAATCCTCGCGCCATGATTGTTTCGTGTTTTTCCTTAATAATTCAAAAACGAAGCTTCATATCTCATTTCTGCAAAGGGAAATCTTATTCAGAATCACGTCAGCTACCTCCCATTTCAGGGACATGCACTAATTGTGAGATACCCTGTATAATTTTGTGTAATTTCGATCAGAATATGTTTTTATTACTGATGTCAAACATTACATAAATTTATAAGGTGATGTTTATTGATCACCTCCTTCCTCAGTTTCATTTTGACATTTTGACGTTAATGTCAATTATATTGCATTACACAATTTTATAATATGATGTTTATTGATCACTTCCTTCCTCAGTATCATTTTAACATTCCTAATATTATGAAACCTCTAATAAGCGACGTTCAAATCGAATTCTGCTGAACCAATCATACATCAAACATCAATAACTACCCATAATTAACTACAAGCAAAGTAACCTAAAAGAACCTATCTATCAATTCCCTAAATCTCAAACGCGACAAATATTCTCAGCGAAATCCCAACCCGCAAATCAGCATCCCAGTCATCACGGGCTTCATTTCACAATTATCGTCTCCGAAATCGCGTGGTCGAAACAGCTCTCATCCAGCAATTAAAGCAACCTGTTCAAACAGCGAGCCCCCCAGGGTACCAAGATACAATCGGTGGACAAAGAAATGAAGGAAACCGAGAACGATCTCACGGTCCTTCGTCATCGAAGCAGGAATTCACGAACTTGCCCGAAAGCTCCCTCGCAAGCTCGATCTGTCCTAAACCCGCAAAGCGTTCTCAGCGTGGTTTAATCAATTTGAATCACTCGCTCGACATCTTTCACGGTCGAACGAGCACGGAGAGCAGTTCTCCGGGGCACTTGGAGATATTTTAATGCCTCTTTGTGCCCCTGGCCGTTTAAAGGGTTCCTTTATTCGACCGCGTTTCGTTTCGCCCTTTGTCTTCTTCTTCTTCTTCACCCTCTCTCGTTATGCTTCTTTCGGACGACGTCCGCTTGACCACTGGTTATTTTAATTGGACCTTCGGATCGAGAGGCTTTTTTCGTCCGTTCCACCTTCTTTCCGTGTCCATCGCGTGCTCGCGATCCACCTTCCCTCTTCGTTCTACCGCAGAGCGTGGACCCTTTCCAGGGATATCCCTTCGACTCTGTATCCGTTTTTGTGCGGGACTCGAGGTCCTCCGCTTTCGCCGGCGCGGCGACGACGCGCGGAATTCGATATACTCGGGGAAGGACACTCAAGGACCTCAACAGAACCCTTTGCTCTTATTCTCGTTCTACGATTTACGATCTCTGGGTGAATTGATGTAATATGCAACATTTCGTGGTTTGTGATATTAAGAGGAAATTTATGGTATCTGAATGATGTATGATTTGCATTCTCAGGGAGGGCAATTTAAAATATTTGGGTGAAATGTAATTTATAATATTTATTGTCAGACGTAATGTAAATTTATAATATTTATTGTCAGACGTAATGTAAATTTATAATATTTATTGTTAGACGTAATGTAAATTTATAATATTCGAATACAACATAATCTAAATTATTTGCAAATTTGTGATGTTTGAATGAAATGTACTTTAGAATATTTTTGTCAAATTTAGTTTATAATGTTTGAATGAAGTTCAGTTAAGAATAATTGATTTATAGCACTTCATTATTTATAAAAAATAATTTTAAATATTTGGATGATGTAAAAATATATGGGTTGACTATAATTTATGATGTTTGGTTGTAGTATAATTTAGTATATAAGGATGTACTACAATATTCAATATTCAAATAAACTTTGATATTCAGGTTATGACAGTGCAAGTCGTATTTTAATTTGTGCAGTATTCCAACGACTGCAAAACTTGGAATACTGACCTTAAGTTGTTCAATTGTGCTCGTATGAGCTACTTTGTAAATAATTTTTGTCAGGTTGAAAAATTGAAAAATTGAAGGTTTGAAGAATTGAAGAATTGGATAATTGAAGAATGGCACAATGGAAGAATTGAAAAATCGAAGAATTGATAAATCGAAGAATTGAAAAATCGAAGAATTGAGAATTTTAAACATTGATAAATTGAAAAATTGAAAAATTGAAAAATTGAAAAATTGAAAAATTGAAAAATTGAAAAATCGAAAAATCGAAAAATCGAAAAATCGAAAAATCGAAAAATCGAAAAATTGAAAAATTGAAAAATTGAAAAATTGAAAAATTGAAAAATTGAAAAATTGAAAAATTGAAAAATTGAAAAATTGAAAAATTGAAAAATTGAAAAATTGAAAAATTGAAAAATTGAAAAATCGAGAAATTGAAAAATGTAAAAATTGAAAACCTGAAAGTCTGAAAAATGTGGATATTCAAAACTTAATAAAAACAGAACAATTAACAGTGGAAAAAATAAAAAATTTTAAAATTGCAAAAATTGAATAAGAAGTTTAAATAGAATCTCCTTTGATCCTCAAAAATAATAAGGACCCACCGCCACCATCAAGAAATCCTTTTCTCGAAATATTTCCCCAGAATTTTTAGTGTACCGTTTATCTCGAAAATATCACGCGGATATCTCGTAGACGGTCCACAGAAAATTAATCGTTTAATTAACGTCGTATTCCCGAAGATTTTTATCGCGAAAGTCTCTCGATTCGCGCCGCCTTCGTGAAGGATGACGCGAAAGTTTGCGGACAGGTTTACCGTTTCAAGAACAACCACACAACCACAACGGAGAAACACCACGCTGTTTCCACGGTCTGTACAGTCAGCAGCAAATATGGCGATCAAGGGTGTGAAGACGCCTCCCACTCGTTCGTTTTTAGGGATTATTCGAAACATCAAATTTTAGAAACATTCTAATTAAAATTAAAGTTTGAAATTTACGAAATTCGAGAAGATCTATAATTAAAAATTTGCTAACATCCATAATCGAAAAATTCAAAAATTCAATTCAGGAATTCTAAAGAAATTTAAGAATTAAAATTGTCAAAAATTATATACGTTCTCATCGAAATAAGCCCACATTGAAGCCGAGTGTACGAGCGTGCACCGTTCAAAGGAGAACGAGAAATTAATCCAGAGTAACGTGAGAGAGGATATTACTCACGCATCACAGTTTCTCACTCCTCTAATTAATATTTATGCGATCGATGCCGATGGGATTAATTAAGTTTCACACGAAAACTCGTCGTTACCTTTTCCGTGCAGTTATAAGGCAGCGCCTTTAATCGACCTGCAAATTTATCGAACGTGTCGATGATTAAAAATCGTCCAGACTCGTGTAACTCTTGGTTCGCGACAAATTTCAGAAACGCATAAAAACCTCTCTTAATTCTCCCCTCGAACAAGCTTGCAATAATTATAATAAATACGTCGTAGACTTTATTCAACTTTTTGTGCTATATACACAGATTACAGTATATTAATTAGCTAATATAAATATCCGCTCTGTAGCAATAATTTTATTCGTCCATATTTACGAAACGTTTTCCAATTTATTTTTCGTCGTAAAAATTCTTCTTTTAATACAAATACTGCTCAATATTATAGGTTATGTTTTATGATCAAACTTGTCCAGATAAAATATTACATAAACGCTTGTAAAATACAGGTTTGTCAAAAAGATTACATAATTGAATGTAGGCGTAATCATGCGAAATTATAGTGCACTAAAATGCATTTTAACACCGGTCAACATTATTGGTTTTATAGTTTCATTTGAAAATTGCTTGGTGCTAGTGATGTTTGCAGTGATAATTAAATATGTATGTTATTTGGTTTATTCTGAGTCAGAATAATTTTATTTATGACTATTATTTAACTGGCATTAAAGTGGAACTATATTTTTATATTTTATCAATTTTAGTTTGTTAGATATGTAGATAAAATCGATGTTTATTATGAAATTTTATCGCGATGGCTACAGTCACAAGATGAACGTTGCTGCAATATAATGAGGTTATGTTGATCGACGCGGCCATTTTGTGTATCCTCGCGGCGGCCATTTTGTGTACCATCGCCTAAAATGTCTCAGTGATTAAAAATCTTTGAATTTTTGCAAAAAGTGAATGATATCGAGGATAGTAAATTGTGTGAGTATGAAAATAAATTTGAAGAAAGTGAAATTCAAGTTCATAGTAATAAAAAGGTTATAAAGAAAGAAAATGTCCAGTTCTGAAAAATATTTGTTTGCGTAAAAGACTTTGTGCTTTCCAGTTCTGAAGATAAAAATGAAAGTAGGATCATCAAAATGGAAGATTGGGAAAAAGGCTCTAATTATTATTATTATAATTATTGTAGTTGACATAACAGTAGTAAATAAAATATAAAAATATTCTATTATTAATTTTAACCAGTTTTGAATAACTTGTTAATTGCGGGTACCACGTTAAAAATATCCAAAAAGTTCCATAACGATTTTTTATTCTTAATGAAAGCGGAATTAAAAATCAGCTGGTACCAGAATCACAAATCATCTCGTAATTCAACAGAAATGTATCATCCCTCGTTACACGAAACCTTTTCCCCAATCTCCCGATTAATACACCCGAGTATTAAGTATAATATCCACCTTTTGATCGATTTCACTTTACAAAATGAAAGAGAGCATCGTTTCGAAGAATACCCCGGCACACTTTTCAGCCACAAAAGTCCAACGATTACGAGTGTGTTACGACCCACCGTAAACCCATCGAATTAACGAGGGGCTCGGCAAGAATTTCAGAAATAATGGTGTACCATGCTCGCGGCGATCGATCATGATCCGGCGTGGTTCTAGGCTCCATTAAATAGCCTTGTAAATCGACTGAAACGTGGATATCAATCTAAATTATGATTTTCGGTGAATCGTGGAGAAGAAAGGTGGTAACAGAACAAGTGGAAAGGGTGTTCATCTGTCACGTAGGAATTATGTTACGTTTTTGAGCACGAACGCGTGCGTTGGGGTACACTTTTGTGCGTCGAGTTTACAAAGGTGGAAAACATAATATTTCTTTTAGTCGCGGACAATGATACTAATGTGATGATCTTTTTTAGAATGAATGGATGTGGAAAGAAAATTTTGAATTGTGGGGCTCTTGGGTTATCTGTAAACGTGTTTTGTATCTAACAAGTGTGCTTTGTATGAAAGCGGTGAATGGAACTTCGTTAAAATATTGATCGATGTTAAGGGAAATTTATTTGATTTTTAACTAAATATAAAATAGGAATTTTACTTGATTTTCAACTAAGAATACAATAAGAAAAATTACTTGATTTTCAACTAAATATAAAATAGGAGAAATACTTAATTTTCAACTAAATATAAAATAAGAAATTTCCATGATTTTCAACTAAGTATAAAATACAAAATTTACCTGATTGTTCAACTAAATATAAAATAAGAAATTTTTAAAATGTCATCACACTAAAATGTGGAAAATGGCAATAATTTATGAAAATATATGTAAATTATTGTTTATAGCAATAAGGGATTTAATATAATTTATGATTTCGTGGTTGGATTATTTTGTTGAGGTAACAGGTTCTAGTAAAGCTGTACGCAATCATTGTAAAACGATCATTTACTTAATATTCTATTATAGGCTTAACCCTGATAGCTATAATCCGCTTAGGTCTTTATTTAAAGTTCCGGCAAGCAGATTGAACGGCAATACTCAGTAATTATCGAAATTGGTTTCTGCAAAATATAGGACCATAAAATGCGAACCATTAGAAAATACGAGGACCGAAAGCTACCCTTTTTATCTTATGGAAATTTTTCAAAGATTGTTCTTCGTAATTAGTATTCAAACTTTTTCATTTTCTAATTAAAAAATATAAATATATAAAATATAAAATATAAGTTTTTTAATTTGTTAATTTATACATTTCAAGTTTTCAAACTTTAAAACATTTTAATTTTAATGTTAAAGTTTTTCAAGTTTATATTTCTAAATTTCTAAATTTGCAACTTTTCAAATTTAATT
Organism: Megachile leachella; assembly: GCA_963576845.1. Taxonomy (NCBI): domain Eukaryota; kingdom Metazoa; phylum Arthropoda; class Insecta; order Hymenoptera; family Megachilidae; genus Megachile; species Megachile leachella. Next base: position 5,970,835 of record OY756259.1, on the reverse strand, counting down.
TTTTTCAAAACGTTCAACTGAATGAAATAAAAATATTCTCTCATCCAATCACCATAAAATAACAAAAATCTAATAACGTAACCAAAATTCTAAAATAAAAATAAAAATAAAAATAAAAATGAAAACAAAAATAAAAATAAAAATAAAAATAGACCAAAAATGAAATAAAAATAAAAATGAAAACAAAAATAAAAATAAAAATAAAAATAAAAATAGACAAAAAATAAAATAAAAATAAAAATGAAAACAAAAATAAAAATAAAAATAAAAATGGACAAAAAATAAAATAAAAATAAAAATGAAAACAAAAATGAAAACAAAAATAAAAATAAAATAAAAATAAAAATGAAAACAAAAATGAAAACAAAAATAAAAATAAAAATAGACAAAAAATAAAATAAAAATAAAAATAAATAAAAATTCCAATAAGCATATAGAGAACAAAAAAACTGCATCATTTATGTAATATACCAGATAATCTCATCATCATTACAATCTCGCGAAATCAATATATTAAAAGCAACGTACACAATGATACCGCGTGAAGAAAAAGCACCGAAATAATCTTAAATTCCTCGAAAAAATTTATTCCCGTCCACAGACGCTCAGTCCAACGATATTAACATTTCAGTAAATTTATTCAGGAAATTACGCCGGCAAAATGATTTGACCGAAAAATCTTATCAAGAGTATGCACTCGGAACGACCACCCCCAGCGGCCATTTAACGCAGCGTGCATTTCCGGCGAAGAAGGAGAGGGGCATCGATGTCGTAGCGGGTCGAAACGGGACCCAAGGCATTAAATTAAGATCCGACGGTGTAAAGTAAGGCCCAAACCGGCCCTCCTGCAGCGAATAGTAGTAATACCATTCAGTGAGTTTGGTTCGGTAGTGGAGTTCGTGTCTTCATCGCCTATGGTTCGCGCTTATTGGCGGACATCGTTTCGCGTGGGAAAGGATACCGAATCGACTAGGTTAAGAATAATTTAGTCAGTTGTAGGCATCTCTCGAATAAGATGGTTAATTGGTGACATGTTAAGGTGCATTCATATTATTGTAGTAGCTGATAGCAATTTTTTTAGTAGATACTACTTGTTAGTAAAATATTTTGAGATTTTGGGGTGGATTGTACTAGGGCTGTTGATGGAAAAAGGAAAGGAAGGAATTATTTGATTTTAGGGGGTTTTGAGAAGTTTGGAATTTAGAGGTACATCTAGGGATTTGAGGATTTAGGAATTGGATTATTTAGCGATTTGGAGATTTGGGAATTTAGGGATTTACGAATTTGGGGACGTAGGGATTGGGGAATTTAATAATTTAGAAATTTAGAAATTTGGTAATTTGGGAATTGAGGAATTGGGAATTTGGAATTTGGGGAATTGGGAATTTGAGGAATTGGGAAATTGGGAGAATTGGCAATTTGGGAGATTGGGAATTGGAAATTTGAGAAATTTGGAATAAGGGGAATTGGGAATTTAGGGAATTGAGAATTTAGGGAATTGGGAATTTGTGGAATTGGGAATTTGGGGAATATGGAATTTGAGAGACTTGGAATTTGGGGAGGTATGGAATTTCGGAGATTTGGAATTTGGAAAATTTGGAATTTGGAAAACTTGGAATTTGGAAAATTTGGAATTTGGAAAACTTGGAATTTGGAAAACTTGGAATTTGGAAATTTTGGAATTTGGAAAATTTGGAATTTGGAAATTTTGGAATTTGGAAAACTTGGAATTTGGAAAACTTGGAATTTGGAAAATTTGGAATTTGGAAAACTTGGAATTTGGAAAACTTGGAATTTGGAAAATTTGGAGTTTGGAAAATTTGGAATTTGGAGAATTGGGAAATTGGGAAAATTGGGAATTTTTAAAATTGAAAATTTGCCAAATCAAGAAACTAAAAATGTCGAAATTTGGTGAACAGAAGAATCGAAAATTCAGAAACGTATTATTTCAAGAAACCGAAAATCAGAAATTTTATAATCAAACAAATGAGATAAATTGAAGTTTTAAAATTTTGAAAATTTTCTCTGGAAGTAGTCACCCGTCAAGTTACCTTGACGTTACACAAAATGAGTCGGAAACGAAAGACGTAATAATAAAATACACAATATAAAAATTCATCAGTTATTTTTATACACCCTTCTGCTTGATACAGCTGCAGCTGCTACATGTACACTGTCAATGAATGATGAATCGATGAGCACATAATTTCCAAGCACGTGGAGCGTCTTGTCGATGCATGTCTCTGGACATCAACGAGAACGATGCTATTCGATAAAATAAGAATAAAATTCTTGAAAAAAGTTCGTGTTACTTCAATTATAATTATGATAATTAACGGTTTGATAAAATGAAACATCTATTACAAGAGATACGACGTAAGTTCACTTTTTTAAGAAAATTTCTTTTGCTGCAAAATAAGATGAAAAAAGGTAAAGGTGTTCTATTTTCATTTTTAAGTTATTCGTATTTCTCTTTTACCACATTTACGAAATTATTGGCTTCTTACTATAAGTTTTCAAGAAAATTTCTTTTGCTAGAAAATATAATAAAGAAAAAATGAAGGTGCACTATTTCCATTTTTTAATTATTGGTATTTTTCTTTTACCACAATTTGAGATTAATTATTTTTTAATAATTTTTTAAGAAAATTTCTTTTATTAGAAAATGAAACGAAGAAAAAATGGAGGTGCTCCATTTTCATTTTTAAATTATTTCTATTTCCCTTTTACCACATTTACGAAATGAATGATCTTACGAAAGTGATAAACTCTGCAAAACGTAATCATTCACGTGATAAATATTATTTGAGTACGTCAGAGACATTTATCCTATCATAACAGCGTAATTACTTGATCATAAAAAAAACAACATTCCAACAATTCTCCCTTTCACGAGTCGTAGTTTTGCAATGCTTCAATCGTGTTCATCAATCTTTTCATTCGATTGAAATCATCGATTATACGTGAAATCATCTGGTCGCTTTCGATTCTTTTATGTCTCGTTTATTCGGTCGCTTTCGCATTGTCATTGGTCATTCAAGTATTTTGTAGCGATTTCGTGTTAATTTGATTGATTAAGAAAGTAAGTGGTAGATTTAATACTGCTTTTGAGATAAAAGAAGTACAGTGAAGTATTAGATTTGTATACATACAATGAGATGTTAATTGGGAAGTCTATTTTCAATTTTTCAATTTTTCAATTTTTCAATTTTTCAATTTTTCAATTTTTCAATTTTTCAATTTTTCAATTTTTCAATTTTCCAATTTTTCAATTTTTCAATTTTTCAATTTTTCAATTTTTCAATTTTTCAATTTTTCAATTTTTCAATTTTTCAATTTTTCAATTTTTCAATTTTTCAATTTTTCAATTTTTCAATTTTTTAATTTTTCAATTTTGCGATTTTTACACTTTTTAAATCTTCAACTGTACAGTTGTTCAATTCTTCAAGTTTTCAAGTCTTCTAAGTTTAATTATTCAGTTATTCAATTATTCAAGTATTCAATTATTCAAGTATTCAATTATTCAAGTATTCAATTATTCAAGTATTCAATTATTCAAGTATTCAAGTATTCAATTCTTCAAGTATTCAAGTATTCAATTATTCAATTTATAAATTTCTTCCAACATTATATAGCAATCACAATTTGCAAAGATTTTGTCAAATTTTATTTGAAATACAGAAAGAAATCGAATATAATGAATTATAACAAGATACTAAATTGAAGCCGAATTAAATATTTCAAACTAAATTATCCGATAAGATCCACCCACACACTTTCCCAAAGGAAACTAAAAAACCAAAAAATTCAAGACGAACAGAGTTCTATTTTCAAACTCATCTTAAATTCATCTTGTACCTGCATGTGTCATTCTGAGCGACGTAGACACACGAAAATGTGCACACTTTCATACACGTTGTACCAAAAAATGCATTTCAACCGTTTATCAGCACGATCGACTTTTTTCATGTTCGCAGTCCTAATCGATATCAAAGCATACTTCAGCGACAACATTATCAGATCATAAATGCCGCTTATATTTCGTATCGGTGAAAAATCGATTATTTATTTCGCGTACCGCATTTAGCTAGTTTATCTGGAATAATCGCGAGATAAGGTCAAGACAGAAGTAACCACACGTTTTTCACACATTTTTCGTCGGCGAACGCTCGGAACCGGCTCGAGAAACTCGTACAAATTACACCGCGGCTATTAAATTATTAAGAGAGATAATTATCATTGCTTTTGACGGTTAGCCGCCACGGCGATGAAATACTGTTGTGGTAATTTCGTACTCGCGCAATAACGCCGATCATTCAATGATCGACTCTAATTACACCTGGCAGTGAAATGAATTTCATTTTTTTGCGTAATGAGCCTGCTCAAATTTAATCATTTCGAAGCTCCGGGTAATTTTCATTCATCGGGCCACGATTGATATAAATAAATCGACTGTCCAGCTATAACTTTTATCTTTCGTGAAAACCTTTCATCAAACGTTACTTCAATCGCAAGAAAATTCGACATGGGGACAAATTTGTATGTTATAACAGAGATGAGAAAATTGAGGATGAAAAAATTAAAACATGCAGGAAAATTTGAATTTCAATTCTTCAGATTTAAATGTTAATAGATTTAGGACTGTATAGATATCAATTATCCAGGTTTTTAAATTTAGTAGCAACTACATTCTGTAACTCTCAAAATTAGGATCTTGGGGCTAAATTTTTCTATATTAGAGTTTAAGAAAGTATAGAATTGAAGAATTGAAGAATTGAAGAATTGAAGAATTGGAGAATTGAAGATTTAAAAAATTGAAAAATTGAAAAAATGAAGAATTGAAGAATTGAAGAATTGAAGAATTGAAGAATTGAAAAATTGAAGAATTGAAGAATTGAGGAATTGAAGAATTGAAGAATTGACAAATTGAAAAATTGAAAAATTGAAGATTTGAATCATTGAAGATTTGAAGATTTGAATCATTGAAGATTTGAAGATTTGAAGACTTAAATGCTTGAAGACTTATAGATCTGTACACTTAAAGACTTGAGGACTTAAAAACTTGAAGACTTGAAGACTTGAAGACTTGAAGACTTGAGGACTTGAAGGCTTGAAGAATTGAACAATTATAGAATTGAAGATTTAAAAAGTTGCAAAATTTAGAAATTGAGAAATTGAGAAATTGGAAAATTGAGAAATTGAGAAATTGAGAAATTGGAAAATTGAGAAATTGAGAAATTGAGAAATTGAAAACTTGAAAAATGGAGAAATTGAAAAATAAAGAAATTGAGAAATTAAGAAACGGAGAAATTGAAAAATTAAAAAATTGAAAACTTGAAAAATTGAAAAATTAAAAAATTAAAAACTTGAAAAATTGAAAAATTGAATAATTGCACAATGGAATAATGAGATGATGGTCACATCCATCCCAAAATACTTCCTCAAAACTGGAACCAAAAACATGTTCAAAAATCGCACAACAAAATCGTGTACTCAGAAAATACAAGAATACATCCCGCAAATTCCGGCGTATTAAACGAACAGGTGGCGAGAAGCGGACACGTGTAAACGTCAGAGGGATGCGCCCGTGAAGACCGTAACTTAGCGCACGATTTTCAAGGGGCTGTCCGAACCGATCGTGCACGGGAACAGTGGACCGTGCATCAAATTTCATTGCACGGTTATGGAAGTTTGACAAGGTGTGACGGGCTTCCAGCACGTGTCGACACGACGCCGTGGCTTCACCAACTTGCTCCGAGACGCATACTTTTCTAGATGCAGCAACCCCTTGCTCGACCTTGATGCATTCCTCGCGCTGGGCATGGCAATTTATTCGCTATTCAAGTTTGCCATCGATGGATGGGAAGAATGCGGTAACTTTTATACTTACCGTTTCATACAGAGTGTTTAATTGTACCTAACTATAATCACTCATAAAAAAATGTTTAAATTAGATCAGTATACTAATCAATGTTTACAGACTGTGTCATAAAAAGAATACAAACATTAGAGTTTAAGAATAGACACATACGTAGAAAAATATAACACTACTTTGCAATTAAAGGAGTATACTAATCAATGTTTACAGGCTGTGTCAAAGACTACAAAAATTAGAGTTTAAAAATCTGATTATTTATCAGATGCGTCAGTCAAGACTAGTCAGGACTATAATATTAGAAGAGACAGAGAAAATTGAAATGTTCTGAGTATTTTATATTCAGAGAATATAGTTGGAACTAAATTGCATATTGGACCTATATACAATTTATAGTTGGACCTAAATTGCAAGTTGAAGAGTATTCAAATTTGAGTAAGGTTTGTCACATTTGAGCTGTAAGTGCTCGAATGAGACTCGTCAAAGCACGAGAAGGGGTTAATTTTTTTAATGGACTCTTCTACAGAGGTCAAACACAGGGTGTTGATTTCGCGGGACAAAACAATGACATTATTCTCGATAATGCAGGAGAAAAATTTGTCACTGGCAGAAAAAGGTTTATAATATACTTCGTTTGGGGGATGTTTCGGTCGTTAACCCTTATCTCGGTCTCGATCTGCCGTCGAAGTGCGAACGATCGAGTCTCTGCGACGAAACGAAATCTCGATCGAGGTGGTCCTTCGGATCCCTTTTTCTTCGCGATCACCTACGCTTCGATGAACCCCGTTGCGTGTCGGGGGTCGCCCTCTTTTCCTACTGTCCACGTTCACCATGGAACTTCTTTCGGAAAGGGCCCTTTTGTCCACCGACGACACAGAAAGCTACTTTACGTAACGGTTGGACCTCTCTTGTCGAGGTACTCGAAAAACGTCGCTTGATATTATTCATTGCTTATAAATTATATTAAGTAAAATTATATGTAAAATTTTCTTCATTGCTAAATTGAATTTTTAGCAGGTAGTTATGCTTTTTTGACACCCGGTGTGTGAAGCGGTATTTCTTGAAATTTGTGCCATTTGCAACGTGCCTGCAGTTGAACAGTGACATTTTTCAGCATACGATGTATTAATTAAAGGTTTCACATGTATTAAATTTTGATGATGTGTTAACTTTTGATTGATCCTCATGACGTACTTCCAGGTCACAGTGACTCTTATTTAGTAAATTTAATAATTTTTGCTAACGTTATTGAAAAATGTTTTCTTATCACAGAGCTGCATAATTAATTTTAACGTAATGTTAACCAATTTTAATATCTTGTAAATTAATATAACAAGTATTGATTGTTCTCTGACTTTTATTTTGTTCGAAGTGTTATACATAACAGTGTGACAAACTATGTAGTTTCATAAAAAGTAGATGGTGCTACATATTGCTAGATGTATGAATTTATTAATATTACACTGGTATAATATTACATTGTTCTCCACTGCGAATACATAATTCGTTTTGTTGCAGTTCATTAAGCAGCAAAAGTGATTGCATTGAATTCTTAGAAGTGAATGTACATGCATTTTGTTTTTGCATGCCACCCGGTGCGTAAAACGGTATTTCTTGAAATTTGTCCCATTTTCAGTACGTCACAAGTGTGAAGTAAAAATATTATTTTTACAGAAGCAGCGGAATATTTATATGTTGTATAATAGCAGAGAAAATTTATGTACATTTACTAGTTCCATTTTAAGTTACTCTAGGTTCTCTTTGATAAATCAAAGTTTGACAAATACAGCAAAAATTCTATTGTAAGTAGTTATAAATCGTATCTAATAAAAAAAATAGCTAAAACTTTATATTTATACACAATATTTTATATCTATAATATAATATAAATTGAAAAATAACTGCACAATAATTATATAATTATACGAACGTGAAAAATAAAAATAAATGCATAATAATTATATAATTATATGAACATGAAAAACAATATAAATATAATTTATGTTATTTGTAATAATATTCATAATCGTGAAAGTTAAGGAACAACCGAATGTACATGTTACTTTCCCTTTGAAGTTCATACATTCATTGAAAACTAGATTAGAGGTTCCATTATTTTGATGAAGTATAAACGTATGCATATACGTGGTTAACCGGTTAGAAGGTAACTGTACGATAAAATTGCAATCTTTTGTAATAACCACCTTAATCGCGATCTTGGGGAGAATACGAGCCACGAAGGTCTCTAGGGGTTGCTTTGATTTGTTGAGTGCAAGCAGGGGTGAAATTTCAGAACGAAACTTGAGTTTCTTGAACGTTAAACGTGAGTAATGACTGCTGCGATTTTTGAGATTTTATGATTAGGGAGTTGAATTTTGAGAAATTTTTAGGATGAAAAATTAAGGATTTGGAATTTGGGAAATTTGTGAGTTTGGGTAGTTGGGAATTTGGGGCATTTAGAATTTGGGAAATTTGGAATTTTGGAAATGTGAAATTTAAAGAATGTGGAATTGAGGAAATTTGGAATTTGGGAAATGTCGAATTTGGAAAATATAGAATTTAGTAAATTTGAAATTAGGAAATGTGTAATTTGGTAAATTGGTAAACTTGACAATCCTTCAGTTTGCAAAATGTGAAATTTGACTTTCTTAAAACTTCAAATCTATAAAATATAGGAAATTAATAAAAAATGTTTGCATAGTACAATATCAAAACCTTCCAACTAAAATCATTATATCCATAAATCTAGTACTATAATACGTTAAAATTGTTTTCCAAATCAAAACCAAACTTGTGAAATCTTATCAGAGTACACAAGAACATCTTACCTCGTTTGCCGTGGTCCCTGGATCTGCCCAAGAATCAAAAGGGCTATCGCGGTTGCCGCGATGTCACCACGACGCATCTCTTACATCACAATTCCCTTGTTTATTGAATTCATAAAACGGATGCACACGGGACGAGTTTTACGCTTCCGCAGTCAGACAACCGGATGCACGTCGGACACTTTGTCGTTTCAGTGGCACGACACGCGTTTCACGGTCCTATCACACGGCATTGCACGATTTCTCGCGTGAATCTTTCTCATTGTCAAACACTAATTACTTCTTTATTTCAGTGTTCGGAAAATTGTCATTTACATCAAGGTTTCACTACTATTCTGCTTCAAATATACAAAAGTATGAAAATTATAGCGGAAGAAATCTTCGATTTATCTATTTTAGAACAATTTTTTAATCTAACTTTATTGTGGCAAAAATTTACTTGCTATCAATTTTTGCTGATAATCTTTAACACAAGTTTTTATGTTTTCTTCAATATTTTACGAACAACTCTTTTGTACAATATTTCTTCCAGGTTTAATTTTACAGTAAAAAATTGATTTTTTAACACAAATTTAATTTTCTGGAACACTTCGAGAAATTAAAAAGAAATTCTTTCTCAAACTTTGAAACTGAATTATTTACAATTGTTTCACTGCGTCCTTTCTTCCCGATTAAATACGTAGTTTTATCTCGAATTTTTGTTTAAAAAGTTTAATTTAATTATTTCTTTCAACACTTTGTAAATTATATGTAGTCCGATTTACATACAATTTCAATATTCATAAAATTTGCATCAAGGTTTTATTACCTCGTCTTCAAGTCCTTTACACTTATCCTTTCCTCTTTCACTCAAATATTAAATCTACTTTAAGACACAGTATACATTAATTTTATTATTTAAAAAGTTCAGAAAGTTTTCTCTAAAAGAAACCTTTCAGTCAAACCTATTCAAGTATATAACAATTGTAATTCACGAGTTTATTGTTCGATTTAATCTTCTTTTAATATCACTCAGAATTGTCACCGATATTGTTCATAATTATACGTATAAGTTCGTTTTCACTTATACAAATTCTTCAAGAATATCTTTTTACGATTTACTTTTTTGAACTTAAATTGTCTTTCAGATACTGAAGCACTCAAATCAGATTTTCTTCTTCAACTTTTCATTTGCTTCTTTTCAACTGCAGCACAAAATCCGACAAACAGCAAGCTATTCAAGATGTCAACGCATACATTTCTTCTTCAAGATGTTTAAAGATCGTAAAAAAATTCAATTTGTAAGTTTGTCGACCTACTTCTGTTCAACAAAAACAAGGTTCTTCACTTCCTTGTTCAAACACTTTAAAACACACTTGATGGAATACTGTAACACGATTCTGAGAATCTCAATCAATTACCTCATTCGAACGATAAAAATGGTCGAATTGATCACTTTAAAGGTGTAACATCTTCGAAACAAAGCCGTAGCGTATAAACTCGAGTAAACGAAAGAACTCGAACATTTAGAGGTAAAGTGTTTACAGGCTTAACTGGTCCAGCGAGTGTTTGCGATCGCCAAATACTCGTTCCCTTTAACGGTGACTAAGCGACGAACAAGCGTTCACGAATGGACCTGTCCACACACCGGCATCTCTTCATACCCGAAAATAATTTGTAAGCATCCCCGAAGCGAAGATTCATCGCGAACAGTCTCGAGAATCAATCTCGATTCGCAGTGGAGCGTTCAGGTCATTAGCGTCCGGCCACTAATTAAAAAGCACGAGCAAGGCTCGATTATCGACACCTTCAGCGATCTCAGATATCCGGCTCACGCGACGTATTATCCTGCAAGGATTCGCTCACGCGAGTATACCGTATTGTCCCCGTATCGGTCGCTAACGATTCCGTGGCGAGGATTTATCGATCGTCTCATCATCTCCGCGTTAAATGTCTTCGGCGATATCGCCGCGTCAAGATCGGCGGATCGCGTGATCGATCGTTGCTCTGCGAGAGGCTTCGTTCCATCGGCACCTTAACGAACCGGAATTCCTTTTGTACCCGCTACCGGTTCTTATTGTCCACACACTTCCTTTTATCCTTCCCTTTTCTCGCGCTTTCATACGCGTCGCTTTATTTCCATCGCGGAAATACGCCAGCTGGTCGGACTCACCGGTTATCGGTTCACCTGCTCCGATAATTAAAACTTCGTGATCGATCCTCGGACAGGGATGATGTATCTCGGACACCCTTGAGGATGTGATCAGACCCAGAGGGTAACTGTGCAAGGTGTGCGCGGTGTAACCCGGTGTTCAAGGTAACCGTGAAGGAGGCAACCACCACCATCAGCACCAGCGACACGCGGAGTGACAAGCACACCACCACCACCACCACCACCACCTCCACCACCACCACCATCAACCACCACCACCACCAGCAACACTGGCACCGGTAGCAACGGCACCGTCCGACGGGACACCGTGGGCAGGAGAAGGTAGGAGAGCTGCCCCGAGGGGTTAGCCGGCATGGGGAACCGAACGGGAACACATGAACGCGTGCACATGGGAATTTGAACGAGCGGGCAGAAAGTAAAGCGCGTTCGGTCGAGAGGAGGGCCCGCGATGGACTGGCCTCGCCAACCCAAGTCCTCCTACCTTTGGGATCAGGTCCCAGCCTCTACGATGTTACCTCTACGATCCTACCGTCTCTCTATCTTTCTCCCTCTTTTTCTTCACCAATTCCTCTCTCCCTCTCTCTTCAACGTGCTCTTGCTCCATCTTGCGTGTCGCACCTTCCTCCTTCTTCGCTTTCGTCCTTAGTGCCGCATCTTTCTCTCGCTTTCGGAGCTTTCCTTCTTCGAGTTCCTTGCTCATTCTACCGGTGTTCATGTACCCCTCGATGCTTCACTTTCTGAGTTACCTGTTGTACAGATTCGGAGCCTCTGCCTTTGTATCGATGGCGATTTTTCTACGGCTACCGGAGCAATTGTGGACGGCCTTATGATGGCGTGCATACTGCTTGTTTCGCGGTATCGCGTTTCTTTGCGGTTTTTGGCTACTGGAACCGCGTTTGTGGATGTGCCGGTTTTGCTTTTATGAACTTCTTTCACGTCGAACTTAATTTTAAGTTTGCGACGCATTTATTTTTAATTAATAACTGTTAGACATACTAAAGTAAATACATAAAGCATAATAAGTAATAAGTATTAGGTAGATCTCTTAGAAAATATTCTTATAACACCTTTTTAATTGAAACTTCATTTTTTGAGTTGAACAAAGATACAGTTTTTTTTTATTAAATTTGATGTGACTTAAAAGTTACTTAACTTTTAAGCATAATAAGCATAATAAGTAATAAGTATTAGGTAGATCTCTTAGAAAATATTCTTATAGCACCTTTTTAATTGAAACTTCATTTTTTGAGTTGAACAAAGATACAGTTTTTTTTTATTAAATTTGATGTGACTTAAAAGTTACTTAACTTTGCTTGAAAATGATTTAATTTTGTTTTTAACGATTTCGTTAATTTTTTAACCTTGTGTAATTTGTACTTCATGAGATTAAATACGTGATTTTGCTAAGACAATCCGTTGCAATTATGCGTCTATATTTCGTAGGAGATTTCATTGAGAAATTTAGTAGAACTGCGAATGACTCAAAACGCGAGGTTTGAGTCCCGGAACAATAGCGGCTCATGAACAATCCGATCTCGCAGTCTCACGTTATTCAGATAGGAAACAAATACAATGTCGAATGAATCAGTAGTCTCGCATTGAAATTACGCGGTGCTCCTACCTCGACTCCATTTATCTTTACGCATGTCCACGTTTACTTCTAGTGTAAAATGCAAATATATAGCGTTCCGCTTTAGATCGGTTATCGGCTATTTATTACTTATTTTGCGTCGGTCTGTCCAATACGAACTGCCGGAACTTACGACTCTTAACGGATGTCTGTATTTCAGATGCTAGCCATGAATTCATAACTCGTTATTTTCTTTAAAGCTATTCAATTATTCTGTTGGGGAGGGACATGATTAACGTTCCCATTCTGAACAATTCTTTGAAATAACTGTATTTTATTCCATATAAATTGTTAGGAATAAGAGTACTTTGTTAATATTTATTATTCTGTCATTATGGAAGTTTGAATTTATTTCTTTCGTTGGAAATATGAAGACACTTAATGAAGGAACTTTATGGGAAACTTTAATGAATACACAATTTATGTATTATTTGTGCAAGTGAGTTTTTAATTATTTTTGGTGCACCTGCCTTTTATACCTGTAAGAAAAATATGAAAATCAAACATAACCATACATAACCATACATAAATATAAGGTCAATTATGATGAAAAATTAGTGAGTTTGAAAATTCTTTATTTGTATCAAACTTTCAGTTGCACCGAACGTTTAGTTTGTGACAGACGTCCATTTTATTCTCCAATATTACCTCAACCATTAATTTGTATCATCAATATTTTAGCACTAGACTTCATAAAAATAATCAATTTTAGATGTCTTATTTTCTGTCACAGAAATTATTAAGCTTCCTGAAAAATGTTAACCTTCAAAATAAAGAAATATTGTATAAAATAATGTACTTCTATATTTGTTTTAATAATTTAGCTTCACTTTTAATATAAATAGTCAGACAGTAAATACAGCGTTCATTTACAAAAGTTATTAAAAGCCTCTTGTCAAAAACCTTCATTAATCTTCATCAAGATAAAAAATCGTATAAACTGGTACATTTATTATTCATTATATATTTTTTTTTAATAGTTCAGCTTCACTTTTAATATAAATAGTCAGACTGTAAATACAGTGTTCATTTACAAAAGTTATTAAGAGCCTCTTGTAAAAAACCTTCATTAACCTTCACTAAGATAAAAAATTATATAAGCTGGTACATTTATTATTCATATATTTGTTGTAATAATTTAGCTTCACTTTTAATATAAATAGTCAGACTATAAATACAGTGTTCACTTACAAAAATGATTAAGAGCCTCTTGTTAAAGATCTTCAATAATCATCACCAATACATATAATCATCGTACAAATTACTGAACATATTCATTAATTTATAAAATATAAATATAAAATATAATATAAAAATTGTATTCATGAGTCCATAAATCCATCATAAAATTTGAGCTGACTAAAAAGGAACACCTTGTATAAATGTCGGACGTGTCCATCCGGACAAGATCGTTGGAACGATCTGAGCCCAAGATGGAGAAGGAGTCCGATCGCAGAGATGTTCGAAGGAGCAGCATTTTCAGCTACGTGTACGTTTACTGTCCAGGATCGAGTCGAGGCACACCCCTCGTACATCAAGTCGAACGAGTAGATAGATCGATCGATCCACCCACGAAATGAATCACGGCCAACAGCCGATAGAATCGAAAATTCACGCGAGCGTACGTATCGCTCATTCTGACTGTTGCACAACGGAACGACGCGGGTAAATTCGAACGTGTACGAGATGGAAAAATGAGCCGTGAACGATACGTACAAGGCGACATAATCCGCCGATTGTGCTCCACCGGCTATACAATGCGAGAAATAAATCTGAACTGGCAGCTGTGAAGATATCAGGATGTACTTCAAGCTTTTATGATTCTAATCCGGGTTGCTGGTAATGCGTTCGTCTTTTTATGTACGATCTCAGATTAATATGTGAACTTTTCGTTATAGAACAATGTTATGTCGACACTTTGTATAAACAACTCTTCTCACGGTTCTAATATAAATTACGAAAGTTTTATTAATAGTAACCTCTTTTAGGTTTGGCAAACATTTTTCTAAGAATTGTTTTTTGTTGTTGATAAGACACTTCACGAGTATGTTTTATATTATGTTAATAATTGATAATTATTAACAATTATGGAGTACATGAAATTTCATTACTTATTCACTTTATTATTAATATTGTGTCATGAAACAGTATTGGATGAACGCCATTTTAATAATTAATTTTTTGATTATTCAGTTTGTTATTTTTTTACTAGACTTGGTTTGGTGTATTTGTTAACAGAAGTAAAGTAATTGTGCCATTAAACGGATTGACCTTGACAGGTGAATGACCTCATTGACCTTAGTAGTTGTAGAATGACCCGATTGACTTTAACTCTTGATTGATCTGAATTTATAAATAAAAATAAACAGTTCAACATTCAAATACTTATAAGTTTTAGAGCTTAACTATTTAAAAATTTCAAGCTTGAAAAAATTTCAAAGCTTGACTATTTCAAAATTTTAGAGCTTCAGTATTTAAAAAGTGTGAATCTTGGTTAGTAACAAATTTGAAAGCTTGAGTATTTGAAAATTTCAAAGTCTGATTATTTAAAAATTTCAAAGCTTGACTATTTAAAAATTACAAAGCTTGGCTATTAAAAAATTTCGAAGCTTGACTACTAAAAAATGTGAAAGCTTGACTACTTAAAAATTTCGAAGCTTGACTACTAAAACATTTGAAAGTTTGACTATTAATAAATTTGAAAGCTTGACTGCTTAAAAATTTTGAAGCTTGACTATTTCCAAATATGAAAGTTTTACTACTAAAAAATTTGGAAGCTTTACTACTTAAAAATTTGAAAGATTGATAATTGAAAAATTTGAAAGCTTGATTACTTAAAATTTCTAAAATTTCTCCAGTCAAAACTTCCAAAGCTCGACAATTTAAAAATTCTAAAGCTTCTCTACTAAAAAATTTCAGAACTGCCCCACCAAAAATTTCAAAGCTTGTCTATTTAAAAATCTCAAACCTTAACTAAAAGAATGAAAAACAGCATTCTGCCGAACATAATAAATTTGCCAAGGATATAACGAGAGTGTACAGCAATTCTATTCTTGTGAACCGGCAGAGGTTGATTAGAAGTACATTTGTATCGATAATAGAAGAATCTAAGGTGCCACGGCAAAAAGTAAACATTGATTTCTATCCGGTTCATTCATGACTTTGATCGTTGGTTCAATGCGGATCAAATACGGTGGCAGGCGACATGATCAAAGCTATTTTATCATTTTATTGGAATGACTCGAACAAACGGCAGGAATCATGTTTGGCTGCGCAGGCTGTCGCATCGCACACTCGACTGATTTATACAGGATATCCCGTGATGGCACTACACTTGCAGATCTGCTAATACTGTGTGAAAGGGTATATAGAGAAAGGTCTATGTTTCTGTGTTTATAAATTGTGTATTTTTAAAGTATTATGTTTGGTTGGTGGGCATTTAAATGGGAAGAATATTTAATTTTTCCTTTTGTAAAATTTTGTTAAACTTTGAAACTTTGGATTTTGTGAATAGTAGCATTTTGGGGGTCTTAATTTTAAGTTGTTGAAACTTGAGGAATTTTTGGGATTTCTGTGATTTTTAGTTTATTAATTTTGATTTCGGATGTGGCATGTATTTTGGTGTTTTTGGATTTTGCAAGTATGAGATTTTATAACATTGAAATTTGTGGATTTTGCAATTTTGAGATTTTAAGAGCTTGAAATTTGTGGATTTTACATTTGTGAGATTTTACAAGTTTGAAATTTGTGGATTTTGCAATTTTGAGATTTTAAGAGCTTGAAATTTGTGGATTTTACAATTGTGAGATTTTACAAGTTTGAAATTTGTGGATTTTATAATTTTGAGATTTTAAGAGCTTGAAATTTGTGGATTTTACAATTGTGAGATTTTACAAGTTTGAAATTTGTGGATTTTATAATTTTGAGATTTTAAGAGCTTGAAATTTGTGCATTCTGCAATTTTGAGATTTTGCAAATTTAAAATTTCTGTATTTTGGAAATTTAAGGCTTTAGAGCTTTGTAGTTTCGAGAACTTCTAGAATTAGGGAATTTTTAATTTTGGTAGTATGGTAGAGGTTATGTTTAACTCGTTTCCGACACTCCTTTCTACAAACGGAACATTTAGCACAAATATCTGATCGTAGAAGCTGTGAAGGAAAGCTTGTTTTAAGGAAGTAGGATATCATTCCTTTCTCCCATTAAAACCTGTGATTTAATAAATAACTACTGTTTAATGTTCTTAATGAAATATTGAACTTCCTCATCACAATTTAGATACTTCATTTGTTTGGTAGAGAAACTGTTTACGGAGCTCATAAAACACTTTTCTACATTTCTAAATTTCTAAACATTTAGGTTCTTAAATTTCTAGATTCTTAGATTTTTGCATTTTCAAATTTTTAAATTTTTACATTTTTACATTTCTAGATTTTTGCATTTTTAAATCTTTACATTTTTACATTTTTACATTTTTAAATTTTTGCATTCTTAAATTGATACATTTTTAAATTTTTACACTTAGATGTTAATATTTTTAGATTTTTGCATTCTTCGATTTTTAGATTTTTACAATTTTACATTTTTAATTTCTTATATTTAATTTTTATTCAATAAAAAAAAAGTGTTCATAGTTTATAAAACATTCTCTACCAACGAATAACTATTCAATTCAACAGTGATTCAAGAAACATTCGCAAAGATTCAAAATGAAGAATATTTCGCACACACAATAAGTATCCAATTTTATGAATGGCGGCGCACGTCTATCAATCGTCGAAGAAAAAAAGGATTAATCCGATAGCAGTGAGAAAAAATTTATTACTCGAACTGGAGCTCACCTCTATTACTTAGCGGAGATTTTATTGCCACGCGTTAAAACCTATCGGCGAGTTCAATCAAATTACGTTCCGAAGCGTAAATCTTCTTCATCGGGCGTTCAAATCACTGGATCCTATTTTCCTTCTGCAGTTAAACGTGCTTCGCATGAAAAGGTTCTGTTCTTAACGTTATTTTTTGATACTTACGAAATTAACTTTGCTTTTTTCGTATTATTGTATTATTCTATTGGTTCGTTTTAATTTGTAGTCATACTGTTTTTGTTCGGTAATTATTTATTTGGAAATTTTTAGTTTTATAGTACAATATTGTATAGTAGAGTAGGGTAGAATATAGGGTAGTTTTTATTAACGTGAGAAAAAATGAAGAATGTTTTACTATTTTTATATTTTGGGGAAATTAATTTGGGAATTGTTAAATTTGAAAAAATAGATAATTTTGTCATTTTTGGAAAATGCGATAGTTTTGAGATATTGAAATGTCGAAGCTAGTGAATTTTGAGCTGAGTTTAAAAATGACTGAGTAATTAAATTTATAAATTTTCAAAATTCTAAAATTCTCAAAATTCAAATTTCTCAAGTTTGAAATTTTCCAAATTCCAAATATTACTAATTGCAAATTTCTCAAATTCCAAATTTTCCAAATTCCAGATTTCCCAAATTCCAAATTTTACAAATTTCAGATTTTACAAATTCCAAATTTTACAAATTCCAGATTTTACAAATTCCAAATTTCTCAAATTCCAAATTTCTCAAATTCCAAATTTCCCAAATTCCAAATTTCCCAAATTCCAAACCTCCTAAAATTCCAAGTTTCTCAAATTCCAAATATTTCAAATTTCAAACCTCTTAAAATTCTAAGTCTCTCAAATTCCAAATCTCCCAAATTCCAAATTTCTCAAATCCCAAATCTCTCAAATTCCAAATTTCTCAAATCCTAAATCTCCCAAATTCCAAATTTCTCAAATTCCAAATTTCCCAAATTCCAAATTTCCCAAATTCCAAATTTCCCAAATTCCAAATTTCTCAAATTCCAAATCTCCCAAATCCCAAATCTCTCAAATTAAAAACCATAAAGTCGGCAATATAACGAGAGTCTACCGTACAATCCCAAAGAAAATGACCATGAACCTGAAAACTTTAACCCCAAAAACCACTTAATACAATTTATTCAACCTACCTCGCAATCGAATCTAATTTAGAAATGTAATTTCTTATTCATTCGAAGAACCCCTTTGTTTTCACATCCAATAATTTTTCCGATTCACAGAATTTCGAGCGATAATTATAGCCGCGACGATCGTCCACGTAAGCAGTTTCCCCGAGCGTGCACGGGACCCCTTAAAACCGAAAACATATGGCGTGCAATTACAGCACGTAATGATATATAATTAATGAAATTCGCTAAAGTAGCCCTACTGGTTGTAGCACGGCACGCTTTTTTCCTCGAAAATCGAAAGAAACCGATGATATCCCTCCTTTGAATAAAATTCTCTTTGGTTATGAGTATGTTTCATGTTTCGCATGTTATGGGACTATAAGCCACAGAAAATTGCAAACACCATAACCTTAATGAGACGGACGTTAGTTCAGGGGTAATGGATCATTTTGGATCAATCAAGCTTTTTGTACAATTTTTATTTAAATTTTTAGTTTAAGTCGATTTTGATTGTATTAGTTTGAGTTGATTTTGATTGTATGAGTTTAAATGAAGATTTTGATCAATTTAGTTTGAATTAATTTTGTGCCAATTGCAATCTTTAATCAAAATACTGCAATTATAGTGAAATTATAGTTAAGTGTTAATTATTTATATTTGAAGTTACAGTTGCATTGCAATTATTTATTATTCTGTAAATACATTTATAATATGTTGCATTTAAATATATTTTCAATACGTATATTGAATATACTTGTAAACATATTTACAAGAGTCTCTTCACAAGACGGCTCCTGAGGATACCAAAAGAAGTTACCTACAATTATTCGCACGAATAAAATGAAAACACATTTTCAGTACATTTCAGTACACAAGTACATTTGTCCTTCCTCAATTTCCTATAATCAATTATCCACGTCAATCAAATTAAAAAACAGAATAGTTTTCCCTCCCTCAATTTCCAAACGTCACCTTGCGGCGTGTACACAGCGGGTGGTATATCCCATTCCACATCGCTATTCTACGTTACAGTTCGTTAATTGCCAACACCTGTATCGAACTATAACTCTCGACTTTCCTTTTCAAATTCCTGTAAGTCTTGACAGAACGAATTAACACCTCCGAGTGTTACTCAACCGTCACGGCGAGCCTTCAATGGCTGATTCACAGCGGACTGACACGAATGAAAATTACTGAATGGACCCCGCTGGGTCGTTTACACCCGTGACAGCATTATTACGCTCTCCATAAAGCACCGGCCACGGGGGTTGCCTTATAAATAACGCGATATCATAAAGCTAATGATGTCCCATTAAAGCGTTGCCGCGTGAAATCTGCGCTCTCGAAATTCACGGTGGACCGTAAACATTTTTACGAGGGGTAAAAGGAGAGAGAGCGACGACTATAAAACGGGAAAACGTACAATGAGCGCACATTGTGCGCGAAATCTGCTTCCTTCGTTTTGTGTCTGAGACGTTGCGCAACGTTTCCGGTCGCCTTCGTATCTCTTATCGCGCGAAAAGATGTTTGGAGCTGCATTTATGCAAATGGGATCTATCTTTACATAGTGCATCGTTTTGCTGTTTGGTATTTATCGCCATTATTTATTTGGTAATTATTTTGAGTCACTATAATCATAATGAAAATTTCCAATGATCTCAAGATCATTTGGCATTTTTTAATTTTGAGGGTTTTGGAAATTTCAAATTTTATAATTCTTGAAATTGTCATTTGCAATTTATACAGTGTATGCAATATATGAAAGTTTTGCGATTTATGCAATTTATGCAATATATGAAATTATTGCAATTTATGCAATTTATGCAATTTATGCAATTTATGCAATTTATGCAATATAGGAAATTTGCACGATTTATGCCATTTATGCATTTTATGCAATATATGCAATATATGCAATATATGAAACTTTTGCGATTTATGCAATTTATGCAATATATGAAACTTTTGCGATTTTTCCAATTTAAGCAATATATGAAATTTGTAGGATTTATGCAATGAATACAATTTATGAAATATATGGAATTTTTTAAATTTATACAATATATGAAATTTGTAGGATTAATGCAATGAATACAATTTATGCAATTTATGTAATATATGACATTTTTTAAATTTATACAATATATGAAACTTGTAAGATTTATGCAATTAATACATTTTATGCAATTTATGTAATATATGACATTTTTTAAATTTATACAATATATGAAATTTGTAGGATTAATGCAATGTATACAATTTATGCAATTTATGTAATATATGACATTTTTTAAATTTATACAATATATGAAATTTGTAGGATTAATGCAATGTATACAATTTATGCAATTTATGTAATATATGACATTTTTTAAATTTATACAATATATGAAATTTGTAGGATTTATGCAATTTATGCAATATATGGAATTTTTTAAATTTATGCAATATATGAAATTTGTAGGATTCATATAACGAATACAATTTATGCAATTTATGCAATATATGAAACTTTTGCAATTTATGCAATATGTAAAATTTTTGTAACGTGTATCTACAAATTTAACCATCTAAGAATTTTGATACCTATAAAAATAATTATTTAGAAATGCTTGTCAATAAAATATATAAATGAATACCTAGAGATATAAGTTAACAGGTACCTATCGATTTATCTAGAAACGCGTCTCCACACATCACACGCAGATATTTTACGTTTATAGCGTAGATTTAACGCGATTCGAAGTGAGCAGACCTCGAACGTTTACGAGATGTGGTTTTCAGATTCACACTCTTAAATAAGTTATTTAACTGTCTCTAATTCAACTTTCACGACGCACGATCCGCAGTCCATATCCTCGGTCCTTTACGATCACGATAGTCTCATCGAATCGTTAAAATCCTCTCAACGCCGATGATAAAACACGGTCTCATCTTTGAGCTCGTGTGCAAAATATTTAATACGCGCTCGTTATACGGGACAATCCGATCATACGAGAGATAACAGTTTACGACGCCGCGGTGTTCATTGTTCGCCGCAGAAATACAACCGGAAACCAATGTTCAGCGAGCGCTAAGCGGATATGACGGTGCCTTTATTCCGGCACGCGTGGGGTAAAGCGAGCAAAGCGAATGATTTAATCGACGAGAAACAATACCTGCTGATTTTGTTGTTTGATGTCGGAATACTTGATACTTATGTGATCTGTGAGCCTACACTGTGATAAAATAACACTTTGCAGTGTTTCTTCGTCTTCTGAACTTTGCTATTTAATCATAATTGTTATATAAATTCTTCGTAAACAAATTGATATAATTCTTTATAATTTATATGCATATCTTTTAGCAAATTTTTTACTAAATTTATGTGGATACGATTTTTTAATTGAAATTATGCATATGAAATTCTTTTACAAAAATTATACATGCAGCATATATTTATTGGAAATAAATATATATATATATTTTTAATGTGTATATACACTCACTATATTGCATATAAATATGTGTGTGTATACATATATGTCACATATGTGTGTGTATACATATATGTTATATGTGTTTATGTGTGTGTGTACACATACATCATATGTGCACATGTACATATACGTCACACTATGATAAGCCCACAATTTTCATCACCTATCAACAGCAATAATAAAAAAAGTGTCCATGAGGCAACGATAAGTCAATAAAGAGTAAAGTATATATAAAGCGATCTCGCCGCCATAAAGGGAAGGACCGCAATTAATTCGCTGTGAACAGTAATTCGTTGGCACCTCGAAACGAATCGAGTTCATTGGGTGATTCGTCCCAAACACGGTATAAACACGTTTTCTTGCGGGGTGTTGCTTTTGGTGGCTGGCGAGCCCCCTTGGGGTCTTTTATGTCTCGCAGCAACAATGCCGTTACGAGGCTGAAACTGGCTAACCCGTGTTGCTGCCATTGTGCCGAAGAAACATCTGCTCGAAATACAAACCGCTAATAGAAACGCGGAGAATGGAATCACGGGGTGGAATGTCGGGGCGCGCGAGAACGAGCCATCTTTGTGGATGAAAAGAGAAACGAAGGGGAGGAGTAACATCGAAATTGTGTGAAAAGAGAGGACATAATAGAGAAACAAGGGTGGTATTCGTGTGATACGCGATACCCATCGAGGCAGGTAGTCTCTCTCGTTCTCAGACGAGTTCTTTCGTTCCTCTTCAAGCATAACCTCTCTTTTATTTTCTCTTTTTTGCGATGGAGAACGACAGCAGGAAATCGAACACGCTAGTTTTTTGAATCACAAGGGATGTTTTTTGTTTCAGATTATGGTGTCATAATTTTCTTGTGGGAAGTTTTGCTGACACTCGGAAGAATGGAGAGTGAGGGTACAGTAGAGTTGCGATATATTGCCGCATTTGGCGGGTCACTCATGTGGGCATATAGTACTTATTACTACGTTCTGTTATATTGTAATTAGGGGAGTTAGTAATTAGTAGTTAGGGAATTTAGTAGTTAGGGAATTTGGGGATTTACGGATTTGAGATTTGAGGGATTTGGTGATTTGGAGATTTGATCTTTGAATTTGGTGATTTGGGAAATTTAGGTGGACGCGGAATTTCTCAAATTCTAAATTTCTTAAATTCCAAATTCCTCAAATTTCAAATCTCCCAAATTCCGAATCTCCCAAATTTCCGAATCTCTCAAATTCCGAATCTCTCAAATTCCAAATCTCTCAAATTCCAAATTTCTCAAATTCCAAATTTCTCAAATTTCAAATCTCTCAAATTCCAAATTTGTCAAATTTCAAATTTCTCAAATTCCAAATCTCCCAAATTCCGAATCTCCCAAATTTCCGAATCTCTCAAATTCCGAATCTCTCAAATTCCAAATCTCTCAAATTCCAAATTTCTCAAATTTCAAATTTCTCAAATTCCAAATTTCTCAAATTCCCAATCTCCCAAATTCTAAATTTCTCAAATTCTAAATCTCCCAAATTCTAAATTTCTCAAATTCCAAATTCCCAAATTCCCCAAAATCCCCAAATTCTCTAAGGTCCCCAAATTCTCCAAATTCCCCAAATTGTCCAAATTTCCTAAATTATCCTAATTCCCTAAATTCCCCAAATCTCCATATTTCTAAATAACCAAATACCCAAAACTCCCATCACCCAAAAAGTCCCCAAATTCACCGAATCGTGAAAGTTCGAGTCGCATGAACGGGGCAGGATATCCGGTCGAAAGAGCGCGACCATAATCTCGAACGAAAGTGTCAAGGCAAAAGAGAAGACAAGAGTGAGAGGAAGAAAGAGTGCTTGAAGAAACAGAGGGTAAAAGAAAGCTCGGTCGCACCGTTAGTCATTGGCTGCTAACACGGCTAAACCAACTCCTTTCCAGCGTGGGTCGTACGTGTATTTAATAGGAAGCAATGAGCAACAGGTCCAGCCAAGCTGGCTTGGGTAACGCCCATTCGAACGTGTTCCCCGTCCTCAAACCGCTATTTTCTCTTTATCCGAGTGGATTTTCTCCCTGCCACGATTGAAACCTCAGCTGACCGGAAGTCGATATTCTCTGACGAAAAATCGAGTTTCATTGTGAGACAAAAAGATGAAATCTTGTTATTGCATCCTGGGAGAGTGGATAGAGTTGGAGAATCATTTCAATGTGTTTTTAGGAGATTTGAGAGTGGTTTGGGGGGTTTGGAAATATTTTTAAGAAATTGGGATTTGGAGATTGGTTAATTGTGAGTTTTTGATGTTTCGAGGATGGAAATATAGGGATTTGAGGATCTGAGAATTTATGGTTTCAAAATTTAAATAGGTGAATCATATATTGCAAAATTTATCAAGACTAAAAATTAAAATTTGATGAGATCTGAAATATTTGGTATTTGACATTTTTAACTACTGTCTACATATTTCAACAACTCATTGCAATCTACAAAAATTAAATTAATAAATTACAATTATTATACGGTCAAATGCTCCCCATACGCAAACAAACCAACTCGAAGAAAAACAGAGCAAGAAATTATATTGACTTCCTCAAGAATAAAAATGTTAAGAATATAATTAAAAGTGGGAATCTGTGTGTTAAAGAAGCTTAAAATATCCTCTCCACATTTATGAACATTCTATATAATTAGAAGTATCTTCTCTTAATCTTATTTATTCTTCAGAAGCGAGATACGCAGGTGCCATTCGAAATTAGTGCCACTTATAACCGAACCGATGGAACGACGGACCCCACAATTTATTTAAGTGCCAGTATTTTCTCCTGAAAACATTTTACTCGTAGCTAATCCAGACCTGGAACTCCTATTCTCTTATCTGTCAGCAGCTGTAAAAGCTCTTCCCTGAAATTAAGGATCGTTCGTCATAATTCCTTTTCTGCTCTTTTCTATTTAACCACATTCTGTCTTAATCGTCAGAAAACGAAAATACTGTGAGCTCGATAATTATACAATATTAATTACTTGCGTTGCAAGTACATTGCATCGTATTTCACTGTCACCCAAAGTTTTTCGCTTCAACTTCTATCAATACAATGATTATAATAAACTTTTCTTAAATTACAATCTTACAAATTTTCAAGTTAAAAAATTTAAGTAATTGGAGAAAATATACTTGAAAATTTTCAAATTAAAAAAGTTTAAATAACTGAAGGAAATATATCTGCAAAATTTTCAAATTAAAAAAGTATAAATGATTGAAGAGAATATACTTAAAAATTTTCAAATTAAAAAATTTTAATAATTGAAGAAAATATACCTCAAAATTTTCAAATAAAAAATTTACATAAATGAAGGAAATACACCTGAAAATTTTCAAATTAAAATATTTTAATAATTGAAGAAAATATACCTGAAAATGTTCAAATTAAAAAATGTAAATAATCAAAGAAAATATATCTCAAAATTTTCAAATCAAAAAATTTAAATAATTACAGAAAATATACTTGAAAATTTAGAGACATCCAAACTTGAAGAAATTTGAAAACTCAAAAATGATGAAAATTAAAAAATTAAAAAATTTTTAACATAGGAAATCTTAGAAACTTGAAAGTGAAACTTGATAAAAATCTTAAAAAATTGAAAGATTCGCAAATTGGAATCTTGCGAGTTCAAAACTGAAATGCATGGAATTTGCAGAATTCAGTAAGTAATAATTTATGAGTCCAAGATCTAGATTACTTCTCCTAAAAAATTAATAAGAATTCCATCAAACCGAGATAAAATAACAAAAAGTTCTCTCTCAATTTCTCACGATCTTTCTTTAACTCCGACGATATCGCGTGGCCGTTAAAATCACGTATTTCAGAGACGAAGATTTTTTAATTCCCGAAGGGCCACGCGAAAGCGAGAGAAAAAGACAGATATAGGAGAAAGAACGTGGTCGTTTGATCGGTCCGCGAACCTGGTTCCTTCCATCTTTCGTCCATCGTTCTTTTCGTTGCCTTCTCGCTCGGTCCTGGGCACTCGAGAGAAGCCCGGTGTAACAATGGCTGCCCTCTAATTATCGAAAGGCCGCGGCACTTTAAAGAGATCCCGAGAGCCCATCACCGGACACTCCGTTTCGTTCGCTTCTTAAAATTTCTCCCCCTTCCCTGAACCCTTCTTCTTGCACGTCGTCCTTTGGTTGTGCTTTCTACCCACCGTGGAAGATGCCAGCAACAAAAACAACCAACAACGCGCCTCGTGGAAAATTGGTTTCGCCCTGCGCGGGAACACACCTACCGCGCTGATGACTTTCTGCACGAATTACCGTAATGTCCGCATATGATCGCCATTCGGAACTTTTACAGTGTACGAATTTTTCAATTTTTAATGTTTTCAAATTCTTCATTTCTGATGTTTCAATTTTTCTATATTTCTTAATTTTATGCAGATTTAGAATTTTGTGTGGTTAATTATAGAGACTGCAGAGAGATTTTCAAGCATGAGTACGTCATCTACTACCCTTTTGTTTTAACCTTGATTAGCATTGAAACTTCGAACTGTTCATCAGTTTCTTATTATATATTACATAATTTCAAGTAAATTTTCTAGTAATCTTGATGATAACCAGAATAAGGAACGTGTATATTAATTTTGTCCTATATTTATTTTTGTTTTTCGATTTCATTGTTATAGCAGTTTGAATTTCCCGCGTCTCAACGCTTATGCAGGATCTGTTTATACTGGCGGTGTAACTATTTAATAAACACTAGAATTTAGTAAAAATTGAATATAAATTGTAAGTAAACTTTTTGTTTGTAAAGTTATCCCCCCTATTTAGTATTTAATAGATATTTTACACAACTAAAAAATCACAATTCAATTCAAAGAACAACCTTGTTACCACGAATGATTCGTAAAAGTTGAAGTACAAGATTTCCATGAATAGTCATACTGCGGACTTCAATTGCAAATCAAACATCAACAGAAAAGTTTATATCTGAAACGTGTACGCATCTCACGAGAAAGCATAAAAACAAAGTTCCATAATAATAAAGTACCGAGAACGTCCTCAGCATTTATTATCGCTTCGATCATTCTCGAAAAGCGAAGAAGGCTGTGCTCTTTTTCATCCAGCTACTGTTTTATCTCGTATCGCTTAAATTTCCTTGGTCGTCTGAATTATTGAACGGAATCGCAAGAAGCAGCCAGTCGTAATTAAATTATCGTTTTCAGGAAAGCATCAATTAGCCATTACGAACAGACTTACCCGAGAAGTAAGCAGCGGATCTTCTTCATCGCTGGGTGATCAGGCTAGGCTGGTGTTTCTCATTTTATGACGAGGAAAAAAGAAAACGTTCGTCAACCGGTCTTCCGGTGGCGCGAAAGAGGATCGAACTTTTTTCGATTCGACCACGATCACACGATCGAGTAATTAGTATGTTCGCGATTTTCATAAATCATTCGATGGTCTGATTAAATTGGCTTTATTCCGGAAAGAATGTCGATTTGGCAGTGAGAAAATGGAATATGATAATTGATGAAAATTTTGGTATAAGACAGTTTTTGGTAATTTTCTTGAAGATTTGTCACTGATGTTTGTCACTGATGTTTGAAGCTATTTCTTCTTCTTCTTTGGTTTCATCTGTTTCTTTGTGTTTCTTCTTCTTTCTGTTTTGGTTGCACTTTTTCTGCGGATCTTTTTAGATCTTGAAAATTATGAAGTTCTAAAATTTGGAAGGTTTTAGGTTTGAAAGTTGGGAAATTTCAAAAGATGGAAACTTGTGAACTTGATAGTCTGAAATTTAGAGAATTGTGCAATGTAGGAATTTGTTAATTTCAGGATTTATAAATTAGAAAAGTGGTGACTGAAAAATGTGAAAAATGGAGACTGAACAGTTAGTTAATTGTAGAAGTGGAAATTAAAAAATTAGAATATTGCAAAATTGTATAATTGGAAAATTAGGAAGTGAGATATTGGGTCAATGAAAAAATAGAAAATTAACATTGGTGCATTGGGAATTGGAAAATCAGGAAATTTCAAAATTTTACAAATTGTGATCTTGAAAGTTGGAATAGTGAGAAATTTCAAAATTTCACAATTATAGAGGTTGAGATTTGACAATTTGAAAATTGTACAATTGTGGAATTGAAGAATTGATGAATTGAAAAATTGGAAAATTAAGAGATTTAAAACTTGAAAAATGGAAAATCTAAAAAATTGAAAAATTGGAGAATTGAAGAGTTGAAGAATTGAAAAATTGAAAAATTGAGAAATTAGGAAATTGGGAAATTTCGATATTTACAAATCCATAAATCAGAAAATTTAAAGCCTTGAAAATATAAAGGTTAACTTAAAAATTTGCAAACCTTTAATCAATAATACTTAAAAATTCAAAAATATCTAACTTTGTAACTCCTATCAATTAAGCAATCTTCCTATTTGAATCCTTGAAAGCTACACAAACACATCACTCTTCTTCAAAACCACCCTCTTCCCACGAACACATCTGTTCAAAAACCTCTTCCAGCGTCACAAGTTCACACTACACCTCCACTTACCAACCAATTCAAATTCCAACTTTCATCTCCCGAAAACCAGTCCAAAATAAAAGCAACCGAAGAAAATTAATCCTTGAAAACATCGATATCTTCCATCGTTGTTATCCAAACCGTAACAGCCAGCAAGCACAGGATGTTCGCGATTAACCATGAAGAGCTAAAGCCAGCAAAGGTCGTAACGAAGGTTTCTCGTTAATTAGCGTTCGCTGTGTTCGGTTGATCGGTTAAACGAGTATCCCGAGATAAATCGGTCTGACTTTCCGACTGAAACCGGTAGTTAAACGCCGACAGCATCGCGATTAATACAATTCATCGAACTTTCTTGTTCTCCCGCAACGTGAACGCGTGTTTCATTGATAGACTATTCGAATGTTGCAAGTTTTCGAACATTGATGCGTCGTGATTCATACGAGTTCGCAGTTCCAGACTGTTCTTCGCGATATCATTATCTGGAATCAGACTACCTGCTCCCAGAATAGCTTCATCGTCGTGCCACTTTTTCTTCTCGAGAGGTTCTTGCTGCGGGCACCTCTTGCCTGTTAAATGCTGCCTTTCAATTTTTCTGATCGTCCTGAAACCATGACTTCGTGATTGTTGGTTGGGATCACTAGTTTCCTCGGATTTAGCATAACTATTTTTAACGGGACGTAGACATTTGTGGAGTTCGAAGGTTTCTGGGACGTGGATTGTGAATTATGGAAAATTGGGGATTTGGAGAGTTAGAGAAATGTGGGTTGAAAAGGGTGGAAGTTTGTGGATTGGAGAAGTTGATTTTTATAAACTCTGCACTGTGGAATGTGGATATTTGTGAATTAACAGAGGTAGTGTTATTGAAATGTGGATTCTGAATTGTGGAAACTTGTGGTTTTGGGAAGTTAGTGTTTCTGGAATTTGGATTGTGGAGTGTTCAAAATTGTGAATTTGAGAAGTTAATCCTCATAATCCTCAATATGGAAATTTGTGAATTAGCCAAACCACCATTTTTGAAACGTGGATTGTGGATTATTGAAATTTGTGAATTAGTAAAGCTAGAGTTTCTAAAATGCGGATTGTGGGTTTCAGAAAACTGAGAGTCGGAAATGTTGGAACTAGGTGATGGACTAGTTTGGAAATTTGCAAAGTTAATCAAATTTCTTTTTTATGAAAGTATTACCCCATTTTTTCATCATACAACTTTTGCAGAGTATCTTCTTGGGTATCAAAAAATCACCCAAAATGTCATAAATAAGAACAGTTAAGTCCTGAATATTCCAATGTAAAAATTTTGTACTTCGGTTGCTAGTCACTGTTTATCTCGTCACAAAACTCATTACACTTAACAAATGAAAATTTCATCTGCAAAAATCACTTGAGATCGCCTAAGATCTCAAACAAACTCAGTCTCAAAATGTTCAAGTAGTCAAAAGCTTGAGTACATTTCAGTTAAGCATTCACTTGAATTGTCAGCATCAGTCATGTCATAAACACGTCAAACTGCTTTTAATGAATTAAGACCTAGCTTCTCATCTGCAAAATCACTCAAAATCGTCTATTATTTCAAACAAACTCAGTCTCCAAATGTCCAAGTACTCAAAAGCTAAGATTCACTTGAGCCACCATCAGTCACAAACATATTACACTTCTTGTGATGAATTAAGACCTAGCTTCTCATCTACAAAATCACTCAAAATCGTCTAAGATCTCAAACAAACTCAGTCTTCAAATGTTCAAGTACTCCAAAGCTAAGACACTTGACTTGTCACCATCAGTCTTGTCAGAAACACATTAGGCTTCTTTTGATGAATTAAGACCTTTTTGTGTCAAACTTCAACTCCACGTGTTCAGGTACTAAAAAGCTAATGTCAACTTGAATTACTCATCACTGTCAGTTCTATTCGTCATAAAACTCAAATTTCTCCTATAAACTGAGATCCAGCTTCTCTTTTCAAAAATCACCCATCTCACATCTCAAATTCCACATCTTCAAACATTCAAGAGCTAAGATCTTCAATTACTTTTTGTTCACTTGTCACTGAAACCCAGCTTCTCTTCTCAAAAATTGTCACATCTCAATTCTCAATTGTTCAAATATTCAAAAGTTGAGATCTTCAATTACTTTTCATCCACTTATCACAAAATGCACCAAATTTCTTTTACAAACTGAGACTTAACTTTTCTTCCCAAAGACCCATCTCATATCTCAAAATCCACATGTTCAAATATTCAGAAGCTTCCACTTGAATGTCACTATCGATTCAGTTACTCATCGCCATCAATTCAATTCTTTGTTTAACTCACAAAACTCTTCATGCTTCCATGAACCCAGCTTTCCTTTTCAAAGCAGCAAACCTTGGATTACCCAAATGAAAACCAAAAGTACCGAAACCTTGAACTACGCAAACTGTCACTAGAATCCGCACTTGTTAATGTAAGGCAGAGTTCGCCGGGTTGCCGATGAAATTAAGCGCGAGAAGACCGCGTGATAATTGGCCCGGGTGGGTTCCCGGCCACCGTTTCTTTGATAACAGGTTCTCCGGTTTCGGATGTACTACTATACTACCATACTACTATAGCATCGTGTTGGTATCGCGCATGCGTTCGTCCTTACGCGACAGGAACGTCTCCTCTCGCGGAGAGGTCGTAAAGATAATGCCCACATGCCAACGGGCAAACAGACCAGAACGTGAAAATTCATCCGGACTCTATTCGGTACGAAGAAGAGAGGGAGACAGAGAGATGTTTCGGACGATTAATTAATTCGCCGGCTGCATCTGAACAGGCCATCATGTGGGCTTTCGACTACCGTCCCGTTACGCCCTTCGCGAGGATTCAGCAGCCGAAAAGGCCGGCTTAGCCCTTCGGCCTCGAAGCGATTAGCTCGGCTCGTATGATCTGTTTATTTGCCAGATCGTTTATCGGTTATGATAAGCTCGCGGAGATTCAACACGCTGCGGTTTAATTTCGTTGGGTAATTACACCGGCGGCAACTTCTGATGGTCGAGTAATCGGATCAGTTTGAACATATGTATATACACGGTGTTCGATATTCGCTCGGATGAAATCGATCGTGTTATCGGTGGATGAACGGTTCGTTTATCGAATTGATTAACTGCGTGCAATGAGAGTTACTTTCTCTTTGTTAGTGAATTATTTGAAACTGATGGTAGAGGATTTATGAAAACGTGTAATCGGTAGCTATAATGATTTGTGAGTTATTGATTTTCAGTATCTTAGATGTTGCATGTATTTATAATAATTAAATTGTGATAGAGTGATCTGTTAATAAGAAACAATTATTCTTGTATGGAATTAGGTTAGGTTGTACTTGAAGTTCGAATAAAAATAATTTAAGTTGAGTGAAAAGATTTAATGTTGTGACTTAACCTAACCTCAAATTATTTCAGTTCTTCTTGGTTAATTTAATGTCACATAACAATTAATGTGATCTTAAATGCTAACTTTATAATACTAGTTACTTAATCAACTTTTACATAATCTCACTGTAATTTGCATTAATTTCAATTCAACTTATACTTTAGTAACATAGTCCTAATTAAACGAAACATAACTAAACCTAGTTCTAAACTAACATAACTTGATTGAACCTAGTCCTTATCAAACTTACTTAATTCAACTTGACATAATTCTATCCAATTCTAACCTAATTAAATCTTGTTATAACCTA
This sequence comes from Megachile leachella, assembly GCA_963576845.1. Lineage (NCBI taxonomy): Eukaryota > Metazoa > Arthropoda > Insecta > Hymenoptera > Megachilidae > Megachile > Megachile leachella. Next base: position 5,938,717 of record OY756259.1, on the reverse strand, counting down.
ACTTAACACAGCTTACCTAACCTAACATAACCAAACTTAACGTAGCTCTAATTTAACCTAACTTGAATTTTGCTTTAGTGTAACCTAACACAAATCATACTTAACTACTCTTACTTATCCTAACTTAAGTAAATATAAAATTCCATTAATTAAAATTTAATTATTCTTGCACGAAATTAAATTCGTTCCAAAAATTTAAATAGTATTCTAACAATCTTATGAATATATCGACAAATATAAATAACTACATAAAATTCACAATTTTTTAAATTGTCTTATATTATTATTCTGATTAAAAAAAGCAACAATCAATTAAAGAATGATATTTAATAGTTTCACAGCTCACACGTCGTTTTTAAGATACATACTTCCTACTTGTAAATAGACTTGTTCGAAATGTATTCGAAAATTTAATTAGACGCTTAAATTGCCGGGTGAACGTTCAATCTCGTATAAATCAAATGTACCGCTGGACAGCATGTAATTAGCGACTCATTAACGATGTTAGTTTATTGGCCTAGTTGCCACGAAGTTAGCTATTACCAGTTCCGATTGCTTCATAGTTGCTTGTCGATTGATTCGAATAAAACGAAATTACGTTTCTCGAATTCCATCCTGTTGGATGGTTGATAATGTGTTTATCTTCTGCCATTTCTGCATTTTTAGTTTGGAAGTTATTAAATTTTTAAGCTTTCAATTTGGATAGTTTGGAAATTCTTAAATTCTCAAATGACGAAATTCTCAAATTTTCAAATTTCCAAATTTCCAAATTTCCAAATTCTCAAATTTTCAAATTTCCAAATTTCCAAATTCTCAAATTTCCAAGCTCTCAAATTTCCAAACTCTCAAATTTCCAAATTCTCAAATTTCCAAATTCTCAAGTTTCCAATCTCTCAAATTTCCAAATTCTCAAATTTCTAAATTCTCAAATTTCTAAATTCTCAAGTTTCCAAACTCGCAAATTTCCAAACTCTCAAATTTCCAAACTGTCAAATTTCCAATCTCTCAAATTTTCAAACTCTCAAATTTCCAAACTCTCAAATTTCCAAACTCTCAAATTTCCAATCTCTCAAATTTCCAATCTCTCAAATTTCCAAACACTCAAATTTCCAAACTCTCAAATTTCCAATTTCTCAAATTTCCAATCTCTCAAATTTCCAAACTCTCAAATTTCCAATTTCTCAAATTTCCAACCTCTCAAATCCCAAATTCCCAAATTCCCTAATCCTCAACCTCCAACTCTTCTAAAATTTTGAGCCTCCCAAGTCCTCAAACCTCCCCATCACCAACTCCTCAAATTCCCAAAGCTCCAACTTTCAAATCCCACCTTAAATACCCAAAGTCCGCAAACTTCAAATCCTCAACCTCAAAAAAGCTCCACCCACAAAAATTCCCAAAACTCTCAAAATCCCACACCTCCATCCCAAAAATCTCTCCCAAACTCCTACCGATCCCAGAATTCAACCCGTTGACACACATCATTCTCCTATTTCCACTCATTTCTAAAGAAGCCCCCAGCCAATTACGATACATAAATAAATCAGTATCTTCTGTCAAAAACATGAGTCAGCGGTAGTTAACCCTGTCTGTTCTACGAAAAGCCATTCTGGTCTCCAATTATAGTACACTCTGTGGATAATGGTATCGTGGTAATGTGGTCAGCCAATGACATCTGCATTCCTTCCAAGGGCAACCATCCTGGCAGTAAACTGTATCTCGATAGAAGAATTTTGGGTAACGCTAGTAGTAAAAGCTCGTGTGTTTAGCAGGAAAGTTCCAGAGCCAGTCAGTCGTCCGCCGCCATAAAATCGAGAAAGTTAAAGTGTCTGCACTCACGTTTGGCCTTTGGATTTCGATCGTCGTTCGCAGGATCGTGGAAAAGGTAGGAGAAAGAAAATGTGCTGCGTCTAATCGTGAACGTAAACAGAGAGAATCTTGCATCCAACCGCATGGGCCACGAAATGTGTTTTAACGACTGCCGCACACGGTGCACGAGCCATAAATGTTGCGCCGACCCGGGGATTCGTGTAATAGCCACTAAAAGCAGCCCTCGGCCCTTTATGGACCGTAAAAGCACGGATATTTGGAACGACCAAACTTTTCGAGCCAGCGGCTCTTGATCGGGGGTGACTCGTTTAAGATGATCATACTTAATTCAATCGGACTTTTCTTCGACTTTTGTTAATTCAAGAGATGGTTCATTATGTAATGGTTATTGTTTGTTTGATGGTAAGTGGAAATTTAGGTCAAATTTTTTTTATGTTAGTGTTTATAGTCCCACTGTTTGATTTATTAGCGACTCAGTTTACAGTTATTAGTTATTTGCAGTTTGTTATATAGTCTGCTGTCTTTCAAAAAGCTGAGTAGCTGTGCTGTTTTATCATTCTTTAGATTGTTATTTCATGTGTGAATTAGACCAATAATCAATCACAATAGACCTTAACCCTAACCTTCGAATTTCTTCACATACTTCCATCTCACCGAATCTTTAAATTCTACATTACAAAATCTCTCAACTCCCAAGCTTCAAAAACTTCTAACTCCCTAATACAAGATACCTAATTCAACAGATACCCAAACTATTCTCTAAAGAAGCAAAGTCGATATTTCGAAAGAGACCCACCCCGGTCTCCACTCAGTTATGCCATCATTTGAGCTTCTAATTTAACTTTTACAACTAGTACGATTAAGTATCAGCGTGTAGAACGATTCGATTCCGTGGTCGATCGATGTAAGCCATGCATACAAGGGTACAGGAAATATATTGCGGTGTCGGCTCTTTCAGAGGAGTTTCGCGTAGGCGCACAGGTTTCAGAAGGGATCCACGACTTATTAGGCACCGACATACACTCAATTCGCAACCTCTATTAACACAGTCTTGCTGATTTACCTTACCGCCTCTATACACCCCATTTGCAACGCCGGTTTTCCACATTCTACTCAATTTCCGGCCGCTACGCTAATTGAATCGTTCGAAAGCCTACCGATTTGCATCGACATCGCGTTTTTCTCGGGCTCCAATCGAACGACCGCTCTGCTCAAAGACTTTGTGTGATGAAACAGATAAACCCACGAATTATAAGGACAGCGAGAGTTTATGGCTACGTGCGAGCTTGTTTGTTTCACTTTTATTAGAAACGGTTAGTTGGTATATGTGAGATCACTTTTCTGGTTACTTTAGTTGAGATTTTTAGTCTGTTCATAGATAGAGAATTTTTATTGAGTAAGTTAATTGTTGTTGAATATTGTATTAACTATAGTACATTGCTATTATTGTTTAATTAATAAATTGTTATTAAATGTGATACATTACTGTTATTGTTAAATTGATTATTTGTAACAAACTACTATTATTATTAAATTGGTGAATTATTATTAAATGCAACAAATTATAATTATTATTATAACAAATTATTGTTGAACGTAACAAATGACTGTCACTATTAAATTGACAAATTGTTATTAAATATAACAAATTACTATTATAATTAAATTCATAAATTATTATTAAATATAATAAGTTACTACTGAATTGATATATTATTATTAAATGCAACAAATAACTATTACTATTATAATTAAATTGATGAATTATTATTAAATATAATAAATTACAGTTACTATTAAATTGATATATTATTATTAAATACAACAAATAACTATTACTATTAAATTAATAAATTGTTACTAAATATAACAAATGACTGTTATTATTAAGTTGATAAATTCTTGTTAAATATAACAAACTACTGTTATCATCAAATCGTCAAATTAATGAATATTAATATTATTATTAGAAAATGCAAGACTCATTAAAAAATTGCCATAAAATATTAAATTTATTAAGCAACGTTATAAATTGAAAGAATGTTATTATAAAATTGTCAAAATATAGAATATTACAATTATTATTAAAAAACACAAACGCTCAATAAGAAATTACCACAAATACTAATCTTGTTACATAACGTTACAAATTGAAAGAAAATGGAATATCAATAAATAACAAATGTAACAACTGTACCAATCTAAAAGTGAAAATTAACGGATTATTATATCAAGTTTCCAAATTTAGCGCATTGTCACGATAAAATAAGATGGAAAGAATCTGTAGCCATTATAAGTTGGCCGATCTTATCGGCATGCTTTCACGCTTCGTCCGTCAGAGTCTATGAATATTAATTAGCAAGGATGTCGAATGAAAAATCGTCGACCTGATCAATACGATATTCCAGGCTGAAATCGGATACTATGTGAACCATAACCAGTCCTTTAATATATTCTAAACCAGTGATGGGCAGCACAAGTACTCGGCCGAAAGCTCATGAGCAATGGTGAGCATGGTTTGTGCAGGGGGTTCTACAGATATAATTTTACATTTTTAAATTTATGTAATTAATAGTTGCAGATTTAGGAATTTATGGGAATAGAAATTTTGGGGTTTTTAGAGTTTCAAATTTAATTATTTTGGGGGTTGAGATTGGGTGGTTTACAAGTTTGGGAATTTGGGAATTGGGGAATTTATGGAAATGGGAATTTGGGAATTTGAGAATTTGGGGACTAGGGAATTTTGGAAATAGAAATTTGGGAATTTAGGGAGTTGGGAAATTAAGAAATTGGGAATTTGGGGAATTTGGAAATTTAGGGAATTAGGAAATCAAGGAATTGGGAATTTGGGGAATTTGGAAATTTAGGGAATTGGGAAATTAAGGAATTTGGAATTTGAGAGACTTGGAATTTTAGGAGGTTTGGAATTTGAGAGACTTGGAATTTTAGGAGGTTTGGAATTTGAGAGACTTGGAATTTTAGGAAGTTTGGAATTTGGGAAATTTGGAATTTGAGAGACTTGAAACTTTAGGAGGTTTGGAATTTGAGTAATTTGGAATTTTAGGAGGTTTGGAATTTGAAATATTTGGAATTTGAGGAGTTTGGAATGTGAAAGACTTGGAATTTTTGGAGTTTGGAATTTGAGAGGCTTGGAATTTGGAAAGTTTGGAATTTGGTAAATCTGTAATTTAGAAAATTTGGAATTTGGAAAATTTGGAATTCGAGAGATTTGGAATTTGAGAAATTTGTAATTTCGTAATTTTGGAACTCGTTAATTTGATAATCCATAAGTTAAATAAAATTCATAAATTCTCAATTTAATAAACATGGTAATTCAGCAATCTACCTACACCAATTTTTCTCAGCCCACCAATTTGCAAATTGGATTTCCAAAATTTGTAATACAATTACATCGCTCCGGCATTTCCGTTTTCCTGCAGCGCCGATGAAATTTACGAAAGAATAATTACGCGACACAATTAACCCTGCGTATAATTAGCTGATAAATTTTAGCGTTAATTGCCGGTCATTATGGTCGCTCGAGATTAATCGTCCGCGATCACTTGATATTTAAATTAAAAGCAATCTCCCGGGGTTCGTGCGAGGCAGCGGTGTGTCTCCTCGAATATTATATTACATTCCTCCTGGTGAGCTTCGAAAAAAATTTCAACAGTGTTATTTGGCGAAACGAATTGATTCACGAACAAGGATTATTGCCGTGGAAAGAGTTCTTGGTTATTGTCGATTTAATTTCTGTCTTCACGGTTGTTAGTCGCTTTATTAAATCCGTTTCGTTAAAGAGACTGTTTGAATAAAACACCAGGAGTATTAAAAATATTTTATTTCGAATGACTTTATTAAGTCGTGTCATTGTCGGATTTTATTTCTGTATTTCAAAATGGCATAATGGTTCATCAATATTTTTATTACATTTAGGTTATGTTGATACTTGTTATATAGCCACGATATATTGTCATTTATTAAATTTTTGATAGTTGAAGATTTTTGGTAAAATTAGATTTTTAAGTAATAAGAGTATGTTACAGTGAATAAAAATAAAAATGATATAAATCATATGATGAATTTGATGTAAATTAAATTAAGTTATACTACAATTAGACTGTGATATATTAAACTACATTGGACTAAATTAAATTATGTTACAATTAAATTATACTAAATTAAATTACATGAACATAAATTAAATTATTATTACAATTGAACTGTACCAAATTAAATTACATTAAACTAAATTACATTTTACTACAATTAACTTATACTAAATTAAATTATATTACAACTAAATTACACCAAATTAAATTGACAAATAAATAAATTAAATTACACCACAGTTGAACCAAAAATTAAATGAAACTAAATTACCATTGAAAATGACAGCACAATTTTGGTATCACAAAAGTATTATTATTAACAAAATAAAATTTGACTAAATCATCCATATAAAATTTTACGACCTAACATAACAATCTAAACAGTATATTTTACTTTCTATACCTTTTTACAGTAATATGAAAGCAATGATAAATAAGAGTGATACGTTAACAACACTCATTATTAATTTTTCATTACACTATTTGCACAAATCATACATCACGGAATTGTTAATCAATTTGATTTGTTTGTTCGAGTAAATCAGTTCGAATTTCACGTTTCACCGAGCAAAATCAGCATCAATCGAATTAGTCGATTAACCAACGTGTCGCAACATTATAATGAATGATAATGAAACACAAAGTGGAAAGAACTCGATACAATTCTTTACGCACAATAGACTATAAATCAACGAACTGTTGGCTATTCTCGATTAGATCGTGAATCACGTTCTGTATTGATAGAAACGTATCATTACGTTTTATAATGCGTTTACACTGCGTGACTCACGTTGAGCGAATTTCCATCGCGATAGATATCGATTTCTATTCGATTCGGAAACGTTATCGTCGACATCGACGGATGTTCATAAATAACGTTGCTAGTATTTTATAGGACAAGAAAATATGGGGGTGTTTGAAAACTGTAATTATAATTGAATTATGCGGGGAATTGAAATTTATCTTTTACGGTAATTGCGAGATATGGCAATTAACCTATAATTGTATGTTATTTAAAATAATAGTTAGATATAACTTATGTTTCGTTGATATTGGAGAATGATTGAAAAACGTGATTTATTAAATTTTGTGGTAGACTTTTAGAGAACTAGAATTTTTTTAAATAATTTTTAGTAAGTTATTGAAATACGTGGATGGAATTCATGATTATATGTACATAGACTTGTTAGCTATTTCAACTCGTTAGTTATTTTAACTAAGCTTGTAATTATAAATAAGGAAAGTTAAATTGGTACTATTTTATTGTTAAGTTTATAATGTAGTGGATGTAAAAATAATTTATTGTAAATTGTTAAAAATTATTAAAGGAGCCAGTAGTGCAAGTCAATGAATGCTGAGTCTCGTGGTTCCTCCATTTCCCATAATGACACAAGGACGAGGTCACGTGAAGTCCTTTGGAGTCACCAAATCTAACTTAAAATTTAGATAACTTTTTAGTCACAAAATTTGTCCACTTTCTAGTTTATAAATGTTCACCTTCATGAACATTCCTGGCTTCAAATTAGGTTCTCATATGTATATCTAAATTCTTCAGTTTTTAAATTTGCAAATTTTTATATTTTTCAATTTTTAAATTTGCAAAGTTTGTAGTTTCCAATTTTCAACATTGCAAATTTTTATATTTTCCCATTTTTAAAATTGCAAGTCTTTATATTTTTAAATTTTCAAGTTCCTAAATTCCTAAATTTTACAAAGTCTCAAACTTGTAAATTTTTAAATCCCAACATTAGTAAATTAAAAAATCAGGCATATATGTATAATAATATACATATGTACACATACACATTAGTGAATGACAGGTAATAGTATACATATTTATAATAATATTGAATAAAATTGTTTCTTTTCTCTCAATAAAATATACATATACCTGTACATATGAGTGAGTAATAGATGATGGTATACATATGTGTAATAATATTAAAATTTTTGCTGTTAATAAAACATACATGTATATGTATTAATATGAATGTGTATTAATTGCATGTATGTATGTATTTATATGGTATATGTATAGATGCATGCATGTGTGTGTGTATATGTGTACATATGAGTATTGTATACATATGTATGTGTAAATGTGTGTGTATGAGTACATATGCATGTGTGAATACATGCATATGAGAATATATGTGTATGTGAATATATGTATATGAGTATATGTGCATGTGTGAATATATGAACATAAATATATACACACGATTCGTGTAAATCGAATTTAGACGATAGAACGCGTAAGCGTGCACGGCTGCATTAGCGATTGCTAATAGACCGTGAACCCGTGGCAGCTTTTATTGTATCGTAAATCACTAGACCACGAATGCAGATATAATGCCTCTTTACGCAATACGATATCATATTTCACGTAATGGTACCTATCGTGTACTATAATTGTAGGCTTATTTTACAGCCGACACACGCCACGAGAGACACATTTGCAATCGGCCTAACTCGAATAATTATTACGACTAACTCTCGATAAAGAGATCAACTGATACACCTTATCCTATGAACTATCGACACACGAGGCAGTAAATAGCGATATAATTAACGTGACTCGCGATCATGCATCTGTTAGAATGATCTCGATCGTAGAAAGCGATCCTCGTTACTGAACTACCGTCGTTTCTTTCGGTTCAAAAAAAAAATGTTACGAGCCAAGGAATTTATGATCGTGGCTTATTTTTTTATTTTGTCGAGGTTTCTTTTTGATGTGAGTTTAATTTGGTTTATGGTGTCAGTTAGAAATATTTGTGGAGGTTTGAGAATTTGGAAATTTGGATTTAGTGATTTAGGGATTTGGAAATTTCATGATTTTGGTATTGGAAATTTTAGAATTTGGGTATTTAAAAATTTGAGAATTTTGGAATTGGAAATTTTAGAATTTGGATGTTTAGAAATTTCACAATTTTGGAATTGGAAATTTAGAAATTTGATAATTTTAGAATTGAAGATATAGGAATTTTAATTTTTAGAAATTTTACAATTTTGGAATTGGAAATTAGGTATTTCACAATTTTGGAATTGAAAATTTCGAAATTCGAATTTATAGAAATTTCACAATTTTAGAATTGGAAATATAAGAATTCTGAATATTTAGAAATTTTACAATTTAAAGACTTGCAACCTACATAAAAAAATTCAGAAACTTGGAAATCTAGAAACCCAGTAGTTTGAAGATTCAAATGATTATGGAATTTGACAGGTTAACACATTTTTCTTGTGTATTTCTGTATTTATTTTTCATTAACAGACAGTCTTAACACTGATCTAAGATAATTAAATATTCTGTATCTTTGAAGTACATATGTGGTATATGAACTTGCAGTATCTACTCTATATCAGTGCAGTGTTCAAGAAGTGATGTATCATAACAAGCATTACACACATGATTCACTTTTTATCAGTCACTTGAATTCAATGTATTCAAAAGACATAGATACAACATACGATGATCATCTTAATTAAATTTAAATTATATTCGACAAATGAGTGTTAATTCAATTTTAATTGCCATGATCAAAATACATTTATATATATCAATTGTTGAATATAAAGATTTTGTGGGAAAGTAATTTCATTTTTTAAATTATTTTTTGCTAATCTTTCTACATGATTTTGTAAGTATGTAAAAATATCTGTAAGTACAATTGTATAAATATTATAAATATAATGGAGAATATGTTGTCAATTAAATTAATGATTAACTTATGAAATCATGATTCTCTTTTTAACATCACAAAATAAAAAAACTTTCCCACAATTATCAAAACAACTAATAAAACTTAGAAAACATGTAAATATATTTTTATGCGATTTAACAATGAAATGCAATAATTAATTTATAAATTTGAAAGCAATGCACATGAATGAAATATCACAAAAAAGGAACTAGTATCGTTCGTCGGTTTCAATCAAAAATAAATCAAAATTGACCGTATTAAAAAATCACTGTTAAAAATAAGATTACTTTCTCAATAACCCTAGAGTGGGCATATGTTTCACAGACCACTAGTAATTATATATATTGCATTATTTAATCATTTGCATTACATTTTATCTGTAATTTTTATTATTTTTTTTCTGATTATTTTGATATAATATTCGTTGATTATCTGATTGAGTTTGGTTTTCATTATATTAGGATTTATAGACTCTCGTTATATTGCCATAAACAGTACAATCGCAAATTATTAAAATTGGCAATATAGGAAGAGTTCTATACAGCATTTGCAAGTTCCAAAATTTCTAAATTTCAATATTTGAAATTTAAAAATTTCAGCATCCCCAAATTTCAATATTCAAAAATTTTTAAATAAAAAAAATCTGAAAATTTCTGAATTTTAAATTTGCAAATCAGCAAATTCTTCACCTCAAAACTTTTCAAATTTGAAAATTTCTGAACGTCAAAATTTACAAATCTGTCAAAACTACAAAATACTGATGCTCATAAATATTAACTTTCGCCGAAGGATTTCGTTTAAAAAATTTCTAAACTTTGAAGGACATAAATTCGAAAATTTAGTTTTCGTATTTATTAAACAATGCCAGCTCTAGGATTAAACGAAGACAAAATATATTAATTATGTGACCCAGCCTCGCAACACACGTATAACATCGCACCATCTCCAAGATAAATAAGTCGGACAAAAAATAAAAGCATCAGTCGTTCCACATCATAGTCTCTATTCGTGGATTCTTTAATCGCGAGGCAGAGGTATGATACCGATTTTCTTTCCTTCTTCGTCCTCGTTCAAAGTCAAACCCATCTCCTGCAGCACGCTGCTCTCCACGATTCCTACTCTCGTGCAATTCTGGATGATCTCTTGATTTTCAAGATTGCTCTCGCATAAATTCCGCAGAGCCAGTATCGTCCATTGCATTATAACTGCAAGCGTGAAATTGAATCGCGCCGGGATACGGCGTCGATCCCCGTTAATTAGTTGAAATATGAATCATCGGCGTGATCATAATAAACAATTAATTAAACACGCGGCGTTCAACTTACGTGGATTCTTTGCGTCTATATTGCAGCAGTCCAGCAGCAAAGGCAAGGCATCCATTTCGCGAAGCTGAAAATATGGAACGTCGTTGAGAAGTTACGCGTCGTATAAAATCGCGAGATTACCGCCGTAAATATTCGAATAAAACCGACGCGAATCAAGTCGTGAACGTCGGACCTCTTTCTTTCGGTTCTAGAAAACATCCGGAGTCTTAGTAACCCTCGTGATGAAAAACGTACACAAAAACGCAAGCTTCTATGTATAACACAAACTTTGTATTAAAAATTACCACTTGGTGGTAAGTTTTAACAAAGAGAATATTACCACTTGGCAGTCATTTAGAGAACTTGAAAATGAAACTAACAATTTTTTAATTTGATAAACTGAAGATTTTTAGTTTTATACAGAGAAGAACTTGAAAGTCTAACGGTCTAAAATTTCGAAAAACAAAACATGAAAATTTACAAACTTCGTCATTTAAAAATATTAAAAATTAAAAAATAAGATTCAGTAAACTTTGAACCATAATTTCAGTCAAGAAGAAATATTGCCTGCTCATAAAAATTTCATTAAAATTAAAATTCCGCAGTTGAAAGACTTTTCTTGTTACAAGATTCCTTTCAGGAATACTTTGAAAGGTAAATCGGAAATCGGTTCTGCAACAAAAGCATAAATTCAAGTTCGAATTTTATGGGTAATAAATTCGTATAATAATCGCACGACCCCTGACCCCAGATTTTCGATCCATAAAAATAAAATTCTGATGAAGGAAATTTGCATTTGCAAAGTCTGGTCGGTGTAAAACCAGTCACTGGTCGAATTAAATTTGATCGAGAACGACGTTACATTTCGCGAAAGGGTCTCTAAATCCACGGGGTACACGAATCATTGTACATATTCGAAACATTCGAAGCTGACAAGAAGAAGGCCTTGCGAGAAATTTTTTTTGAACGTCGATACCCACGCTCCGAGAAGCGTATAAACATAAAGCCGTACGCGGGGAAATTTTATTATAAAGGGCCCGCGGATACCTGGATTGTATATTAACAGTGTAACGCAAGAGAGCGTCGCATAATTTTACGAGCAATTTACAATTGCTCGCGAAGGACTGTGTTTACTGAATGAAATTTAAGAACACGATCGCCTTCGACACCCTCTTCTTCTTCTTCTTCTCCTTCTTCTTCTTCTTGTTCCAATGTAAAGAAGTATCGTTATGAAAAAAGAAATTGAGGCCTCCCGTGTTCAAACTTCTGTGCGCCAACTGAATGTCCATAAAATTATGCGAATACTTTCTATTATAGCAAAACTTTTATGGCTTATAAATTTTTACTCTTCGTGATGAGTTTCATGTTTTTACATTTTTGAGTTTGATCACTTACCTTCAAGTTTGGGAAAAATGTGGTCTTGAAAAAAACATAGGACGAATTTAGGGAGTCTGGATAAAGAATAAGGGAGGGTGAGAACATAGGGAGATCCTAGAATGCAGAGAAGTTAGGGAGAATATGTACCTTGGTAGAACTCGAAGAGAATCTGGAAACTCGAGAACTTATGAAGAACTACAGAATCTGAACAGATCCTAGAGAGAATTTAGGAATATCCTAATAGAGCATAATAATACAGACCTTAAAAGAATCTATAGAACCTAAGAAAATTCTAAATAAAACTTAAAACGAACCTGAAGAAAGTCTATGAGTCTATGGTGAATGTAAAGAAATCTAGAATTTAGGGAGGACCCAGGAACTTTGCACCATCGGTACCTCATTATGCTTGCATAATTACCCCATTCGAATCACCGTTACTTTCGCATATTTCGTGCAATATAACGTGAATAAATAATTTCTCCGAAATTCATTTTGGGTTGGAATTCGAACGTACGACAAACCTTTTGCAGGAACCTAATATATTAGCTCGGTATCCGATTGCCGGCTAAATTGCCGCGTCTTCGACCCGGACAGGATACTTAATTTTCCTTTGTTCGGTGAACAGTGCACACGGTGCGAGAACGTTCTCGTTCTTTTGTGCGCGAGAGATGAAATCAATAAGAGGCAATAACGATCACTCGTAAGCCCGTGTACATAATAAAGGGTTAATGAAAAAAAGTTAAAAAGAAAAACCGAGCAACGAGAGAGAGAGAAAGTTATTTCGGGCTTGAACGTTTGTATGTACCACGTTCCCGGTATTTTTTTGCGTGTCAGAGGATGATCTATAGCGCAAAAAGTCTTTGTACTCGGGCGGACGTGATAAATGAACGATCGTCGTTAAGATGCAACAGTATAGGAGAACAAGATCGTTATAAAAAAATATTAGATCGATGATCGATTGCTTGTGAATCGTTGAACTTTTTCATTCGACTCGAGGCTTATCCGATGTACCTTGTGTTGTAGTTGCGATTACTACCGCCATGGACCTCGGGGCGCTACTTGCTGGATGAAAGAATGTTCGATGATGATCACATTGCCGATAGAAGGTAAACAGAACACTATTTACAATAACGGTATATCAAATGACACTCAACATGAATTTAAATCATAAATTAAATCTCCATTTGAACTTAAGTGCCAAGTAATAATAAAGTAGAATAAAATACTACAGTACTTACAAAATCCTGATACTCTTTATTCTTGTATGCCATGTTCCCAATGATTCTAATTAAACCAGCTTTAAAACCAAAGGCAGGATGACTATGAATATCAGTCTTTGACGTGTCAGTTTTAACTTCACCTTCACCTCCAACTGGTGCTAGATCGCTAAGTTTTTGTAATGGTGTGAAGTAATTGTTAGACTGTTTTCCAATGGCTTGCATAGATTTCAGTAGATCTGTTAAAACACACTGTTAAACGTCTTACGATGTCCGAACAATTTCAGTGTACTTACAAGTACAATTGACAAGTAGACTTCTGTAGCTCTTTAAAAAGCTGTATTCCTGAGATGATTCACAGGTTAAGATTCCAACAATATCAAGAAGAATCACCACTTCTGTAGGTTCCATTTTATCAACATCGTCATCAGATAGTTTCAAAATTAAATCACTTATTTTACAAAATCTTTCAATTAAAAATTGAATAGTCTCCCTGGTAAATACAGATTTCTCTTTGGATTGGTATACCGACTTTGAGAGTTCATTGTAAATTACTTCTAACAAGTACAGTTTGTCTTCAATAGTCATATCATCGTATGTATTGTGTAATATATTTGTTTGACACAGTAAAACCAGCAGAGTCTCCTTTGCACTTTCAAGACCTTCTTTAATTGGTTTTAATAACCGGGAGCATAATTGGGCTTTCTCTTGCTCTGTGAAGTTCTTTCCCTCAAATTTTTTGAGAGCATTGTGTATAAACATACACGAAGCCCTTACAAGAGGAACATGATCACACTGAATTAGATTTCTATCAACAAACAAGAAATATTGTAAGAATTAATGTAAAACTATAATAAGGGTAATTATATAGGATTACATTAAGTATACTTACATTATTATGCTTTTCAAACGAATATCATATAGGTACTGAGGTATGTCGTATTGATCCGGGAAAGTAGTTCCCTTGTACGCAAACGTAAATAAATTACACAAGAACTGAACACTTAGTCTTAAAATTTCAATCTCCTCATCTGATAATTCATTAATTTTACAAGTTTTAATAAAGTTTAATGTCCATTCAATAACACCTTCATATGGAAAGTGTGCGTCAAAAGAATATAAATTAAAAATTTCCTTTAAATTTTCATAATTTGATGCTAAAGCAAGGTACAACTTGTTACAATACTTTCCCCTTTCAACATAATTTGAAGTATACTCTTTATGTATGTAACTATTGAAACAAGAATTTCCTAAACATTTTAAGCAAGTAATTTTTATATTATTAGGTACAACAGAATCCTCCGTTGTAAGGATCTGTGCTACTTTGGCTAGGACAGGTAAAGCAATTAAGTCCCTGAAATTTGATAATTCATTATATTAACTGTACATTGCGTATTAACAAAAAATATTATGTGAGATAAATCATACTCTGAGTCAACAGCTGTAAATAATTTAGGGTTAAGAATGTTTGACAATTCGTTCCAGTTTCCTTCGGTAAAAGAAGATTCAAGTAAAGGTAACAAATTAATGTGTGCAGTGTTCATCGTGTCGTTATCTATTGTAAATTCATAGCATGTAATGTTGTTTTTATTTAATAAATAAAGAACGTGCTTTTCCACACTTCATAAAATAACCTTATTTACTAAACGTGACAGAAGACATTTTTAAATGGACTGCCACACTGATCAATATAAAACAGTTAACATATATATATGCATATATATAACAAAAAATTATATAAAAATATATTTATATAATGAATAATTTGTACAGATTTACAAACTTCACAATTCCGGAGATTGTTTCGGATTTTATAGAAATTCGAGTTTCAAAAAATAGTACCGCTGGCGCCATTTCGTGGCAAATAGTGATACTAATGAAATTGGAAAATATTTTTTTTAAATAAATAACTTTTGTATTTAATGTAAATTCAAATGTTATGGTTTACTGGAGGTATTAAAATGGAAAATTAAAAAAATTGCATTAAGGACTATAAAAATTTATAGAGGGGTCATCTGGCTACGACCTCTTACTTTTGGATGAGCCAATGATATTGCACGTAATATGAAAATTGGAAGGCAATTATGTGCAGTAATAGTAATTTATTATGAAATTTATTAGTAGAAAATTTTATGCTACTCTTATATCATTCTCTATATCATCGACGGAATGCAACATAGTGTACAAATAGTTTTGAACCCATAATCAATATCTTCGGACACACGAAATATATTTTAAACTGCATATAATCAATATTAATAAATGTATAGCGTATTAATCAATAAAAAACAGTATTAATTGAATTTTCACCAAAATGGGAGAAGTGGCGGTATCTCTCCAGCGAACAAGGTGAACTACATACTTTTGAAACTGTAGTTTAATTAGTTCTCTTCTTCTACCGCTAGACGGCGGTCCATAATATAGGAACCTTAGGATAAATAAAATTAAAGTCGAAGAATGCTTAAAAATTAATAGTTTTGGTAAAGTCAAAACAATTCGAAGTTAATTAGTCTTGCATTCCGATGTAATTCGACTCATATTATAATTAATTAAACCAATATAAAACTGGACCTAGTCAATATGGTAATTCCAGAATTCTCCTTTACCAAAAGTTGCAACTACAGCACACAGTCAATATAAGGTATAATTATAAATTTTATATAACAGCGAAACTTTCAAAATATTTACAATGTTAGAGACATAGGAATTTAGGACACTTAAGTTTCCAAATTTTTTAAAATAAAGTTTTCGATTTTAAGATATTTTAAATGAAGTTATACAGCTTCCCACCAGAGGGTCACACAATCGATACGATTGGTGCTGCCATCATAAAGGAGGGAAACAGTCGTAACAGTTTTGGAATGGGTGAAAGTTTAAAATATTTTTCTTGTGATAAAAATGTGATTGTTTAATGTATTATACTATTTTATTAATACATATTAAGTCACAATGTGCAACGAATATGCAACGAATATATTTGAACGATCATCACGAGAAAATACGATCGTTAAATAATAAATAAATCAAGTAAGTCGTACTATTATTTTTAACGACGACCGACATTTTTGACCGCGCATTTGTTGAACTCGTAATTCAAATTTCAAAAGCTATAAAATAATATAATAACTGCTGTCAATTTTTACTTTTTATCTCATGATTTCTTAAAATATTCAACAAATATTTTTATAATAATTAATTTTCATTACTAATTATTAATATTGGACTTTTCTTTACAGTTTCAATTACTTCGAGAATCTTCCAGAGAAGAACCTTCGAGAATCTTCTAGAAAGGGTAAGTGAGCTATACATCAATAATACAAAACAACAATTAATTGCCACGTTATAATAATTTATTTAAACATTTATACACCTATGATGTTCCACAGTCTTGAAAGTAGTTGCTAACTGATACATATATGTATATGTATGTATATATATCCCACATACACACATACAAACACATATGCATATGTACATATACGCGTTGTATATTTATATAATATATATAGATCGTTCTCGTAAATACATATAATATGTATACATATAAATTCATTTATTCGCTCATCTGATTTATTTATAAGTTAATTCGCTTCGTTACCGCCTAGATAAAGCATCCTCGAAACTTAGAAACTAATCAATGATCAGTACGCTATCCTATATTTTGTGATCGTGTTTATGCTGTTCCTTTACAATAATTACTGTCGATTATTTCAACTACATCGGTGTTCATTTCTATTCGTTAACACATATCGTATGAATAAATTCGAAAATCATATAATACATTATCAATTTTTGTTTTTCTTCAGTTAATTTTTATTTTTGTTAAATTAATTTTTATTTTGCAAAAACAGATACCTAATAATATTTCAATTAAATTTAAGTACTAAAATTTTTGCATGAATGAATTTTATGTATTGAGGAATCATATTTAGAGAAATATTATAATATTTTTTTTTAAATTTGATATCGATGTTAAAATTAATATGAACTTTGATAAAATTCATTCTTCACACATAAATGTCTAATGCAAATTTTTGCAATAATTTTAATTGTGTATTTCTTTATTTACAAATTCAGATTATTTAAAATCAAAAATAAGACGCTAAAATTACTTTTGTAACCTTTATCAATATTGCATGAAGTACAGTTAATTTTTTCTTTTATTAAATGCAATTATAGTCATTCGTGACGTCAGTTCCCATTTCACATTCAATGCACAAACGCGATGTCTGCGACTGAATGTAGGTAAGCTTTATTTATCTTTTGTCTTGATCGGTACATGCAGTTTATCAGGACACGATGCAATATTTTCTTACGATATGCGCAAGACTTTCTTGTAAGACGGTATCTTATTGTTTTATGTGGATGTGAAAATTTGAGAAATTATAATTTGTTGATTTTTGGATTTGTAGGTTTGAAAATTTGGAATTTTTTAAGTTGAAATTTGTGCATTTGAAAAGTTAACATTCTGGCAGTTTGAAGTTTTTGGATTTAGAAATGTAAAGTTGGTAAATTGCCAAATTTGAAAATTAGTATATTTGGCATATTGAAATCTCCAAATATAAAATTTCAAAACCTAAAATTTCTAAATGTAATATACCAAAATTTCCAAAACTTTCAAATTTGATAATTTCCAAGTCTAAAATATCTAAATTTCAAAATTTCCAAATATGAAAATTTCCAAATCTAAAATTTCCAAATTGGAAAATTTCCAAATCCAAAATTTCCAAGTCTAAAATTTCCAAATCTAAAATTTCCAAATTGAAAAATTTCCAAATCCAAAATTTCCAATTCTGAAATTTCCAAATCCAAAATTTTCAATTCTGAAATTTCCAAATCCAAAATTTCCAAATTTGAAAATTTCCAAATCCAAAATTTTCAAATCTAAAATTTCCAAATTTGAAAATTTCCAAATCCAAAATATTCAAGTCAAAAATTTCCAAATTTGAAAATTTCCAAATCCAAAATTTCCGAATCTGAAATTTCCAAATCCAAAATTTCCAAATTTGAAAATTTAAATTTTAACAATTTTTGCATTTGAAAACGTCAATTTTTGTAAATTATTCGTAAATCTTTAAATTCGCAAAATCAAACCACAAAAACTTCCTCATTTCTAAACAAAAAATCTGAGAATTTGTAATTTCATCAAACTTGATAAATAAAAAATTACTAGCACGATGTTGACACTAAAATATTCGACAGTTACAATCACTAAGTCTACAATACACTGTATACGAATTCGAAAAAGAAATGATCAGAATTAAACTGTGTTACAATTGATGAAAGATCGTCGGAAAACTGTTTGAAATATTAATCGAAGATGTACAAATTCGTTCACTTATCGTTCGATAACCACCCTCTTTTTGTTCACGCACTTATCTGCTAATTTGTTTTATTGTCCCTCGACGCTAACGTGCGCTTTCTTTCCGTTCACGAAACGAATCTCGTCCAAAAGCTTCGACTTTTCTACACAATAAACACTTCGAATCGACGATTAATTACAATAGATATTCAACGACGTGACTTTTGGTTCGCATAATGTACTACTGTTCGAATAACATATAGCTACTATAGAATAATTTATATACGTTATGTATAATACAGGAACTATATTATCGCATATTAATTGCATCTTCATCTAAAATACGATTAGACCCGCTTACAATTTTACTCGCGGTTGCTGCAACGTTGTTGCGAATGCACCTTGACGATTTTCTAGCGAGTTTCTAGCGACAAATCCATTCGAACGACACGTTTATTCTAACTTGCGTAATGTTGGAATAGCTGGACAGAACGAGACGGAAGTTCTATGGAAATCGTTTATATTGTACTGGGTGTTCCATAAATTCGAAACGGAATTTTCAACAAATTTTACTTAAAATTAACTGCGAATCAACTGAATTAATTCAGTTAATTGTAAAAAACCAATGGGAGAAAGAACACTAAAGCAATGCACACTTTGAAATTAAAAATGAAGAAAAATAAATAAATAATAAAACAAATTAATGTACACTTCATGAAGATTAGCAGTGATTCTAAAGAAATTGTTTTAACATTTTAATATTTTAAGTTAAAAACTTGTAGAAGTAAACTTGTAGTTTTAGTGTTTTTGAAAAAATCATTAAAGTTTTCATAAAATGAAAAGCGTATGATAAAATCCTCCATTTCAAGTATTTTTTTCTTGAAATTATCAAGAAAAATAATAACTAAAATTGTGAAAATAATTTGGTAAAAATACAGATGAAATTTCAAATATTTCACGAATTTCGTGTATGCTAATTGAGATCTATTTGGCGAATTCTTCTCAATTCAGAAGAGAATAAACGGCAGTGTGAAAGAAATCAACGACCACTTAATGTACCGATGGAATTAACGTTCTCTCAAAAGAATATCTCCCAGAAATAATTCCTCGCGGTTTTTTCGCGACATTTGATGCTGTTGCAAAGTAATTCCGATCCTGTATTTTCGCAATGTCCGGTTGCAATCGTCTCCCCGTTTCTCGGAACACTTTTGTGCCTGTCAGGAACGTTAATTGTTTCGCGGGGATGGTAGCCATGAGAAGTTTGCATTCCGCAAAATCGCAGTCTCATGGGGACACAGTTTGCCCGGTAAAGAAACGAACAAAAGTGGCGAACCGCGAACAAACGGTGAAACACTTCGCAAATTCATGCATTTATCGTAGAATTTAGGGATTTCATTGATTGCGTGCGGTTTTTTGGATAATTTCAGATATTACGTGTTGTGAAGGGACAATTTTATTAAATGATTTATGTTTGAAATAAAATTTATACCGGAAAAAATTTGATGTTGGCAATCAAATTTATATTGAAAATAATTTGTGTTGGAAATTAAATTTTTACTGAAGAAATTTATATTGGAAATTAAAATGCTGAAGAAGTTTATATTGCATATCAAATGTACACTGAAAAAAATTTATGTTAGAAGTGAAATTTATATTGGATAACACATTTACGCTGAAAAAAATTATACTGGATATCAAGTTTAAACTGAAAAAAAATTATATTGGATATCAAATTTACATTGAAAAAATTTATATTGGATATCAAGTGTATATTGAACAAAATTTGCATTAAAAATCAAATTTGCATTTAAGAAATTTATGTTGGAAATTACATTTACACTGAAAAAGATTTATATTGGATATCAAATTTAAACTGAAAAAAATTTATGTTAGATAACAAATTGATACATTGAAAAAATTTATATTGAAGATTTATATTGGAAATTACATTTACACTGAACAAAATTTATATTGGATATCAAGTTTATACTGAAGAAAATTTGTACTGGAAATTTATGTTGCAAAATTTATGCTCAAAATACGATTCCATGATTCATAAATTAGACAGAGAATTTATTATATTTGATTGTTTCAAACTTAATTTTTATTATGTTTTTTTTAATCTTATTTTTAGGAAGAAAAGTAATAATTTTAGAACAGTATGTAAATCCTGTGAATTTCTTGTGGTGTGCAATTTTTTGTAAAGAAAAACCTACAAATAGCATAGGTTTTTGTACCAAAATTTTTTTAAATATTCAAAGAAAATTGAAATTAAAATTTGAAGTATCTAAAAAAAGTTGAAGTTTAAATTTAAAGTATCTAAAAAAAGTTGAAATTTAAATTTAAAGTATCTTGTAAAAGTTGAAATTTAAATTGAAAGTGTCTTGTGTAAGTTGAGATCTAAATATGAAAGTCGAGTGTATCTTTCAACTCGAAATAAAGAGTAGTAATTTCATTTAGCAAAAGTATCGCATTTATACGAGCTGTAATGGAATGAATTACGCGACGAAGATACACGATGCAAACAAATTAATATCACGGAGCAGATGACGATGACCGCTCTATCATTATCCAATAAGCCACTTTGTTCCCCGGTCTTTATTTTGCAATGCCATCTTAATAATCCTCCGTGGTTAATACATTGTTGGCCAATCGAGAGGAACCACGTGCATAGTTAATAAAACATTGTCGATAAAGTGTCTTCAGTGAATTTATATATTACTTCAGTGAATATATAGTTAATTACAACTATATTTATATAATTACAAATCAACTGTTTATTCTCATAATTTATCTTCATCTGTATTAAAGAACGATTAAAAAATAAAAGTAAAACGGTAAAAAAAGTGATTGGTAAATGTGACTGATCAATGGAACTCAAGTACTCATTTTATCAAAAGTATACATATAATATGAAATAAGTGATTCGAACGATTTTGTACATATAAAAAAAAAACTATTTTTGTTACTAAAATAATTGTAAGAGTATGTAAATATATTAAAGAACGAATTTCACCTGCTCGTCCAGTCGGAGTCCTTTCCAATCAAAATGGCGGCCTTCGTTGACAAAAGCATCATTCTTTCGAAGAGAACGCTTCATAGAGTAGAATACATTAGTTTTGACAATCGAATGATGGACAGTTGTGCAATTTAAAATTATGAAACCGGTTCGAGCTCGTACGCCCTGCTATTTGTGTGATGAAACTGTGATTAGTTCAGCGAGTCGCTTGAGTTAAGCATCAAGTTAGTTTCGTGTGCTGTGCTCTTTCGGTCTCAAAATCGAACGTCTTCAATGACGTATATTATAAATCGATGTGTTACGGGTTAATTAATTAATTTCCAAAACCCCTTCGAAAAAATTGTGAGTCATTAGTCGGACGTTTATTAACGCTTTCGTGATCGATGAGTTTAGACTTAACGTGATGATAGAACGAATGCTAGATGATCGCCGGGAGCCAATCTGCAAATAGTTATGATCGATTATTTGTATGTTAGTATCGATTACGTCGGATATGGGGAAATGAAGATCCGATTTTGTCCAGCATGTGTACGCTAGCGAAATTAGATATATTGGAGATTATGGTGCTACTATATTTTGTACAAATGGATCGGTGCTGTGAGTAGAGAAGTAGATTAGAGTATTAGATATTCTCTGAATATTAACACGTTCCTGACTTGCAAGTAGATTTATCTGACAAGTGTATTCGATGATCATTTGTGGGACTCTAAGGAACCATTTTGTAAAATCCAATACTGGAGTTTACAATCTTCTATGTGCACTGATCTAATTACCACATTTCTAAAATTATAAATTCACGAATGTAAACATTTAAAAATTTTAAAATATTCATACCTTCAAATTACGAAATTCTAGAGTTGAATTTTTAAATGTTTGTATATACAAATTTATGAATTCTAAAATTGTCTAATCTTTTAAATGTTGATCTCCAAATGTTCAAATCCTAAAACTGTCAAATTTTCAAATGAAACTTTAAATTTCCAAATAGCAAAGTTCACAGATTTCCAATTTATACTTTCTGGTCCACAATTAATGTTTGACCTCATACAGAAATTGTACCCTTGACAGATATTCTCTGCACCCATAGTCACGACACATCGATCAAGATATAATTATAAAGCTTGATCAGTGATCATGTTAACGTAACATTCTCTGCAGTGTGCGTTTCATATCGTTAATAGAAAAAAAATGGAAAGGGAAATGACCGTATGAATGATAAAAACTGAATGAACGTATATCTACGATACATGTTTATAATATGTACATCTTAAGGTATCTAGAAATAAGAATATAAAAGCTGGTGTTAACTTATTGTACACGGTTCTGCAATCAGACTTCGTTTATTCATACTGCATTGAACAATAAATTAATTAACATTATAATAAATTAATACAAAAAGAACACTGCGGTACGTTATCTACTAAGACCGATTACGAGCGAGGGTAACGCTAAAAAAAAGGCTGAAGAAAGGAAGCGATACGAATACTTACAGTAATTTACAGATTCACTTAAACGTATTCCATGCGTTCTCAGTCGCGAGATTCTACTAGTGAATTTATCAAACGCCTACGCGAGAACGATAAATCCTGTTCTCTGTTTGTTTACATTCGTCGTTTAATATTGCAAATCATCGACTGTACAGTTACTCGAAATTAACATCGACGAAAATACCGAACGTGTTCGTGCGACGCGAACAATCTCTTGCGATTCGCTGCTTCTTTTCAAGCAGATTCTGAACGGACTTCAGATATCACCGTTAGCGCTGTTCGAAACTTTTCGGTTAAATCAACATGAAATTACTCTGTTAGCATTGCAGTCTTGTACAAAATCTAGCGTTGAGTATGCAAATACTTAAGTATTTATGTGAGCTCTAAAATTCTGGGTACTTAAGTATATGGGTACCTGAGTCACTTGGTTTTCAAATTCATAATACGTAAATTTTAATAACTGAGATATGTGTCAGTTCTTTAGTACTTAGGTCATTAAATACCTGAGTACCTGTAGGTACGTACATAATGAATTCAATAATTCAGGTATTCAAGCACCTAATTACAGATAAACATAAATACTTGGATACTTAAATATAGTAGGTACATCAACACTTCAATATCTAAATATCTAAGTATCTAAATATCTAAGTATTGAAGTACCTAAGTGTCCAAGTACCCAAGTACCGAGGTATCTAAGCATCTACGTACCTAAGTACCAGAATACTCGAGTTCCAGAGTACCTTAAGTACCTCAATGCTCTAAATACCTAAGTACCTAAGTACGAAAGTACCAGACTACCAGGCTACCTACGTACCTAAGTCCTTAAGTACCTAAGTGAGTAAATACCTAAGTACCTAAATACTCAAGTATCCAAGTACCTAAGTATTTGAATATCTTAGTCCCCAAACACTAAAACACCTAAGCACCTAAATTCCCAAATACCCAGATACCCAAAGTATCTATGTACCTGAGTACCTAAACACCTCCCCAAGTACATAAACGCCTAAATACTTGAGCATTCAAGTACCTAAATACCTAAGTATCGAAGTACAAGAGCAACGAAGTACCCAAATACCTGAATGCTTGAGTACCTAAGCATCTAAGTACCCAAATACTAAAGTACCAAAGTATTTAAGCTTCCGAAGTACCAATGCAACTGCGTACCTAAATACCTAAGTATCTAAATACCCAAATATTAATACTGATCTGAATATCTAATTCTACTGAGTATTAGTTTAGGTACTTAGGACTTTAATTATTTAGATACTTAGGTACTTAGATTCGTGCATAATTGGAAACTTAATTACTTAGGTATTTGTAGGTAAGTGCCTAGGTAATTGTTCTAGGTAGATGCCTAGAAATACTGTAGTTCTTAAGTATTGAAGGACCTCGGATCTTGTTTGATCTATTAATTTTTGTGAAGTGATATTTCTTATGCGAGTACTTAGGTCTTCAGGTATTTGGTTGGTTAAGTGTGTAGGTACTTTGATAGACTTCCAGATGTTTGTGTTCTTGAATACCAAGTTTCTGAATGTTTTCAAGCATCTCTTAAGTATCAAATGTCTTCGTAGATTGCTATGTATCTAAATAGCTAAGTACTAGTATTTATTTAAACGCTACGTTCTTTGAGTATTAATCTTTAGACACTTGAGTACTTATTTAGATATTTAGGTTTTTAGGTACTTAGGTACTTAGATATTTGGGAGCTGAGGTACTTATGTTCTTAGATATGCATTTAGAATCTCAGTTACTCGATACCCATCTACTTTTTTATTATATACCTCATTCTTTTGGATCTCCAAAAACTTAAATACTTAAGCACCTAACCATCTTCGTACCTAAATACCCAAGTATCGAAGTAAATAAGTTTTCTTTACTGAAATAAATATTTTTGAGTATTAATTTGTGTTCTTGAATAATCACACAATTAGATACTTAGGTACAGATTCTTAGGAACTCAGGTATGTTTAGGTACCTGTGTAATACTCACGTATTAATAATCAGATCATTTTTACACCTCTGAAAACTGCAATACTTGAACAGGAGACCCAATTACTTTGCTGAACCATAAAATCCTCAAACAACACTAACTGTGACAATGCAAACCATGAAAGTCTCAAGGATCTTACATTTTTTTCGAATATACAAAATGTCTCAGCAACTTCGTTACAAAATATCTTCGTTATTGTTAATGATACTGGAAAATGTTGATTTATCTTAGCGTTCAATTTATTTTACTGACGATTGAAATATAATTCTATGTATAATAGTAAGAAACTTTTTGTAAAATTATAAAATTTGATTGATACAAACAATCATTAAAAACTTCACATATAATTGTCAGTCTAAATTAAAAATTAAGAATTAAATATAATTACTTACCACGTGAAATATAATTGCAGATATTTACTACTAATTTAAACGTCAAGGAACTAGTAGATAAACGTTTTAACATTGAATTAACTCTTGCTGATCTCCATTGACGTACTCTTCATTGGTATACTCTTCAATAAGAGTTTCTGTCTTAAAGTAAATAATTGCCATTAATTCTTTAATCATTTCTCTGTATCGTTAATAATAACGGAGACATTGTTCTTCAACAATGTTAGCGAGACACCTCGTATACAGGGTGGTCCAAGAAAAGTTAACGCTCTCCATTGTTTTTGTGGATATAAGAAAACTTTATTAGCTAAAGATTAGAAGGAGTCATAATATAGTATTAAAGATTTGTTTGCTGGTAAAGCAGTTTTGGAAACTTGAAGTTCACCTTCATTTTTTAAACGAAATAATCTGTTTTTCATGTATGATATGCAAATGTGTACTTGTCACAAAAAAGTGTGTTATGCATATGGAAAAATTATTATTTATGAACAAAAATTATTTTAACTTTAATTTTTTAGAAATCTGTGTCTTTATGTTTCTTTACTTTTACATTTCTCAGCAATTAGATTATATAGGATTCATCAAATATTTCTTAACTTCATATGAGGATGTTAAGAACCATCAGAGACATCGAATAAAAAATTATTGCGTGCTCTGATAAATTATGAAATAAGTTAGCAATAAAT
This sequence comes from Megachile leachella, assembly GCA_963576845.1. Lineage (NCBI taxonomy): Eukaryota > Metazoa > Arthropoda > Insecta > Hymenoptera > Megachilidae > Megachile > Megachile leachella. The sequence continues at coordinate 5,912,297 of OY756259.1, read as the reverse complement.
TCTGAAGTGATTCAGTCATGATACACAGAACTGAATGTACCACTCATGGATATATTAACCAGAAAAGAAGTAAAAGTATCTTTGTAATAAATTTATAATGTAACCTTGCGATGATATTTTTATTAGCTCCAAGAACTATCAGTTAATAAACATATAAGACACAAGAAATATATAACTCTACAATATTAGAGTTAAACACATCTTTAACCTTATTTAACCCCTTAACCTACAATTTTCTAGGCAGTTGCGTCATTCACAGTTAACTAATCGCTGCAATGTGAACATAGATAAAGAACATTGAAAAGCTAGACACGTTATATTCAAGGATCCTCGATTATGAAGGTTGTAATTAAAATTGTACTCAAAATTCAATTGGAATGAAAACACAAATCTTAGCATGTAGTCTCATGAGTGACATAATATTTTAGTGCAAGGTTTTAATAATTTATCTTCATTTGATAGAGTTTGAGTATCAAAACGAATAACTTTTTGACATACAAAAATGCATAATAATTCAAATACATAATTTTATATAGAATAGTTATACTGTACCGACTAATAATGATTTGATGGAGAGCTTGAGATCTAAACTACTTTATCACTAAAAAAATTTCCTGCCATATTATACCACCTTCTACATTAGAGCTTTGCTAATAAAGTCATATCTTTAAAAACAACATAGAGTTAAATTTGATTGGATCACCCTATAGGAAAAGAAATGGAGTAGGAAGGTTCGCGAATGGCTCCCGACGCTAAAAAGACCCGTCACGCGTAAATGCGATCGCGAAAGTGTTAATTCTTCAATCGAATCCGTCAGCTTCCCTTCGAGCGCAGCGTCGAACAAAATGTCGGTTCCTCCGAAAACGGAGGGAAGAATACTGATCTGCCCTTAATCTAACTTAACCCGGGCACGACTTCTGCCGCGTGCAAATCTTGTTTCCACGATTCAACGTACGTAAGTTTCCGCGTTGTTCTTCGAGTACAACGCGATCAGGAATCCACGTGATTTCCCCTAAAGAATAATCGGCCGAACGGTGGCCCTGGATTGATCCATCTTCGTCCGTGGATCCGCGATCAGGACTCGTCCGTGACATTCTATCGTTTCGCGTGGCTCCCCCGAGCAAGCACCGTGGAAAGATCTACGAGCCGTGTTGATCGTAGGATCGATCGATCGATCGATCTCGCGCTACGACAACGCCAACGAACGATGCGTTTGCCCGTTGTACGACAACGACTCCGTTTCGACGTCCTCGAATCTCGCGTCCTCGTCCGCCAGGTCGACGCCGTAGTTGCTCGAGGTGTTGTCCTCCTCTGCAACAAAAGCAAACCTCACTTAAGCAGAGACGCCTTAGTTAACTTTCATATTGGAAAAGTAACGGAACTTTTTAAATTTAAAGAACATCTATTAAAATATGTTATCTCCTCTACAAAACACGACTGTATAAATTTACATATAAAGTGCAATTATGCAGTTATCATTGCAACCTCTTCTTCAAGGAGTAACTTTTCTGAGAAAGTGTATTCGTACGTTTCCTTTACAGAGATTGATATCACTAGTATCAGGTTCAAAATGGCGACGGTCACGAAGAAAAATAATTGTTTCTATCATTGCAAGAAATTGTGCTCATAAAATGTGCTCCACGAAAGCGTGTATGCGATTCTGTTCCAATGGATGGGTGTAATCAATTGTGAGCGTTCCACGTATTCCGCACCGATGATTGCAACAAATAGTGAGCTGAATCATGTTGCATATATTTCTTTTCAATGATTACGAACCAATTTGTGAACAGCGATCGGGTTGCATGGTTTTGTAGCTTCGTTTGCTGTTTCGTTTTATGGTACATAATGGGTGGTTGATAGTACCCTGGAGTCGAAATGGGAATGTGGGCTCAAGATATCAAATATCTCTAATGAGGGTTGGTTATATATAATAATGTATTATTGTGATTGCTATCAAATATGTATCAATGTAGACCTAAATGTGGAACGAGATGAGGTTTTGAGATAGCAATAATGCTGAAAGTACTTGAGAATACACGATTGTTCACTAATAGTTCACTGATGTTCAAGTTTCATTTTCTTTTCAAAAATTTCCTCACATGTTCACATTTCTGTATTTCTACAATTTTGTACTTAAAAATATCTAAATTAAAAATTTGTTCAATTGGAACCTTATAAAGTTCCTATATTTATAACTGTAATAATTAAAAATGGTGTGACAATTAGTCTTCATTGCCTCACACCGCCATTGTCCCCAGAAAAATATTATTCCTAGAAACATTTATAGAAGTATTTCCATTGACCACATATCATATCTCCCGATCGAACATTCGACAGGTTAAACAAATTACAATGGCAGTAACGTCAATTGAAATATACGATCGCCATTCAAAGACAATACAAATTATTCAAGCGGCGTAGATATCTGACAACTTAAGAAACAATAATCCTTTATTGTAACGCCTCCTAATGAAATTACGATACACTTCAAAGAATCATTGTAATAGAGAAAGGAACATACTGGAGTCCATTTAGTCCTCGAGGACAGTTGTTGAAAGCATAAACGACATAAAATACGATCGCACTATGAATACAAGGAAAAAATCGCCATAACTATGATTGAATGACTCTATCGATTCAATGATCGCGAACGTTGTGTCAATTTCTCAACGACGTTCGATGAATATCGTGCTTTTTTCTGGATATTGTATAGCGGTCGAATGAATGAAGTATTTACACGCAGGAAACTATAAATAAATATCGACAATGCTGGCGGAATAAACGAGTGATATTTAGGAGGGGGATATTTATACGGTGGCGGTTATAATGCAAGTCCCTTGATATTGTCGATACGCGTGACAAGTAGAGCATGCTCAATAAATTCAATCGGATCTTGAAAAATTATAGATTGTACTCGAGATAAAATTGGTAATGCAGGATGCAATAACCTGGTGCGTAAAGTCCCCGGCTAGCAAGTGACGTGCAACAGGTTTCTACGTCTACGTAGACGCATTTCACCTCGGGGATATCGTTTGGGATAATGGACACCGAGAAAAATCCTGATATGCAGATCGAAACCTACGTTTATGAATTTGCCTCTGTTTGGTACATTGTAAACGTACACGGTAATGTATTCCGATATTAATGCCGATCATTTTCGTACCGGTTATTCAATTATTCATCTTCCATATATCATAATTTTTACGGGTTTTTCTGATATGTTGCTTCATTCCTAGAACGTGCAAGAATTTTCTTACAGAATGTGTTCATTAGTATACACGATTTCTTGAAATTATGATAATTTTATTGCAATATAGCGCAATCTCCAGTAATTTTATTCTAATAATAATTTTATTACCCCGGAGTTAATTTTATTATACCTGCTTCAGTTTTTTTTTGTGGAAACAATTTTTATTTATTTTTGTGATATCAAGAAACTTCTGATGAAATATTGATGAAATAGATTTTACAGTTTTGCAATTTAGTAAAATCTTGCTCGAATTCAAGTTTATTCTTTTCTATCTATTTTAATTGACAGATATACATTTTATTGATTGGTTTTATAGTATTTAACATCAAACTTATCTTGTCAATGTTTAAGATACAGCAAGTTATGTCTGCATCCGATTAGGGTACGTTTAAGGTTAGGTTAGGTTTACGATAGAATGTGATAACATCGAATTAGGTTATAATTAAAATTACAGGGCAAAGTTAGAGATAAATTCGAGTTAGGTAAAAATTTTCAGGGCGTGAAATTTCGTTAAAATTATGTTGAGGTTAGGACAAACTAGGCTACCTAGTTATAATTAGATTGAAGTTAGGTTAACGTTACAATCGAAATAAGGTTAAGTGGCGATTAGATCAAAGTTAAATCAGGGTTAGGTCAGGTGAGACTAGATTAAATCAAGTTAGGTAAAATTTAGGAAAATTAAATAAGGTTAGGTAAAATTTAGGGAAATTAAAAAAGGTTAGGTCAGATGATGCAAAACTGAGTCAGGTTAGGTCAAATCTAGGGAAATTAGATGCGGTTAGGTCAGATGATGCAAAACTGAGTTAGGTTAGGTCAAATTTAGGGAAATTAGATAAGGTTAGGTCAGATAAAGTAAAATTGAGACAGATTAAGTCAAATCTAGGGAAATTAGATAAGGTTAAGTCAGATGAGATAAAATTGAGTCAAGTTAGGTAAGATATATGGAAGGTAGACAAGGTTAGGTCGAGTAAGACAAAATTACATCAAGTTAGATTAAATTAGGTAAAATTATGTCAGGTTAGATTGAATTGAATATGGTTAGGACCTATTAAGTCTAGTTTGAACAAGTTAGATCAAATTAATTCAGGTTTAATCATACGATATTAGGTTTGTAGTTTTAAGTTCTGTCAAATTAGATTCAATTATATCTTATAATATAAAATTGCGTCAAACTTTGTACAAATATGAATTTTGTTGTGTTGTCCTGTTCAGTACCGTATTAAAGTCCAATTAATGTCATGGATTTGTTCGTACTACAAACAAGACAATGAGGGGTTAAGCTACGAATACAATCTCAATGCAAATATAATTTAGGTTTGTATTTGAACTGCAATGTGCGTCACGATATTAAAGTCACAGGGTTCTTTAACCTTGTGTAGGAAAACCGTGACAGTTGCAGAGGTGATGCCATAAGCAACTCAGATATCCACCACCCCACAAGTGATCAGCATAATCTAACCCACATGTGATCAGGAACGGGCGCATAAGGAGACTGATTGCGGCGAATACAAGGACTACAGCACGAATTGCTCAAAACAAAAAAATATTCACCTAAACTCTCACATATTTGAATTGAACTATTGGCCCAAGATTACACACCCAATTAAACCAAAAAGAATGACAGCAAACGTCTCAAGACTGCGAATTGCATGATACAGTATCGTCATTATTATTCTTACTTATGTGTCACGCTGCAAATGTTCACCGTGGGATAGGTGTAGGCTTCTTTCGCATCGACCTGCTCACGCGCCAATTCCTAGGTTGTACGCAGTTTAAATTAGTTACGTGGCCGTGTGCGCGTGATAAATCGGAAACGGAGGTCCATGAATTATTCCGTGGTCGGTCGGACAGAAAAGTCTCGAGGAACAAGACGATAAAGGAGGAGTCCTGGTGCAAGTAGAACTCTAGAATTTCACGGCTAGTTCTCGTCGCAGTTTTCGCGATTGACTTGTTTAACGGGCAAGGCGAGCGAGCGCGTAGGCGCGTATATATCCTCGGAGGCGACTCGAACAAGGCGAATTCCATGCTGGATTACGACGATCTCTCCGGTTCGCAGACGGCTCGTGAATGGCCCACGCCTCCGAGAGAAATAGATAAATGACCAGACGCGTATTCCGCTTTATCACAACGCGGTCCACCAGACGAGGAAACCCCTTCGCTGGACGCGAAATCAAATCGAAATTGTCGACTAGTCTTCTGTTAATTCTCCGCGAAAAACGATCTAAACTGACGCTTTTACGAACGAGATCTTTGCAATTTCGATCGTGAAACGTTTAATGGATTCACATTCATTTCGTAGGTTTTTTTCCTCTTTGTAGGTTTATCAATTTGTGACACCTTTATGGTTTCGTGTGGAATAAGGTGATCTGTAAAATGTGCTTTAGATGTGTTATTATACATTTTATTTTATTTTAAGCTATATTTTCGACATTCTGTGGTGACATTAAGAGAAGTATTAGCATGTAAATCTGTCTTATCTGTCATCTAACCTTGTTCTACTCTATCTGTTCTACTTTGGAATTTAAACTAGAATTTTTGTAGTCATGGTTGAGGATATACAGTCGTGAGAACACTATTTAGTTGTTAAAATGAACATGTTTGATCTATCACAAGAAATCAGACAATAATTAGAAAATTCTTAGCTATATTCAAAATATATTTATATACAAATGGTGTAGTATTATTAATTTGAAATGCATATATGATAAGAGTGAAATACGAAACTGTATTTATAGAAGAGGGAGATGTTTTTGGTAAAATTACTAATAAAGAAACGTGTAATTTATTCATTAGAAATGCAAGAATTTCGTAAAATATTTACAATAAAATGTAAGGGATGTTTAACAAGGGTTATGTGGCAAGTTGAGGTATGTTACCTTTCGTATCATACGTTGATATGATCACTGAATATCAGCACGTTCAAAGTCCGCACGAAACATCGAGCGTCACTACTTATTAAGGTGCGTTTCGAACAAGCGAACGAATGCTTTTATCAAATTTGACGTTCTACTTTTTGTTTATGTCTGAGTTTGGTAAATTTCAAAATTTGTTATCGTCATACTTTTTAACTTGCAAATTTTGAAATTTTTTAGTTTTCTGATTGTTAAGGTTTTGAAACGTTAAGATTTTTAATTTGTATATTTTAGGATTTCTGAATTTCTGAGTTTCTGAGTTTCTGAGTTTCTGAGTTTCTGAGTTTCTGAGTTTCTGAGTTTCTGAGTTCCTGAGTTTCTGACTTTCTGAGTTTCTGAATTTCTTGAATATCTAAATTTCTATATTCCTAATTTCCTAATTCCTTAATTTCTTAATTTCTTAATTTTCTAATTTCCTAATTACCTAAATTCCTAAATTCTCAAATTTATAACCTTTCAAATCTCTAATACAACTAGATAATATCCTTAGATATCCCTAGATCAATAGATTATATATTCATATACCATCTATTTGTAACTCCCCAAGATTTTCATACTCATAAATTACAATATTCCTACTTCTTGAAATCCTATATTTTTCATGTCCCTAGATTACCAAACTCTCAAAACCAAAAATTCTTCAGATTCCTAAAGATGTCTCCACGTTTCTATACACCGACATTTTTAACCAATCTCAAAATCTTCAAGTTCTCAAAAGTTCTTAGAATTCCACGACTAGAAGTCTTTTCCTAGAGACTTCAGTTTTGCCATAGATACTCACCCTAAAGAATCTGTACTTTCCTATAATACTTTCCCTAGGGAAATCAAATTTGCTCTTGATACTTTCCTTAAAGATACCAGATTTACCGGTGATATTCCTTACAATACTTTCCCTAAAGAATTCAGATTTGCCTATGATATCGCCAAATGATATTTTCCCTATCTCCACATTCACCGATTTACTGGCAATACTTTCCCTTACAATACTTTTCCTAGACAATTCAGATTTGTCTATAATATCGTCAAATGATATTTTCCCTATCTCCACATTCACCGATTTACTGGCAATACTTTCCCTTACAATACTTTCCCTACACAATTCAGATTTGCCTATAATATCGTCAAATGATATTTTCCCTAAATCTCCACATTCACCAATGAAGCTTCCCTCACAATGCCCTCCCTAGGGAGGCAGATTTAGCGATGCACGTAATTGCGTGACACAGGGACTTACCGATATAGAAAGGAGAGGTGTCGTAGGCGTTGCAGGGGCCGGCGTGTCGCGTCTCGAGGACGAAGCCGGTAACGCAGGCGTCCTTGACGATGTGACACCAGCTGGGATAGGTGATATTGTTCGTGGCGCACAACATGGTCGCCGATGGATCTCGATCACGGTGCGTCCGGTTCCGGACCCGCTCCCGCTTCCGGGGACAACGATAGGTGCAGGTTACGCAACGTGGTCGGCCTGACTTCATCTCCGACAGACACGTCTGTCCCTCTCGACACCGAATCGTCGTGCAGTCCGCGTTCTCTATAAATAAAAACAGCCACATGCGGTTACAGACTGCTCGTTCCCCTTTTTTCTTTAGCAAACGGAATTTTTTTAGCGTTCGATCGATTTTGTAAGGAGACCAATTTGTTCGAGGAATTTTGAATTGTGTTTGCAAAGTTTTTAACACGTTATCACGATGTGGATGTGACCACGGTTATATGTGACGCTACCAATTAAATTAATTAGCAGGTGCTAGTTAAATTATTTATAGAGTGTTGAGGTCTCTCAATGTTGACAATGATATATGCTAACAGATTATGAGATGAAATTGAGAGAGTAACTCTTGTTCTTAACACGTTGACTGCCATGGTCATGTGTGACCGTTACTGCAAATTCAGGTGAATTGATTATTTATGGGATATGCAAACGAAAGATCTTTTTCGGAGACGATGATGTACGCTAAGAGATTAAAGAAGTACTTGATAATCTGTTATAGTGTCTGACCACTAGCATCAGTTTCCACTGTGAAGGTGTGATACTGTTTGAGGAGATATTTAGTGTTTAAGTCAGTGATTGTGAGATAACCATAATTGTATAATTTTGAATGATATTGCAATTATTATAATGAAAGTTGGCTAGGTGTTTGACTGACCATGTGAGTTTCATTACTTTATTTCCTAATTTTATGTTCTCTTTTTTACTTTTTTATATATTTATATCTTTCAATATTACTCTTTATTAGGTTCTTCTTTATGACCAAACAATTTTGATGTCTCCTTGATAGTAAAAGTCGTACTTATTTTTAAGCAACGTAGATATGTGAGATCATTAAAACTAGAATCACTAAAAACAAGAGGATCCCCACAAAAATGTTTATTACTAATTTATCTTAAAATCTCGTTATTGTAAACTATTATTGAAAGATTTACAGATGTCACAAGTACTACAAAATTTCATTTTTTAAAATAATTTAATATCTTCAATTTTTATTTCATATTTCAGTTTTGTAAGATTAAACTGTAACGACACGAATTAACAAGATATTAAAACTGATATCATTTGTTAGCAAATATTAGTCTCATTCTTTATAAGAAATATATTTTCTTTAGAAAAGAAAAGTACTACTTTAAAAAAATTAAATTTTGCTTAAACTTGATTTGTATGCCAGGGCACCAGAAACTCTAAACACAGCGCTGTTTAGCGAGCAATAAACGATTCGATACGTTGATGGTACTTCAGTTTTTCTACTCAGAACGGGATTTTGAGTTTAAGAGGATGTATAACTGTTTTTTTCTTTTTTCTTTACTTTCTTATTGTATCGGACTATGACATCATTTAATACTTGTAAAATTCCTTCCGGGAGACAGTGAGAGGATAAAATTCTGTGCTTTTTTTGCTTGATTATTGAGGGGACTCTTAATTTGCTATTCGAACTTAAGAGTTAATAGTTGTTTGTGGAATGACGTAATGCATGACATGATGGAAGTGTTTATAAAATATCATTAAAGTTCATGGGAAAGATTTTGTTATACAGATTTATTTGCTTTTGATGAAAGTTCAAGTGTAATTTAATCAGACATGATATGTAACTTTGTTAGGTAGATGTATTTTTTAAGCTTTCTACTCTTGGAATTTGTAAATTCTCAAATTCACAAATTCCATATCGTCCAAATTCCAGAATCTCCAAATTCTCAAATTCACAAATTCCAGAATCTCCAAATTCCAAATTTCTCAAATTCCAAATCTTCCAAATTCCAAATCTCCCAAATTCCAAATCTTCCAAATTCCAAATCTTCCATATTCCAAATTTTTCAGATTCTAAATTTTCCAAATTCTAAATCTCCCAAATCCCAAATCTCCCAAATCCCACACCCCCCAAATTCCAAATCTCCCAAATCCCAAATCTCCCAAATCCCAAATCTCCCAAATCCCAAATCTCCCAAATCCCAAATCTCCCAAATCCCAAATCTCCCAAATCCCAAATCTCCCAAATCCCAAATCTCCCAAATCCCAAATCTCCCAAATCCCAAATCTCCCAAATCCCAAATCTCCCAAATCCCAAATCTCCCAAATCCCAAATCTCCCAAATCCCAAATCTCCCAAATCCCAAATCTCCCAAATCCCAAATCTCCCAAATCCCAAATCTCCCAACTTCCAAATCTCCCAAATTCCAAATCTACCAACTTCCAAATCTCCCAACTCTCAAATCTCCCAACTTCTAAATACCCCAAACCTCACAAACCTCCAGTTTCCAAATTCCCAACCTCTCAAACCATCTAAACCACCAGTTCACTAAATTCCCCAAAATTGAAAACCCCATTGAATCGAACACGCGTCCTATCTTAAAACCCAGCCATTGCACCTGAGCAACCATGTCAGAACGTTGATCGCGGAAGATGGATCGTCAGACAGATTCACGGACGTTCGCACACACGAAGATTAATTTTCGCGAACGCGTACCGACACAGGGACAGGGAACGTGCACGTTACATAATAACGAGTGGCACTGAAAGGAACTGGCTAGTAGTAGAAGGCTACTGTGACGAGGCAGAAACGAGAGACAGGTTCAATCGTCGAATTAGACGCGCTCTATCTTCGTCCGCTCTCGGCCGTTTCGTGCGGTGACTCGTTCGCAGACACGATTACTGCAATCATATATGTCGTTACACCTACTTCGGTCAATGGCCCACTTCTCACGGGGGGGGATCTCGTAATGTATTGCTCATTTTTTTATTCTGCCAGTCGTGAACGCACACGCGACCCGATGAAACGTTACGCAATTCGTGCATTGCCCGTCGCGTTTAAGATAAATCACGTGGTATATCTGCACGGATTTATTCTTCTTCCTTTTGATGATTTATTTTTCTTTCTACTTGGGTATTCGTATAAATAGAGAGTTAGGGAGTTTAAGAAATTTGAGAAAGTTTCTGATATTTTCAGAATTATGGAGATGAGTAATTGAAGAGAGCAGATGAAGGTTATGGACGCCATTCTTAATTATAGAATGTCATAGGACAAATTTGTTCTTCTCTTTTTATTTTTACTTGGATGTTTGTTTAAATAGAATGAGGAGCTGAGAACATATTTGGAAATTTTCTGAGTTATTGAGTTGTGTAATTGAAAAGTGCAGACAAAAGTTATGGACGCCATTTTAATTATAGAATGTCATAGGACAAATTTATTCTTCTCCTTTTATTTTTACTTGGATGCTTGTTTAAATAGAATGAAGAGCTGAGAACATACTAGGAAATTTTCTGAGTTATTGAGCTGAGTAATTGAAGAGTGCAGACAGAAGTTATGGACGCCATTTTAATTATAGAATGTCATAAGACAAATTTATTCTTCTCTTTTTATTTTTACTTGGATGCTTGTTTAAATAGAATGAGAAACTGAGAACATATTTGGAATATTTTGTGAATTATTGAACTACGTTATTGAAGAGTGTAGACAAAGATTATGGATGTCGTTTTGAATGTAACCGACAGTCAAAATTTTGTAACATAAACTGTAAAACCAGAAACCATTTTAAAGTACAAATAAAATTGCACAATATTCAACAAAAAAAATAAATTGTACGCTACAAAATTGAACATATTATAAACTATAATAACGAAGATTTACCCGTTCGAAAAAGCAGGAATGAAATAACACGAGAAATTCTTGTTCCATTACTGTCCGTACAGTGAGTCGACGGTGAAATATCAAAAGCATTGTAACGATGTATCCTTGCGTCGCTAACAATAAACGTCATAAAAGACACATTTGTTTGTCTGCCGGACGTCTGATGTACAAAATGGCGGACGTACATTCCTCTGTCTGGTCTAGGGTTCCTAGTGCACGCGTAAGTCACGATCATAGCAATCATCGTATCACCGTCATATGTAGTTGTAGTCTGTGTGTTGTGGACCACGTGGCTGTACTAGATTAATATTAAGTGATTCACGCTCTGTAATGTGATCCTTGTTGTTAGACACGAATGCTTAGGCTACACTGCGGACTTTTATATGGAACTTCGCATCAGATCCCGTATCCCGTTGCGTTGTTACACCGTGTAGCATTATGTATTGTTACACGCTCAGAGACATCTGCTTAGCGGGAGCAATTGAATTTATTAAGACACATTACGCAAATTGTAGCACGGAGAACATTATACTAATGAGAATACTGCGCTACATCTTTATTAGAAAAATATATGGGAACGAGACACGAGAGCTTATAGAGATATTGACTCAGTGATTCTTGTAACTTTCTATCTTCATTTTAACGAACGTTATTACATTTTTCTAGGTTATTAATTTCTTACATTTACAAATGAATAATTTGTCAATTTATCTAAAAATTTTCAAGTCTTCAAGTTGACAAATTTTTAAATTATCAAATTTTCTTTGTTAAATCTCTAAACTTTAAAAAGTTGAATTGATTAAATTTTGAGGCATAGAAAAAGAAACAAGCAATTTAATTACAGGATGAAACCAACTATACTCTAGCATTAGAATAATTTAACTTCTCTTTATTTAGTTTTTTTGCATTTAAATCACGAACGTATGTGCATGAAAATAAAAATTTTACGCTTCTCATACGAGGTCACCAGCCTCAAACGTAATAAATATATAATTCTATATTTCTGGTGGAATAAAACGCAAACTTTATAATATCAATAGAAGCATAAAGTTTTAAAACCGTGCATACATCTTACACCCAATAAAATGCAAATTTTATAAAATAAACGCAGTTACAAGATACAAATTAGATAAAATTAGTGCAGTTATAAAATTTCATAAAATGCAGTTATAAAATTTGTATTTTACAACGTAATAAATATATGAGTTATGTGTTTAATATAATTGAAGATCCTATATGGAGACACGAATTTATATCACGCATAGAATAAAACCGGTTGCTCATTTTAAAGCATATAAAACTTAGTCGTAAAATTTGTATTTTATGATAAAAGTGGAACAATTTTTTAAATATTATTCTGCGAGCTTCGTCCTCTGTGTAAATTTTTTATGTCCAATGAATTTTTTGTGTTAAAAGAAATATAAGTTCATTTAATATCTCTGAACGTTTTAAACCGCTATAATAATCAATCAATTTAAGGAGTAAGTAATAAACTCTGTACCGAGCGAATTCTTTCAGCGAAATATATTTGTTTTCTCCCATAAATTAAGCGCAATTTATGATGGTGCATTTTACACGCCTACGCATCGCTGGTATGGTTAAAACAGCGGGCTTGCTCGAGGGTTAAAATCACATTCCACCGAACGAAAAGCACTCTCGTGATTTTAATTCTTCTCCATCTAGTTGCTTTCTCTCGGGGAAAAAATATTGCTTCGTACACTTATGTTGAAAGCAAATTTAATTCATAATTATACATACACGTGTACTTTCATGGATTCTGCTTTTTAGTTTGACTAAAATTGATACAAAAATAATTCGATAAGACGTAAAAAAAATGCTCGTTAAATTCAACCCTTAAAGTTAAATTAAATTATTGACCTCCCAGAGTGAAATTATGAACCCTTTGACTTACAATAATTGCTAATAAATTTTTAGTTAAATTTCAAACGTTACCTGATGTACAGTAGTAGAAATTAATACCACAGAAATAACCTCACAAAAATTCATCAAACTCCTCAACAAAAATATTTAAAATTGCAGTAGTAATTGTATCTGCTCGTAAACAGCGAAATCACAAAATTTGTATCTTCACCCCAACTTCTTCGCCCCAAAAGAGACGACTCAAATAATAAACAGCGACGTTGACAAAAAGAGCAAAGTGTACACCTAGACAGTCTATGCACTGAAATCGATCGTAATTAATGGAACGGCGTTATTGATGATCGAAAGGAAACATGGCGAAGCTCAAAGCGTATCCTTTTCGGAACTCGTTTTACCAGTCGCAACAAAGCAACGGATAGAACCGTTGCCCAGATCCACGGCTAGAGTTCTCTCTTAGGGATCCGACATAATTAATTAGCAACAGCATTAAATGGACACGTCAGCAGGAACCAGTTTTTAGTCGGGTAATTAACGATCCTGGATAAGATCGCTTTCCTTTGTTCGTTTTAACGTTATATTTACTTTCGTCCAGCGGTACTTGGTCAGGAATAATCGTGATTCATGAAATCGATGCGATTCAATTAGCTCTTTGGGTATCGGTTTAGTACTTTTCGTAAGCTTTGGATAGAAACATATGAACACTTTATGCTGATAGATATGTACTTGGATAGGTACTAATTTTAAGTGATGTGGTAGGAAGATGACGATTTTATCTAATGAAGTTCATATGTAATGATGTTTATATGTAATAAGGTTCATATGTAATGATGTTCATATGTAGTAAGGTTCATATGTAATGAGGTTCATATGTAATAAGGTTCATCTGCAACAAGGTTCATATATAATCAGGTTCATACGTGACAAGGTTCATATGTGATAAGGTTCATATGTGATAAGGTTCATATGTAATAAGGTTCACATGTAATAAGGTTCATATGTAATAAGGCTCATATGTAATGATGTTCATATGTAATAAGGTTCATATGTAATGATGTTCATATGTAATGATGTTCATATGTAATAAGGTTCATATGTAATAAGGATCATATGTAATGATGTTCATATGTAATGATGTTCATATCTAATAAGGCTCATATGTAATGATGTTCATATGTGATAAGGTTCATATGTAATGATGTCCATACACATGTGGCTTATCACAAAGCTTCATACGTAATGAGGTTCATATGTAATAAGGTTGATACGTATGAGGTCCATATGTAATGAGTCTCATATATTAGAAATAAATAAGGTTAGATTAAATATATGAAGGTCAAACATATCATGAGTGCATCAGAACTCACCCCGACGATAAAAATATTTGAGCGATCGTTCAATCCTCCCAAAAATTCCATAGAGCCGAAAAGACGTCGAAAAAACCAGCGACCAGAGTCGGTCATGAATGTCTCTGTCCGGTCGTCAACTTTTCTCTGTCTGTTTTCCTGTTCCGGTGGAATTCTGAAATCTCGACGTCTGGTCCTCGACGAAACGCAAAAACCTCCACGTTCATGGGACGAAGAGGAGGAAAGAAACAAACATAAAAAGAATACGAAGGGAATAAGAAGGGACGGTACACACGGAGGACAGGGAAGTAAATAAGTAAATAAAGCAGCTGGCTTAGCGAGGAGGTGTCGCGATGCAAATAATCGTGTTCCTCGAGGATCCGAGGCGCGAAAGTGCACGTGTCTGCAAATATGCATACGGTAATATGCGCGTACGAGCTTTTCCCAGTCGTTTTTCCTTGCCCCCCTGTGCCCGTTGGTCCGGATTCTTTGATATTCTCGGACCTCTCGTGCCCGGTGCCATCTTCTCGCGTCAGCACGGGCGTTAAGTAATTTGCTTATTTTTTTTTTACTCGCCGCTAATAGCTCCGCCACACATTGACACGGTTCCCTCGCGCATCGATGCTCGACGTCAATCTTTTTTCTCTTCCTTCCCGAGAGGCACCATCGGGGAGGTTATTCTGCTGATGATTATGGAAATTCGTTTTTGTTATGGAATTAGGGATATTGGGATACAGAGATATAGGGAAAAGGGTTATATGACCGTAGGGATACAAAGATATATGTAGGTACATATGTGTATACTGATATTAAAATTAAGGGTATACGGATCTAGGGATATAGGGGTCTAGGCAGATTTCGATCTAGAGACAGTTGGATTTAGGGAGGTTTGGATATAGGGAGATTTGGATCTAGGGAGATTGGGATTTAGGGAGATTTGAATATAGGGATATTAGGATCTAGGGAGATTTGGATCTAGAGAGATTTGGATCTAGGCAGATTTGGATATAAGGAGATTTGGATCTAGGGAGATTTGAATTTAGGGAGATTTGGATTTAGGGAAAATTGGATCTAGGGAGATTTGGATGTAGAGAGATTGGGATCTAGGGAGATTTGGATCTAGGGAGATTCGGGACTAGAGAGATTTGGATCTAGGAAGATTTGGATCTAGGGAGATTTGGATCTAGGGAAATTTGGATCTAGGAAGATTTGGATCTAGGGAGATTTGGAGTAGACATTTGTCGAGTATCGGAATTTAGACATTTGAGAATCTACTAATTTAACAACGTCAGCACCTAAAAATCTTGGAATCCAGTGACCTAAGAACCTAACAATCCAGAAATCCAGAAATCTAGGTATTATAATTGCAAGATATAATTCCGAAGTACCTAATCGAGAATACAGAACCATAAGGATGTACTTAATCCATATCTGTTTCCGTCTGCATATTATATAAACGTGAACAATAACCTTACCTCCACCTTGCAATTGTAACTGTACGGAATATTATATCCGTCGATTTGTACGCGGTATTTATTTCTTTCGATTTCTGTCAGGATGTAACGATACATTTACGAAGGAAATGAGCACATCTTATCCTTCTTTATGAAACCATTTAGATCAAATAGGAGATAAAAGAAACTAATAGTACAGATGAACGGTAGGTAATATAATAGCGACGACGGGATGTAGATAATGACATTACCTATGTCTTACCTGAGTAAAAACGGAAGTCCTTCCAGTCGACATAGACTGTTTAATACACCTGTGCTAAGTCCGTGATTTTTAAGTCGCTTTTATAGGAAATAAGGGTTTGTACACAAGAACTTATGCAATTTCGACTTATTTTCAGGTATACAATCATCTTGCTATCATTAGGCAGGAACGAGTTCTTTTTTCGTGGAGGTGTCATTTGCAAGAGTGATTTCGAGTGCTTGATTTTTACGTTTTTCCTGGTGATTTACGTGTAGTCGCGTACTTTTAGAAAATGGTGGGAACGAACTACGTAGTGATTAAATACTGTATACATTTGCTGAATAGTGTGGGGAAGATGCTGAACTAATACACCTAATACATGTGAAATAATACACATATGTGTACACATATTAGTGTAAAGCAAATGTTATAATATACATTATATTACAATATACGTATATGTACACATACATGTACATACATATACATATATGTACATGTGCATACACATACATAGATATATGTACACGTTTGTGTATTATACTAATACATATGTGTACATATATGCATACATATATTTGTATTAAACTAATATATGTATACGTATGTGCACACATATATGTGTATTATACTGATACATATACATATGCATTAGTTTATTATACTAACTAATATACATACATATATATATATGTTTATTATACTAACACATATATACATGTGTAGTATACTAATACACATATTATTATACAGTAATGAAATTGTAATATTAGGTACTAAATTAGGTTCACGTACTGAGATTTGAAAATATACTCACAATCAATCTCAACATATTCTTCAATGATTATTGACAATCACTCTAATTTTTCTTCTCTTTAATGTATCTCATTAAACCTTCCTCTGATCAACCAACATTATAATTTTAAGCAACCCAAAATTCCTGAACTATTATCACATACCTTATCTCGAATTTCCAGTGTCTTGGCAATTAGTTACTTCGAAAGGATTGACTTTCGCAAATGTTGCAACAGAAATAAATTTTCCTTAAGTGACCAAAACGTTTCGAAAAACCGTACAAGGTAGATATTAAGACTCGCATACATTTCCGCAATCGAAATAAATATAAAATTCTTTTCATTTAGCCCGCAATTATTTATTTACAATTAGCGAAGACACACACGGTTCGCGTGCAAAACGCGATCCTCCCCAGCTTATAATCGCGTCCCGTTTTTGCCATTTATTTTACGGTCCTCATTTTTTGCCGTGTTTTACGGGAAAGAATTCAAACAAGTTAAACCAGCTGAAAATAACTTGTCATATAAATTGAACGAGTAAATAAAAGTAGAAATTATTATATTCAGTTAACACGAATTATTAACTTCGCCACCGATAATTTGTCCCGTCGATGGAATACATTACACCCGGTGGAAAAACTTAAAAGCTACAACTCAATAACATACGAATGCAAATTCATCCGGTATTTAAATAACCCCTGGGTAAACGCGATCGAAATAACTTTTTAATCAGCCAACGTATTTTAACGCGTTAAATGGAATTTTCAAGATGGCGCTGCGTGTGGATTAGCTGAATACATTAACGCGACAACTCAATTTTCTTGACTTTCTTTCACTTCGAAATCAATCCAGATCTCGTTGCGAGGTAAATGAGTTTTTAGATGAACGTTGGATGATTTTATCTTGCAGAGTATGGCAATTTGATAATTTGAATATCGTTTCTTAATTATTTGTGAAGGCCTGATGCGGTTGGGAATCAAAGGTTGATGTAAGTTGGAAATCTGAGTTTGAGTGATATTGAGAATTGGAGATTTGATAGTTTGGGAATTTGAGAATTTAGGTGCTTGCAAATTTTGGGGGTTTGAAAGTTGGAGAGTTGCTAGTTTGGAAATTTGAGAATTTAGGTGTTTGCAAATTTTGAGGGTTTGAGAGTTGGACATTTGCTAGTTTGGGAATTTGATAATTTAAGTATTTGCAAATTTAGAGAATTTGAAAATTTAGAGTCACTAATTTTTTGAATTTGAGAAATTAAAATATTCGAAAAAATTGAATTTCAAAATTAATTACTTAGCAAAATTAAATACCATACCATAAAAATTGCAAAATTGTATTTGAACTCGAAAAATTCTCAAACATGCAAACATAAAAATTTCCAAGATTAAAACTTCTAAAAATTCCCAAGCTAAAACTCCACAAACCTAAAAAGAAAAAAATTCAATGCCTCAAAAATTAAACCCAAAAAAGAAAGAATCTAATGTGAATAATGTATCCTAACCTAAAAAGAGCTAACATATGTACCAAGAGATTAATCGCGAGCGAATCTTAGTCCGTAGAAAGTGGCATCATCGATATCACAACGAAATTTATGATGTTAGCCGAGTTTTCTGTTGGTCGCGATAAGGACGACGAAAATAAGGAAGGGAAAACGAGGAGTTGGCTGTTGATTCCCGGTCGGGCCACGATGCGTGTACAGTTATTCGATCAGAATATTGAAGAACCAGGAAGGTTCTCGGGCAGCCGGTTGGTCCCGCGTTTACGTCGTCGCTCGTTGCTGAAGACGGCCGATTTCATGGCGGAGACGGGGACGAATGCAGCTCGCATCGGCCCGTTACCACGGCAATATATGTAGAACAGCCAGTCAGAGACGTTGCACGCTTTGCATACGGCCAAAGGTTCTTTTCGCCGGTTGTTTACAGTATCGAGCAACACGAGGACGAACGACCGCTGCAAGGAAGGTCGAAGTGAAAGAACGCAGCGTGGGGCGAACAGGCGTGGCCTCACAGAACCACCATACAAACACCGTATTGCCTTTCTAACATTTTTGCATCGTGAACCGACCAAGTTTCTACGCCTTAAAGTGGCAAGATATCCACCTTTTTAGGTGACAACGCGCGAACACCGGTGTCGTCGATGGGCAAAATTTCTCCCTTTTTAGGTGACAGTCTACTACCTTGTTGACAACCGAGATATTTAACTTCAGGCTTCACTGCGTTTCTCAGCCGGAGGCTGATAACGTTTCGACCGTCAAGCTTGATATCGCATAATGATTATGCTTCGTGATGCAAGTTTTATCTTTTTCGTAGGGTAAATGGTAACTTTAGATACAAAATGGTTATGAGTTTTAGAGGGTCCGGAGGTTTGTACGATAGCTTTTTAATAAATTCTGAAAATTTCTGTGACGATTTCTGTAATGAAAATGCATAAGGAATTTTTATGTAATTAAGTGGTAAGGCTTGGGAGTGATTAGGTTTAATGAACGACCAATCTCCATTTACCGAACTTGGAATATTTCAAGAAGTTTGAGGGATGTCACCGAAAACTGGCCCTAAAAATCCGCTCTAAACTTTCTTCCCTCTCTGGTCATCTCGCGCCCTCTTTTTCTCTTTCTGGTCTTCTTGTTTCTCCCCGGTCTCCCTCTATATTTCTCTTCCTCCTTCTTTCCTCCCTGCATATGCAGGACCCCTCGGTCGTCGACGTTCTCCGTCTCTGTTCTCCAAACAGTTGTTACTCGGTGCGCGTCTTTGTCGCACCGTCGAGCAGTCGAAAAAGACGGTACGAATGGCATACCTCGTGCAAAGTCGTGCCACGAGGCCTTCTCGTGCGAGGTACTCAACCTTCTTTGCATCTACCAGTCTCCTCTCTACCCTCTTCTCAGACGGGTAAACGTCTGACCTCGTGCGACCCACCTGTTCCCCCGAAGTACGAAGGCGAGTCGCATCGAACACGAGCAGAAGAAGAAGAAGAAGAAGGGAATATGCTTTCTGAAGGCAGATAGAATCGCGAGACGATGCAGCACGGTTGTGTGGCGCGCCTAGCTTTGCGATAGGGTCGCCTTTGATCTCGACGATGCTGGATCACGGAAGTCGTTCTGAGAATAAAAGATGAAGTTCACCAACGGAGGATCAAAGATACCAGCCGATCATCTCCGTTTTTAACCGGTTTCAAACTTACATTTTACCGTATTTTTATGCCATTGTGCTACAGGTACTATCACTCATTCTTTGCTGTAACTGTAGTCTGCCATTTTGAATTATCAACACGTGGTTGTGTTCGAGAAGTTTCAAGTTTTATGATATAGTATTATTCTTTGACTATTATTATTGTTATTCTTGTTACTATTATTATTTTTCTGCTGTCAAAT
Source organism: Megachile leachella (assembly GCA_963576845.1). NCBI lineage: Eukaryota > Metazoa > Arthropoda > Insecta > Hymenoptera > Megachilidae > Megachile > Megachile leachella. The sequence goes on along the minus strand of OY756259.1, from coordinate 5,891,948 downwards.
CGTGTTAAGTACGTAGTTGGTTATTATGACTGTGGTCAGCCATTTTGGATTACCAACACGTGGGTGTGTTAGAAAAATTTCAAACTTTATGACAGACAACTACTGTTATGTGACGGTTTCATGCTATCGAATTGTGTCAGACTTTAGAGGCACGTAATCGGTTGCAGTAACTGTACAGTCAGCCATTTTGGATTACGAACGTTAATACGTGGTCGTATTTGGAGGACTTCAAGGTTTACAAGGACATAAAATAAATTATGGAGGCTTTTACATGATCAAGTTATGTCAAACAGGGGTTCCGTAATTGGACATTCAAGGCGGATTTACAATTTATAATTAATTGTGTAATATGCAATAAATTCGTGTTTTATATTATTGAAGACACTAAAATATTAGCAGTGAAGTACTTAAAATAATATAAACTTTAATATAAATAACAAATTCTAACAAAATAATAAAAACTATACAAAATTTAGTTGAATGGATTTGTGCTGAAATTTTTAAACAGCTCATTAAACTACTATTTATATTTTAACAAAAATTTGACATAAATAAAATAACAGAAATTAAATAATTAAATTAGCAAAAATTAAATACGAATAAATTTGGAAAAATTGTAGATAAATAAATTAACAAAACTTACCAAAAATATATTTTTATCGTATAAGGAATAAATCCTGTAACCTTCATTCACTCAATATTCACAAATATTCCTGTAATTTTAACTTCAAATCATCAGATTTCCAAATCACACATAATCTTAAAATCCCTCTTCAAACCCAAAATATTTTCACGAAAATAATATCCTACCATCGTTTAAATAATTAGTAAAATCCCATCAGACAAACTTCCTCAAATCGATTTCATATCGTGAACTTGAAAGTTTCACTCTGTGAAATTTCACCCAGACAGCAAAATGGAGCAAGTTTCTGTAGGAACGTTCTCATGGTTGTCCGAGAATTGTCCGAAGCTGATCGTTCTTTCGATTAGCAGCCACCAATGCATAAATATTGAATCAAAAACTCGTTAAGAGAATCGACGCGTTCAGAAGAGGTGAGAGGGTGCGTGTAACGAGTGTATAACTCGAGGCCGTTCGAGGATAATCCACGGTTTCGTCGTTGATTTATGGCGCGTGGAGCATCGAGGACGTGTCAGCGGCGTCATTCCTGTAATATTATCCCTTTACAGTCGAACCCTGAAATACCCTTTCCTGTGCAGGTTTAACGCCGGCCAGAACAAATCAACCGTAGCACGAATTTCTGAAATACGGACATTACAGTCCGCCGTTAAATAATGGGTTTTCGCCAAGTTCCACTCTGGATGATTGATCGAAAGACGAATTTTTGAAATCTGCGTAGTGGATACTGAGAAATTGCTCGTTAATTCTGGATAGCTGAGATCGGCGTAGTAGAGATGATAGACACAAAGAACTAGAGGAAGAAAATGTTTTAAGGACACTTTTCTGTGTTGCAGTTTCATTTGAAAAGTTCAAAATATCGAATGAAATCTTCTTATAAGAATTTGACTACTCATGAAGTCGTTCTTAGGCTTAAATATCTGAAGGTTAAAAGTAGCATCACATTAGAGTCTTCAAGAGTGATGGTAGTCACAACGAAAGGACTAGACGAAGAATTATTTTAGGGATGTTTTCTCTGTATCATTGTGTTCCAATTTTTCAAAACAAGTTTAGAGTGTCTATAACATTTTTTGGAGAATTTACTAATCCTTTAAAACGATCTTTATTATAAAAATCTGAGAGGTTAGAAACATTAGTGTAGCACATTAGAGTCCTCAGCAGTGACGACAGCCACAACGAAAGAACTGGAGGAACAAAAGTTTATGGGGATTTTTTTTCTGTATCATTGTGTTTCAATTTTTCAAGACAAGTTTACAGTGTTTGTAACATTTTTCTGAGAATTTATCAACTCTTTAAACTATTTTTATTCTTAAAATTTGAGAGGTCAGAGACATCGCTATATTACAACCCCAACATGAGCAATAGAAGTCACAAATGTCTAGAAACTAAAAAAGACAGAGAAAATACATCTCATTCGTTGTGTGTCAATATTAATCACTCAATTTTTTATTTATCCAAATCGACAATATACAGGTGCTAAAAAATGGCGATTTTGCAAAAGAAAAAATAAGTCAAAAATACATAACAAAATTTTGTTCAACCTCTGCGTGAAAATCTTGTTTTCAAATTATTTGTACAAAAACCTGTTAACAATAAAGAAGTAACATTTTGCAGAACGATTTATGGATATGTTATAAATTAATAAACGTACGCTAAAATGTGTTATTACTGGACCGCGGTTATTTATGCATTTATAATGTATCGACGTCTGGAGAATGTAAATAAATCATATGGTCTGCGAGATGCACAAGCTATGAATTAAATGATTTATGTTTACTTTGCAGACTTTGATTTATCATAAATGCATAAACGACTGCAATGTAATTATTAGTTACCTAGTATTCTTCGTGACGTTGTTGACACATTAATATGTGGTATGATGGATGTTGGGAATATAAATTTATGCGTTCGTCACGATGTTATGAAGAATATTAACTATTAAGGGATTTAATTATTCACGATATTCATTTATTGGTGTATTGAAGAAGTAATTTGGATATGTGGAGATTTGGAAATATAAAGTTTTATTGAAATAAAAGGAAATTAGAACTTGGGAGTTGTTGAATAGAAAAGTTTAGGGATATAGAAATTGAGGGTTGTGGAAATTTGCAAATGTGGAAAGGGGAATATAGAAATTGGAAAATGCAGAGATTTAGGGAATATACAAATTGTCAGAAATAGGCATTTAGAGAATACACAAACTGAGGGTTGTAAAATTTTGGAAACATAGAAATTGCAAAATATAAAATTTCAGAAACACAAATTAGGGAATTGTGGAAAATTGAAAACACAAATATTTGAAAATATAGGAAAAAGAATACAGAAATTACAAAATACAAAAACATGAAGTATATAAAAGTTACGAATATCAAAATTAAAAAAAAAAGAAAATAGAAAATATAGAAATTTATGAAATTACCATAATTCTCCTTGAACCTCTTCCCAAATCAAATAATTCACCCCTTAAAATTTTTCTCAGGTCACGAAATAAAAAAAACTGCCTCACAACAGAGTTAATGAAACCCTACATGTTTTCACGAGTCAGAAACGTTTCCTGTATCCTTCTAACGAAGAGCATCGTACATGCTTCACCATTCGTTAATGAAATCGAAGAAGAGTGAAAAATGAAACGAGCTTTTCTCGCGGTAGTCAGCTAACTTCTTTACCGGTGCTCGGGTTAATTATCGTCGAGTTTCCGGTTGTTCGCCGGTCGCACGTTCGTTCTTCCGGCGGCGGAAGCGTGAAACTAGCAGTCGTTCGTGTATAGTTATCGCAAAATAATAGAAGAACCGGTACCGCGCGGAAAAAGATTGACACGCGTGTATAATTGTCGTGAGATAATGAAGGAAACTTGAACGCGAGAGGAAACGGATCGATACGGGAATATAGTTATTGCGGTATAACAGGAGGAAAAGCCGTGCCAACTGCGAGCGTGTTATTGTGAACAGAAATGTGGGTACAAAAGCAACAGGTCGGTTGGGAAATGGGTAAAGAAAAATATGAAACGGGATGTTACGCTCTGATGGATTTATTTTCCGTGAAATCGATTGTTTACTGCAAATATTGTAACCTCGAAATTCTTTTTAAATTCCTTAAAATCCACCAAATGTAAATGGTCGCTATAGAAAAATTATTAAAGGTGCATGAACAGTTTAATGAAATTTTATGCATTTCTTCTGAACAAAAATTGAAGACTTCATTCTTTCATCAGTTTTAAAAAATGGTTACTGTAGAAAAATTATTAAAAGTGCATGAACAGTTTAATGAAATTTTATGCATTTCTTCTGAACAAAAATTGAAGACTTCATTCTTTCTTCAGTTTTAAAAAATGGTTACTATAGAAAAATTATTAAAGCTGCATGAACAGTTTAATGAAATTTTATACACTTCTTCTGAACAAAAATTAAAGACTTTTTACCCTTTTCACTCTCAAAAAATGAAGACTTTTCAGTTTTAAAAAAAATTGATATTTTTACAAAGTTATCATCATTGATCACAAAGTGAGTGATAAATTATATGAATAGAGATTGGAGTTTGCATTTATTGTAAGTTAGAATAATTTTCACGCAAAAGAGCCTTCATAAAGTTATCATTACAAGAATGAAAGATTATATACTATAATGGAACAAAACTTTTAACCCTTTGCTCCTCAATTTCTACTACCAACCAACTCTTTCATGTGCAAAATAGATCAAAAGGTTCTCCATAAAGTGTGGACAACCGTGGTCAAATGTGCATCAAATGATCAAGTAGACAAATATGGTCCAATAGTGTGAAGGGTCCAATAATGTGACGAATTTTCATGAAAATGTAAGTGTCACACATGACGTGTCAGTCAAAGTTAAATCAGCGAATCGATGATCATTTTAATGAAGAGTATAAAAATTGCAAAAAGTATAGTATAATTAGGTAAAAAATTGAAAGTTGAAGTAACGAAAGAGAACAGAGGGTAAGCACGCGCTCCTAGTTACCAGGAACTAATAGAAGAATGATCGGCGACGGTGAAAAGGGCTGGCACGCGTGCACGTGCAAGAGAAGGCGTGCGGACGTGTAAGGGCGTGTCCTTGTGGCGTCCTTGCCCTCCGGTCGTTCACCGTACGCAACCACTCACGCACGCATGCAGGAGAACGCGCCCACGCAACGCGTGTGCATGTTTGGAAGTCGGGACACACGGTCTTTTACGTTTACGACACTTACGGGCCCCTTCCACGGGCTCCTTCGACTAAAAATAACTGGCGACTCGAGGAATTCGGCGTGTATCGATCAGCGTTCGCCATCGCTCCACCGAAATCTAATAGAGTTTTATTGCGATCCGCGAATCGGTACTTATTCTTCACTGAGAAGTGCGATGCTAGAAAATTTCGAGTTTGGATCGAGGACATAAAATAAAATTTCTTTCATTAATTTATAGTTTTACATCATCTTTTCCTTTACAAACTGAGGAGATTTCTAAAACAAATAGAATAATTTTTGCAGATGTTCAAATCGAGGGTGCCTTTAGAACTTTTGCTCTGGTGACCAAGAGTTCATGATGACGGTTCTACTCATAGCAAACTTGTTCTCTAAGGATATCCCTATCACTCGCACCCGCAAATATTAGGATAGAGTTAACAGTATAAAATGGCCAGGTCATGTGCGTTTTGTAGGACCTTCCTAGTCGCAAGGGACCGTCTACAATATCCCAGTACCTTACTGATAGTCTTCTTAATAGATAGTCAAATTTTTACTTTTCTTATTTTGCGTTCACTTATCGTTGGAATAAGATGACAAGGTAAGAACCTATAGACTTGATACAGTAAAAGTGAGGAACTGAAAAATTTGACGACTGACAAGGCTACCAGTTGGCATAGTGCAGACAACCCCTTAGGGAGACTTTTTCGAGGCCAAAAGGGCAATGAGTAGTCGTCAAGAGCTATGGTGTCCTCGCAGCCAACGTTTTGCTGAGTACTGTTGTAATTATGGACGTAAAAACATGCTACAAAATAAAGAGTGTATTTTTCAGTCTTGTTTCATATCACGGTTACTTATACAAACCTAATGTCACACTCAAACAACATCAACGTGATTTTCCGACTGTAATAACCGAGTTATGTAACTGATTGTAAGATATATGAGATACAATTGATTGAAAAGTTAACCTCTTAACCTACAATTTTCTAAGCACTTGCGTCATACACAAGTGATTAATTATTGCTGCAATCTGAAGATAAGATCTGAATAGAGAAAAATAAGTAGTTAGAGACGTATTCGACGATCTTTGAACACAAAATTCAATCGCGATGAAAACACGAGTTTTAGCGTGCGTCACGATGTAGAACAAAGGGTTTAATTAACTATGGACGTGAAAGAAAAGATAAAATTCTGCAACAATGTTGTGCATTCTTGCTTGTCCTCACCAAGGCGGTTACGCCAAGAGTTCCCCGAAAGGGACACTTCTAGCCTTAACACCTCGCCTGCGAATCGTTTATTATCCTGACCGTCTATATTCTCTTCGAGGATCATTGACGAAACGCCGATGGCCTACGTTCAACTTTCTACGTCTTGGAATTTCCTTATACTATTTTGAACCGCAGTAAAAAAGAAACCGCAAGGTTTCTGTGAAATACTTTATTTTTGGGGGACGTTTTTTATGGTACCTGGGATCTGAAGTTTTATGTAGAAGACGAGAGGACAAATACTATTCTGATAATTGGAAGAGGGCTCTAAATGCGAGGTTTAAGGGCTGTTCTCTGTCTGTGATTCATTGGTAGGTCCTAGCGCAAGTTCTAGTGACTTGTTTCAGACAGATGGTTGATATGGAAGAATATTTTCAGTTCTTCACACTAATTAGACAAACTACATCGTTGAGGATTGATCAGTATGCAAAGGTATTGATAATGTGTGAGAACATTCAAGAACAGGGGAGAAGATGTCTAACAATGTCTAACAGTAGTCTAACAGACCAACAGTTACCGTGCCTAACAGTACTTAAAGATACAGTACTTGCATCGAAAAGATTTGACATGTGTTTTATTAAAAATTAAAAATGAAGTCTTCTCATAATTCCAATAGTTATCTTCCAGTAATTAACTCTCAGTAAAAGACTTCCATGCTGCAAAAGTTTTACTTAAAACCTTAATCATCTCTCTGTCACCTATTTGGGAATCTGAATTGCATCTTAACAGGTTAAGCAGCTCACTTTATTTTTTGCAAAATGAGTTGCTACATTCTATAAGACATGTACAAGATTTTTGTGTACACCAAGTTTTAATACTCGTTAATATTCTTTTTAGTATGTTTTCTTTTCATGATCTCAATATCAAAATTTGATGAGTCCTTCGAGAGAAAAATTATGCGAATTTTTTTGAGTCGTACTTCGAGTAAACAAAATTATGCAAAAGAGTTTAATTCGTTATGACGTAACACAATTTCCGAGTATTTTCTAGAACAAGATGTGACTAACTTTTAACATGACTAATCTCCCACGTGGGTGGATGGTGGGCATTTCAAAAACAAACGCATTCAAACCCGAAAATTCCCTATTTTTAAAACGGTTCAACGGATTCTTAGAAGATCGAGATCCTTCGTAACGCAGTGTTTGGCATTTAAACGTCTCGCGTGTATAAATCAGTTGTGTAACGATTTTAAAGAACTCCCTTACGTGATGTTCTCTTAAAATATTTATTTATCGTCTGCGAATGATTCTGTTAGCTCATACCGTTTTAAAACCAAGAACGTATACCTGTAAAAGAAAAGCTATTTATAGTCATATTACAAACCACAGTAATAAATTTTTTATTCTCTGCAAGATTAAACGGGTTGTCAACGCTGCCATTTTTCTTGCGTTTTCTGACGCGCGATCTCATTATTTTTCACGCTGACAATAAACAAGATAATTTTTATACAGAAAGACTGTTAGGTAATTATGTATAAAAATTCTGTTAATTATAATAGATTTTTATGCAATGGATTTTTATAACAAAACAAGTTTTTTGATGGAATGTTTGAAATGTAGATATGTAAACATGTTTTAAATGTATGTTTAAATGTAGTAGTAAATATTATATTTTATATTTTTATCTGTGTAATAATTCACATTTTAAGAAGTATAATATTTTACATTTTTTAAAGTACATTTTATATAAAATACATATGTTACATTTCTTAAAAGACATTTTATATAAAATACATGTGTTACATTTTTTAAAAGACATTTTATATAAAGTACACATATGACATTTTTTAAAAAAATTCATATTTTACATTTTTTAAAATACATTTTATATAAAATACATATTTTACATTTTTTAAAATCCATCCTACATAAAACACATATTTTACATTTTTATAAATCAGGATAAATTTCATACAAATCTATAAACGACCATTACGCGAATTAGCGAGGAATGTAAGTGAAACAGTTCGGTAAAATCATGTTCAGTCTAATTTCAACTATGCTGAACACCGGCTCCGTATTTCCTGTTGTTTCATGCATCGTAGCCATAACGATAGGTTACCAAAATACTACGAAAAAAGAATGAGAGAATCTGCAGACGTTGTCCGTTTGGAGGATCGCTCGAGAGATCCAACGGCTTGATCCACAAATTATGCAAATCTAGATGGCTTCTAAAATAACAAACGTCTCGGAGACTTATTTTCATTCCCGCTCGATAACTTGTCCGGTGCTCTCCATCGAATATCCGCGGACTCCTCGATGGAACATAACGAGCATCTAAATCGGGAACACGCGAAACAACAAACCGTTCCACGTCCAAAACGAACGTGCAGATTTTCTCCGACGCATCTTCGGACTGCATTTCACAGCAGAAGATGAGGAACATAATCTAATGCGATCTTACTGCGACACCTATTATGCACTCGAGATGAGCTCTTTTGAATACAGAGAACAAGGTTTATTTTTTTGCTGTTTTTATGTGACACGTGTGCGAGACTGTTTCAAATAATTGTTTGTACTGAAAGTATGTGGAATGCAGGAAATACTGTTTTTAATCGGTTAGTCGCATATTTGGTGTTTTTTGAAAGGCGATTTTAAAGGGTATTTTTGGTGGTAGCTAGAGAATAACATTATTTGTATTTCAAATGCTTGGAAAGATGGACCAGATTTAAATAAGTTGAAATTCTTCAGATACTATTTAGTGGTATTGAGATACTATTTATTTAAGAAATATTAGCATTTTAGGAGCTCGAGAATTTTTTAATTTTAGAAGGTGCATTTTATAAGGTTAACTTTAAACTTAGGACTGTGGAACTAGAATCTGTAGAATCTATGGAATTTGTAGATTCTATAGAATTTGTAGAATCTGTAGAATTTGGAGAATTTCGAGAATTTGGAGAATTTGGAGAATTTAGAAAATTTGGAGAATTTGGCAAATTTCAAGAATTTCAAGAATTTCAAGAATTTATATTTGTGACATTTGTGGAATTTGTAGAATTTGAAGAACTTGTGGAATGTGTAGAATTTTAGAATTTCAAGATTTTACAATTTGAAAGTTTGTCAATTTGTCATTCTGTCAATTTGTCAGTTGGACAATTTTATAATCTGTTATTTTGATAATTTGTTAATTTGATAATCTGATAATTTGATAATCTATCAATCTATCAATCTGTAATGTGATAATCTCATAATTTAATAACCTGATAATCTACTAACTTCATGACTTAACAATCTGATAATTTAACAATTTGATCAATTAATCATTTAACCGTCGAGTCATTTGATCAATCCACATTTTGCTCATTTAATCAGTTATTAATTTGAAAATCTTAATCTCAAGCAAAATGAATATAAAACCTCTAAACCGCCTCGTATAATGACGACAAATCGCATGCTAGAAAGTCTTTACTAAAATTGCAACCCAAGAAAATTCTACCGCATCTTCATAAATTCTACTCGAAGATATATTACATTCTCCACAGTCTGTACAATTTTCAACCGTTAAATTCGAAAGATTCTTCAATTATGCCCTCCGAGAAGTAACGTAAGCGTTTCCCATCAAAACCCTATCATCTCGCGGATTCTAATAAAAGAACTATGCAGTCAAGGGGTTAATTACAATGCAACGCTGTCGCTCAACCCTGAAGAAAGTTCTATGCTTCTCTCGATCTTACCTCGATGCATACGAAGTACTCGAAGTGCAAAACGAATCGTAAGAGCGTTTTTGAAGGATCACACCGTGTTGCAAAAGAAAGCAATCTTTCATGCAACTGTCGATCTTACGTGCAAAGTTACAGTTTATTGCGACTTGTTTTAAAGAAATACGCAGAAAACGATACTTCTCTCCTCTCTGTCTCTCCCCCTCCTTTATCGTTCCCTCTTTCACTGTCGTTTCTTTCTCCCTCGCTCGGACAGTTTTCTCTCTTTTTATCATTTTTTTTCTCTTTCGCAGCCAGGCAGATCGCGTCCCGGTCGATGAACTTCCTGGAACGATCTTGCAATTGCCTCCCGATGTTTCTCTTTTTTTTTGCAATTTTTTTTGTTCTTTCACCTTTACGTTTCCTCGAATTCGTACGTTCCTCCGACATTTCGAAGGACGGGGAAAATGACAATTGTCGAGCGACGAATAGATTTCCGCCGTTGACGCCTTGATTCGCGATCGATCGGCGCTAAAGACGTTCAAGCGCCGATGGAAACAGTATTGTACTAATAAAAATGTCTAACATTGTTGAAACTCGAGGTGCCGACGTGTTTGCGCGATACTTTCGTCGGTTAGCAGTTTCTGGACAATGCAGGTGAACGAACCGCGTGTTAAATGGCAGGGAAAATGCAGCTGTTTTGAAACCACTGAACTTGCGGATCTCATTTCCGAGTTTAGGAGATTTAGGCTTTCAAGTTTCGAAGATTCAATTTACAAGTTTGGAAATATTGAAACTCGCGACTTTAGAAGTTTTGACAATTTTATATTCCTTTTTTGGTATTTTTATAATCTTGAGTTTATTGGTTTCTAAATTTTTGTATATTTCAATTTTTATTTTGTATATTTTCAAATTTTGCAATATCTAACTTTCACAATTTGTATATTTAAAAACTCATGAACTAAAAAATCCCTAGACTCTAATATTCTTATACCTTCCAATTCCTAGATCCTGAAATCCCTACATCCAAAGCTCTTCGATCACAAAATTCCTAGAACTCAAAATCCCTAGATTTCCAAACCCCACAGATTCCCAAATTCTAGATTCTAAAATTCCCTCAGATTCCAAAATTTCTAAGATCTAAAACTCCTCTAAATCTCAAATTCCCCCAGATCCCAAAATCCCTCAAATCTCCCAAATCCCAAAATTCCTAGATCCCTAATCCTCTAGATACCAAAATCCCCAGATCCAAAAATCCTCAGATCCCAAAATCCCAAGATCCCAAAATCCCCAGATTCTAAAATCCCCAAAATACCTCAAATCTCCCAAATTTCCAAATCCCCCAATTTTCAAAATTACCCCAATCCCAAAATCCCCAGATCCCAAAATCCCCTAATTTTCAAAATTGCCCAAATCCCAAAATCCCCAGATCTCAAAGTTCCCAGATTCCAAAATTCCACAAATCCCAAAATCTCTAGATTCCAAAATCCCTAAATTACATCAATAACCCCAAATTCCCTAAAACGAACTGTTGCTAAATTACCAAATCCCTGTTGAAGATACAAGAAGCAAATCTGTGGCTCCATTTAACAACAGGATAGTTCGATATCTAGCTGGAATTGTAACTTTCTCCCGATCAATAAAAGAGACAGTAGACGGAATAAATAACGGAAAGTCAGTTTCAGTGGAAATGCGAGGTCGAAAGGCTATTTCAGCAGGTACGATAGCGTTTTATTATTCGTTGCCATCGCTTGTTTGGACATAACTTCTCTCGGTGACTTTATGGCACCTGTCAGAAGAATTCGGCACCATGCAAACCAGACAACAATAAGGTACATTCCGATGCAAAGCAGCAGCAGTCTGGCTACTCGGCTGCTCGCCAATGAACTGAACTTTCCCTCTCCCTTGTTTTTTCCTCGCTTTTCTCTTTTCTTACTTTTTTTCAACGTCCTCCACGTCCTTCACCCTTTCCTGCTTGCTTCTTTTTCCATCGCCGCTCTCGCGGGTTTCCTTTTTCTTCTCGTGAATGAACAATAAAGGATACGCATCCGCGTCTGTTTCCAGTTCGGACGATCGCGTACTCGCATACTTTTTTCGGGTTTGTCGATTATTTTATGTTTGAATCGAGTTTTGGAGATATTTCTTAAAAGTTGGGGTGAAATTGTTCGGGTTAATAGGAAGTGTATTATTATTTCATTTTGAAGGTGAATTAAGATTCTGTTGTTTAGAAAATTGAATTAATATTTTGTCGTTTATGGAATTAAATTAGAATGTATTTCAGCGTTTAGAAAATTAAATTAACACATATTTCATCGTTTAGAAAATTAAAACGTATTTAGTCTTTTAAAGAATGAAATTACATACATTTCATAAGATACAAAATTTAATTGAGATATATTTTTCATGTGTCTTATTCTAATACTAAAAAAAATTTTAATGACTCATAATTATTTTTGTACGATTAATTAATATTGTAGGATGATAGAATAAGAAAAATTCTATATTTTTTTTTTACTTGAATTTTATATTTTCATAAATCGACATAAATTCGATATTTTTAAGAATGTGCATATTTACGTAAGCATATATTAACAAAAGTTTCTTGAACGTGCAAATATGTATACGAAAGTATATTTCTGTGGTTACGATGATGGATACTAATTTAAACAAAGTAACGTTGTTATGTATTTTCTAATGGGACATTTCTTAGTCACCGGTCTCACCAGGCTTTATAAAAGGCACCCCATGCTGAACACCCATTTTCCTGCGCTTAATCGCTCTTTCACGTGAGAAGCAACAGGTAGTACCTTCGAAAGAAAGTGCAAGACACATGCAATTCTCGTAGAGGAATTCAACCTCCGACTACACCAATTTAACGATATAATGGTACAAAAATGTTCATCAAAAACTCGTATTAACCTCTTCAAGGATACTTACACATACGTCGACGGTCAGTTCTTAAATTCATCGACACCATATGTCCACATGTGTGGATATTACTGTTTATATTGTATTTGAAATTCTTCTATTTTATGTACGATATTGTTTTAAGTTGACAAACTTTTACAATTTATTTACATAAAATTTATATATATATTTTTTTACAAAATTATTTATTTAACTTACACATTGAAAATGAGTAAAGTTATAAAAAAATATTAAATCATCTCCTTTTGGAATTTTCAGAAATTAAATAAAATAACAAAAAAATATTAAATCATTTCCTTTTGGAATTTTCAGAAACTAAATAAAATAATAAAAAAATATTAAATCATTTTCTTTTGAAATTTTTAGAAATTAAATAAAATAACAATAGAATATTCAATCATCGTTTTGGAATTTTAAAAAATCCCTAGTGAGGTTAAATGACTAAATAAATTATTTGTATAAGATCATTTATTATCTACCTTCTTGTGAAATAGAGTGGGAGACTGTATACTTTGTTGCGAAAAGTAGATTAGTAAAATAGTATGCAGCTCGATGAATAATAGACCGTCGATAGAAGATTGATGTCATTTTCAAATGAGTTTGCGAAATGTACGTCTACATCTACACATACTTGATTGATTGAAGTTCATATTGTAGATTAGATAACAGAAAGATTTATGGTAGCAAGAAATCATAAAGTGGCACTGGTACGAGTGGAGTGTAAAATAGTAGAAACAGCGATACGTGGTCAGACACTTAATGTAGATCATCAGGGACACTTGGCATTGAATTTTAATTGTCAAATTCTCAGATTTGCAGAATTGTAGATTTCAGAATTTTTATATTTACAAATTCTCAAATTTTGCAAACTTCAAGTTTCTAAGATTTTTAAAATTTCTCAAATTTCCCAATTTATTCAAATTATTCAAATTTCTCAAATTACTCAATTTATTCAAATTTTCAAATCTACAATTTTTCAAGTTTCTCAAATATCAAAAATTTTAATTTCCCAAAACTTTGATCAGTTTCTAAAATTTTCCAAATCAACAGCTTCCCAAATATTGCAAACAAGTAAAATTCCTTAAACCCGAAAGCCTCAATACCTGTAAGTAAAATTCCGAAAATTTCAAATTTACATTTTTCAAAAATCTGAAAATGTACAAGTTTTCAAACGTTTAGGTTTGCAAACCTTTCCAAAACTCTAATACAATGATATTTTCGGGAACTTCCTGTGTTTACAATACGATGGCAGGTTAAGGTACGGTTGCGCACCGCTGCGTCGAGAAACCGACTAAAAAGCCTTTGTCACGGGGAGAAGGCGAAAGAGAGGGCAAAGAGAAGGCCAAGAAAAGGCAAACAGTGGCTAGAGAGAAGGGTTCAGAAAGCGAAGGAACGAAGGAAAGGAAACAACGGACCACGAAGTCGAAGGGCTGTGAGCGAGCGAGAGAAGTACACTCGGCTGCAACGAAGCTCTTCTTCTTTCGATGACGACATATATACTTATATAAACATCACAATTTTTCTCATTCTAAAATTTTCCTGCTTCTACATTTTATCATTTTAAACTTTTAAAAATCTTGATTCGTGTGAATTCAAGTGAAATCACTCAAGTTTGAAATTTAAGGGCTTTTGATTTTTTAAGTGTTGGAAATTTTTAGAATTAGTATGTTTTTGAAAGAGTTCTTCAAATTTAAGGAGTTTTAAGTATTCAAATTTTATAATTTTTAAATTTCTAGTTCAGTAAATGAAGACCAAAATTAGGGTTTATTAAAACTATTCTAAAAATAAAATTTCTAGACGCATAAATCCTTAGGTCTAACTGTTCAAGCCATTAGATTTCCAAATTCCTTATTAAGAGAAAAATTGTCATTATTTCGTAAATTCTCAAGTTTTGGTGTTCTTAAATTCCAATATCGAAATATTTAAATTAGGACATTGATATCATCCTAATAAATTCTACATGTTAATATCATCAAATTCCAATACTCCAAATTTTAATATTACCAAGTTCCAATATCTCCAAATTTTAATATTACCAAATCCCAATATCTCCAAGTTCCAATATCTTCAAATTTTAATGCTCACAAGTTCCAATATCCCCAAATTTTAATACTCACAAGTTCCAATATCTCCAAGTTCCAATATCTCTAAGTTTCAATATCTCCAAGTTCCAACATCTCCAAATCCCAATATCTCCAAGTTCCAATATCTCCAAATTTTAATACTCACAAGTTCCAATATCTCCGAGTTCCAATATCTCTAAGTTTCAATATCTCCAAGTTCCAACATCTCCAAATCCCAATATCTCCAAGTTCCAATACCTCCAAATCCCAATATTTCCAAATCCCAATATTCCCAAGTCCCAACATCTCCAAGTTCCAATATCTTCAAATCCCAATATCCCAACACTCCAACATCCAAAATCCCCACATCCCCAAATCCCAACCTTCCACCACCCCAAAATCCAACCCCCTCAAGATCCAACATCCCATCCCCAACACCGCATCCCAAAAACGAACAACCACAAATCGTTTTCTGGCCCGCAAATTTTCCGTAAGGGAAGATTTGCTGTTGACTGTACGCATCTTCGTCGAGGTGAAGATAAAGGAAGAAAGAAAGGTATAAAAAGCGAAAGAAAAGAATAAAAAAAGAAAGAGAGAGACTCACGTTTGCAGTGGCCCTTATAGGCGACGGGAATGGCGCGACCTGCGCGGCAGGCGGCGAGTCGCAGGTGGCAGGCACTCTTGTAGGTGTTTCCGTCGGCCCCGCAAACGGGGCGTGCGACGGCTCGTTGTTGCGGGGGCGGCTGGGGGCACCTGCGGGCGCACCTCACGCAGTGCGGGCTCAGGTTCTGGTCCAACAGGCAGCTCCGACCTTGGCCGCAACGGACCCGTGCGCACGAACCTGCTCGACACTTTACACGTTATTACGCACAGTCGTAAACCGCCCCTGTGATAGATGAGTCGATGACTACCACCCCTTTCATGCTAAAATTATGTCTCTTACGTTTTTGCTAAGACTATTAAGCTTCCTATCTTCATGATAAAGATCAAGATTTGTATTTTCATGTTAGAGCGCAAGATTTGTATTTTCATGTTGGAGATCGAGATTTGCATTTTTATGTTAGGGTGCAAGATTTGTATTTTCACGTTGCAGGTCGAGATTTGCATTTTTATGTTAGGGTGCAAGATTTGTATTTTCATGTTAGAGCGCAAGATTTGTATTTTCACGTTGGAGATCGAGATTTGCATTTTTATGTTAGAGATCAAGCTTTGTATTTTCACTTTGGAACTCAAGCTTTGTATTTTCTCGTTAGAGCTCAAGATTTGTATTTTCAAGTTAGAGATCAAGCTTTGTATCTTTACGCTAAAGATACGTCTTCAAGTTTTTTATTTTGATGATAAAATTAGTTCTCAAGTTTTTTGATTACATGACAAAACTATGTCTGAAGTGTTTTGATTTTATTAATACTGAACACTTCGAGTTCTGTATTTTAAGGCTACATCACAAGTTTGCTACCTTAACATTAAAACTACTTCTCAAACTTATAATTAGTATTTGAACGCCAAAGTTTAGCCTCAAATTTTTTATTTGAACGCTAATATGATAAATGGTAAATATCGATAACCACCCCTTTATAGCTAAAACTGCATATGAAATTTCCTATTTTAACACTGACGTGATAGATACGTCGATCATCATCCTTTCAATGCTGCAACTATACACAAGATTTCTATTTTAACTCTGAAAGTACACTTCAAGTTTCTTGTTTGAATGATGACTACACTTCAAGCTTTTGATCCTCTTATGATATTTTGATACTAATGTGATAACTACTCTATCAAAGTTAAATCTGCTTAACACAAATTTCCTATTTTTACCCCAATGTGATGCGTCGAATCCGCCCCTTTAATGCTTAGACTATACATCAAGTTTTCTACTGTGACACTAAATCTACTGGTGTATAATGCACCCCTATTTTTGAATTAAGACTAAGCAAACGAAGAATAAATAATCAAAAGAACGATAAAATTATTATAATCAATTCTTCCTTTCGTTGAAAAATTAATGTTGACTTCAGAAAAGTTAATGTCAACTTTGTATTTTGAAATAAACTTGTTAAACGATCACTTTAATTGCTTTAACTAGATTTTGTGTTAAATGATGATAAAAGAAAATATGTTGATCTTTCTCAAGATAAAAAATGTGGGTATAGTTTTCAGTTTTATCCTTGATTTATGTATTTTTAAATTTTGTTTTCAATGTAGAACTAAGAGTGCATTATACAGAGCACTACATTAATACTACATTTACGGAACCCGTTAAAAAGATTTTTAGGTTTTTAAATTTGCAATTTCCATTTACAAAAATTAATAAGAAACTTTCGTTATAATGTATGTTAATAACAGCTTAAAAAAATTAAATCTCACCTTCTAGAAAATTGATACATGGTGTAAAGAAAATCTTTACAAACCTCAAAGTTTGTGCTCAAAAATTTAAATCTAATAAATTAAATAATAATTGTGTAAGCTAATACATGCATGCATAATTTACATTCTATTTATTTATTTTCAGATGTTATGTTCTATTTATCTATTTATTTTTTGTAACTTATATATTATTTATTTTTGTAATGTAGTTTAAGTTTAAATATCATATTATTTGATCATTAAACGTCCGTAAATCTAGAATTAAGAATGCATAAACATTCACGATCTATTGATAATGATTCCATCTCATTCATACATACTCACTTTGGCAGTGGCCGTTATAGGCAACCGCTAGCTCGTGGCTTCCCTTCTTGCAAGCTCGTTTTTTCAGTCTGCACAGATTTTTGTAACTTTTCCCGTCCGTCCCGCAGACCGGACCTCCTCCTCTGGGAGCTTTACACTCTGGACTGCACACGCACCTTGGTCTACCTTTGCGCACCACACACTTTTTCCCTTCTTCACACCTTACTTCTTTGCAGCTTTCTATCCGAAACAAAATAATTTCATATTATTATACTTATAATTGGAAACTGTCAAGTTGAACTGTGATCAACTATGGTGAAATTTGAAAAATATGTAATATTTGATTCGTAATAAGCAATTGGGCAGATTCGAGCGAGTTAGGTATTACGAATCAATACTGTGCTTGTATGTAGATTTATTATTGCAAGATTTTACAGAGGATGTGGTGTATATGTCAGAAAGTTGGGGATGTTGAAATTTGGAGAGTATTGGGATTGGGGAGTATAGAGATTTGGAAGATGTGGAGGTTGGAGAATGTGGAGGCTGGGGAATATAGGGATTAGGAAATATGGAGATTTGGAAGATGGAGTTTAGGGAATATAGAGATTTGGAGAGTATAGATATTGGGAAATATGGAGATTCTAAAGTTGGAGAGGTTGGGAAATATAGAGATTTGGAGAATATAAGAGTTGGGAAATATAGAGATTTGAAGCACATAGTAATTGGGAAATATAGAGATTTGAAAAGTGTAATCTATTGGGGAATATAGAGATTGAGAAATATAGAAATTTGAAGAGTACAATCGTTGAGAAACATAGAAATTTGAAGAGCACGACTATTGAGAAATATAGAAATTTGAAGAGCACAATCATTGAGAAATATAAAAATTTGAAAGATATAATATATACTAATTGAGAAATATAGAAATGTAAACAATCCAGTAATCCGTAAACACAATGATTTGAAAAGTATAAATAAAATTTGAGAATAAAATCAGTTACCTCTGCAAGGACGACACTGCACTCCTCCTCCAAGGACTCGCCAAAAAAAGAGACTTCCGCTATCGAGGTCCTCCTCAGAATACGCGGTTGCTGCTTCTGCGTTTGACGCACAACAATGTTCCTTCGTTACTCCTTGCGATAATAATTCCTTACAACGACCGTTACTTATAGAAGACCAGCATATACCGCCTGTAACATAACATCGAAAGCAAGGGAATTAATTATATTACAAAAATTCTTTCAGTTATTTATGGTTTTTATAAAAGCGCATTTAACTGCTTAATGAATTTTCCTTATAATGAATATCCATTATTTTAATTACAATAATATTGTTATTAATAATGCGGAGTGAAATCGACAGATGCATTTAATGAACGTGGTCAATATAATTATCATTCATATGAGTAGTACCGTAACCTTCATTACATTAATTACTCTCATTAGACTTAATTCCGATTAAATTACCGATAAAAATATAGATTTAATTACCGATAAAAATATCGATTTATTCGTCGATTGCAATATCGACTTCTTTATCGATAACAATATCGACCTATTTATCGATAACAATTTCGATTTACTTATCGATTTACTCATTGATAGTCATATCGACTTTTTTATCGATAGCAATGTCGATTTATTTATCGATAACAATATCGACTGATTTATTGCTAGCATTATCGATTTATTTATTGATAACAAGGTATCGATTCTCTTATCGATGACAATGTCGATATTTTTATCGATAACAATATTATTTATTTATCGTTAACAATATCGATTTATTCATCGACAATAATATCGACTTATTTATTGATGGCAATATCGATTTATTTATCAATGACAATATCGACTTATTTATCGATGACAATATCGATCTATTTATCGACAATAATATCGATTTACTTATTGATAACAATATCGACTTATTTATCAATAATAATATTGTTCTATTTATCAGCAATAATACCAACTTATTTATCGATAACGGTATCGATTTATTTATCCACAATATTTTTCTCATGGATAACAGTATCGACTTATTTATCGACGACATCGATTTATTTATCGACATCGATTTCACTGTATATTTTCCCGTTTATTTATGAATCCGTAACATTTTTGCCTCCCAGCAATCCATCAGTATTAGCACACCTCTCTTAATTAAAAGCTGTAACGAACAAATAACGCAAAAACTATACGGCATTTCCTGCGCAAATGAATTCCACGAGAAAATCTAAAACACCACGTAAAGTTTAAAACAACCACTCTTCAATGGACGTTTGAAATACCAGCCAGCTTAGAAGCCTCGAGATTTCTTCGTTTTTCATAGAGCGCCTAATCGCAGCCC
This sequence comes from Megachile leachella, assembly GCA_963576845.1. Taxonomy (NCBI): domain Eukaryota; kingdom Metazoa; phylum Arthropoda; class Insecta; order Hymenoptera; family Megachilidae; genus Megachile; species Megachile leachella. Next base: position 5,872,226 of record OY756259.1, on the reverse strand, counting down.
ATAACTATGCTTCGTGTCCAGCGTGAAAACGAAGACAGTCACCTTTTGTATTAGTATTCCAGGTAAGTCGTGTTAATGAGACGTGTTGCGAGGGAAAATTCTTCTAAGGACTTTTAATTGACACCGTGTACGACAGAAAGGTGCATGAAAAAGGAGAAAAAAACAAAGTAGAACAAGGCCCGCTGTGAAATCGATGAACGTTCGATGTAGAACCAGTGACAGGCGCGTTATAAAATTGCGAGAAACAACGTTGTTCGTGATAATGGAACATGAGTTCGATCGTGTTTCTGGTGACGGGACATGATCGATCGGCTTCATTCCGAAAGATGCAAGATTGAGTTATAATCTCAGAACTCGTGCTTTAAGATTTGGTGATTTCAAGGTGAGAATTTCCGAATTTTAGAAAGGTTCGATATTTTTGAAGTCGGGATACTTTACAGGAAGTTTCAAACTTTTCATTTAAAAATTTCAGGTGTATTAGAAGTTTACAAACTTTAAATTTAGAGACTCGTAAAGAAAATCTAGGTTATGTTACGCCATTTTATTTACATAAACTGCCACAAAGTTCAAAATAACTTTCTTGAAGTGGCTTTTATGGAAATATATGTAAACTCTTATGAAGATAAATAACTTTAAAGATAAGTAGATAAATATTTACTTAATCGATCCACTCGTTTGTAGCTAAAAAAATATGCATAAAGTTGATTGCTCCGTCAAAATTCGAAAGGAAAGAGAAATCGCGAGAATAAAAATGAATATTAATAAGAGAAACACATATCGTGTAGTAGTATAGGTCCCAAGAAACGGAATAGTAAAATATCCTGATGCAGCATTGAGTTCATAAAGGAAACGTCCCGCGTGAACTTCGTATGTAAGTACTTTAGCTTGTATGATGAGTACACACGGTCCTCGTCCAATTCCTGGCTACAAGTTAGGAATAGTCGACATTGTTTGCCGAACTCTCCATCGACTAGGGTAAAATTCCTCGAAGACGATGAGTTACTGGCTTATGCTAACGTCTGCGCCACAATGAGCCTCGCCAACCAACGTACTAATTACTTCCACTTTCGATTGTGTGTATTTAAATAGTGCGAGCATGCGTTGCATATAAAGTACATTTCCTTTATCTTTCGTATTTACATAATTTCGGTATTACAGTTTCTCTCATTCATTATTTTCGCTTCAATGAAACATAAGATTAATCAAATAACGTCAAGATCTATGTCCTAGAAAATTAAAATCAAGTAATGAAGAACGGAAGATTAACCAAACATTAAGAAGGAAAGTTCAGTAGAAGACTAATTCTAGTTCTTTTTATTTAATCAATTTTTATATAACAAATGCGCAAGTGCTGTTCCCACCTCTTTCATAATATAACAAAAATGTACAACTGCTTTACAATTTAACAAAGTAACAAAAATATGTGACTGCTTCCTTCTACTTCTTCTGGAAGGTGACAGGAGGGTGTCACATGCTCTACCTATTTCTTCAGCTTTTCTCTACCTATTTACAAAGTCGTAAAAATATATAAGTGTCATTCTTTATCCCTTTTGCAAAGTAATAAAAATGATACATGTAAGTAATAGTAATGTGACTTTTTCCAAATTTTGTAAAGTAACAAAAATGTGTAAGTTCTAGTCCTTTCAAAGTAACAGAATTGGAGTTGGGTATCGGTTGGACAGCTCATCTTGAGCAGCGTTCAGCTCGGCTCGACAAGCACGATCATTTAGCACGTGTCAGACGCTTCGTCCTTCGAGGCGAGCGAGCGGAAAGGACGTTGCTCGTCTCGCCAACAGGGACAACTCGCACCACAGAATCGATTCCTGTCTGCCGATCGAGACGAGACTCCCGTTAACTCGCGACTAGGATGCATCACCAGACTCATGCACGCGACCTCGAACCTTTGGCGCCTCGGAAACGCGCGAATCTTTGAAACGTCTCCGCTCTCCACCACCGCGATTAGGTCGAGTCCTATCCGTCAACTGCATTCATTTTTACCCTTGTTTTTAGCAGGTTTTGGAAAATTTAAAACATTCATTATGTTTAGCATTTAAGGATCCATAATATTAATTTATGATAAAGGCGATCGTAAAGTAAATATAACTTTGAACTGAAGATGCGTTTTGAGATTTAAATGCAAGCTACTAAAAATAATAGCGTATTCTACACGTGAGAATAGTGCATCATGTAAGTGTAATATAAAATAGTATTTCTTAGATAAATGTGAAAAATAACGTTACTCGAAAGTACTGTATAAAACAGTAATATGTATGAAGCAGTAATTTCGATTAATAAGAAGAATTAGATATTTAAAAAGTATAACTCAACGAGAGTAGGAAGTCCTACGCTTCAAACAACCATGCGCATCAGTAAACTATATTAAAAGATCTGCGCATATTTACTGCGCACATTTACTACGCATGCGCAGACCCATGCGCGCATGCGCAGAAGAAAAATGAAGCGCTCCAGAAGAACAGAACTTCGTTAAAACTTTTAAATGTTTCTAAAACAAAAATGTATATACAAAAAGATAGAATAATAATCTTCTAAAAAGATAGCATAACTAGACATCTTTTATTTATAATTAAAAGCGTAGGAGTAATATGTTAGTTCTTACGAAATTATTTTAAGTAGGTTAAACTTGCTGAATACCAAGAAAGCAATGTTAACGTTGATTCGAATTGAAGGAATGTTGCCTGCGTTATAGGAAACATAGTCGTGTACGAAGAGAACACTGTTACAGAAGTGATTCGATACTAAATTTACTGGCGAGCGACTTTCGCTTATATTTTTTTACCGCACCGAGCGAAATTCGAGATTCTCGGGTCTTAAAGCACGCATCGGAGTTAAATTACAATGTTTAATTGTATGAAACTACCGAGTGTATTGAATTCTGTCCACTCTCTTTCTGTCTTTCTTCATACGGTTTGAACTTGCGAATAATATTTCGCTTCTGAAAAATATGCGAAAGATAAACATGCATCACAATCAAATTTTATTCATAATTACTTAACATTTTAAATACGAAATTTCGTGTTAGAGATGAAATCAATAATATCAATATTGATGAGATCAATAAAAGTGATGGGTAGACAGTTTTGAAAATAAAAAAATTTTCTCCATTTCGAAAATTAAACTTCTGAATTTTTCAAATACTAAATTTCGTTTCATATTTTTATCATTATATGTATTTTTATTATCATTAATCTTCAATAACGGTATCTCGAAGGCTTCACTTACTATAAAATGCAATTTCTTATCAACCTCAATCACGAATGACAAGCACTATATTGTAAAAAGGAAACACGATCAGATTTAATCTCGAATCAACATGTTACATCTCCGATCAAAGGAGTCTGCTTGTCAGTTTTGCGAGCTACGTCCAGCATAGACTAAACTTAGCAGCTTCCGTGATAATTTCCAAGACGCGAATATCGCTTGATTATAAAACTATTTTAATCCTTGGACGTAACACGAACCATTCGAACGAAAAGCATGCTATGTTCGACAGGTTCCACGGTTATTTTAACCAGCAGACCAAACGAACCATACTTCTATCGGCTTATCCTCGTTACGAGATCTAGCCGAGTGTAAATTTTTGGTTTTATCGGATCGAAGATGTACCTCGAGATGCAGAACGTTTCTTGTTTGTAAGCACGCCTTTGGCTTCCGTTCAAATCGTTTCGTGTTCGATAAATCGTGAAACGGCTAATAGAGACGTTGCTGTATATTGCAGACTGACAGATTTTGTCGCTCTCACTTAACATCGTGTATACGATTGGTTTAAAAAGAATTAAAAACATAAAGTATTTCTTAAACGATAAGCAAAAATAAACAAGTGTAATCATTTTGATATTGTTTTATTTAAAACACTGTAACTATTATTTTAATCTTATAGAAGAATTACAGACAGAGTAAATTAATGAATAAATTCGATTTTAGTAAAAAATAAGTGGTACCAAAAATTTTAGTAATATGTTTGTTTTTTAGAAGTTATTGTAAATTTAATTAAAACTTGCAGTTTTGTAAGAATTGTAATGTGAAGTTTGACTCAAAATATCAAAACTAAAATATAACATTGTCTAATCATTTGCTTAAAATATGTATATTATTTGGATTTTAATTTTGATTTCATTTTATCAAATTCATATACTATTAAAATAAAAATCATTTATAATATCAAAGATTTTATGAAGGAGGTGTAGTGTAATATTTAAGAATTTTGCAATGATAATAAAATGAAATAGGAAGGTTCCTGAATTAAGTAATTTAAGATCAAAGAAAAACTGTTGGGAAGATTCTAAGAAGAAGAGGTCATCCTCGCTTGGAACTTGCCTTTGCCACTGACCTCCCTTAACGTTGTTCTAAATACCTTTCGCTCAGACGAAAACGCTTATTTTTATTTTGGTCAAACGATCCACATGCCTTTGTTTCACCCACGTCAAATCTAAAGCTTTTCGAATTCTATTTCGATTTCGAGTGAAAAATTTGATCAGTAAAAATCTACGATGCTCCGAAAAATTTGGTAAAATAATGAACATATTTTACTCAAAAATAAAATGTAAGTATATTTTAGTCAAAAGAAAGGAACTCTAGGAATTTTCATATTTTTACAACTGTAAATTTAAAAAATTAGAAATTGTCAAGTTTTGATAATTAAAAAATTTGTAAAACTTGTGTACTTTTAAATCTCCCGCCAAATTTCGTTATATGGCCACAATTAATACTGTGGTACTTTTCGCAAGAATTTTCATTCATACAAGTCTGCAGCGAAAATCATTGATACGACTATAATGTATCATAGTAGTAGAATAAAAATAGAGAAAATGTTAAAGTGTATAATGTTTTCGTCCGCCGATCGCGACACTTTATTTTTAAAAAGAGCACAGGCGCTCTTATAACGCACAAAAAGTCCAGTGATCTCGTTTGCGGTGACCACAAATCGATGCTGTTGTACGATATCATAACATACTATTTTTCGCGACAGAAATTATTAGCGGCGATTGTGGTTTTTGTTGCGTGCAGAATCTTATCGTTCGCGTATATCTATATAACTTACGTAATAATCGATACGATCGTAACCGCACAAACCATATATTCCTGATCTATCGACTACTGTGCCATGTGAAAGATTTTAATGCGGGAACGTCAAGAAGTATCTGATATCTTTGCCTTTGTAAACTAACTAGTTCCTTCAATGTGAACTGAAAAGTTTGAATTTCCGATTCTATTTCTTACAAGGATACTTTAATGAAACGGAAATACGTTGAACTGGAACGAATCATTAATACCACTTTTTTCCTTTTACGTCTATAAAGATATACGACTTCCTTCAAATTTTTTTGTAGGATTTATATTTGAAGCAAGATTTATTATATTTAGTTTATTAGTAATTTAATTGAAGCTCAAATCTATTTCTGTGGGAGAAATATTTTATAATAGATTCTAGAATTAGGGTTGTAGAAATTTAGGGATATTTAGTGGGGAATTTAGGGTATCAGAAATCTAGAGATATTTAGATATGATCTAGGGTCAGAGGTCTAGGGATATTTAGACGGAACTTTTGGGTATCAGGAATCTAGGGATATTTAGATGTGATGTGACAATTTTGAGAAACATTTGATGCGATTTGATAATGTTGAGAAGTGGAAATCTAGGGATATTGGGAACTAAGAATTTAGGGATATTGAGGACCACATGTCTAGTGATAAAACTAGGGATATTGATTTAGAATATCGATCTAGGGATATTGAAATATTATGAGATACTGTAAGATCTAGGAATATACAGAACTTGAGATCCAGGTATATTTAGATGTATGCTACTTTAAATCTAAAAATATTTTGACATAGAATATTTATTATCTAGGAAAATTTTGGGATTGAGAAATCTAAGGATATTTGAATATAGAGAAGTAAAAATTTAGAAATATCTGGACATAGAAAACTTGTAACCCAGGGATATTATTCTGTATGGTACTTGGAATATTTGTACATAAAAAACTTGAAATCTAGGGATATATGAGCATGGAAATCTTGTGATTTAGGGATATTTCCATATAGAAAACTCATGGTCTAGGGATATTTCGATATAGAAAACTCGTGGTCTAGGGATATTTCAGTATAGAAAACTTGTGGTCTAGGGATATTTCAATATAAAATACTTGGTGTCTAGGGACATTTCGACATAAAAAATTTGTGTTCTAAGGATATTTCAATATAGAAAACTTGTGGTCTAGGGATATTTCAATATACAGAACTCAAGGCCTAGCGATATTTAGGCAGGAAAAGCTTGCAGACTATATTTTGATATATAAACCCAGAGATTTAAGGATATTTTAATATATAAACCTAGAGATCTAGGGATATTTTGATATATAAACCCAGATATCTAAGGATATTTTGTTATATAAACCCGGAGATCTAGGAACATTTTGATATTGATAACTGGAGATCCAGAGATATGGGGATACAAACAATTGCAATTTACATCTAACGGTACAGAAATGGAAATCTAGGAATATTTAGTAATACGAAGTCTAAGATCTAGAAACATAGAAATCCTAAGAACATATAAGCATCCAGAAATATAGAGATCTAACGATATAATGATCCACAAATCTAGAAATCTGGGATTCTATGAATCTAACGATAAAATCGTCTATTTTGACTAGTGAATCATCATCTCTGCAATGCACGCGCTATATGACCTCGAATTGACGAGCTCACTCTCCCACGTATCGTCATATATCCCTAGCAAGACTCTGCAGCCACCATCGAAGTCGTATCAATTCATAAAAGGTTTCGCTATTCGTGTCGCGTTTCTGGGATCGCATAGAGGAGCCGGCCAAGTTGAAGCAGGGCCTAAGAGCACCCCGTCGCCCAGAATAGCGTTTATATCGCCGCGACCCGTTTCCGTGCCGGGCGAAACTGCCCCGCGTGCACGGCCATTATAATTAGACGTCACGGATCACGATGGCGATGACGGAACCGCGGGCTCGGCTTGTTACACGAAGCGAAAAGGAAAGTCTGGCGAACACGGAGCATTAATTCTCGGCCGCGCGGCGTGTCTAGACCGCGACTCAGCCACCGTTTGGCCCAGTTACGCCCTTCTTCCTCTCTCCTTCTCTCTTTCTCTAACACTGTACCCCCGTAATACACTCGCTCTCTGCTTTCCCCACTTCCCTTCGGAGAACAGCTTGTAAGCCCCTCTCGCGGTTCGCCGAGAATCGCCAAGCGCGCCGTAACCGCGCGCGTTCGAACAAAATACCTCGAAAAGCGCGCGAAACTCCCTAAACAAATTTTTCACTTTCTATTTCGTTTTTATACCTTCATTCGGGTGCGTTAATATTCAGTTACGTTACTGTTCATGTATCATGTACAGTAACTGGACTACGGACGTGTATTTATGATATACGTCTGCTGAGTAAACATAAATTTAGACAGCCTGTGCCTCTCGTTGATTAGATGATTTATTTATGCTCTACAGATGTTCATGGCATAAATAAGGAACCAACGTATGACACACTTTAGTGGAGGATTTATAGTATGAGTCACTTTTATTAATTAACAATGTTCTACTTTGTATAAGTACTCCAAACTTGTTTTTTTAATACTAAATTTTTATCTAACATGTTTTTCTAATATGACAATTTTTCAGATAAATCTCTTTTCTAATTTTACATTTTTATCTAACATGTTTTTCTAATATGAACATTTTTTTAACAAGTCTCTTTTCTAATATTATATTTTTTCTAATATCAAGTTATTTCCTAACAATTTTTTTTTAATATTACACTCGATGAATTTTCTGAATTTTCATTTTACCATTTGAATAAAATTTAATCACTCTTAAACTTATAAAAAATCTTTGTCTCACAACTTCTATGTCTACAGTTCAATTCTTTTCTAACAACCCCCTTTTCTAATGTTCAATTTTGTCTAACAACTTGTTTTTTATTATCAAATTTTTTATAAGAATTAATCATATATTTATTATATATTAATTATATTAAATATTCTTTTCACAACATCTTATTCTATTATTAAATTATTTGAACATTCAACTTGAACTTTTTTTATTAATGTTCAATTTTTTTCAAACTTTGTTTTCCACTATTAAATTTTTTTTCTGACTTGTTTTTCAGCTATCAAATTTTTCCTAACAATTTTTTTTTTTATGTTAAATATTCTTCTCACGACTTCGTTTTTTAAAATTAAATTGTATATGACGTTCAACTTGAACTTTTTTATGATATTCAACTTCTGTCTAATATGAAATGAATTCTATATTTGTTTCCTAATTTTGAGTAGCTATAAAAGCAGCTTATAATCAAAGTAGTTGTAAAAGTAGCTTATAATAAAAGTATAAAAATAGAAATTCGAGATTTTAGTTGATGTCACACCAATTGTTGGTTTTTCAAGGGAATTGTTCCACCGTGGGTCGCCTCGTCGCTCGCATCCGTCGAAAGTTTGTTATTTGCGAGCTTGGCCCAGATGAACGGAACTTTGAGCCAAGTCTTCTTTCGCTCTCGAATCCTTCCGCTTCTCTGTGCTTACGTCATCCATTCCCCTTCCCCTATCACCCCTTCAACAGTATTTTTCGCGAGTCTCTACACAATGGTGTAGGTGACTTTGCACCACCTTTTGCGAACGATCGAACGACGCCTTTGTTCGCGGTTAATGGAGGTCCAGCTTTGACGACAACCACCGAAAGCGTCGTACCGAATTTTTTGAAACTTTTTAAACAATTTGGTACTTTTTTAGGTCGACAATTTTGAGGTTTTCATTGTAGACTATTTGGAACTTTTGTGGGTCAATTGGGTGTTGTAGGTATGGGTGTTCGATAATTTCCTGCGTTTGGGGCTTCAGAGGTGTTATGGACTAAATTTTTAATATACTTTTAATTCCTCAATTTCTGAATTCCTGCATTTTCTAACTAGTAAATTTCCAAACTTCTATATTTCCCAATCTCTAATTTTGCAAATTTCTAATTTTTTTATTTATTAAATTTCTATTAAAAATTTTGGAATTCTCAAATTTCCTAACATCTAAATTTCCAAGTTCCTAAATTCCATAACACCTAAATTTGTTAAATTTGAATTTTCTAAAGTTTCAAAATCCCCAACTTCATCAGCTCCAAAATTTGTAAATTTCTCAATTACTAAATTACTAAATTTCCTCTTAAAATTCCAAAATTCCTATATTTCCTAGTTTCCAAATTCCCCAATTCATAAATTACTAAATTTTCACTTAAAATTCCAAAATTCCCAAATTTCCAAATTTTTAAATTAATAAATTTTCATCCAAAATTTAAAAGTCCTCAAATTTCCCAAATTCTAAGTTACTAAATCTTCATCCAAAATTCCTCAAATGTCCATTCCTCAAATTTCCAAATCCCCAATTTCTCTAACTCCCAAATTTCCAAGTTCCAAATTCAAAAATTTTCAAACTCCCAAATTTCCACAAACGTCCCAATCGACACATAATTAACTTCTAAAATTGCCTATACGAACACACGTGCGTAAAGAAAACGCAGAAACGTCATCATTGCGGGTTATTTCGAAATGTCGGTTATGACAATTGAGCCAAGGAGGGCAGCCCATGCCTCCACGATTATATTTCACTGCGTTTGAATTCCAGCGAGGATTTACCTTGAACTTGACTTTCCCGTTTCTTGTTTTGCAGAGTATTAAGCAACTGATCAATCTTCAGGAAAGTGATTTTCGCAAATGTTCGCAGTAATTTAGGGTGGGCATCTTGCCAATGCAAGAATATTTGAATTCGTGTATATTCCATGGTTATTTGCCTACTATTTCTGTGACTCAACATAATACATCATTTTCTATAACTTCATTGTAATCAACGACTCTAATTTTATTTATTTGTAATTTTATTTAATTGTAAATTGTTAAGAAGGGTTTTGGCAATTTTTAAATGGAATGTGCAGACGGTTGAGGGCTTAATTTGGTTTAAGTGATAGTTGATAAACATCGACAAATTTGTATTGATTGGAAAAAATATTTCAGTTAAAAGGTTAAGTGATTGTCAAGGTCGCGTGGTTCATTATCACGAATCCTATTGGTATTTATCACGACGTGAAACGGTGGCTTTAACTCGCTTAAAGTGGATAGTGTCGAGCAGACGGGATGCTCTTGAATGACTGCTGAAAATCTGAACTTGAAAATGAAATTTAAATTACTAGATTACAATGAATATTATGATGCTCAATTTTACAAACCTCAACAAGTTTAAACATTAAATATAAAGTCATTCATTTTTGATTGACTGCAGATATACTTTTCAGTGTTGTTACCAAAAATTAAAAATAAAGTTGATTGTATAAAATATTTTTGATCAACGTTTTATAGCGAATCGACGAAAAATTTCAAACTTGACATCAATATTAAAAATAATTTTAGTTCGTGGTTTATTTTGAACATAAACTATAAATTCAGGAATAGTTCAAGAGTGTAGACTTATGTAAAATATATTATTGTTATCTTTATTTATAAGGTATTTATTAATGTTACATGTATTAACAAGATTATTAAAAAAGTTACTCATACAGTCATCATGTAGTTTAAGTTGATTATTAATAATAAAATTAATAGTAAAAAATAATTAAATGATCAATAATAAAATATGTAATATAAGTATAAAATGGCAGGATGAATAATAAAATGTAATATGTAAATGTGAAATAATATGATCAAAAATAAAAGACGATATTCAAATATAAAATAGTAAGACCAATAACAAGATATGATATATAATTATAAAATCACATCATTAATAATAGCACATGGTTCATAAATATGAAATTTTATCATTAATTACAAAATATCAAATAAAATCGTTCACCACAAAAATAATACAGAAACAAAGAATAATATCAAGTTTGCAATATAATATATAATATAAATACGAATAATATATAATAAAAATGAAATAATCTACAACAAAATATATTTAACTATGAATCACATTATCAACAACAAAATATAATTTCCTAATATAAAACCTTGTCATCAACAATAAAATATGAAATATGAAAAGAATAACAAAATGAGTTAAAATATGAAATGAATAACAAAGTAAGTTAAAATATGAAATGAATAGCAAAATAAAACACAAACAAGTAAGAATAAAAAATAATACAAAGTTGCAGCTAAAATTTCACTAAAAAGTAAATTTGAAGGATGAAAGAGAATGTTGTTAGCAGTTAGGTAGAAACGTTCACGAGCGTCTGCTGATCGTTTTCCGTTTCACGAAAGGAGGAAGAAGATTTCTGTAAAGTGGAGGATTCGGTCGGTTGAACACCGAGCTTGTCAGACGGCTTTATCGTAAACAGGAGGATAATGCAATCGAGTTGGAAAAATCGTGGAAGACTTATGGGTCTAGACTCAATGTTCTAGCCTCTAGCCTCAAGCCACGTTCGCATGCAAGATACAAGCTGCCGATTAAACTTCTTATCCGTTCTCTCTGTGTACACTTCGCTGTTCCAGCAATTGCGGATGCACTACCGTTCCCATGCATCAAAAACGGGAAATTTCTAATTAAATCTTGCTGATTTTTCGATGGAGATTATTCAAATTTCTATAAACGGTTAAACAGGTGATGGAATTTTAAATGAAAGAATTATAGAGACATTATGAAGGGGAAGATATTTATCTTTTATTTAATTAAGCTGATGTCTTAATCGGATTATTCGAGGTTTGATTAATTTATCTTCTTGTGTGAGGTTGATATTATGTGGAGTTTTCTCAAATATTACTGTTGCTATTTATATGTTGAGGTGAAGTTTTATTCTTTGTTATCATCGATGACAATATAACGAGAGGTTTAGCTTATATTAAGCTAATGTGAGACTTGATCGAATTATTCAAGATTCGATTAATTTATCTTCTTTTGTGAGGTTATTTGATATTATGTGGAGTTTTCTTAAATATTACTGTTGCTATTTATATGTTGAGGTGAATTATTCTTTATCATAGATGACAATATAACGAGAGGTTTTGCTTATATTAAGCTAATGTGAGTCTTGATCAAATTATTCGAGGTTTGATTAATTTATCTTCTTGCGTAAGGTTGATATTATGTGGAGTTTTCTCAAATATTACTATTGCTATTTACATGTTGAGGTGACGTATTATTCTTTGTTATCATCGATGACAATATGACGAGAAGTTTAGCTTATATGAAGCTCATGTGAGTCTTGATCGAATTATTCAAGTTTTGATTAATTTATCTTCTTGTGTGAGGTTGTTTGATATTATGTGGGGTTTCCTCAAATATTACTATTGCTATTTACATGTTGAGATGAAGTTTTCTTCTTTGTTATAATCGATCGGCAATAAATTCGAAAGAAATTCGAAAATTTATAAACTTGAAAATTTGAAGTTTTCAGACTTTTAAAACCTGATAATTTTCAAATATTTCCAAACTGTCTTTCCAATATTTAGTCTTACTAAATGTATCAATGAAACTTCCTCCATGCTAACCTATAAAATCACTCATACGAACTTCAGCACACTTGCCAACCTCATTCATATAACACATTGTAAAAACCTGACATTATCCGTACACAGCGATAGTGAATGATACAGCAATTAAACACAGCGATAAAAAAACTGTATACAAACAGTATCATTCGGAATTTGCAATTTCACGATGGTCGTTGAATGTGCAGTTGGTCAGACGCACAGGAACCGTGTGTCTCATTGTTCTGTCGACATGTTCGCACGTTTACCTCTTCCCATTGTGCGAGATAACACCGGAAGACCGGTATCTCGGTTCCGATCGTGTACCGATCATTATGCATTTCAGGAAACGGCTTTCCTAAATGCACGAAACAACCAGTGTACACTAGGTGTCCCGTTTGTTCGTCGAGTTATACAATTATGCGGCGAACAAAAGCGCACGGATATCTAGATAGCTCTGGAACGCGCTCTATAAAGAAAGATTGATTGAAAGCGCGGCTTTCTATTCACTGGTGAACCCTATCGTTATTGAATGAACCGAACGCGGTTTTGCTTGGGAAAGGAGCAAAATTTAATGTTTTGTTTCCTACTAATTCGTCTGTGCTTGATTTGCTATGTAATTTATTCGAGATCTAATGATCAAAGAGGTTAGAAAGTACGGAATTTTAATGGTGAGCTTCAGGAAATAAACTAAAAATTTATATTTTGTCACTGGAAATAGATGATTTTAATTTAATAAATATTTTAAGATAATTTTAAAGGATAAGGGATTTTATACTGAGTTTTATTGTTTTTTTTTTTGGTAATATTGTATCGAAATTATTTGTGATTTTACTGATGAAAATTAGTGGAAATTGTAATGGTTATACAATTTTATTTAATTTTCTAGTAAATTTTTAGAAAATTGTACAAATTCTAGTAAATTTTCGGGTGATTTTAATTCTAACCTTATATTTGAAGGATTTTAGTAATTTTCGTCTGAAAATAATAATTTGTAGTGATGTGCGCAAGTTTTGAAATTTAAAAGTATGGAAACTTGAGGATTTTGGAATTTTTAATAGAAATTTAATGATTTAGGAATTACAAAATTTTAGAGTTAGGAAATTTAGGAATTTTGGAATTTTAGATGGAAATTTAGTCATTTAGGAGGTGAGAAATTTGAGAACTAGGGAATTTAGGGTTTTTAGAATTTTAAGTGGAAATTTAGACATTTAGGAATTTAGAAATTTGAGATCTAGGGAATTGGGATATTTTGGAATTTTAAAGAGAATTTGGTAATTAAAAAATTGAGAAATTCTGAAGTTGGAAAAAGTAAAGAAACTTGGAAATTTAGAAGTTAGGGAATTTAGGAGCTTGGAAATCTTGGAGCTAGGAAATTTAGGAATGTAAAAATTTTTAATGGAAATTTGGGATGTTGAAAATTTAGAAATTCGGAAATTTGGTAACTTGAAAATTTAGAAATTCGAAAACGTAGAAATTTGGAAATTCAAGAATTTAAAAATTTAGAAATTCGAGAACAGAAATTTGGAAATTTACTAATTCGAAAATTCAGAAATGCAAACTCCAAACCACCCTCATTCTAAACACTAAAATCAACCATATCTTAAAATTACTTCCCAACATTTCCTAAACACAACCACTCCATATTCATAAAAATCTACCCTTTTCAAATTACAGTCCAATCTCCCATTTCACCACATCAATTACCATAATAAAAAGCGAATCATCACAAGCAAATGTATTCAAATGAAATAATTTTCTTCTCTGTTCAGATTTTTTCGCGATAACTCTCAGCAGCGTTTGAAAGGAGTAATTATCCGAGTAATAAATATGTAAATAGTAATAACAGGCACTAATCAGTCTGTCGTTTGTATTCATTTACATTACGTCTTCCTATCTAATCGGTGAATTACATATGGTAATATAACTGAAAAATTAGTCGCAGATAGTCGTTAAAGATATGTATCTCCCTTTTTCGTGCTCCATGTTAACGTTAATTAAGCTTTAATTACACTCAGTAAGTTGTTTACAACAAAAAAGCTTGTGTTCTTGATTGCATTTTATGTTCGCGTTGATTAAAATTAATTACAATGTATAAATTACATGTAACAGTTCATTTAACATTTTCTTATGAACGCAGGATGTAATCACTTATGCCAGATGTTTCCAAAGAAATGATACTAAATAAACTTTGCTAACAGTTTATCCTGATATTAACCTGCCGTATTTAAATAAATTATAGTATTGCGTGTTATGAAGCATTTCCCAGGATACGTCTCCAATTTATCATTAAACGAGTGTACAGAAAAATGACTCTATAAATAAAAATGTGATTAAATAAAGAATTCGGAATTAAATAAAGAAGGCATATGTGTATTTAATTTGCAATTAAAATTGGAGTTGAAACATAAATAAACAACGAAACATAAATTAGTAGACACATTTATTCTTTATCTTGATAAAATCAATTTTCATTTTAAGTAATGTATTTCTACAAAATGTGTTTGTAATAATAAGAAGTTTGTGGAACGGTCAATTCACCGATTTGGTGGTTTCAGTGTTAATTAGATGTAGTGATATAAATGAATATTTAACGCAGAATAATTATTTATAGGTTTTTAATGTATGTGTTTTGAAACAATCTCCGACATTAAGGAATTCTATTGCACATTTCACAGAAGTGATGTTGCTTTTTTTCTCCAGGCATCTTACTGAGAGCAGAGAACATTAATTAGAACATACTGAGCAGTCATTGTTTTCCTTTAGTATTAAGTTGCAAAATATGTAATTTTCCACTTAATTTATCCTCATTGTCTGGTGTTCTATAATCGTGCAGTTATATTTTTTTGAAAATTGGAATTTCGATAGGTTCCATCTTTGTCTCCCACGTGATGTGCGACCGCAGCGCCAAAGTTGTCACGTGAGAGGTGACTTACGACCGATAAGGGTTAATTAGATATATTGAAATAAACGAGTATTTAATGCAAAAAATATTAGTGTTCAGAATGTTTAATAACAGTGAGACGAATATGAAAATGTCTCTAATTTCACAATTATGGACTTTGTTGAGATTTAATTTGATTTATAGACAGATTTCTATATTTCTCTAATTTTTCAAATTTCTAAGTTTTCATTTACTAAATCTTCATTTAAAATTATTAAATTCTTAAATTTCTAAATTTCTAAATGCTTAAATTTGCAATTACAATTCTAAACTCCTTAAATTTCATAGTTTTCAAATTCCTCAATTCCTAAATAACTAAATTTCCATATAAAATTCCAAAATCCTCAAATTTCATAGTTCTCACACTTTTAAATTCCTAAATTATTAATTTTCCATCGACTATCTAATAACACTGAATCGAATATGAAAATGTCCCCTAATTCATAAACGATGATATGCACAATTTCCGCCCGAGAAACCTTCACCGAGAAAAACACAAAAATGAAAGAATTCTGTTAATAACTTAATGAAATATATTGAAGTAAACGGGTATCTAACACAAAAAACATTAATATTAAGAAAATATCTTCTATTTCATAAACGGTAATAGCATAATTTCCCTAAGCCATAAACTAGAGACCCTTCGCCAACAAAAGCAAAGTTTCTTCCGATACAAAACGTTTTGCATTAAACGTAATCACCTAATTCCATCATTCAGCAGAATAAACACTGAAACTTCCTGTACACTTCATTTCCTTCGAGTATCTTAATAGCCTGATTAAAATCCACTAAAAATATTAACCACCTTAAACAACAAACTACTGTATAATTACGGCAATATCGTGGAGTACCCTTCAGGTGAAATCATTCCAAAATAATTTACGATCTTTTCATTCGGCTAAATAACGTGAGTTTCTAATAACACCGCGGGTAGATACATCTTCGACTGACACCGATTAACGGTAAAACCTGGTGGTTAATTTCAAATGAGCTTCGATCTAATCTGCGACTACGGCTCGAAGGAATCGCATCTTCTTCGAAATTGCATCACGTATCGCGCCACCGATCAGCAAGCCATTTTACGTTGTTAATTAACCGTCACGATCCTATCCTGTCTACTACGATATTACAATCTCCCGCAGTATTTTCGGTGGAGATTTCTTTCTTTCATAAGAATCCACGGGACAAGAAACCGAGTCGATTAGTGACTCTAAACGATATCCTAATGGACATTGATCCGTTCACTTAAGCCTAGTTTATCTCCCGCGCTCGATTAAGCACAGCTTTATATTAATTCTATTGGATTTAATCTATTAATAGCGATGATATTCAGTGTTCTTGCACGCGAGACGAATTTAGAAGATTAAAATAACAAAAATGACTGTACGGGAAATTTCAAAAAAACATGTATGGAGTATTTTTCAGACCGGATAGATAACGCGGAGTTGAATTACCTTGTTTGCGATGTTTATGGTAATTTTATGAGGTCTCCTTTTAATTAGAAACTCATTCTTGGTCGCATCGGGGATGCATACTGCGTCGTATACTTAATGATACGGTGGATACAATTATCGAATTAGTTGCGCGTGTACTTTATTTAGGTTTGCGTGGTTTGTTGCAGTTTTCAATGAGGCGTTACACTGTTTCAAGGTCGCGAGATCTGGAATTTCTATATTCAGATGCTAAAATTAAGATGTACATTTCTGAAATCTTAAATTAACAAATTTATGTTTTCAATTGTTGAATTTTTAGAGGTCTAGGTTATTAAAGCTTTAGATTACCAAATTAGACAGTTGTTGGATTGTGAAGCTAATGGTTTCAAAATTTACATTTCAAGTTTTCAAGTTTTCAGGTTTTCAAATTTTTAAATTTTCAAGTTTTCAAGTTTTCAAGTTTTCAAGTTTTCAAGTTTTCAAATTTTTAAATTTTCAAGTTTCCAAATTTCTAATTTCCCAAATTTCTCAAATTTCCAAATTTTCAAGTTTTCAAACTTCTAATTTCCCAAATTTCCAAATTTCTAATTTCCCAATTTCCCAATTTCCAAATTTCTAATTTCCCAATTTTCAAATTTCCAAATTTCCAAATTTCTAATTACCCAAATTTTCCAATTTCCCAATTATCCAAGTTTTTAAGTTTCCAAATTTCTAATTTCCCAAATCTCTCAAATCCCAAATCTCCTAAATCTCCCAAATCCCAAATCTCCCAGACCCCCAAACTCCCAAGTTCCTAAACTTCACCTCATCTCCCCCTTGAACCCCAAGTTCCCGCATTCTCTAAAGACATCAAGCAAGTACCCAGGCGAGCGTCCACACCCTGTCCAGTTAAATAACCGTCATATAACATAACGGGGAGTCGCATAGCCTACGATGTCTCACAATTTACTATCCTACCTCATATATTTCTTAACTGTAGCGCATTAATCACCTGCCTGACTACTTACCTAATGTAAACGGTCCATAAGATGCATTTATACTAAACTAGTAGGCTGGTCAAGTAATCAGACCTCGCCTAGTTAAATAACTCGAAGGGAGGAAAATAGTCTACCACGTCTGACAGACTATCTTTCTTAATCCAGTTCTACTTGTCTGACCACTTGCATCGTTATTTTCCTAGTGTAAACGCGTCCTTAGCGATCGTTTAGATTAGGCAAATAGCCAGGCAAGTGATCAAATCCTCTCGCAGACTATCTTTCTCGTTACTACTTTTCTGACCACCTGCATTAATACTTTTGCATTGTAAACGTGACTTTAGGAATCGTTTAGATTAGGCAGGCGTTTACACCTTTCCTGGTTGAGATACATATGTGAGAAACAAGATAATTTGTTCATACTAAACTGACTCTGGGTACTTGTCTGATTCCATTACTTTTCTAGTTTAAACTCGGCCTTAGTTATTTTATATCGCGTATTTAGTCACTCGGCAAATAGCCAAGAAGGTGTCAGACCAGTTGAGATACACATGTGAAGCAATTTGACAGTTTCAGCAGGCGATCTTCCTAACTCTTATCTGACTACTTGCATTATTTTCCTAGTGTAAACACATCCTTAGGGGTCATTTTACATAAGGTATTCGGCCATTAGGCAGGTGGCCAGGCAAGTGTCACTCTTCAGTTAAAAGAAGCAATAAGCCTAGACTATCCTGACTTGCCTGATCACTTATCTTTCTACTTGCCTGGTTTAAAAAGTCTTGTAAGAGTAGGCAAGTAGTCAAGTAAGTGATCAAAGCCTATTTCAGTCAGGTCCATCCTGCCAGACTAGTGCACTAGCTTAGCGTTTACTTAACTGGCGACTTGCCCAAGTGATCCACAAATACGTGTTGACTCCAAACAAGTGCAAGGCAAGTAGCCTGGCAAGTAGTTCAGTGAGGAAAACCTGTCAGGTAGCAAAAGACTTCATTTTGTGCGATCTAAACGTTCCAACTGACCATATCACAAGTTCATCATTTGTAAGCTACAAAATTTGTTAAGTTGGTTATTTTTGATCAAATAAAGACTTATTGGGTGTTAACTTCGAAGCAAGGGTGCGTGTGTAGATTCAGTGTTAGTCTAGCACTCTGAAGGTTTTGAGGTTTAGTTCGAAAGCTCGTTCAACCCCCGTACGAAGAGATGCGAGGAGTATCGTACGTGAACGTATCCCGGGGATCCTTTTTCCGGGGGGTAGCGATCTCGTTGGATGAAATAACACGAGAGAAAGGAGTATCGCGGGATCAGGCGACAGCAGGTGGTAAAAAGATCGGTACTCGACCGAGCAAACGGTGCGCAGGCATTCGCGACGTGCCGCAGGGAGGCGAGTTCTTGCCTCGGCAAGACGGCCACGCGGTTAGTCATCAAGGCCTGGAGATTGTTCCCGCGAACGGCGACCCGACCGGTTGACCAAAACCACAAGCCTCTCCCTCTCTCCCCTGTCCGTTGTACGCTCGTCGGGCTCTCTTTCTTTCCCCCTTTTCCAAGCTGTTTTGCCCAAGACCGTCCGTTCCCTCTCCGTTCGTCCTTTGACTTCGTCTCCGTCCGCATCATTGTGCCCGAGCGTATTTCCCTCCGCGTGTCGTGGCCGCGGTTACCTGCGTCTCAAGTCCCCCTGGTGCGTGCGGTCTCGAGTAATCTTAGAAAGTCAACTGGGTATCGGATATTGATGGAACATTGTTGAAACGGCTCGGGCAGACCCCCGGTACAGCCCCCTCGCCCCGACCCCTCCATCATACCGCGAAAACAGGCTTCCCGCGATTCGACCCACTGTCTTTTTGCCTCCATTGCGATTTATTATCATTTTATGGGGGACCCGCGACGACCGGACTTTCGTGTTAATCGTGTTGAAGTATCGGGTTAGCGCGTCAACTGCGAGCGCGTGTCCCATACCGACGTGCGTCATTTTTGACGTGCATTATGGACTTTCGATTGGCATCGGCACCGTTTTAGATAAGACGTCGATACGTTCGGATGCGATGATACATTGTGTGACGATATAACCCGTAATCGTTCGATGCATTGGTGATTTAGCGTGTGGTAATGTAATTGCGTGGGGATATAAAGCCTGGAGGTATAAATGAGTGGAGATACGATGCGCGGGGATATAATAAGTGACGAGTTAATGCGTGGCGATTTAATGAATGGTAATCTAACGTGTTGCCGATTCGATGGCTGGTAATCTAACGTGTTGACGATTCAATGGATGATGGAACGCCCGGCGATGGAAGGCGTTCTGATATAATGCGCGATAATTTAATGCGTGTGAATATAATGTATAGATTTAATGCGCTACGATCTAGCACGTGCAAAATGTACGCGTGGTGATACAAAGCGCGGGAAATGCGTGACGATATAATGTATGGATTCAATGCACGACCTGACGCATTAAACTGAAAGCGGTGATATAACACGAGGTGATTCTATGAATAGCGATATTAGATGCGATAATACATGGTGATATGTACGTGATCATTCATTGCGTATTTAATCGCGTGGCTTTTTAACGAATTGCGATATAAGGCGAGGTAATTTAACAGGTGGCGATCTAACACAGTTTGCCATGCATAGTAATTTAATATACAAAAATTCGATGCATTGTAATTAATATGTGGCGATTCAACTGATGGCGATATAACGCGAGGTAACTTAATGCGTGAATATCTAATATATTGATACTTAATGCATGGTGATTTATTGGGTACTTAACACTAGATTTACGGAACCCGTCAAAATGACGGATAATAAGTCTACTTCAGATGACAGAACTCGTTAAGAAATTTTTGTACAAATGTCAACTTTCGTCAACTTTCAGCAGAACAATCAATGTTTTAGGCAGTATACATATCATCCGCAATTTATTTGTTTTTCTACTTTAGTTAAAATTTAAATAAAGTGACCATCCAACGTCCGTAAATCTAGTGTTAAATACGCGACGAATCAGCGTGTAAGGATTCACCGCGCGATATATCGCGTGATAACTTAACACGTGGCAATTTAACGTGTGTTGATATAACGCGTGCAGTATAATGCGTGGTAACTCAACACGTAACAAACTAACGCTTGGTGATGACCGTGGCAATATAACGAGAGGTAACTCAACACGTCGAAATGTCATGCTTCGTGATATGATCCATGGCAATATAACGCGTGGTAACTCAACAAGTCGTCAACTAACGGTTGGTGATATAACCCGTGGCAATATAACGCGTGGTAACTCAATACGTCGGAATTTAACGCTTGGCGATATAATCCGTGGCAATATAACGCGTGGTAACTCAACACGTCAAAATCTTACGCTTGATGATATAACTCGCGGCAATATAACGCGTGGTAGCTCAACACTTCGAAATCTAACGCTTGGTAATATAACTCGTGGCAATATAACGCGTGGTAACTTAACACGTCGGAATTTAACGCTTTGCAATATAACCCGTAGCGATATAATCCGTGGCAATATAACGCGTGGTAACTCAACACATCAAAATCTAGCGCTTGGTGATATAATTCGTGGCAATATAACGCGTGGTAGCTCAACACGTCGGAATTGAACGCTTTGCAATATAACCCGTGGCGATATAATCCGTGGCAATATAACGCGTGGTAGCTCAACACGTCGGAATTTAACGCTTTGCAATATAACCCGTGGCGATATAATCCGTGGCAATATAACGCGTGGTAACTTAACACGTCGGAATTGAACGCTTCGCAATATAACCCGTGGCGATATAATCCGTGGCAATATAACGCGTGGTAACTCGACACATCGTATTCTGACGCTTGGCAATATACTTCGTGGCAATATAACGCGTGGTAACTCGACACGTCGGAATTTAACACTTTGCAATATAACCCGTGGTGATATAATCCGTGGCAATATAACGCGTGGTAACTCGACACATCGTACTCTGACGCTTCGCAATATAACCCGTGGCAATATAACGCGTGGTAACTCGACACGTCGGAATTTAACGCTTCGCAATATAACCCGTGGCAATATAACGCGTGGTAACACAACACATCGAAATCTAACGCTTGGTGATATAATCCGTGGTAATATATCGCGTGATAACCCAATACGCGTTAATCTAATGTGTGATAATATAGCTAGTATTAATATATCACACATTAAATCAATATGCATTAATCTAATAAATGGTGATATAACCAGTGGTGATATAACGCATAATTTGCAAAATTCAACGACCATCGATAAATGACTCATCTCGTCATTGAAGCACTATAAAAAGCAACATACTGAAATACAGTAAGATCATATTACAACATACCCTACCGCCACAAACAATTTCAATATTGTATCAACTATACAATATGGTTCTTGATCGATTAAAGCCGCGTTTTCTTCTTTGATCCTCGAAGGGAAGATTCTCTCGTTATCGAGGGCGCCGCAATTTCTCCGACTGGCTAGGATAACGTCGTCGGTATTATCGTGCAGGTTTTCGAGTAATCACTCTCGTTGCTGGAATTTGAAACTAACCGCACGCGCGCGCATAACTCGAGTGTTTTATCGCAACCTCATCATCACCGCAGACTGCGCCTTCGGCCATGCATGTCGGTCTGTTTTTGCTAGGCTACTCATATTAAAAGCCTCCGAGCCAAAGTGCTAATCCGATACGTCTGTACACGAGACGTTGCATAGAGCCAGCATGTTCGTTATTGAAATATACCGATATTATTCGATCCTGTTCGCGTTATTTTTCGTAGACGCGCTTGTAAGCGTTCGCCGTCAAGTGCTATCTGTTCTTCCGTTGTCGGACACGTGTCGGTGTTTTTCTGTCGTTCATAAAGTGGATTTAGCTGCGGGATTTTATTCGCATTTTTACCTTTCGTCACGTCATGTGCAAGAAACTTTGCAGCTAATTGACCTAGAACAATGTTTCGACTCATAACTTGTAACTTTTACTTCGTAGGTTAGATCTTTGATTTTGAGGATGAAGACCTTACAACTTGCGATTTGCAGCTTTGAAAATTGTACTTGAAATATGGGTGTTTGGACTTCAAGTTTGGAACTTGGAACTTGGAGTTGGAATGTAAAATTTAGAATTTCTAACTTAACCCTTAGAATTTGGAACTTCATTTTTACACTCATACTTGCTATAATTAATTATAATTAAATTAATTACCAATCATAAAAAGGATTAAAATATATGCACTCTTAGTACAAATGTATGCATATACAGATTCATCAAAATTCAAATGACCCCCACGATTAAGCAAACAATTAGCATAAAATTCTATAAGCAACGTAAGTTTGGTATACCTGACTAAGTATACATTTTATCATAGGCACGATCGCATAATCAGCATTTCCCTGTACCATCAGACTACTTCTAAATAAGATTCACGATTAAGATTCCCATTAACAAGCCAATAAGTACATGCCTCGATTACGAATGACATTCAGTAGATGGACATGAAAAATTCATCACCTCGCGTATCTTCGATTACACGTTCGCGTCACATTCAATATTCAACGTCAAACATTCGATAATGTCCCTGTGCCACGACAAACAGGCACCATCTTATTCACGAAATTTGTAGGAGAAAAAAAACAGGACTTAGTACATTGATTCACGAAAGCATGCGTTTACCGGCGATAACTGTACAAACAAAGGAGCTCGTCGACCTCGCGATGACATAATTTTGTATACACTCTTTTTCGGTATATAACCTGTGTCCGTTATTATTTCGTTTCGGTCGCTGGTTGTATTTAATGGGTTTCAAAATATGTTAACTGTTTTGTTAGTGGGTGACGGTGGCTGCCATGTTGTGGTCGCTGCCATCATGGATTTAAGACTGTGGCGCTTGGAAGTTGGATGTTAGATTTTAGAACTTGTTATGTGGGATTTTGTGGTTGTCATTTGAAAATTTTATGGGATCTTGGATTTTGGAATTTGGGATTTGGGAGATTTGGGAGATTTGGGATTTGGGAGATTTGGGACTTGGGAAATTTGGGACTTGGGAAATTTGGGACTTGTGAGATTTGGTATTTGGAAGATTTGGAACTTGGGAGATTTGGAACTTGGGAGATTTGGGACTTGGGAAATTTGGGACTTAGGAGATTTGGGTTTTGAGAGATTTGGGATTTGGGAAATTTGGGATTTGGAAGATTTGGAGCTTGGGAAATTTGGGACTTGTGAGATTTGGTATTTGGGAGATTTGGAACTTGGGAGATTTGGGACTTGGGAGATTTGGGACTTGGGAAATTTGGGACTTGTGAGATTTGGTATTTGGAAGATTTGGTATTTAGAAGATTTGGAACTTGGGAAATTTGGGACTTGTGAGATTTGGGACTTAGGAGATTTGGGTTTTGAGAGATTTGGGACTTGGGAAATTTGGGACTTGTGAGATTTGGAACTTGGGAAATTTGGGACTTGTGAGATTTGGTATTTGGAAGATTTGGTATTTGGGAGATTTGGAACTTGGGAGATTTGGGACTTAGGAGATTTGGGTTTTGGGAGATTTGGGATTTGGGAGATTTGGGACTTGGGAAATTTGGGACTTGGGAAATTTGGGACTTGTGAGATTTGGTATTTGGGAGATTTGGAACTTGGGAGATTTGGGACTTGGGAAATATGGGACTTGGGAGATTTGGGACTTGGGAGATTTGGGTTTTGAGAGATTTGGGATTTGGGAAATTTAGGATTTGAGATTTGAGATTTGGGATTTGATTTCGTGATGATCCACAGGTAGTAGCTTACCGTGCGATCTGACTTGAGGTTTCCTAACACGTGATAATATAAGGCGTGGTAATCTACCGCGTAGTCATCTGACGAGTAATTATCTAACGTATATTTTATCCAGCGTGATAAACTAACGCGTGGTGGTTTAACGTAGTCATGCTAAACAGTTCATCACGTAAAGACCTGACGCATCATAATCTAACACATAGTTATTTAACGGGTATTAATCTAACATATAGTTAGTATCTAACGCGTAGTAAATCAAGGCATAATTATTCAACGCGTGGTTATTTAATGATAGGTAATTCAGCACGTGCAGATCTGACACGTCGTAATTTGATGAGTGATTGTCTAACGCGTAGACACGTATCGAGTAGTTATCTAGCATACAATTAACTAGCGTAGTTTTATCTAATGCATGGCGAATGAAGGCGTGGTTATGCATGGTCATTTGCACAGTTCTACGCGTAGACCTAACGTGTCGTTATCTAACGCGTGAGTAATCTACCGCAATATAATGTATCGTGTCGTTATCTAACGCGTGGGCAGTCTACGGCGATATTATGTATCGTGTCGTTATGTAAAGTGTAGTTATCTGACAGTTATTCAACGAGTAGTCTACCACGTAGATATCTGACGCACTCAAAATATCGAACTAACGGGTGGTAACGCATGTCAACCCTCGACAATTTAACACGTGGCGATATACCGGAAGGCTTCCAACGTACCCAGAAGGCTATCGTCCAAACAATACTCCTCGAAAGGATTAATTCGATTAAATAAGGAAAATACGAAGCCGTGAACGTCAATAGGATCTGCAACGTCATCCCCTCCGTGAGGAGACGGGCTGAATAAGGGCGGATAGTGTACCCTTTTTCGAAAGGGAGTGCGGGAAGGAAAATGGCGCCAGAGTGGACCTCTCCGTGGTTGTAGTTCACGCTGGTCAGGCTGGCCCTACACTCAGTCTCGAGCGGAGCGGCTTCGCGACTTGCCAGGCCCTTCTGGCCCCTCTCTATCTTTCCTCTCTGGCCCTTAGCTTCCTCCCTCGCGTCCCTGTCGAGGACCTACAGAGAGGGTCCCTCTGCCCCGTCACCGTCCTTCTTTCGCCGGTGGCATCGTCCTCCCGTCTACAGGATGAAGCTCCACTCTGATGCGGAGCACTGACCCGCAAACTGGTTCCTCCATTACACCAGGCTTTCTTCCCCCTTTTCTCTCTCCCTTCCCGAGCTTCCCCTCACGGCGTACCTTCTCTTTCTTTCTCTCTCTGTCTTTTCGTTCCTCTCCCATGTCTTGGATCACTTCGATTCCCTCTCGTTCCCTCCTTACAGTTTACAGCCCAGCGCCCGGGTCCACGAGTCTCTTTTACTTACAATTAGCCTTCCTACGTCCGTGTCAGCTTCTGCAACCCCCTGCGGAACGATCGGTCTCGTCAAGACTCCGAGGAGATTCGGGAAGACTGGTCGAGGCAGACCTGCTCACGACAACGATACCCTACAACATTTTTCTCTCTTTCTTCCCTCCTGTTTTTTTCTCTGTCTGGCAAGGTTGCTCCTTTACGGCCGAGACCGTCCAGTTTCTTTTCCCTCTTTTTTTTCACGTCGTTCTTTTTCTTCTCCGCTTTCGAGACGGTTCGTTCTTTTGGGACGCTTTTCTTCTGTTTCCTCTAAACGCTCTACCCTCGATATAAACGCGACAAGCTGTTTACGATATATGTTTCATTGATTTCTGTCGCTTTATCGCCGAATGAAAGGAGAAAGCCAGTCGGTCAACTGTTCCGGATATTTATTTTTTATTTGCTCGGGTTGTGTGCCGATGAGTTTCACCCTTATTTCACCCGTCTATTTGTGTAACTTGGACCCTTGGACGTGTGTGATACGTTAGTCGTGTGTGATGTGTGGGTTAATGGGTTAGAAAAATGTGGAATGAAGGATTATTGTGGATGAATTTAGGGGTTTAGGAATTTACGGATCTGGGGATTTAAAGGTCTGAGTATGTGAGATATGGGATTATGGAGATTTGGGGAAAGATGGAAATTTTGGGATTCAGAGATGGAAAGATCTAGAGATCTAGGGATATGGGAAACTTGGGATCTGAGGATTCGAAAGCGTAGAAATTTAGAGATTGTATTTGCAGATGTGGAGATCTAGGAGTGTGAGTACGTAGTCATATGTGGATGTCGACATATGAGGATATAGGGATATAGATAATTAAGAGTGTAGAAAC
Organism: Megachile leachella; assembly: GCA_963576845.1. Lineage (NCBI taxonomy): Eukaryota > Metazoa > Arthropoda > Insecta > Hymenoptera > Megachilidae > Megachile > Megachile leachella. The sequence continues at coordinate 5,845,413 of OY756259.1, read as the reverse complement.
CTTAAACATCAAAATCCCAATTCTAAATTTTTCTAACGGGGTGCATCAAAATCTCTATAATCCCCATATCTCACATGTCATATGTGGAGCCACATATCAAGATGCCCTCTACTGCAAACCTCAATGAACCATACACTCTAGATCAACCCCATCACACTTCTCTTAATGTTTAATTTCGATTACAATCATCATCGCACAATAATTGCAAGATAATAATCGTAACGACTGAACGATAAGTGTAATATAAACGCCAGAATATGTGCAGCGGGGTGAGAGATTAATACATTAACTGCCGCAGTAGAAATAGCAATGCATGGCACGGCAAACGATGATATGGATCATTAACACGTTGACTGCCGCAGTGAAAATCGAGGTATGTTGTAAGACATACTGTAATTCTAATTATTATTATCACAATATCTATCACATCGGAATTAACCAAGCGTGGAAAGACACGGCATTAAGCGGATTATCGGAAACGGATAAAAATTAATCTTTCTGACGTAATGTGTTCCGGTTTGGTGTATTGATGCAACTTTAACTGCGTTCACAGCTATATCGAATTTCCATTTTATCAATTGCTTAATTAAATTAAACGCGTACAGTCGGACGTCGATAACCTCTCCTGTCGGCGAACGTGTTAGGCAACTATTAGTGTAAACATAATTACCAATGCAAGTTTAAACGTTTCTAGCTTACATTGTAGCTGGAGTTATTGAGCTTCAGCTATAACTTCAATTAGTAAGTGCTAATACGAACAATATAAGCTAGTGACACATAGGTTTAAATTTAAAGTGGCAATAATTCTTACGTGTCGAGTAATTTGTTGACATACCAAATAATATAGTATTGCTTTTCATAACTGACATATGATAGGGCACGTTAAAAGTTGAACTAATAATGTCAGCTTAATGATAAAGGTAGGTAATATATTTTTGTTAAAAAATCAGAATTATGGAAAATAACAAAACTAATAATACACTTTCAAACACGAACAAAATATTTAATAACGAACACAAACAACAAACATTTTGATTTAAAGATTAACCATTTAAACAAGGATTACTTTTACTTCTTATCAAACATATCACGAACGTTTACATTTTCATAACGACAAGACGGAAGTTCAATATTCAATTATTCTGTTACTAACATCGTACATCATTTCTAATACTAAAAGATGTCGCTATATGCTAAATTTATTAATAATTTAACAATTTTAACTAGGTATCGGATCAAAAGTACCTAAACCCTAGAATTTAGAGACACAGGAAACTGGAATTAGACGCATCCCTAGAAAACTAGGGATATTGAGAAATGGTAGTTAAAAATTAGGGTATCTGAACTTATGGAGATTTGGAACAAGGTATATTTGAAACTAGCGATATTTGTATCTAGGGATATTTGGAACTGGAGATATTTGTATCTAGGGATATTTGGAACTGAAGATATTTATATCTAGGGATATTTGAAACTGGGTATATTTGAAATTGGGGATATTTGGATATAGGGATATTTAGAACTAGAAATACTTGAAATTGGGAATATTTGGATAGGAACCTTGGAAACTGGGGATATTTGGAACTAGGGATATTTGGATCTAGGAATATTTGGAACTAGGAACATTGGAAACTGGGAATATTTGGAACGAAGGATAATTGAATCTAGGGATATTTGGAACTAGGAATATTTGGAACTAGGTATACTTGGAATTAGGGATATTTGGAACTAGGAATATTGGAAACTGGGAATATTTGAAACTAGGGATAATGGAAACTGGGAATATTTGGATCTAGGGATATTTGGAATTGGGGATTTGTAGATTTAGGGATATTTGGAACTAGGAATACTTGGAACTAGGGATATTGGAAACTGGGGATATTTGGAACTAGAGAGATTTCAAGCTGTAAAAATTTGGGACTAGTTAACATTTGAAATTAAGGATATTGAGATTTGGGAATAGTGGGAACTCAAATTATTGGAATCTAGTAATATAGAGAACTCCATATAGGAAACTAACGTTATATTAATCTAGGCATATAGGAAATTCAAGTTCTAGGCATCTAGGAAATAAAAAATTAAGATCACAGAAATCTAGAAATATAGAAAATTAAATTTACAGAAAAGCCATGAAAAAAGAGTACTAAGATCATCAAAAACCTGCAGATGCAGTCACATAGTGACCTATGAATTTAAGAATACAAGAATCCAGAATCCTAGGAGTACAGCGACTCACACGGAAGTGTCCTCGATTTTCTCGCCGTAATAACCGGATTATATTGAATTTGCGATACCGATCAGTCCCGCAAGCAAGCAACGTTAACGTTAACGGTTCAAAGAAGTATCGCGAGCTGACCGAGATGCTCACTCGAATATCTGCCGAATACGCTAATGAAGTTTTAGAGCTCGCACGTTTCTCGCGTTTCCCCGCGGCACTCGTCAGACGGCAGACGTGGAATTAACGCTGAATTAATTCGCACTTTATCGCCTGTCCGAAGGCGAGCGACGATCGCTCGATGCATTTCCACGCCTGCTCTACCGTGTCAACGAGTATTATGGCACAGTAAAGCCTGACACGCTCTTCCCGCTTGTCTCCGTTGCTTTTCGCACGGGATAACTTATTGGGCAATGACCACCAGCCAATTTATTCGAGAAACCTTCAACGGTTCAGCAGGAACATCCTTACCGATGAACACGCCTCGCACGCGGAACCATTAACCCTTTTCGTTACGGCCGTCCGTACGGGAATGCGCTTCCGTATGCTTCTATTTTAGGTATACATTTTAATGTTTCTGTTATGGGTTATGTACTCAACGTATGTCTTTAAATTACTTCAAATGCTTCATTTTTGGATAAGATACAGATGGCCTGAATATTTTATGTAATACGGTACGTTGTTAGGTTAGGTTACGTGGTCGGTTAGGTTGAACGTGGCCATTTTGTTAAATGACATTCAGTAGAATGATTCATTTTTAGGCGATGTGTATGAGGAGCAGGTAGTTCACAAAGGGCCTGGATATTTTATATAATACGGTATGATGTTAGGTTAGGTTATGGAGTGTGGTAGGCTAGGTTGAACATGGCCATTCTGTTAAGTGATATTCAGCAGAATAACTAATTTTTAAGCAATGTTTATGAGTGACAGGTATTTCACAGATGGTCTGAATATTTTATGTAATATGGTACGTTGTTAGGTTAGGTTGAACGTGGCCATTTTGTTAAGTGACATTCAGTAGAATGATCAATTTTTGGGCAATCTGTACAAGAAGCAGGTATTTCACAAATGGCCTGAATTTTTTTATATAATACGGTACGTTAGGTTAGGTTACAGAGTGTGGTAGGTTAGGTTAGGTTCGACATAGACATTTTGTTAAATGGTTATGTTATTTTTTACCAAACTTATATTTCGAATAAATTGTCTTTCATTCTGTATATTTCATGTCATATACTAGATATGTCATATAGCACATATTTGTTCATTCATGCAAGACAACATGATATTCTTTTGTTACCTTTAATTGTCATCTTAAATCAATAAATTAATGTAATAATATTATATATTATTTAAACTGATATTGTCAAATATTATCAATTGCATAAATTAATATTGTTAACTATAATTTAATATTATAAGTTATAAATTAAATATGAATGATTATATATCACCCAACAATAATAACAAAAAGCAATAAATACTAATTACTGCAATAAATACAAATTTATATCAAATACTACACATTGCAATACAAATTATTAAAAACACGATTACTTAATTTTACAAAACAAATTCCCAACTTCTCTCATATATTAAATAGAATAATCATACTATTTAAAATATATACATTCTGTACATATATTTTTATAATTTTTACCGTAATACAACAAACTTTCTACACAACTATCAATTAACACCCAAATTAATTTTGCAAAATTTCAACGACACAATTTTCTAAAAGAAGAACCCATTTGCCCCCATTTTCCATAAGTTTTTAAGGTCATATATTAGGCTTTCGTCTCAAGTTGTTTCATACATTATTTAACAGTAATAATAATTTATGGTTCACATTTTATACACATGTTCAAGTTACACGAATATGAACTTTACGAATTGAGTTCACTCAAACAGGACTGTTTGCAAACTTTCACAACAGTGTCACAATTTTTATGGAACGTTGATAAAAATCATCCAGCAGGAATGACTGGCTGAGAGATGTTTCTTTCAATTATGACAATTCATAGTCCGTTAACGAGTTTCCATATGTGGTATTGACCATTTCTGTCTTCTCGTTCGAGTATTACTTTTCTATTCCATTTTAAGAATTTATGGTAATCGTTTTTGAGAAATTTGTGAATTCTTGAATTTATGGTTTTATGAATTTTTAATGTTTTAATTTGAAAACTTACAAATTTCCAATTTCTAAAATCTGAAAACTTGAAGTGTGGAAGATTAAAAAGTTAAAATTACTGAATTTGTAAATTTACAAATTGATAAACTTAAAAATTTATGAATTTAGTAACTTGAAGTTTATAAATGACAAGTTGAAATTTATAAACGTGAAACTTGAAATATGAAAATTTAGAAACTTGAAATTCGTGAATTTGGAAACTCGAAATTTATAAATGTAACAGGTTAAAATTTGTAAATATGAAAATTTAAAAACTTGAAATTTTTGAATTTGGAAACTTGAAATTTGTAAATGTGACAAGTTGAAATTTGTAAATGTGAATACTTGAAATTTGAAAATTTAGAAACTTGAAATTTGTGAATTTGAAAACTTGTGAAATTAAAATTTGTAAATATGAAAACTTGAAATTTGAAAATTTAGAAACTTGCAATTTGTGAATTTGAAATTCCCAAATGCTAAAATGCTAACATTTGTAAATTTGAAAAATTGAAACTTATAACTTTGCAAACTAAAATTTGCAAATCAGTAAATCTGAGAATCCCTAAATTTAAAATTACAAAATCTCTGTACCCACCTATACTCGAACACCACCAAACAATCAATATCCAATCAAGACAAAAATTAATTACATTTCACCTAACATTTCAAAATGAACTCTCACAAAAATCCTATCTTCCATCTAATCCTATCTTCTGATAAGCTACTCAAGTGAATCTAAATTCCTCTAAAATCTGATTAAACGATATTTCCGAAGAGTTCAATCCTTTCGTCCCCAAAAACCACGATCCCGAAATGTACGACAGTTGGACGATTAGCAGCCGCTTTAAATTACGTGCAAAGTAGACAATAATAGAACGAGAACACTAGCTGTACCTACGCAGCTTGCTGCGAGGTAAAAACATTTAACGCTTTTGCAATCGTGCTTCGACTAAACTCGACAGCAATGTAGTTTTGTCTAGTTTCAGCGAGAACCACATTGTTAACCTTTTGCGGTCCACTTATTCTACTCGTTGTAATTCAATTTGTCAATTGATGCAATTTCATTGAAACTGGTTTACCGGTAAAAATAACGTAGTACGAATTTCTAGGTGATGAATGAAAATCTGTTCATTCAATAAATTTCTACTATGATTTCATATTCGATGAAAATAAAAGCATAATTCTGAGTGAGAAATGCTTATTGGAATTTTAGGAAAATATGTTTAACTCGCTGTTTTAAAATGTGTTACAATTTTTATTATAAATTGCGTTAGAATATTTTAAAAGTAATTTTATAATTCAAGTAAGTTCATTTACTTTAAATTTTACTGTGAATTTAAAATTAAGTTAATTTGAAATATTAAGTTAAATTCAAAATTAAGTCAATTTAAGTTAACCTGGATTATATAAAGTTAAATTCATAATTAAGTTAATTTAAGTTCATTTGAAATATTAAATTAAATTCAAAATTAAATTAATTTAAGTTAACTTGAAATATTAAGTTAAATTCATAATTAAGTTAATTTAAGTTAACCTGAAATATTAAGTTAAATTCCAAAACTCAGTTAATTTAAGTTAATTTGAAATATTAAGTTAAACCCAAAATTGAATTAATTTATGTTACCCTGAAATGTCAAGTTAAATTCAAAATTAAATTAATTTGAGTTAACGTGAACCATTAAGTTAAACTCAAAATTGAGTTAATTTAAGTTATCCTGAAATATTATGTTAAACTCAAAATTGAATTAATATAAGTTAACCTGAAATGTCAAATTAAATTTAAAATTAAATCAATTTAAGTTGACAATCAATTTATTAAGTTCAATTTATAATTGCATAAATTTACGTTAACTTCACATTATGTTATACTTAAATCGAGTTAACTTAACTTCAAATTTTATGACAAATTTAGAATTGAATTAAGTTAACATCACATTTGAAGTTGAGTTAAATTAAGTTGACATCAAATTTTAAGAAAAATTAAGGATTTTGTGAACTTAAGTTAACTTGAAATTCAAACATAACTTGACCAACGTTAACTTAAACTGAAAGTCACGCTAACTTCAAATTTTAAAGAAAACTCAGAGTTTAGTTAACTTCTAACTTTAAGTTAAGATTAACATTGAGTTAACTTAAGTTAACTCCAAATATTAAATTAAGTTAACTCAATGTTAACTCTAAATATTAAGTTAAGTTATCTTAAGTTAACTCCAAGTATTAAGTTAAGTTAACTTGAGTTAATTTCAAACTTTCGAACAGACATTAAAATTGAATTATTTTGAGTTAATTTTAAGTTTTACGTAAATTTTAAATTGACATTAATTAACTTTAAATTTGAAGTGATTTTTAATTTCAATGAACTTGAGGTAACATAAAACCTTAAGTAAACTATAAATTAAGTTGACTTAAGTTAACATAAAATTTTTAATTTCATCTGTTTTATCGAATATTCTGGGTCTATTTTTAAATTAATTTGTGTTGAAATTTGGATGAGAACACTTAATTATTAATACACAAATTGTGTATTAACAATGTGTAAAGATAGAAATATAAAAAAAAATAAAAATATATAAAATGTAATAATAATTTCGTGTTTCAAAAATATTAAATATTATAAAATTCTAAAATATCATCAATACTATATACTTTTTCCCCAAATATATTGCTGCCGTCAATTTTTCTCTCCTGAAATCTGAAAAATTTTTCGAGCGTTCGATAATAGATGGGAGACTTAACAACATTCTTTCTAGACTAAAATTAAGCAACGACCAGTTGAATGAGCGTTCAAAAATAAACATCTTCATCTAAAATGATATTCATTTTCCGAGTAGTACAATCCTTTACCAAGAAACATCAAACCACTCGCAGAATCGGCATTACGAAATTATGTACGGAATTTCAAGGAACCGAGTAATCGTATTTATTGAAAATGTTAAGTAACAAATATACTCGATCTTCGATTTCACGAAACGCGCGTAAATATTCAGCGAAGCTCCTTCACCGAACTTCTTCTGGACAGCTTGCAGTTGCTAAAATAAACGATGCGAACGAAAATAAGTATTCCGTTCTATCCGTTACGTTTCGAACGGAAACTCGTAAACGAGAGAACGAGTCCGAATCGAATCGTCGCGTCGATTCGATTCGATTCGATTAATGAGACTCACAATGCTCGCAATCGCGATCGTTACGCGTTCGCGATAGACTCAAAAGGTGTCACACTTTGCGCTAAACGCGATAAATAAACAATTCGATTGTTCGATTGTTCTCGTTGTTTACGTAACGAGAATCGAGGTAGCGTAACAATCGAACACACCTCGATACGTGTTACGTCAACTCCATTGTCGTTCAAACTTTAATTATTATTATTTCTGAGTTATTAGAACCACTTTTAATAACGTTTATCAAAATTTATATATTAGAATATATCGATTTTGTGTAGATATCTTTTAAAACTGAGTTTTCTTGCGATACAAATTTATTATGCAATACGATGTTTGACAGATTTCATGTGGATTCTGTTTTATGTTGGAAGCTTCGAATGTACTGTTTATTTTACTTACGCAATTTTATCCAGTTTTATTTTTGAAATTTTATGTGGTTTTTGAATAAATTTTTTTTTTATAATTTTGTTGTTTTTGATAGATGTATTATTCTTAATAAATCAATTATTTTTAATAAATCATTTATTTTTAACAAATCAATTATTTTCTACGAATAAATTATTTTCATCAAATCACTTATTTTGAATAAATCAACTATTTTCGATAAATTACTTCTTTTTAACAAATCGCTTATTTTGAATAAATCAACTATTTTCAATAAATCACTTATTTTCAACAAATCACTTATATTGAATACATCAATTGTTTTCATCAAAATAACTATTTTTAACAAATCACTTATTTTGAACAAATCAATTATTTTCAACGAATTAATTATTTTCATCAAATCACTTATTTCGAATAAATCAACTATTTCAACAAACCAATTGTATTTAACAAATAAATTATTCTTAATGAATAAATAATACTCTGTGACAACGATTAGAAGCCACAGATAATTATCACATCCAAAATTGCTTATTATCAGCTAAGATGAATATTAAAACCGCGAAGTTATTTCGTATCTCTACTAAAATTACTTTGAAATTGTTTTTAAGTACGGTAGGAAGCAATTAGGTATCTCGTATAAATAATGTACGTAAATTATCTTCACGAATCAGTGAATCTTAAGATAGAAATCATTATAAAGTCTGAAATTACTGCTCGCTGTGATACTAAGGATGGAAAGCAATTCTGTGTCTTGCGTATAGTTACTGAGAAATTATATCGAAGCAAGGTAGAAATAATTGCATACTTTATAAGTAAATATCGTACATATGTAAATTAGTTTCACGAATCAGTGAACAGACGGACAGGAATAATGTAAGGAATTATAAAGTAAAGTACTTTGAAATTTAGAAGTACGAAATCAAACGAAATAATTATTCGTTGATTGTTACAATTATTGTTTCATTAAATTTTACGAAATTTCACACTTCGTGCAAATGTTGATAATAAATAAATTATAAGATTAGACAAATCATATCATTTCTTATTTCTTATTATAGTACTTCTATAAATAATTTATTACAAATAATATATTTTTATTAAATTTTCCTTAACTTATATTTATTTATTTTTTAGAAAAATTTCCGAAATTTTAATTATATAAATTTTTTAAATAATTGAACGTTATAGGGTGTTCAAAAAATTTATGGAATTGTCACAACCCCATAATTTTAATAAAACATACAATTATGTATTGTAAATAATTTATTACAAATAATATATCATATTTTTATCAAATAATTTTCCTTAACTTAATTATACTAGTATTATAAAGTGTTTAAAAAATGTATGAAATTATCAAATAATCTTAATAAAACACAATTATTAAAAGCTGTGTGAATCGGGTCATGAGAACAAATACCGTCCAGCAGAAAAATATCTTGTTTGCAATAATAACAAGAGCATTGATTGATAATCGTGATACAAGTTCTCGAACAAAACAGTAATATAAATTCATAGAAGATAACAGCTAATGGAGTTGCATGGTCCGAAGTGTTTTTAAAGCACCTCAGCAAATGTACTCATTTCTCATGGGACATTTATTAAACATATCGATGGTCGTTCATAATTAATAGTAACATTAAGAAACGGTGGATCGAGCGCAGGTTTTCAATTAAAATGATAACAAATCGTCTCTGTGCGAATCGATGATGCCTATTAACCACTTTTACTGTACGCTATATGAAAAAAGTATTTACTCTTATTTTCTCATGACAATCGCTCTCAATTATAGCGACAATTAATATTAAATTATTTTTAATTTTGGAGAAACGGTCTCTAATTAAAATATGAAGATTGATTTATGAGAATAATACAACAGATTTCTTTATTTTAGAAAATAATATTGTATGTTTGTCAGAGTGAAAGAATTTTGGTTATTTATTTTAATTGCGAATAAAATTTTCTGAGTACGTAAAATAATATTATTTTTTAGAAAGATAAGTAAAATGATATGATCTTTGAGAATCTTATAAAATTTTATATAAAGCATAAATGAATGATCAATCATTTAATGAATGATACTTTATAGTAATTTCGAATGAAGAAATTACTGTAATACACACAATTAATCCGTGCACAAAATGAAAAAGAACTAATTATAAATAGAACGTCATTTGAATAAATCCCTTAAAAATGAAAGACCATATTATTACCACAAAATTATCGTTCAAGATTACATAGCCGTCAAACTTCTCATAAATGAAAAATTTGCATTCATTTCTAAACCGTCTTAGATTTATGTAAAACTATGCACACAAATCGTTAGTTATTGGCACCGAACGCGAGTAATTGACATGCATTATTTTAGTTGTTTGCACGTTGCATATTATTAGCATTCTCTCATACATAACGAACAAAAAGAAAGTAAGACAGTGGCTATAATTTTCTTATATCTTCGATCTTATCAATTAGATTTATAATTTATAAGACCAAAGATATAATTTGAATTAAAATAAGTGTCATAAGATTGAAGATATAATATGTACTAAAAGCGTAATTTATAAAACTGAAGATGTAATTTCCAATTCTAGTAAATATAAATCAGATTGATGATATCGTTTACAATTTTAATAAATATAACTTACAAGATTAAAGATATGTTCTCATAATTTATTACTCTTGTAGCGTAATTTATAAAAATACTGAAGATCTAATCAGTGGCTGCTATCAGGTCTTTCAGAACACCTTGAAGAGTTTGATACTAAAACCAAAGCGTTGCTGCACCAGTTTCTTGTTACAATTAAGTTTTAATGCGAGTTACATAATTCTCTTTCTGAAACCTGCATCGACTTTCATTAAAAAATATAAATTAGATTCATGACATCATTTATAATTATGATGAGTACAATTCGTAAGATCAAACATATAATGCATTACTCTCATAAATTAAATTTATAATTCTTACAGAAAGAATTTATTAAAACGAGATATAGTTAATAGCTGCTTTAAGTTTTCAGAATTTGAAGAGTTTGAAAACTATCAAACTAAATGGCTAGACAAGTTATCACAAGTTACACAATTAACTCTTTCTGAAAGCTGCATCGACTTTCATTAAAAAATATAAATTAGATTCATGACATCATTTATAATTATGATGAGTACAATTCGTAAGATCAAACATATAACGCATTACTCTCATAAATGGAATTTATAATTGTCATAGAAGAAATTTATAAAGAAAGGAATATAGTATACTTAGGTTTTCAGAACTCTATAAAGAGTTTGAAAACTATCAAACTAAATGGCTACACAAGTTATCACAAGTTACACAATCAACTCTTTCTAAAACCTGCATCGACTTTCATTAAAAAATATAAATTAGATTCATGACATCATTTATAATTATGATGAGTACAATTCACAAGATCAAACATATAATGCATTACTTTCATAAATGGAATTTATAATTCTCATAGAAGAAATTTATAAAAAAAGGAATATAGTCAGTGATTGCTTAGGTCATTAGAACTTCATGAAGAGTTTGAAAACCACCAAACTAAATAGTTACACAAGTAATAACGAATAAAGTATTTCAGAAATCTGAAGATAACGTACCAATTTCTGCCTCTTAATTTAATTTAAAATGAATTTAAATTTGAATGAAATGTTTTAATTTGAAATGAAGTATAATACGCGGGTTAATAAAATGAAACTTACCAGTCGCAGACTGCGTTTGCAGCAAAAGTCCAATGAGGGAGACCAGGACGTAGGTGTTGTACCGGGGTGCCACGATACCCCGTCGCAGGGTCGTCATCTCAGGCGGCCCCCGCCAGGTGCCCCCTTGGCCTGCTGCCGCCCCTGCGACCGCCTTCGGCAGCTTTGGCTTCTTGACTTCCGCCTTCGCTCCGGCCAGCTCCACGCCTCGTAGTCCTCGTGCTTCACATCTCATCTGCCACGGTGGTGTCTACTGTGTCCCCGAAAAGCGACCCGTCTCCCCAGGACGGATAATCACTAGGAAGCTGTCGCTTCTTCAACGCTTCCTCCTCCCCGTCTTCGTCGTCCAGCTCGTCATTTAACGCACCGTCCGCTGCAAAATCGTCCGTTTTCGATCGTTTACGCGCGCGATCCAGCTGGTGCTGGCTCCGTTCGAGTCGACCTGATTCGTAACAATGACACGCGATCGAGCGACGACCGAGCGGACCCGTTTCTCCGTTTGTTTTTATCCTCCCTCCCGTCCCATCTGCCTATGCGTGCCACGCGAACGTTCGAGTCACCTAAACGAATCGGTAACGAGGTGTCACCTCGAGGAGCACAGTCGGAGAACTCGAAATGGTCACAAATCGGTAACGCGGAGTAGGTTCGATTTTATCCGTCCGGTGCACGCGGCTCTCCGGCGAGAAACTGCGCGAGGCTGAAGGGAGCACGCGACGAGAGACAGGGCCCGGTGCAGAGCGGATCACGTGTTCGGCGAAGGAAACTCACTGAACATCTCACACCATCCACGGGGAAGAGCACGGTGGCTGCGATGGAAGGGAACCGGCGTGGAAGCGGAACGATCGATTCGAAACACCTGTAGAAGAGCGACGTGTCCCGGTCACGGTGCACCACGAGATAGCTTCCTGGGAGCTGTGTCCGGCGTGCTCGGTCACGCGTGTCCCGGCCCGTGTGATCGGCTCGCGATCGAACAGCACAAGAAGGCACACCACCCGCGTACCATCCTCGGTCTCTGGATCGGCGCGACACGTGGACAAGGATGCGTAGCAAGGAAGCTCGCGGGCGGCGAACGGAGCCGGCTCCCTCGACCTGCCTCACTCGCGGGTCCTCGTCGATCGTCCGGCGAGGAGTGACCGGTGTGTGTACTCCGCTCGATTTCCTCGCCGATGCAACCGACCGGTTCGCTCGCCTCGTAACCTCTCTCGATCGTTAGCTTTAGGTGGTCGTTCGAATTGTTCCGCGTCGAGAAGGAGGCGCGCGGATTCGTCGGATGGAAACCAAGCGCGCACGAGGCCGCCCGGCAGACTGAGAGTAGCAGTCGACAGTCGGCAGGCAGCAGCAGCAGCAGCAGCAGCAGCTAGCAGCAGCAGCTAGCAGCAGCAGCAGCTAGCAGCAGCGGTACAAGGCGGAACGTTTGCCCGGTGTGCCGAGCGAAGCTCTGCAAAAGCGGTCTGCACACGCGGCCGCGCTGCGTTATGCTGTCCCCACTTCCCTTGTTGAAGCGCGCGATCGCGGCTGCGGCTGCGGCAGCGGCTCGCCTATCTGCCCTTATGCCTCTATGCCTTGTGCCTGCCTCTATGTCTGCCTGTTTGTCCGCCTGCCTGTCTCATGCATGCATGCATGCATGCATGCATGCATGTTCGTCTCCTTCTCCTCCTACTTCTCCGCCTTCTCCTCCTTCGCCGGCCTTTTCCTACTCCACGAGCGTTCTTGCGTCCTCCTGCCCTTCACCGGCCCCGAGCACCCACCTTCCTTCCTTCCTTCTCGCGTTCTTTTGACTCTCCGCGAGCTCCTCCTACGCCTTTCTCTCCTCTTTCTTTAGCCGAAGAGCGCTGATCTTCGTCCTTCTGCCAGCTTCTTTTTTTCGACGCGCCAACGAGATGAACCCCCTTTGTCGGGATATCGGGATGCCGATACCCTTTCGTTTACTTCCGGTATTTCGTTCCCCGAGGAAACCGTGCACCACGCGCTCCGATATTTTTCCACTGCTTCGAGATATTTAAAACCGCTTTTTTAACGATTTTCATTTTACGAATTTTGAGATTAGAGGAACGTCATTGATTCGTTAAGAGTAATGTAGTTAAGATGGATTTTTTCGCGGTGTAGGATACCCACTTATCGAGATTCCTCGAGGTGATTTAAATGGAGCCTGCTTCCGAGTGTAACGCGGCGATGACATGTTTCGCGATATTTATAGCGGAGCTGTTTCGGCTTGTTTCGGATGCATACATCTTGTTAGGTTGCCGGTGAGATAGGAATGGGGTCTCTTTGTTCGCTGAGAACTTTTTACCCAAAGTTTTGGTACCAATTTCGATCATTAGGGAAGCAGAGGTAATTTGATTGAAACTTCGAACGTAACGCGACGAACACTATTTTTAATGTGGAACTTCGATCAGCTGTAAACACGGGAAAAGAAACTGCGTGCTAGGAAGTGTAGAAGATTTCACTTTGATACTTCTTTTCGTTTTCAATTTATTTTCAAAAAATTGGAAGCTTGTCAATACCGGTTGTAGCTTGTTTTCATTGTAGACTCTTTCTTTTTTGTGGTCTCTGTTTGTGGATTTTGATTCACGGTTGATTCAACTGCTACTTTTTATTGGAGTACTCCAAAGATCAATTTATATCAAGTTCGAAAACAAGATTGCAATTTGTTTCTTTTCCGACTTTTTTATTTTTTGAAATGCTGGAATCGTTTATTACTCTTTTGCAGCTTCATAAATTTTTAACGAAAAGAAATTCAAGATGAAAATTGTTTGTTTAAAATAATCGAACCGCAAATTAATTTAAAAATAAATATATATTTGGACTAAAAAGAGAAAATTAGGTTTGTAATATAACATGTTTTATTTTATAGAAAAACAGAAATGAAGAACATAATAAATATCAAGTAAAATCTAACCTAATGAAGAAATTAAAATAGTTTTGATTTGAGTGTTTATTTTAATTTTGATGTTATAACAAATATGCTTAAAGTGTACATAAATAAGCAGCTCATTTGCATACAAAATTATGTCACAATTTTGATTTAGTGCTTTATTATTTTGTACATTTTAAAATAACTAATAAAACTCTACTATAAAATTTTAAGAATATAAAAATTTACATAATATACAACATGCACATATAAAAATAATACGTATGTATGTAACAATCTGAAGTCATATGAATTTACTGTATGTTATTGTATAGAATAAGTAAGTGATCAGTTTTGAACAGCTTATCCAATTAATTTTGAATACTTAATTTTGTGAATTTATTTGAAAAATTATTAGCTTCTGTATTTTTACAAAATATATTTACCAAAATTTCCAAAATTGTAAAAATGAAAAATTTGTTATACTTCCGCAAAATATATTTACAAAAATATTTCTATAAATAAAAACGCAGACAATAAGCATACAAACATAAATTAAATTTATTTTAAAAATAAATTACATAAGAACGTGCCGTACTAAATATATCAATTTTCACTGCGGCAGTTAATGGATTAATCAAAATGAATGACAGACACAACAAAATGCAAGATACAGAGTAGCGAAAGCAAGATACGTAAAAGGAAATCACGTTACGATATAGGGACGGGGTACAATATCCCTCGGTGTCTCGCCCTTTTCGAAGGGTTAACGCTTACCGAGCACCCTTAAACAGCGAGCAGACTACGCGAGCTTTACGAGGCAGACAGGACATGAATTTCCTTTACGGGATAGGGTTCTTTCTTTCGCTCGATCGCGAATACACTATTTCCTATTCAATTTCTGCAACTGTTCCAATTATCGAAACTTTGCAAAAGTTACCAATGTTATCAAGTTTTCACAAATATGTGAATTATTTGAATTTTAATTCATTTCAACCCTCTATAATTGGAAGCTCTTTAGTCATAAAGAATTCATGATTCTTCTTCAAAATTCAACTTTGTTTCAATAATTTTTATTTTAATGAAAAAGGATTGAAAAATTTTATATTGATTTTTGGTGACAGAAAAAATCGACTTTTTTATTTCGTTTCGTGAGAATATTTTTAAGAAATACTTGGAATGTTTAAAAAAGTATGTTTTGTTTTCTACTAAATTAGAATAGAAAATTCTTCAAAATATTTATTATAGTAAAGCTGTTTTTATATAAAAAAATTGTATTCTCCAATAAAATTGTTTAATAATCAAAAGTTGTACTGAGTAATAAAATTTCAAAAATATCAAATACTATACTGTATAATAAATTAATTTTAAAAATTCTACTGCATAACAAAATAATTTTACCAAACAAAAACTGCATAATGAAATAATTTTACAGCTTGAAAACTTTATTATATAACAAATTAATTTCAAAGTTCAAAAACCTTATTATACAATAAAATAATTCTAAGGATCCAAAGTTCCAGTAACAAATTAATTTTACAGTTCAAAAATCCTAATATGCAACAAATAGATTTTCCTAAAAAATTCTATTGTATAAAAAAATAATTTCAATGATTCTACGCAAAAAATAATTTCAAAAATCCTACATAAAGAATAATTTCAAAGATCCTACATAAAAAAATAATTTCAAAGATCCTATATAAAAAATAATTTCAATGATCCTAAAACAAATAATCATTGATCGTACATAAAAAAATAGTCTGAAGAATTACACTACATAAAATAATGGAGGATGAGGTGTGTTCTCAGTAATTCACTCACACAAACCGTATCCCACTCTCGTCACCAAATTCGTGGTATAACCATGGGACAGTTTGAAGAACACCTATCTCCCTCGTTAACAGACGGTACGCGTTCCCTCGCGTGGGTCTATTAAGCGGGGACTACACCCCGTGGACATGCACCACGTGATCGTTACAAGGGAGGCGACACACGCGCGTAAAAATTCTGGTACCACCATCGACGAGGGGGTATCACAGACCGAGGTAAATAACCAAAACACAACGGAGACGTGCGGACCGCAGTCTGAAGAGGGTGCACCCACGCCTGAAGAGGGTGCAACACCGTTTCTCGCCTCCGTCCCGGTGGCAAAGTGCAATAGTAATTGGTGGATGCACCGGTGGCACGTCTCTCTTTTATACCGGGCTGCCACGAGAAAACGGTACCGCCCCCTTGGCCACGTGACGATACCTTTGCAGCTGGACCTACCACGCGCTTCTTGCAGCGCATCCCCTTCAAACGGTGCAACCACACCACCCCCACTACGATTCTACACCCTTCCTTCCTTCCTTCCTTTCTCCGTTTCCTGCTTCCGTTTCTGCATGCGACCCCGCGATGCACATCGTTGACAACGTTTAGTAAATGAGAGGGTGGGAGCTAGGAGATAAGTTTTGGGAGGGGTGAAGTCGCACAGAAATCGGAACATGGATCCTGTATAGCTTCGACTTTTATCTAGTCATTGCTGTGAGAGGAACATTCATACTATTTTTTGGGGGTGGTAAAATAAGGGTGGTTAGCTGAAAATTTTTGGAAGTGGATAATTTTTAATCTCCTAATTTGTATTTATTTGGTAATTGAATTCATTCAAAGAAAATGTATAAAACTTCAGTCTGTAAATTTGTAAATGAAAAACCCCACAAATTTGAAAACTTCAGCACAAAAATTCTAAAATTAAAAATTTCGAAAATATCTAAATTTGAAGGTTTGCAAATTACAAACTATAAATTCCTAAATGAACCTTGGATCTTGAATCTAGGATATGACGAAACAATTTAATTTCCAAATTTGCGACATGAGATAAAAAAGTGCTAGTCAGAGATTCAACCATCATCAAATCGCTCACAAGGTATAATTATAAAAGCAATTACGTTCTGACGATTTTGTTGCAAATGAAAGGAGGTAGGAATCCTCGTACATCCGTAGCTATCAGGCCAGCTGTAGCACAAGTTATTAATGATCCGGTGGTTTAATTAGGCACAGAATATCAAGAACGTCCAAAGATTATCTACCAAGTTGTTGCAGGAAGTATGTACACGCATAGTTCCAAGAGAAGAGATTGAATCTGCGAGTAAATTGCTTTCTTTTCAACGTGAAAATATTCCAATGGGACGTATAAATAAGGATAAGATAGAACGTAGACGATGTCACAAAGTTGCAATAGAAGGTAAACACAGTTGAACGAACCCATCATTTTAATGCAGAATACAATGAAATTCTCGCAACTCGAACTGAACTTCCGCCAAGACTATCTGTCTTTTATAGCGGAACTCAAGAAATCTCAATACGATTCTATCCCTTTGCTTCTTTCTCTTCGGCGTTCCTGCATTCTTCGGGAAGAATGCGTCGCTGAAAAGGAAAACAAACTCTTCTTTCGAATTTTATCGTCTAGACGTACTCTTCCGCTTAATTCACGATGAATACTTTTATCGTATTACGCGTTTTAAATAAATTATGTCTAATGCAAATATTAGCAACAATTACCAACGATATAAATTTCATGTAGAATTTGGTGTTTTGTTCTTTGATTGAAGGTTGATGGTTCAATAATTAATTATTTGTGGTAATTCGATATAGGTATTTTGATGTTGGACGCAGTAGTGAATTTTCAGGACTATTGGAATTAGAATGGTTAGATTATTAGAGCATCTTATATAATTTTAAGTTTTTAATTTATTGACATTGCAGTGTGTAGTTTTCTTACTTTTGAGGAGACGCATTTCTCAATTCTTATAACAGATGGATTTTTATTAGAATAATTTATTTTGAGGTAGACTCTATGATATTGCAAATTTGTTACATTGTGAGGCATGAAAAATTACTGTAATTACGAAAAAATTAAAAATATATTTAAGAATTGAGATAATTATGAAATTTGCAGATTTCTAACTCTTCGTGTCTCTAAATTTAAAGATTTATAATTTCACATATTCTCAAATTCTCAAACTTTTAAACTGTCAAACTTACAAACTCCCAAACTATCAAACTCTCAAACTTTCAAATTTTCAAACACTCAAACTCTCAAACTCTCAAAGTTCTAATTTCCCAAATTTCCAAAATCTCAAAGGTCTCAAACTCTCACGCTCTCAAATTCTCAAACATCCAAAGTCATGAATGTCAAAGCATTCAAACACCTATTACCTAAATCACCAAATATCCACTCTTCCAAAATCCCAAAATTTCAACCACCAAAAAATCCAAAAACAAACCACAAAAAAATCCCCAAAGTCCTACAAAACATTTCCTCCAAAATATCTTATCAACTCACAAAAATAACCAATCTAAACTCCACTATTTTGTCTTAGAGATCCATGTTCCTCAAATGCAGTATCACTACCCATCACATATCAAAATCGAATCCGTATCCCCGAATTCGAGTCGCGAAAGTGTTTCGAAACGGAAGGACGTCGAAGAGCAAACAAATCGTGTGCGGTTGTGGTCGATTCAGGGGTTCGATAGAATCGCGACAGGTGGTGAACATCTCGATAGTTCGGTGGTCACTGTCGATCGTTGAAGAATAGAACGAGCCAGGCGAAGGTCAGCTGTGCGACCGGATGCAGCGGCCTAGTCTCGTTCTGACAATTTTTTGTTTTCGTTTGCTCGTTCATTTTTTTTATGTCGTTTTCCTTTGTGCATCCTCGCCTTTACGCCGCGCGATTCTGATACGCTTCAACGAAGCCGGTTAACCGTCTGCTCTGTCGGACAGCAGGGAAATCCAGGCCGTTTCTGTTGCTCCTTCGAAACGAAACTACCGATACCGAGGTCGCCGGATGCAACGACTTTGTAACGAACTTATATTCGGTTTGTCCGACGTTTCAAACTCGGCTACCGCGAATTGCGGGATCCCGGACATATTTGTTACGCCTCCGTTTTTACGATTTCACGGTGGGTTCGCGTACGACTTTGTTGCCTTTGTCCTCTACCGATCCTTGGATCTGCGTTCGAGATGTGCAGACACGTCGAGAACGGTGCTCCATAATATTATTTTTGTGAGAGGGACTGGAAATTTAAAAATTGATAAATCCTACTTTAATCAGTAATTTAATCGGTAACTCCATAATTTCAAAGAGTGATAACGTAAAATTAAAAAAATAAAAAAATCGAGAAATGCATCTTACGTTTTTCCTTTGCATCCTTTATTACCGCAAGATCCACAATCACCCAACATTTGCAATACTTCAAAAGCTGCCGTTCTCCATAAATTCTGAGTAATCAAAGTCGTTATCAATCATTATCATTGCGGATCTCTTTCTCCGTGAAACTGAAATGCAGAGTGTATGCCATAAAGTAGATCGTTGTTTCGATTTCGATGTCTTGCATCCAATCGATTCACTATTTTCGCCGCACCCTGTATATATCGTAATGCACCGATCAGCGCCAGGAGCGTCTCAGAGATCGTAAGGTTCGAATTACAGGAACGATCGTATTCTTTGTAACTTTGTATCTTTTGTGGCAGCTTGATTCTCCAATTATTCTTGCCCTCGGCGCAATTCGTGCGGTTCCACTCTTCTTTCATTACCCGCTTCTTAGAAACTGGAGAAAGTGTTACGCGTTTCAGACGATCATCCTCCGTGTTTCTTGATGAAACTTGTTACTCCTTTTTGCGGTGTGAGTTCCATCAATGCTTAACCCTTCTGCACCGTTCAAATCCTTTTACATTTGTATCAGTCGGTTCATACACAGGGTGCTCCTCAAGAAGGAATGATTCTTTCATTCATCAATTTTTCAATTTTTCAATTTTTCAGTTTTTCAATTTTTCAATTTTCCAATTTTAAAGGTTTTTCAATTTTTCAATTTTTCAGTTTTTTAATTTTTCAATTTTTCAATTTTGCTATTTCTCAACTTTTCAATTTTTCAATTTTGAGGGTTTTTCAATTTTTCAATTTTGAGGGTTTTTCAATTTTTCAATTTTGAGGGTTTTTCAATTTTTCAATTTTTCAATTTTGAGGGTTTTTCAGTTTTTCAATTTTTTAATTTTTCAATTTTGTGGGTTTTTCAATTTTTCAATTTTTCAATTTTTCAATTATTCAATTTTTGAATTCTTCGATTCTTCACTTTTTCAATTCTCCAATTACTCAATTCCTCAATTATTCCATACTTTAATTCTTCGACGTTCCAATATTTCGAATTTAATTCTTTAATTCTTTAGTGTTTCTGATTTCAATTTTATACATTTTCAGTTCATTAGGTCATCAATTCCTTAATTTCTGAAGATTGTCAACTCCTTACTCTGAAAGCAAAACAATTTGTCAATTTGTCAATACATCTATTCTTTACTTTTTCAGATTTCTATTTTATACATTTTCAGTTCACCAGGTCATCAATTCCTTAATTTGTAAAGATTGTCAACTCGTTACTTTGAAAGTCCAACAACTCCTCAGTTTGTCAATACATCTATTCTTTAGTTTTTCAGATTTCAATTTTATACAATTTCAATTCATCAGGTCATCAATTCCTTAATTTCTGAAGATTGTCAACTCCTTACTCTTAAAGTCAAATAATTCATCAGTTTGTCAATCCATCAATTCATACATATTTAAAAAAATTCAATCTTAAATTTTTCAATTTACAAAACGATCAATATTTCAACTTTCTCAATTGTTTAAATAATTCGAACATAAATTTTTCATTTTGCCAAAAGCTCAACCAATCGTCCAGATTTTCAATTTTTTAAATTCTAAAACTCCAAGTTACAAAATAACCATGTTCTCATATATTCGCCTACAGTACAAACTACCCAAGCAACATTCTCAGAGTTGAATTTCAAGCACCACTGGAAACGCACAGATACAGATATCGTCGCTCAGCAATTACAAGAAAGTTATAGATTTTTCCCGGCAATAAAGTTATTTGAATGCACGCTCCTCTAATTACTTCCCGGCTGTGTATCATTAGGCCGTCGAGTAGTAGAGTGGACTTAGGTGTTATTAAGGCGAGGCCAGCGAGGAATTCAGTGGCCGGTCCGTATGATCGAACGAACACCTGTACGATCGACGGAACCATTATACCGTGCAAGTGGCAACGCTTCCACGGAGACAGGAAGCGGCCACGAAGCGTTCTGCCGCTGTTCCAGCCGGCGAAGAGAGATCATCGACTTCTCTCGCGAGTGAATCTAGTCTGTATATGGTCGGGCCCAGTCCGTCTGGCCGGCGTCCAGTCAATGGACGTGATTCACTGTTCGCCGACAGAACCTGAGGTAGACGGATGGACGAGCGTGGAGAACAAGCGACCAAGAACAGCCGCGAACCGGACAATCGCCGACAATTCTAGGACCTTTGTTAACGCGCTCGCTGTTACACTGAAACACCTGATAATTTTACACAATATTTTCTTATATTCTCTATTTATTATTCTAAGTCGGGATGAGTATTAGATTCATAATAATATAGGTGGACTAGTATGAAAATTTAAGCAAGTCATGCAGGTGATTCAGCATATAGGTGACTGGTACATATGTGTGCGTATGGTGACATGCCAATTAAACTGATAATCATTTCAAATAATTAAGACGAGTATTTTCAATGAAAACACAAGTTCTTAATAATATAGGTGACGTATTAATATGACACTTTTTGTCTACATATGAATGACGCGATGTGCATATGTGTGACGAAGTACATGTGCGTACATATGGGTGACGTGGCAATTAAACTGATAATCATTTCAAATAATTAACACGAGTATTTTCAATGAAAACACAAGTTGTTAATAATATAGGTGACGTGTTAATATGATACTTTGTATCATCATATGGATGACGCGACATATGGGTGCATGTGTGTGCATATGGGTGATAATTAAACTGATAATCACTTCAAATAATTAATACGAGTATTTTTAATGAAAACACAAATTCTTAATAATATAGGTGACGTATTAATATGATACTTTATGTCCTCATATGGGTGCATATGTGTGACGGGGTACATGTATGTGCATATGAGTAATACGACAATTAAATTGTTAATCACTTAAAATAACTAGTATGAGCACTTTCAATGAAAGCATACAAATTCTTAATAACATAGGTGACATATCAATATGACACTTTCTATCCACATAACTATGACGTCACATGGGTGATAGGGTACATATGTGTGCATATGCAATCAAACTTAATTACTTCAAATAATGAATACAAGTATTTTTAATCAACGCATACAAATTCTTAACATATGCGGAAGAGTTAGACATTGTTACTCATATGTGTATTGTTACCCATATGTGTAAATTGTTACTAACATGGTATTCACATATGTGGCACATTTTTCAATTGATCAAAACGCGAACCCTTAAATATCAAATACTAATAAAAATAAACCTTGCAAGCTCTTAACCTTAATGAACTTTCAAAATAAACGAATGAGATGAAATTATTATTAAAAGTAGCAGGTCCGAAGAGAGCAATCGTTCGAAAGTAACCGTTCGTGTTAGCGAGGTACACGGCTCGTGTTTATTGGATTCCCTCGGCGCGTTCTTGTGGCCGCGTTTCTTGCGATTTTCTGTCGTCGATCGAGAGTTCTCGAGGCTGATGCGACAGCCAAACGGCGCTCCATTCATACCTGGCACCGTCTGGCTGGATTCTGTATATGGCAGCCAGCCGGTCTGTCAATCTGCGCGAAACTGGAAAAACTCGACGAGTTGGAACGAGACCGACCCGTACGACCGACGATTTAGGTGTTCGTCGAAAAAAGGATAGACGAATCAAGGTGAAATTGATTTTCGGCGATCCCGATAGCGCTGAACATATAAGGTAATGCGATCCTCGACACGCGATACCTGTTTAGAAGACTTGGCTAAAATCATCTTCGACATCATAACTGTTAGAAACTTCAACCTATAGACTCTCTACTTTTTAAAACCATAACATATAATAACAAGCTAAGAAATAAACAATTATTTAGTCCGGAAGTTTCAGTATTAAATTATAGTCGTTTCAGAGAAGTCAATCATCTGCTGCATAAGAAGTAAATAAAGTTTAAGTTAGTTACAGAGTACCTTTTTGCGAACGGACGAATTTATACTTTAGTTCGATACGAAACAAGGTTATTTACTGAAAATTATTTTTGAACTGTGAAAACGTTGACAGTCATGTTAATCCTATAAGATATACGCTGATAATATTACATCGTATAAGAATATGATACAGGTCTTTACATTTGCATATTTTATTGATGTTGATTGAAACTGAACACTTTATATTCATGTTATATTTTTCCCGTCTTTTTCGAGTATTCGAGAATGTAAAGGTGGGTGGTATCGATTAAATGATAATTTTTTATTGATTATTTAGTTTTATTTGCGTTTGGTTTATTGTACGAAATATTTGAATCAAGTGGATTATTTAAAGATCATTTTCGTGTATCTGTACAATTTTTCAATTTTTCAAAACTATAGTTTTTCAATTTTTCAATTTTACTTGTAACAATTTATAAGTTGTAACAGTAATATAATTTGCAGGTAGAAACTTAACGTTTTTAACTAATTTATTTTAAGTTGCAAAATTAGCTGAGGTATTCTTGAAATCTATGTCGATTTTTACTCAGGTAAAGAATGAACTGTATATCAATTTATGCCACATAGTTAATTTGTCTGCTGACACTGTGAATTTTAAGTGTCCATGGTACTTAGGTTGAGTTAATTTAACAACGGTGTCGATTTCGTGGTTCTTCCAACTCACACTCTCGCGTTACAAGATTCCTTTTTTTCCTTCACCGAAAATGAAACGTCAAATGAACCGAAAATTTATCGCCCAATCTCGACTTATTATCACGTTCTTTTTTTCGCTCTTACACCAAGAATTTTGCCGTGCGCCGTATATCCATAATTCGAACGCAAATTCCGTTTCCTTCTCCCTTATCGCATTCGTTCCTCTTATTTTTGCGGGGTATACAGACCGTGGCCCATAAAGATGCTCGATAATGTTGCTCTTGAAACATAGTACCGAAGATCGCGCGTTGCAATCGCACAATAAACAATGTTTCATAACGGCAAAGAAATAACAACAGCAGCCTCCTTGCGAGCGTTTATCGTAAAATCCTTTCGCGGCTCTGTAATCTTCCCGAGAGAGCAGCTTCCAAGAATTATCGCGAGGGAGAAACCGCAAGATTCATGATTATATTCGCGAGGAAATTAACCTTCAGCCCCGTGATTCGACCGGTGATTTCAATCCGACGAAAGCAACGGTGTGAAAAGGTTTAACTGGATACCGAGTCTATGAATCGGTGGATGAGGTCAAACTCGTCGTCAGACGTACTGATATTTATTTGGCGAAATTACGCTAGGAGCATAAGTCCTGACACCAACCTTTTTCACCAATTTTTGTTTTTTATTTGATGCTGCTGTATGGCTGTTAATTTTCCATCATTCAGTCAGCAGAATACTTTGCTACTGTTGTTCTTCGCTATCAGTTTCACGGTCAGTTAACAGAGTGTCCACCTCAGGTTGCTCATCAATTTTCGTAAATGCGATTCCCCGAAGAAGTTGCGGTTTTCAAGATTGGTATGTTGCTAATGTTCAGTGGTTTGTTTTATTAAGTAGCTGTATGCTTACTTTATTGATGATCAGAGATTGTTGGAGAGCATTACACATTTGTTAGAATAGTTGGGATAATTTCAGATTTTGTGAAGGTCTCAATAAATTGAATTTAGGAAACCAAATTTCCAGGATTGAAATATGTCTTCAAAAATTATTAAGTTCACTCAAAAACCCTCCAGAAATCTCCACATCAATCAATACCATCACAAATAAATAGCAGCCATTACTACCTTAAACACAATAAAAGAGGAAAGAAAATAATGTTTAAAAATCCAAATTTCCAGACTTGAAATAGTTCTCCCAAAATTATCAACTTCACTCAGAAACCCTCCAGAAATTTCCACATCAACCAATAAACTAACCTAACTAATCACAAATAAATAGCAGCCATTACCTTAAAGACAGCAAAAAAGAAAGCAACAAAAATATTTGAAAAACCAAATTTCCAGACTTGAAACAACTCTCCCAAAATTATCAACTTCACTCAGAAACTTTCCAGAAATCTCCACATCAACCAAAAACCTAACCAATCACAAATAAATAGCAGCCATTACCTTAAAGACAGCAAAAAAGAAAGTAACCAAAATATTTGAAAATCCAAATTTCCAGACTTGAAACAACTCTCCAAAAATTATCAACTTCACTCAGAAACCCTCAACAAATCTCCACATCAACTAATAACCTAATCAATCACAAATAAATAGCAGCAATTACTAAAGACAAAAAAAAGAGAAAGAAAGTTTGTAGAGTGAAACTAGGTTTACTTGGTTAAGGAGTAAATTGTTGCGGCGGAACAGCAACATTGTTTAAAGACGTCTGAAGCTTCGAGGTTACCTAGAGTCTCACGGTGTCAGGCCCGGAAGTGACGAGGAGCCACGGTACACCGGAAGCAGTCGCTAAGAACGCTCGACTCGCCGGCCTAGGCAACTTCCTAGACTTTATTGCTCTTGCACGAACTGGTACAGGATCGTGTGCACGTTGCAGCTGCACCTTCTCTTCTCTTCTCTTCTCTCTTCTCTCTCTCTGTTTTTCTCTCTGTTTCTCCATAGAGAGGCAACAACGGTGCACTCACGGCGTGCAATTGCGGCCGATGCATTTCGATGCCCTTCGAATGTCTTTACTACGAGGGGAAAAGCTATGGTGTTTGCCGCGGATTGAATTCAACGATATCTCGTTTCAGGTCTGCGGTTCAGCCTGATTGTGCCTGAGGATTCTTTTGAATTCGATGAAAAATTTTCTGCATCCGTCTGCGTGGATCGAGAATGCGTGCTGATCATTTTGTTGAGAATTTATATCGCGGGAATCGTGGAAATTTCGACACCGTTATGGCTATTCAAATGCTTCTGTTACTATGAAATTAATTTTTACTGAATTTATTAATAGTTCATTTGAAATTCATTTCAATAAATAAATTCTTCTGAAAATTCACCTTAAAATAAATTAATAATTGTACTAATAATATAAATGAATTTTATGTTATATAAAATAAATGAATGGTGTTATTAATAATTCAAATAAAATAAATTAGTGTTTGCAATAATTTGTATGATAAATACCATATTAATAAATTTTTTAATTTAAAATGTAGCAAATTAAAATATACAGACTGTCCAATTTTCAGATTCAGAAATTTAGAATAAATTTACAAATAAATTAAAAATTCTGCCAATGAATTGTATATATTAAAATAATAATTTATGTAAATTTAATTGGTAATGTTATTGAATACCACATTAAACAGTCATCAAATCTACAAATATTTGAACTTGATAATTTAGAAATTAAGAAAATTAAAAATTGAAGATTGTAGAAGTTTTTCAAAGCAAAAATAACAGGAAAAATTATAATAAAATCAAAATAAAAATTCGACGTCAAAAGAAAGAAAACAGGTAGCCATTTTAAAAAATATAATGTTACATAAAATAAATTAAAACATCATATGAGTAATTAATTTCTATGCATAAAAAATTGTAGTAAAAGAAAATAAAAATTTTGATGCTGAAAAAAATAAAATAAAATTTGTTACTTCAGAAAATATGTTACATAAAATCGTGCTACCAATAATTAACTTCTACAATTAAAAATTACAACAAAATAAAAATTACAACATCCAAAAAAAAACATAAGTATTAAAAAAAGAATGAAAATTGTACGAAACTAAAAAATCGAACATCGATGCAGAATAAAATAATTTTTAGAAAAAAAATACACCGACTTCGAAATGTACTAAAAAGTATAAAATAATTTCTATTTCCTAAATAAGTAATTTCTATCTCATTCAATCATACAATTACGTAACAGATATGAGTGAAACCTATTTACTTGTTAGGTAGTATATTAAATACATTTCAACCTTTTCGGAGGCGGCGCAAATTTGATAATTCCCTCGTCGTGGGCTCCGTTTATAGGTTCTTAGATACCACAATCAACTAGTTATTGGGAGCAACGTTTACTATGGTATTTTTAATTTTGCGCCGCCTCCGAAAAGGTTGAAATGTATTTAATATACTACCTAACAAGTAAATAGGTTTCACTCATATCTGTTACGTAATTGTATGATTGAATGAGATAGAAATTACTTATTTAGGAAATAGAAATTATTTTATACTTTTTAGTACATTTCGAAGTCGGTGTATTTTTTTTCTAAAAATTATTTTATTTCATGCTTTTTAGTGGAATGCTGAGAATTGTGTAGGATATTGTGAGACAGTTCTTCTTTTTTTTCTATTTTTTTTTTTAAGTTTCGTTATTTTAATATATTAGTAACAACAGTGTTTCGCTAATAACTCGACAACTATTGCTTCCCGTTAATTGCGGATAAGGAAAAAGTTGTTCAGAACCATGACCCTGACAACATATTAAAAGGACATTAAAATTGTGCAAAGTTGATTTCAGAAGTTAATAACAATTTTTTCGTTAATATCTCGAAAACTGATGCTTCCCGTCAATTATGCATAAGGAAAAGGTTGTCTAGAACAATGCCCCTGACAACATATTAAATGGACATGAAAATCGTTCAAAGTTGATTTTAAAAGTTAATAACAATGTTTCGCTAATATATTGTAAACTAAAGCTTTTTCGTGTAATTTGTATGAGGCTAAGGTTGTCCAGAATCGTGCCCCTGACAACATATTAAAAGGACATTAAAATCGCTCAAAGTTGATTTCAAAAGTTAATAACAACTTTGTTTGTTAATATCTCGAAAACTGATGCTTTCTGTCAATTATGCGTGAGGAAAAGGTTGTCCAGAATAATGTCCCTGACAACATATTAAAAGGACATTAAAATCGTGCAAAGTTGATTTTGAAAGTTATTAACAATTTTTTGCTAATATCTTGTAAACTAAAGTTTTTTGTGAAATTTGTATATGAACAAAATTGTAAAGAATCATGTCCGTGATATGATATTTAAAGCGCACTAAAATCGAGAAAAGTTTTTTTCAAAAGTTGCCGGTTTTTTTGCAAAAACAATACTTTGCAATTGAAATATTAAATTTTTTTTTATAATGGTACCAATGGGGAGTCAGGACCTACAAGATGCAAAAGGTTTCATTCCGATCGGTCCATCCAGCTAGGCGTAATCGGCGGACATACATAAAAAAAAAAAAAAAAAAAAAAAAAAAAAAAAAAAATATACTGATCGAATTGAGTAACCTCCTCCTTTTTCGAAGTCGGTTAAAAAAGCGATAGACAGGTATTTAAAAAATATGCCGTTAGAGTAAATGGAGTGAAACGGCGCGCGAATAATTAATTTCTACGGAGCAGACAGGAGAGCTATGATTCAGACTATTACCGTTCGAGAAAGGGGTTCGAAAAAAAAGAGAAGTGTCGAATATAAGTTATTCGATTGAGTCAGGCTCAAACGTTATTCGCATATGGCTAGCCGCAGTCCCCTCGGGGATCATGTAATTACGCAACGCTATTGCCAGCACGGTAGCATAATGTTCGCCCCAGGCTGCTCACGAGTCTCAGAGTAGATTTGCCGATTATTCGTCGACAATTCCGCGTGCAGAGAACGTTGCCCGCCTACTTCCACTTCTCTACAGGGTGGAACCGAAATACAGTAGAACCTTCCGTATCCGATATCCAAATAGCCTACGGTTGTCGAAATTTGCCTAATATGGAGAGGTTTTTGGTAGATCGTCGAAGCAGTCTAAATGGAGAAGGCTATTCGAATATGAAAATGGGAAATTGGGAATTTTAGAATTGGTACATTTTTTGTATTTTGGGGATTTGAAGGTTTGGAAAGATGGAGATTTGGAGGTTTAGGGAGTCAAGGATGTGGAATTTGGAATTGGAGGATGTGGATTTGAACATGTAGGAATTTGGAGATTCGAAGATTTGGGAATTTTGGAATTTGATGATTTGAGAATTAGGGAGGTTGAAAATTGGGAAGTGTAGAAATTTGGGAATGAAGGTTTCGCAATTTGGAAAATTAGACTTGTAAATTTGGAAAATTGGAAATTCTAATATGTGGAAGTTTGAGAATTTAATAAGAATTAAAAAATTTCGAAATTGGGGAATTTGAAAATTAGAAAAATTGAAGGTTTGAAAATACAAAAATTTGAAAATAAAGATGATGTAATTTCGCAAATTGGACTTCTGTCTATAAGTCATTCAAAGCCATCACGTCCAAAAATACCTCCAACCAAATATTAACTTTCGCGCATGCCACGTTCGCCTCGTAATTGTAACCTCCGAAAATTTAATCCCCCGAAAAGCCATTAAAAGAAACGTACGATACCTCGTAACAAATAATTGCAACTTCGTTACAACGATTGCCAAAATACCCTAATTTATTATACTGGATATATGTAACACGGCAAGGGGTTAGTAATAATTTTTACCGATCGAATGCAGTCGGTTACAGCATGAAGAACGTGAGCGTACACGTGTGTACATCCACGTTATTAACCTGCCGGTCGCTTAACTCTAATATCATATTCTTAACACGACGTAGAATATTGCATCCCCGTGGCCGAGGGGTCCACGTGAAAAATTAAAACGGCATTCCCGTTCCCTTATAAAGAGTTCTGTTGTCTCGTTACGCGGGATGCACGAGAACGTGCATCGCGGATGCTGTTGGTGCACGTGTGCAACGTAAATCTCTTAACCTTACTGATGTGACCGTGTGTAGAGAAAGAGAGGAGCGTCGTGCGGACATAAACTCGGGAACGGGAACAAACACCGTCGGACAGTGTTCCTTTCAGCGAGCCCTTGCTATATTCTGGAACATCGACCAGAAAATATCGAGAGGTGAAATAATTGCGCTGATGCTCCTTTCGTGCAACCTTCTCGGATACCGCAAAACTTCCTGCTGCAACTTTATCTGCTTGCTTCTGTTAACCGTAGCAACTCTGTTAAGGTGTTGTAGAAATTTCCACTACTTATCACTTCTGAGTTTTCAGATTTATAAAATTTAGAATTTGAGGATTGAAAATTTAGGAAAGTGGAAATTAAGGTATATAATGGTTTAGTGACTTGGAATTTTTTGGGGATTTGGAAGTATATGAATGTGGAGTTTGAGCATTTATTAATGTATAATTCTGTAAATGTTGAAATCTGTAAGTCCATAAGTCTGAAGTCTGATCTGTATATCGGAAGATCTACAGATGTGTCGAATTACAGATGCAGCGATCTACAGGTTTATCGATCTACACATGTACTGGTCTACCATTCTGCGAATGTACAAACTACCGTCCTACAAATCTGTCGGTGTATACAAGTAGCAGTCTACAAATCTACTGATCTACCATTCTACAAATATACTAGTCTACAAATCTACTGATGTACCATTCTATAAATCTACTCTACAAATCCACTACTCCACAATTCCACTGATCTGTAAATCTACAAATCCACAAATTTATCACTTCACAATTCCACAATTGCACGATTCCACGGTTCCACAATTTCACAATTCCACAAATTTGCAAATTTACTACTGCAGAATTCAAAAATTTCACAATTCCATAATTCCACAAATTTGCAAATCTATTACTCCACAAATCCATAATTCTACAATTCCATAATTCTACAATTCCATAATTCTACAATTCCATAATTCTACAATTCCATAATTCTACAATTCCATAATTCTACAATTCCGTAATTCTACAATTCCACAATTCCACAAATTCGCAAATTTACTATTCCATAATTCCATAATTTCACAATTCCACAAATTTGCAAATCTATTACTCCACAATTCCATAATTCCACAATTCTACAATACTACAATGGCAGAATTGCCCAATTGCACAATTTCACAATTGCACGATTCCATAATTTCACAATTTCACAATTCCACAAATTTGCAAATCTATTGCTCCACAATTCCATAATTCTACAATTCCCTAATTCCACAATTCCACGATTCTACAATACTACAATGGCACAATTGCCCAATTCCACAATTCCACAATTCTATACTTTCGCAATTTCACAATTTCACAATTCCATAAATCTGCAAATCTACTACTTCACAATTTCAGAATTCCACAATTCTACAATTTCAAAGATCCACAAATCTACAAATCTACAATTCCACTAATCCACTAATCTACCAATCTTCTAATCTATCTACCAATCTGCCTACCTACTAATCTCCCAAACCACCAATCTATCTCTATACAAATCTACAAATCTACAAATCATGCTCGAATCAACCTATAGCGCCAAATATCAATTTTTAACAGAGAATATACATTGTTAATTGAAAACATTAATTCTTGATGGAGGTATTAATCTTTAATCACAATATATACATTAACCTACTACATTAATTAATAATGTGAATCATTAATTAAAAGTATCCATACTGCAAGAGCTCTAAAATTTTTCGCAAGAATAATTAAAAATAACTATGAATAATTTATTGCTGCTTCTGTTTGAATAATACAGTTCGTTTATTAATACAACATCATCCATTAAACAGTTGACAGTATATTATTCTTCCCTCCTTTAATACCAACCAATAAAACCCCAGTAATATTCCGCAACAACGTGAAACTCCCCTAAAATTTCAACAACTTCTCGGACTCCATTTCCTCGGAAGTCCATAAAATCCGTGCGTATTCCACAAATCCAAGTTTCGGATTAAAATCGAAGTTCTCCCCGAAGATCCACTCGGTAACGTTCCGTCGCTCTTGTTCTATGGCTTTCGATCTTCAGCAACGAGTACTTTACAACTCATTTACATCGAACCCCGTTGGCAAGAGAAAGAAAGGGCTCGAAACAGAAACATTTCCGTGGCTGTGCAAAGAGGACTCGGTGATTGGCCGGCGCGGTGCAATAAATTGAAGGAAGAGGAACGCGGGAGAAGAAGAAGCGAAGCTAAAGCAAAGTAGGGAAACAGCGAAGAAACTGACGCGTGTTGCTGCAACTTCTTCTTCTTATTCGTCTTCTTTGTTCCGCTTTCCGTTCCTCCTCCGTTCTCTGTTTGCACGGTATGCATTATGCATGTGGGCGAGCGTTCGTAATTTCGCGTATCAGATCCAACGTCACGTTAGCTTAAAATCAATGCCCCCCTCAGAACCCCTCTATCGGCCTGTCTTGGCGTCTGATGTAAGTCAAGGGCATTCCCCGAGCAAAACTTCGCCATCCACCGGCATTATTGGTTTGCTTGTTTGCATAATATGACCGTACGTATCCGGGATCGCGATCGAATCGACTGATGAAGCTCGACTTTACGCCGGTTTCAAATTGTTTCGTTTCGCTGCGAGGTTTGTAGTCGTTTTACTACGGTCAGTTTATTCGTGGCCACGATGGTACTGTTGGAATGCCAAGTCGGATTATGGGCTTCGGGTGTAAGCGAAAACAGGTGGTTGCGAGCCTCGCGTTTTATTGTCATCGAGGTACGATGATGTTCTGCGTGCGCCGATGGCCTGCTGGATAGCTAACGAGTATATTTATGAGGGCTAGACACTTCAGAGAATTCGGAGATTCGATGTTTTTTAGTGGAGAAATTTTGGATAAGGGGTTTGAGGTTCAGAGATACGATTTAGAAAAATTTCAGGTTACTTCAGGTTGAAATTTAGGTTTTGTAATTTTGAGGTTCAGAGATACGATTTAGAGAAATTTTAGGTTACTTCAGGTGGAAATTTAGGTTTTGCAATTTTGAGATTCAGAGATACAATTTAGAGAAATTTTAGGTTACTTCAGGTGGAAATTTAGGTTTTGCAATTTTGAGGTTCAGAGATACGATTTAAAGAAATTTCAGGTTACTTCAGGTGGAAATTTAGGTTTTGCAATTTTGAGGTTCACAGATACGATTTAGAGAAATTTTAGGTTACTTCAGGTGGAAATTTAGGTTTTGCAATTTTGAGGTTCAAAGATACAATTTAGACAAATTTCAGGTTACTTCAGGTGGAAATTTAGGTTTTGCAATTTTGAGGTTCAGAGATACGATTTAGAGAAATTTTAGGTTACTTCAGGTGGAAATTTAGGTTTTGCAATTTTGAGGTTCAGAGATACGATTTAAAGAAATTTCAGGTTACTTCAGGTGGAAATTTAGGTTTTGCAATTTTGAGGTCCAGAGATACGATTTAGAGAAATTTTAGGTTACTTCAGGTGGAAATTTAGGTTTTGCAATTTTGAGGTTCAAAGATACAATTTAGACAAATTTCAGGTTACTTCAGGTGGAAATTTAGGTTTTGCAATTTTGAGGTTCAGAGATACGATTTAGAGAAATTTTAGGTTACTTCAGGTGGAAATTTATGTTTTGCAATTTTGAGGTTAGAAATGAACGTAATAAAAACCAAATTGTATTAGCAGAAAATAATTTGTTATAATCAGTTTATACCAAACTACATATGACAAAACAATAATTAAAAAAAATAATCCTGTCGAAATCTAATTTTGATCATAAGATTGCATATTTTAGCTGCCAAAAAAATGTCCTCTAACACTAAACCTACTGGTATGTACACTTACTCTGAAATTAAAAAAGAAGTAGTAAAATAAATAAACAAATGGTATAATATAAATTAATTTATCTTCATAAAAATTAGCAAAGATTATTCTATCAAATTAAAAACTTGTAAAAGTGTCATATAACCTTTTTGATAGTTTTAGCGTTAAAAAAAGAATTGGTAGTAATCAAATGTAGACGGTTGAGGAGTAAAATTGATACCCTGAAAATAACGCTTGATTTCAGAAATTTAATTCCGCCATTCGAGAGTGAAAGTCACGAACACGTGACACCGGTCCGTCATAGTGTTAAGTTACCCCTATCAAAAAGAGAAAAATGTCGGTCGAACCCGTCTTCGTTCGTTTTTTCAAGTTCTGCTCAACTGTAACCGGCTCGAAACGGATTAAAAGCGAGATCGAAGGAACACGAGCCCCGAAGTGTCGAATCGAACGTGACCAAAGTGAAACGAGATCAAATCGCCGTCGAGACGAACAGCAAACGACAAAAACAAACATCGGTGTATCGTCATCTTTCTCGGTGGAACGTTACCGCGAGGATGTGTTGCGTTCTGGCTA
Source organism: Megachile leachella (assembly GCA_963576845.1). Lineage (NCBI taxonomy): Eukaryota > Metazoa > Arthropoda > Insecta > Hymenoptera > Megachilidae > Megachile > Megachile leachella. The sequence continues at coordinate 5,810,831 of OY756259.1, read as the reverse complement.
GACGAACAAGAAGAAATCGAAAGGTACGTTCGTGATACGAGCGCACAGACGGACAGGAAAGAAGAGGAGAAAGAGGTAAAAGGAACGAATCGGTATCGACGGGGCAGGTTTACACGTGGACGCAAGATCGGTGAACACCAAGGGGAAGCAATCAGGCCTGGTTAGCTCTGGCTACCTGCCGTAGCCACGGTTATAAAACACAGGCCAGTCGGGGACGTTTATCGCAGCCCTAAAGGTGAATTCACTCGGTGACGTCGCGACCGGACTTGAGAACTCGCTGAGAGTCTAGACTGCTGGCAGACGTGGCAAAACGACGATATACAACGAGCCACCGTCCTCCTCGCCTCCTCTACCCTGATTGGCTACCTTTACGCGAACGACCGGATACCTTGCTACCCAGTGCACTCATCATGGTTCAAGGTAGGAGACGGAAAAGTTCGCGGTATAGCGGCGTCACCTGTCGTCGATTAACTGCGCGTCATTTCGGAATTTTAATAGTTGCGAGTTAGATATCATTTTGCAATTTTATTACTTTGGTATGATATTTGGTTAATTTAATATTTTAATATTCGGATATGTATTTGAATGCATTTAGGTATTTCAGTATTTTGGTATATGAGAAATTAGATATTTAGATATTCTGATATTTGGTTAGTTGGGTATTGGGGTATTTGGATATGTGGATGTATTTGAATGTATTTAGGTATTTCAGTATTTTGGTATGTGAGTAATTAGATATTTGGTTATTTACGTATTTGAATATTTGGGTATTGGGGTATTTGAATATGTGGATGTATTTGAATGTATTTAGATATTTCAGTATTTTGGAACATGAGTAATTAGATATTTAGATATTCTTATATTTGATTATTTCAATATTTGGATATTGGGATATGTGGAGACACTTGAATATATTAAGACATTTGGATACTTCGGTATATGAGTAATTGCATATTTGGATAGTTAGTTATTTGAATGTTTAGATATATGAATGTGTGCCAGTGTATATAAGTACGCGAGTAAGTGAATATTTGGATGTTTATTTATTTAGGTATTTGTATACCTAATGTATACCTTGTATACCTAATATATGTTCGTACAGCTTGTTAATGGACGTTTTGATGTTTTGATGTTTGGATACTGTGGTAATTAGATACTTGGATAATTGGTTATTTGGACAATTGGATATTTGGGTTATTGGATACATGGACTTGGACAATTGGATACATGAAGAATTGAATACTTATATTTGACCAATAGATATTGACTGCTAGATATTTGGACAATTGGATACATAGACAATGGAGTATATGAACAACTAGATGTTTGAGAGTTTGGATACTTGAGCAATTGAGTATGTGGACAACTATATATTTGGACGATTGGATATTTGAAGATTTGGATACCTGGACAATTGGATAATTGAATAATTCAGTACTTGGACAACTAGATATTTGAACAGTTGGATATTTGAACAATTGGATACTTGGACAATTGAGTACATGGACAATTAAACATTTGGTCAATTAGATATTTGAACAATTAGATACTTGATCAATTCAATATTCGTATAATAACAAAGTAAATATTTGGATAATTCGCTGAATATCTAAACACTTCCATATTTCCATAGTTGAATATTTAGCTATAAGTAAACCTAGACTATTACATATATGCATGCATGTAAAATCGCACATTTATATATTTGTAAATTTGAAACTTTAGAAGATTTATGAATTCACATATTTGCAAATTTGTAATCTTAAATTGAAACCTTGAATAAATAAATGTAATCTTATATATTGAAAATTTACAAATTTGTATTTCAGGAATATTTTCCTAAAGAAAGCGAAAGCCAAAAATTGCTATCTGATGCAGTACCATAAGCAAGTTCAGGGTTTCTTTACATCCGTAAATTCGTAAAAAGTCAATACCAATTTGACCCACCGTACCACTAAACCCTTAACGAGTAAAAAAATCGTAGAATTCCCTCGGTGCGATATTTTCCTGGGCCCCCTTTGTCTCGGCGGTTTGCCCCTGACGGAACGAGGGTACGGATCAAGGTGAGTCGGCGAGTGGCGAAGAAGAAGAGGAGAGAAGAGGCGAAACGACGCAGAAGAAGAGGAGAAAAGGACGTTCAGAGTATCTTGCAATGACGGTGCATGCAGCCTCCCAGCTGCACCCGCGATGCACCTGCCTCCCTTCATTCTGCAGCGTTCCTCTCGCGGGGAGAGACTTTCCAAGAAACCCAACCACTCTCGCACCGTTTTTCATCAATTGTTCTTGCTAGCACATTCATGCATCCTTTCCCCTCTGCATGCTTCCACTCTTTTGCTATATAACCGCCACCACCCTCTCTTTATCTGCCTACTCTTCAGCTTTCTCACGCTACCCTTTTCCCTTTTTCCTTTCCCTTTCATTTTCTTCTTCAGAAACCTGCGTGCCAACATCGCTCTCCCTTTATGGCACTGGTGTCAAACTCATATGCGTGGACCACCGGGTCGCAGACGAAAGGTCTGTCAAAAAATTTCTTTCCCTCTTTTAACATATTAATCGTTTTCAAAATTAAGCAAATTTTTTGGGAGACATTTCTGGCAGAAATTATTCTGTGGGTATCAAGTTTAATTTTTTTTGGTAATACTGTAGTAGGATGTTACACTAATTATTAATGAAATTACACATGACGTGTAACACCCCATTACACAAAATTTCCTTTACACAATAAAATGCATTCAAAGAATATTTTACATATTTCCAAATCCCATTTTCTCGTTCCAACACCTAAGGTACCATATTACACAAGGTCACAATTTTTAAAACATGACACCCGGTACTTTGATCACTCTGCCCCTTCCAAAAGTTCATAAACGGCGTCTTTCTTCCGGGACACCACGCGCTGTTTACCATTACCCTAAGCTTCTGCGTGATGAATTTTCGCGTGATTCGTTGCCCGACACGTTGAACAGGCAGTTTAAGTAGCTTTTCTCTTTTTGTTCGATGATGTGCTTCTTACCAGAAAATTTCGATGTTACTTTTCTTGGAAGTTTTTGCATAAACGCCACGCGAAGATATATCTCGTCTGATAATTTTAATGCTACCCTGTGAAACTTTTGTTGCTTTGTGCTCCGCAGTTTATAAGAGACGTTATTTAAGGACCTCGTATAAAATATTCATTGGTCGAAGATAATTGGTGCCATAATTTTGGAGGTCGCTTTTCTTTTCATTTTTCAAAACGGACCCGTGAGCGGGTCGGTTTGTGGTTTTATTTTTAGAGAAATTTCTTTTTTCGGCCTTTCGTGCGAGGTGTTCTTTAGTCTATTTTGATGCTAATTTTGAGGGATTTTATAATCGACGATTTTTTTATAGGATTTGTAACTTTTAATGAAAGAACAAGAATTTTTCAGACAAATTGCTCGGAAGGGTGGAAGAATAATTTTCCGAAGCGTTCATTATCGGTGGATTTTAAAAATATTTAATGAGAAATAAATAAAGTAAAATAGTACATTAGGCACTGTAATAGCTAATGATAACTACAGACTATTACTGATAACATTAAAAAATATTATAGTAGAGTTATATTTATAAATAATTTATTAAATTTGTAAATTTTTGTGTTCTAAGCTATTTAAACTCTGAGATGCACAAATCCCTAGATATTCGTATTCGTACGTTTCCAAATGTCAGACTCTTACATTCTAAATCTTCTAATTCTTGGTAGTCAAGGTAACTCTTCAAAAGTCCAGATATTTGCATTCCTGGATTCTCAAATTTGTATGTTTCTAAATTCTTAGATATTTAAATGTCTGTTTCAAAATTCCTCAATCACCAAATTTCTGTGGCCTCTAATTTCTAAACTCTTACATCCCCAAATTGCTGTGACCCTAAACTCCTAGGTCTCCAAGTCTCTTTAACCCGAAATTTCTAAATCATCGAATTTTTGTGGCTCTAAGTCCCTATGATCCCAAATTTCTATTACCCTAAATTCGTAGATCCTCAAACTCCATTGTCCCCAAATTCCTATAACCCCAAATTTTAAAATTCTCAAATTCCAAAATTTCCAAATTCCTAAATCTTCCAAATTCCAAAGTCCCCAAATTGTAGAATCTTCAAATTTCAAAATTCCCAAATTCCAAAATCCCCAAATTCCAGAATCCCCAAATTCCAGAATCCCCAAATTCCAAAATCCACAAATTCCAAAATTCCTAAATTCCAAAATCTTCAAAATCTCCAAAATCCCCAAATTCCAAAATTTCCAAATTCCAAAATCCCCAAATTCCAGAATCCCCAAATTCCAGAATTCTCAAATTCCAGAATCCCCAAATTCCAAAATTCCCAAATTCCAAAATCCCCAAATTCCAAAATCCCCAAATTCCAAAATCCCCAAATTTCAGAATCTCCAAATTCCAAAATTCCCAAATTCCTGTGATCTCAAATTCTAAAATCCCCAAATTCCAAAATTTCCAAATTCCAAGATCCCCAAATTCCTAAATCCCAAAATTCCAAAATCCCGAAATTCCAAAATCCCAAAATTCTAAACTCCCTAAATTCCTAAATTCCCAAATTCCTATATCCTCAAATCTCTATATCCCTAAACCCCCAAATTCTTACTTCTCCTCCTCCCCAAGTTTCTAAACTTCCAAAACCCCATTAACATCAACAAAAATCAGATCTCATGTCTCATTTTCTCAAATAAAATCAGATATGCTCTCGCCTATGTAGCGAGAACTTGAAATACCAGTTGCAAACAGTGTAGCATGTTGTGATTCCTATAAATTCACCCCGCAACGTTGTAGTAGAGCATTAAAAATTGCGAACATACACCTTCGCTGATTGAAACAAAACAAAGTAGATCTTCAACTTATCTTACTGCCGAGATGTCGACATGATATGAGCATATACATGTGTATAGATAGTGATCCACGACGATGTCCGGAAATGTTCTGTCATAAAGTAAATGTTCCCATCAGTGACCAACTGCTTCCTTAAATTTTTCAATTCAACTACTCGATTTCATTAAAAAGTTATGAAGAAAATAATTTAGTGGGAAATTAACAGGAAACATGTACTTTGAAGTGGTCGATAATAATTATGTGCTCTATAATGAATTTTATAGTCGATGTTGTACTTGAAAATTAAGTTTCAAAATTTATGTTCGAAAATAATATTTAATTTTATTAAAATTGATTGATCTAGAAAATTGTAGAGGTTAGAGTTGTAGTTTTCATGAAGGAGACATTGGACTAACTGCATTTTTGATTAATAAGTATTATATTTTATATTTAATACATGTTGTTCTGTTTGAAAACTAATTTACTTAGAAAATTAGATAGCGTAATATTTAATAGATAATCTCTTACTCAAAAATATTGTCATTTTAATAAGAAACAGTTGTTTTCGAATGGTACTATTTTTGTGTCGGTGAGTAACAAGTTTACTATAAATAGATTTGAATTTTGGCGCCATTTAGCATCACTATCTTCTTTGAATAAAATAATATCTTTCTGTATTGTTCAGGTTTATTACAACTAGATTTGAATTTTGCTATCATCTAGAATTACCGCAGTTCTTTTATCAGTAAATAATCTCTCACTTTCGTCAAGTTTATTACATTTGAATTTTACCGCCATCTTAGATCATTACTGTTTTCTTTTAATCAAATAATCTCTTTTTCTTCAAGTTTAATATAAGTAGACTTGATTTTTACCATAATCTAGCATCACTACTGTCCTCTTTTAACTAACAATACGCTTTTTTTCTTTCTCCTTCACGTTTATTAGAAGCAAGTTTGAATTTTGCCGCCATTTAAATCGCTACCCTTTTTAGCTAATTATTTGCATATCAAATAATCTATCTTTCTTTGTTCTGTAAGTTCATCATAACTAGGCTTAAATTTTGTTGTCATGGAGATCATTGTTAACTACTCTTTCTTCAAGTTTATAAACAGCGCTAAATTTTGATATTATGTAAGAAAACTACTCCTTGCGATCAAATAATTTCTTCCTTTCTTCTACAAATTTATGACAACCACAATTGAATTTTGTTGTCACGAAGATCACTGTCATCTTCTAGTTAACTAATTTCTCTTCAAATTTATAAGCAATTCTAAATTTTGCTGCCACATAAGACAACTACCCCTTGCGATCAAATAATCTCTTCCCTTCTTCTACAAATTTATGACAACCACAATTGAATTTTGTTGTCACGAAGATCACTGTCATCTTCTAGTTAACTAATTTCTCTTCAAGATTGTACATAATTCTAAATTTCGCTGCCATCTAAAATTATTACCCCCTGCGATCAAATAGTCCCTCTCTTTTTTTCTTTTTTAAATTTATCACGACTAGAATTTAAATGCCATCTTAGACCACTACTATCTTCTTCTAATTAGCTAATCTTTCTGCTACTAATTTTGCTGCTACCTAAGATCACAACCCCCTGCGAATAAATAGTCTCTCTCTATCTTTTTTCTTCAAATTTATTACAGTCAGATATAAATTTATATGTCATCTTATATCACTACTCTTTTCTTTTAATCAACTAATTTTACAAGTTTACAAACATCTTTAAATTTTGTCACCCCATAATAACACTAACCCCTATCCAATTACATCTTGCTTTCTCCTAAAAGTTTGTCACAACCACATTTGCATTTTGCTACCAAGATAATCATCATCTAATCAACTAATCTCTCTTCAAGTTTATAAACATCCTTAAACTTTGTCACCCCCTAAAAACACAAGCCCCCTATCTATTAATCCCTTACTTTCTCCTATAAATTTCTCATAACCACATCTGAATTTTGTTTCCAAGATCATCGTCATCTAATCAACTAATCTCTCTGCAAGTTTATAAACATCCTTAAACTTTGTCATCCCCAAAGAACGCTCACCCTTATCCAATAATCTCCAGTTTTCTCCTACAAATTTTTCCCAACCACGTTTGAATTTTGCTGCCAATATCATTGTTATCCAACAAACTCTCTCTCGAAGTTTATAAACATGAAATTCCACCGCCCCCAACGAACATTACCCCTACGAAGAAATAATCCCTCCGATCAGTTTATGGTCTCACATTGAAAACCGCGATCGGAGTATCGGACTCCGTTAAGTATCGCTATAGTGACGTGTTTCCGAGAGGAGTATGTAACGCTGGCCAGATATTATCCGGCATTGAGTAGGCAGTAGACAGCGGTAGAACAGGCACGGGTTTCTTCGTCAAGGAGGGCACGAGACGCGTAGAAACGGACCCTCTCGGCTCGGAGATCCTGAATGGTAATGATTATAGCAAATTGCTCTTGCTTGGCTTGGGGGTGCCTAATAGCCACTCAGTGGGGCTGTTGAAACCGTGCACCCCTTCGTTCAACCTTTGATCCCCCCGCCCGAGTCAACCCTTCAAATCTTCATTGTTTCTACCCTGTTTCAAGCGCGGGTGGGGTCTCTCCCGTTTCCAGCTCCCGTGGATCTTCTCGATACGTGTCCCGGCTGGTTGCGTGCTTGTCTCCACGCACTTCCTTGCCTCTATACGATTCCACAATCCACCCCGCACACGGTTTGTCTGTTTGTCAGCCTCTTTCTTTGTCGCAGGGTGCACACCGACGGGAAAAGATAGAGAGACTGGGAGACGCGGGTTAAACTTCTTCTTGAATCATCCTACGAATGATCGCTGTATAGGTTAATTAGACCCCGCGCAAATGCGACCTGCCACGGGATCGGCTTTTCGGACGGGGCTCTTTGTACCCTCGTTTATCGCCACGCAGAGCGCGCAGACTGCTTCTTTGCTGTACGATTTATTGGGTTAGGTTAGGTTTCTTCTGGAATGAGCGTTGGAGTAGGATTTTATATATATTGTATTATATCGTTCTTTTTAATTAATTGGTTGAACCTTTGTTAGATGCAATATTGCTTTAATGATATGTTTATGGATCTTTGTAATTCATAACTGTTTCGAGGAACTTCACTGTACATGTCATACTAGTTAACATGTTGATTTTAAGTTCTGAAATTGTAAAATTTATTAAGTGTTAGGTTTTTAAGTTCTGTAATACGCAAATCTTTAAATTTCTACAAATTATCACAGGTCTAAATAATTATATATTCAATTTTACGAATTTTCAAATCTTCAAAGTTAAATGCACTAAATTTCTTAATTACCGAGCTCTCAAGTTTTTAAATTTTTAAATTATGAAATTACCAAATTACTGAGTTACTAAATTACTAGATTACTAGATTACTAAGTTACTAAATTACTAGATTACTAAGTTACTAAATTACTAAATTATTAAATTACTAAATTATTAAATTACTAAATTACTAAATTACTAAATTACTAAATTACTAAGTTACTAAATTACTAAATTATTAAATTACTAAATTACTGAATTACTAAATTACTAAATTACCAGATTACTAAGTTACTAAATTACTAGATTACTAAGTTACTAAATTACTAAATTATTAAATTACTAAATTACTGAATTACTAAATTACTAAATTACTAAATTACCAGATTACTAAGTTACTAAATTACTAGATTACTAAGTTACTAAATTACTAAATTATTAAATTACTAAATTACTAAATTACCAGATTACTAAGTTACTAAATTACTAGATTACTAAGTTACTAAATTACTAAATTATTAAATTATTAAATTATTAAATTACTAAATTACTAAATTACTAAATTACTAAATTACTAGATTAATACATCACAAGGTCACTAAGTTAATAGATTACTAAATTACTCGATTACCAAATTACTACATTTCCAAATTACTAGATTACCAAATTACCAAATTACCAAGTTACTAAATTACTAAATTATCAAATTGCCAAACTACTAAATTACCAAATTAGCAATAACCAAATTCCAAATTCTTCAAATTCTGCAAGTTTCCTAAATTTCCCAAATTTCCCAAATTTCCCAAATTCCCAAAATTCATAAAATTCTTCAAATTCTTCAAATTCTTCAAATTACCAAATTTTTAAATCTCCAAATCTCCAAATTCCCAAACCACCATAAAAAATTTCACGGTTTCCAAACTCGCAGGTCCTCAAATTCACAAAATCCCAAATTCCCAATTTCCCAAACTCCGAAAACACATTTCCAAAGCAAGTAACCACATTCTCAGACCTCCACATTAACCTCCAGCCAGGTGGTCCCCATCACATCCTGCACACGCATAAAATTATTGCGTACATAATTATAACTTAGAATATCACTCCAGAAGCGACCGGACACACAAGTTGATACTCATCAGCCGAAAAATAAAAATTCCCATTAAACTTTAATACAAAGTTCCAACAAAATACACTTCCCGCAACGTCTCTCCCTCTATTTACGCCACATTTATTAAAGTACCAAAAGAAGAAATGTTAAACATTTCCGTTCAACCGAAACCGTCCAATTAACCCGATCCCCGGCGTGCTCCCTTAATGTTCCTCTGCAACAATGTTACACTTCACCTTCGAGCAACGCATTAAGAGAATCGAGGCATCTTCTCGTGCAACATCTTCGACGAGACAAGCACGCGATCGCAACCTGTGATTTGCTTTAACCGGAGTCCAGATCGAAGACCGATCTACCCTTCGTCAGCGCAATAAAACCCTTGCGTTTCTCGTTGGTTACTTTGTTGTCGCGCGTTGAATGTGGATGTGCGTGCAGGTGATTGGCATGCACTCTTACGAAATAAGCGAGGGACGCGAATGACCCGGATGGTGGACGTTTGCCGGGAGGTGAGTCTTCCGGGGATGGAACAACGGCCTTCCACAAACAAGATGGTAGGAAAATGCAAGGAATACGAGGAGGCGGTTATGCTGCGAGAAAAGACGGTGTCGACCGCCTCCAGCGACCATGGCTGCCCACACCGTGGACCATCTATCCACGTCCAACCTGGCCACCTGTGCAACTTGACAACCAGCCTCTCTAACGATGCGCATACGTTGCATACGTGGATCGATGGATCCCTGGATCTGAATCTAGGAAATGGAGCTGGGATACCGTTGATATGGAGGGATGAACGACTTATGGGATATGAACGACCTGTAGGATGAGAGTACTTGATGGGTTATGCAAAATGGAGATCGGTTATTCTGAAGTTTGCTAATTTTTAGATGTGGATGTGGAGGATATAGGCTGTGTGTTTGGAAATGTGGACGTTTGGATTTGGTAATTTGGGTATTGTAGGATGTGGCAGTTTTTAAGTTTTTGGTGAGGTAGAGATTTGGAGAGTTGAGGATGTGGAAATTTTTAAGTTTTTGGTGAGGTAGAGATTTGGAGAGTTGAGGATGTGGAAATTTGGAGATTTTGGGGTCTGGAAGTTTGAGGGTGTGGAGTCTAGAAGTTTGGAAATGTGGACGTTTTGGAGATTTGATAGTTTGGGTATTTAAGGGCAAAAGGAATTTTATAATTTTAAAATGTTGTAAGTTCGATATTTGTAAATTTAGTAAATTGGAAAATTAGGAAACGAGGAAATGAGGAACTTAGAAAATTAAGAAATTCAAAAATTCAGAAATTCAGAAATTCAGAAATTCAAAAGTTAGGAAATTAGGGAATTTGGAAAATTGAGAATTTGGGAAATTTAGAAATTGTGAAATTAGGAAATTGGAAAATTGGGAAATTGAGAAACTAGGAAGTGAGGAAATTGGGAAATTAGGAAATTACCAAAATGGCAAATTAACAACTTAGAACACTGGAAAATTGGGAAATTGGGAAATTTGGAAATTAGGAAATTAGGAAATTAAGAAATTCAAAAATGAGGAAACTTGGAAATTGGAAAATTGGGAAATTGAGAAAGTGGGAAATAGGGAAATTGCAGATACCCAAAAATTTGAAAATTATTACGTGTTAAAAGCAACGAACTTTTCACTGACTTTTCCGTAAATGTTGCCTATTATTTCACGGTCGCAAGGTATTGTACGGACACGGTGTTAACGGACTATAAATTACGCTGAATTCTACTATTCATCACCGTGCCATGTGCTGAACTTAGGACCCCAATTACCTACATTTTATCTTGTTGCCGGCTATTAATCATCGCCCGTTCACGTATAATGAATGGCCTCTTCGATAACAATACAAACGTTGTCACAATAAATATGATTTTCCAAGGTGGACCGTGTAGACTATGATTTCAAGGGATACTCCATGCTTACTTCCGAGACACGTAATCGCATAAATTATAGTATTTTTGTGGGTGAAACGTTGTCTGAACCGAACGAGAAAATTGTTGGCTACCGCGAGTTCTTGTTTGATTGTTTGCTGTTTGGGATAATGACCATTCCTAAAAGTAATTGTAAATCTTTGCTGTTAGGAAAGATTCGTGTTAATCAATTGTGGAAACAATCTTCAAGTTTTCATATTTTTATATTTGTATGTTTTCATTCGGTCAAGTTTCCAAATTACTGAATAAATTATCAAATTACATTATCATTACAAATTTTTAGATTTTAATTTCTGAATTTACAAATTTTTTAACATCTGAATTACTAAATTTTTGAATGTACAAATTTATAAATATTGGTATTTTCAAACTTACACATTTTCAAATATCAAAAATTACATTTGTGTTACTTTTTATTAATATCTGTGAATTTTTATGACTTTTCATTCATTTCCATTGATTTCTATTGATTTCTATTGATTTTCATTGATTTCTATCGATTTCTATTGATTTCTATCAGCCTGTATCCATTTTTATTGATTTTCATTGATTACTATTAATTTTTATTGATTTATATCAGTTTCTATCGATTTCTATTGATTTTTATTGATTTCTATTGATTTTCACTGATTTCTATCGATTTCTATTGATTTCTATCAGTTTGTATCGATTTCTACTGATTTTCATTGATTTGTATCGATTTTTATTGATTTCTATCATTTTCTATCGATTTCTATCGATTTCTATTGATTTCTATTGATTTTTATTGATTTTTATTAATTTCTATTGATTGCTATCGATTTTTATCAATTGCTATAGATTTCTATAAATTTCTATCGACTTCTGTCATTTTCTATTAATTCGTACGAATATCTACCACCCTCCACCATCTTCCATCAATTCCTCTTAACTCAAACTTCCAAAAATAAAATTACTCAAATTCCCAAACTTTCCCCCAAAAACCAAATTTCCTCCATCCCCCACACCGCAATTCCTCCAACATCCCCAAACACACCATCATCCAACTTCCTAACAGAATTTCACGTTCGTCATTATTCGTATCAGAACCGTGTGTACACGTCGGTTCGGTTCGAACCCGTTGGTCCCAGCGGGTTCACCAGCACCGGAAGATGCTTTCTCGAGGTTTCATGTGAAGCGCTGTTAAAAAACTGAAAGCAAGCCACTAAGGCCAGCCGGGGACAATGGAAGCTGGCTCCTTCTCGTTCTTTCTGTTGGCCAGCGGCCGAAGGTTTTCAGCACCCTAGTGGTCAATTTCCCACTCAGACGGAATCATTAGTCTACGGCCACGGCACGGGGTGCTCTCCCTGACGAGAGAGAGAAGTACACTCGATGAACGCGCCGGAGTCGAGCACGTTGAAACCAAACTCGTAATCGGAGATCGAGAAGGGCGATATCCTGCCGTGAACGCGATCCTCGTTGCCGGCTGCTGGCTTGGAGGACGTTCTGGTTAAGTACAGTCAAATCTCCCTGTACACTCGACACCAAATTTCCCTTCCCTAGGTGTTACTAAACTCCCTGTAAATAAATACATGCACTTTAACTCTACTCTTGGGTGTAGGTAGTGATCTTCCAAGATCACATCGGAAGTCAACTAATTTCAAACAGATCTGTGAGACCACAACTTGATTAGGGTCTCGACTGAACCTCAGGGATCTATTCTTGCAAGGATTATCCTGTTGAGGGCTTTAACCCTTATAACTGAGTGACGTGTGTAATACGCTTTTGGGCTACTGCCATGATTTGGAACTGCAAACGTTCAGACAAGATTACTTGGCCACCCAACTATTTTTTAGGTGTACTTAGTACACGAAGATTTTGGTAAGGTTATTTTTGGAGGGTTAAGTTTGAAAACGATGACTGTCGATTCAGTGTGATCGTATGCTAGGATGAGGTTTCTGGGATGAGCTAGGATGTGTTTTGGTTGTCCATTTGGGGAGTTGATTGGATCCAGAAAACATTTGGGTTGATCATCCAAAGGAGTATTGAATCATTCTAGATTTCTTTGTTTGGAGGTTCACTATTCAGAGAAACAATTTTGAGATGTACTAAGACATCTTGAATGGTGGACATTTAAGTATTTAACTTGGACATTTGGAGACATAGGAATTTGAAGAACAAGGGGTTAGGAAGGTTGGAAAATTTGGAAGTATATTTGGGAATATTAGAGTTTGCAGAGGTAGAAGTATTAGAATCTGGAGATTTGGTCTACTTTGGAGAACTGGGTGTTTAAGAATCTATAGATGTTGACAATCTGGAATTTGATGATTTAGAACCTTGCAGACTTAAGAATTCAGCAAGTAGATATTTGGAGATGACGTACTTTATCCTTGAGGACGTATGATTTAAAGACATTTAGGGGCTGATGAGCTAGAAGTTTCATGAACTACCAATTAAGGAATGCAAGTATCTGATAACTTTAAAATTTGAGTATCTAAAAATCTGGAGATCTCCAAAATGACAACAGTCCAGAGACCTTGCAAAAAGTGCAAAATTCGCAAATCTCCCTGAAACTTGAAAAAGTACCAATTTCATAAAAGTGGTAGATGTAACGTAAAATGATAGAGATAGTAAAGAGCCCAAAGCGGCTATATAACGGGAGTTCGTACCTCGCGACAGTCCACTTTCTCAACAGCGGAGAACGTGTTAATAATAACGATCGCTATCTACGACTATCCAGCGACTAAGTCCGGTAGCGTGAGAAGAGGATCACCTGGAGGTTCATCCTGCGAACAGGTTTTACTGATCGTTCCTTTTTTCGCCGTTCCGTAGCCAGACACGATAGAATCCTAGAGGGCATAGATTATCCCGAGAGGAAGTAGGCGTACCGCATCTCTCTGCACTCGATCCGCCTTTTTTCGTGTTTTCCTGGATTTCGTTTACCCGTAAACGCGACGTCACGGTCGTCCTGCTTATTCATCGACGCAATTTATTTTCGTCAACAGCAACCTGGTACCTGAACAGCGCCACTCACCTCTTATTTTTCTATCATAAATTTCGGTAAATTGCCACGGATACGCGAACCTGCAGACTTTATTATCGATCGTGTTCCGACGTTCATCCTGTTGTACCGCTGCAGGTATTATTAATGTGATTTATAGTATTGAATAATTGTGAAAAAAGGATCTGCTGCCTCCAGTCGTACAGTCAACAGCAAATCTTGATTCGACGGGAAAAGTATTGAGAGATGAGTGAAAGCTATCTAATATCGGTGCAATTTGGGAATTTTTAAGGGTTTGAGGATTTTGGGGAAGTTTGAGGATTCGGGGATTTACGAAATTGGAAATTTGAAAATATGGAAATTTTGGGATCTGCCGAATTTTGGATTTTGGAATATGGGGATGTGCGCGTATAGAGATTTTGAGAGTTGAAATATGGAGACTATGGGATTTTGGAATTTTGAATTTCGAATTTTGAAATTTTGAATTTTGGAATTTTGGAATTTTGAAATTTTGGAATTTTGGAAATGTGGAATATTGGAATTTTGGAATTTTGGAATTTGGGAATTTGGGAATTTTGGAATTTTGGAAATTTGGAAATTTGGAATTTTGGAATTTTGGAATTTTGGAATTTGAGAATTTGGAATTTTGGAAATTTTGGAAATTTGGAAATTTGGAATTTTGGAATTTTGGTATTTGAGAATTTGGAATTTTGGAAATTTTGGAAATTTTGGAAATTTTGGAAATTTTGGAAATTTGGAAATTTGGAATTATGGAAATTTGGAATTTTGGAATTTTGGAATTTGAGAATTTGGAATTTTGGAAATTTTGGAAATTTGGAATTTTGGAATTTTGGAATTTTGGAATTTGAGAATTTGGAATTTTGGAAATTTTGGAAATTTGGAAATTTGGAAATTTGGATATTTGGAATTATGGAAATTTGGAATTTTTGAATTTTGGAAATTTAGAATTTTGGAATTTTGAAAATTTGGAATTTTTTGAATTTTTGAATTTTGGAAATTCGAAATTTTAGAAATTTGGAAATTTGGAATTTGGAATTTGGAATTTGGAAAATTTGGAAATTTAGAATTTAGATTTTGGAATTTTTAAATTTAGAAAACTAGAAATTTGGAAATTTTTAACATTGAACCGCAAAAAATTTTGAGTTTTCAAATTTAAAAAATTTGGCAATTCAAAGCTTCCAAGAGTAAAACAAAATTGTCAAAATTAGAAAATGTAAAGTTGCAAAATTTAGAACATTATCGAAATTTGAAACTAGAGTTCACACATGTTTTACGTGAAGAGGTGTTATATTGCACTCGAGTGTACATGATGAAATTGAAGGTTTATGATCGATACGATCGTTTTGAATTTGCACGGGAAATAGCGTAATTTAAGGATTATAGTAATTTATTATAATTTCTTTTAATTTAACGCCATTCGACCGACTAATGTATAATGAAGCGCGATATATATGTTGATTCTTCCTAAAATAGTTGTCGAACATGTACAAAAATGAAAGAAATACAACATTTTAGATGATACTGATTACTTCGAATTGACGTGTATACATTAAGCGTATCTTCGTTGTCTTTATCGCTCTTATTAAGTCATTTAAGATATCCTCTTGAGAACAGCATTTTACACGTATCATTAAATAACGCGGGACACACTTAAGTTCTCCACTGAAGAAACAACGAAGATTCATACTCATAATGTTTAATTTTCTCTTAAGAGTAAAGGAACTTAAAACGTATTTCATTATATTTTTGTTTATAATGAACAGCAATTAGATTTGTAATTATTAAACCTGAGAGTATGGTGGAATTTAGAAATTAAATACGTATTTTGAATTTGTTGTGATGGAAGATGTGGTTATTAATTATTAGTGAATTTTAAAATAGATATTTTGAAGTGTTTTGGATGTTTGTTGAAGTGACAGTGTTTGAGGGGTTCAAATTTCATTATTCCGCCATTCCATCATTCCAATATTCAATCATTTCAACATTCAAACCTTCCAACATTCCATTATTCCAACATTCAATCATTTCAACCTTCCATCATTCCAACATTCTATCACTTCATTATTCCATCATTCCATCATTGCTTCATTCCAATGTTGAATCATTCCAACATTCAATCATTTCAACCTTTCATCATTCCAACATTAAATCATTTCAACCTTCCATCATTCCAACATTCAATCATTTCAACCTTCCATCATTCCAACATTCAATCATTTCAACCTTCCATCATTCCAACATTCAATCATTTCAATCTTCCATCATTCCATCATTGCATCATTCCAATGTTGAATCATTCCAACATTCAATCATTTCAACCTTCCATCATTCCAACATTCAATCATTTCAACCTTCCATCATTCCAACATTCAATCATTTCAATCTTCCATCATTCCATCATTTCAATCTTCCATCATTCCATCATTGCATCATTCCAATGTTGAATCATTCCAACATTCAATCATTTCAACCTTCCATCATTCCAACATTCAATCATTTCAACCTTTCATCATTCCAACATTCCATCACTTCATCATTCCATCATTCCAACATTCAATCATTTCAACGTTACGTCATTCCATCATTACATCGTTCCAACATTCCATCATTCAGACAGTCAATCATTTCATCGTTACGTCATACTATCATTACCTCATTACATCATTACATCATTACATCTTTACATCATTATAACATTTCATCATTCACATATTCCGTGCGTTTTAATTAAAATAATTATCCTAAATGTCTTAATCCGATCTCGCAATTCATCAAATGCAAAATTCAAATTTATACAGCCACAATAAATTATGGATCAAAAATGTGCATGTCTTTATACCAAAATAGACTAGGCCTGCTTAATTGTTCACACGATCAGCTTAATTTAAAATTTAATGAACTGTTATTAAATTTCAAATTACGTAAAGTGTTTTTATCTCGGTAATAATCTTGGTAACATTGTACCTCCTACAGCCACCGGCAATTAATCTTTCCCTTTCACGCGTCTCGTCTACGAAAAAATATTAATTGAACGGATTAACAAAGTGTTCGTAATCGTTCTAAAAATTCATCGGAAGAAGCGATCGTCAATTAGCCGTCGTTTTCAATAAATCACAAACTCAATTTATTACCATAAATTTGAATTCAAGTTGAAAAAGAACGATAACATCAGTGGTGAGAATCCGAGAATCAAGGCTGGAATAATTTCATCGTTCAAAAAGCACGTTACTGTACAAAAATTGTTAATTAAGAAAAGAAGGTCTCGAATCGAAAGATACGTAATTATAATAATTATCCTGCGATTAAAATAAATCAATTTAACGCATCTCGAGGTAACAGTCTACGGAGATCGATAATTAAAAGTGATTAATTGGGTAAAATTGCAGATATCGATTGTTAATCAAAATTAAGCTGGCCTGTCAAGTTACCCATTCGTTGTTGTCCAAGATAATTTACAACGGGAAAAGTATTTATTTGATTCTGTTGCCGTAATCAAGTTCCGTCGCGTTGTAATTAATAAGATAACGTGTGCAGATCTATCATCGATAATTGAACGAGTGATTGGAATAAGCAGGTGGAATAACTCGTTGCCTATAGATCATGCATTTTCAAACAATTTATCCGTGTGAATCTGACCCTTGTACAACACTACTCGCATCTTTTAAACATTGACTCACATTTAGAGGGATTTATGGAGAGGTGTGCGTAGGTACACTCGAAAGCAACACGAGATTCGTTTAGGTGAAAGTAAAGAAAAGTGAAATCTATTTGATACTCACTTTCAGAACTTTTCTATTAGAACTCTTTAATCCAAATATTTTAATTAGAAAAATTTGACTGCAAGATTTGGAAATTTATGTTCTTGAAACATTTTGAACTTGTATATACATTTGTGAGTTTTAAGTTTTTTAAATTTCTGAATATAAAAAAAATGTAATTAGAAAAGGATGTACTTTAGAAAATTTACAAATTTCTATGTTTAAAATTCTTTGAGTACAAGTTTGGAAATTTTCATCTCAAAAATTTATAAATTTCTGAATTTGAAAATTCATATTTAAAATTGTGTAACTGTGAAAATTTAAAGATTTTTAAATTTCTGTGATTGAAAATTTGTAAAGTGCTGAATTGCAAAATTTCTAAATTTTGGAACTCTAGAATTGTTAATTTAACTACTTGAAAATTTCTAAATTTTAAAACTTACAAAATGACAAAATTTGAAAACTAAAAAACTTCAAAATTGTTCATTTAAGTACTTGAAAATTTCTAAATTTTTCAACTTAAAAATTGCTAAATTTGAAAATATAAAAATTTCAAAATTGTTAACCTTGCAAACTAAAAAATCGATAAACACAAAATTTCATAAAATTCTAAAATCAACTCAACAATTTTGTACAAAGTTTCAAACGCTTCCTGATTTCAAGAGTACAAAATTTATAGAATTTCAAAAGTAAAAATGTAGTTCAAATACATTCCAAATCTGTAAGGTAGGCAATGACTTATGAAAAGGAGTGTACACGTAACACTGAAACATATACTCCACAAAAACAATCTGTTGAACATAGCAGATTTAATTGATTAGACCTCGAAGCAGTCCAACAGAATGAATTATACAGCTTGAGATTAATAGCACGAGATAAGGTCTAAATCGCGTAAATACGATACCTTCGAATCATTTTTAAGGTTATGTGTTCCAATAACACTGTCTGATGGAGCTATTCGTTTATAATTTGTTTGAACGAGCTCTGTACCTGAGATAATCTGTCAAAAATAATTTGGTACACTGAAAGAAGAATCACGGAATATTCTTCTATTTGAACGGTACTTATGGCGTACTTTTAGGTTAATTTCGATGATAAAAACCATTTGTGTTTTGAATTTATGAAATTAAGAAATTAAAAATTGTTGAACATTTGAATTTGATGAAAGTCAAACATTTAAATTTGATGAAAGAATATTTGAAAATCCAGAATTTTGTTTCGAGTAAAGATTGAATAATTAGAAATTTTTAAATTCATGAATTTAGTAAAATGAAAATTTTCAAATTTAACGATTTGAAAATTTGGGTAGTTAGAAATATGAAAGTTCAGAAATTGAATGAACTAAAAATTTGAATACTTAGAAACTTGGGAACCTAGGAGTTGCATTGAAAATCTGGGTGTATGGAGATAACATTTAAGAAATGCTATAATTTAAAAATTTTGAATTTTAGAGATTTCTAACTTTGAAAATATAGAAATTCCCAAGTTCTCCAATTAAAAAATTTGTATAATTCGATTTCTAACCTAACAATTTGCAAATTAGAAAATGAAAAGGTTTGCATCTCTCCCTCCATGTCCCTAAAAATCCTACCACACGCACATTCTTGAACATATCTCGCATTTCTCCACAAGAGAAACAAACATGAACCACAAACCAGCCATAAAATCGCGCGCAAAACTTGCCAAATATACACGATCGAGTGAATTACGAAGGAACCATAAGATTCAATCGGCGCCAATTACGGTAGAAAATTCTCGACAGGATCGTTGTTTCCTCTCTGTTTCACTCCCCTCGTAAACATAAACTCGATTAACGAAACAAAAGCAAATCAAAAGAACCTTATCCCCAGCAGACAGACCAGTTGCGTCGTCCTCGCGAGGGGTGTAATCCTTTCGCGTCTAACTGGTTCGGGAAGCACGCAGGATGCGCCAGGATACCACCGACACACGCTCGTTGGATCATTAAATGTGCACGTACGTGGCTCACACTCACATGGAGGCGTTATATTTGTGGCCGTGCTGGATTACACGCAGACACCAATCGTTCGTAGCCCCGTCTAGACAGCCGTCAGACGTATTATTGGGTTCGGTAACTCTATGCTACATAGTTATCGCGTCACGCGCATATGTCGTCGATAGAACACGCGCGAGCGCAGCCGAGTACGCGAAGGAGTACTCGTCGTTATGTCTACAGTGCCATTCATAAAGGATGTGTTTCGATCGGGTTCTATCTTGTATTTGTTATTGTTATATTAAGGTGGAAGTCGTTGCTTTTATTATTGCTGTTGATATTGTTGTTGTTGTTGCTGCTGCTATTGCTTTGTATATCAATATTACTATTGCTGTTGTGATCGACATTAATATTGCTATTTTTGCTATTGCTGCTGTTGTTGTTGTTGCTATTGCTATTACTATTGCTATTACTATTGCTATTACTATTGCTATTACTATTGCTATTACTATTGCTATTACTATTGCTATTACTATTGCTATTGCTATTGCTGTTGCTATTGCTATTACTATTGCTATTGCTATTGCTATTACTATTGCTATTACTATTGCTATTACTATTGCTATTACTATTGCTATTACTATTGCTATTACTATTGCTATTACTATTGCTATTACTATTGCTATTACTATTGCTATTGCTGTTGCTGTTGCTGTTGCTGTTGCTGTTGCTATTGCTATTGCTATTGCCATTGTTATTGACATTGCAATTGCTATTACTATTGCTGTTACTATTGCTTTTGCTATTGCCATTGTTATTGACATTGCAATTGCTATTACTATTGCTTTTATTATTGCTATTACTATTGCTGTTACTATTGCTTTTGCTACTACTGTTATTATTGCTGTTACTATTGCTATTGCTATTGTTGTTACTATTTCTATTGATATTGCTATTATTATTTTAGTTGCTACAGCTGTTACTGTTACTGTTGCTATTGTTGCCACTATTGCTATTGCTGTTGCTATTACTATTATTATTGCTGCAGCTATTGCTGTTACTATTACTATTGCTTTTGCTATTTCTATTGCTATTTGTGTTGCTGGTTAATAACTATTGATATTGCTATTGACATTGCTATTGCTATTGCTATTGCTATTATTGTTACTATTAGTGTCACTGTTGTTGTTACTGTTGCTGTTACTGTTGCCGTTACTGTTGCTACTGCAATTGCTGTTACTATTGCAGTAAAAGCAATCTATTACTGTTGCTGTTACTGTTACTGTTGCTGTTACTGTTACTGTTGCTGTTACTGTTACTGTTACTGTTGCTGTTACTGTTACTGTTGCTGCTACTGTTGCTGTTACTGTTGCTGTTACTGTTGCTGTTACTGTTGCTGTTACTGTTGCTGTTACTGTTGCTGTTACTGTTACTGTTACTGTCGCTGTTACTGTTGCTGTTGCTGTTACTGTTGCTGTTACTGTTGCTGTTACTGTTGCTACTGCAATTGCTGTTACTATTGCAGTAAAAGCAATCTATTACTGTTGCTGTTACTCTTGCTACTATTGCTGCTGTTGCTGTTGCTGTTACTCTTGCTGCTATTGTTGCTATTGCTGTTACTATTACAGTTGCTATTGCTGTTGCTGTTACTCTTGCTGCTATTGTTGCTATTGCTGTTACTATTACAGTTGCTATTGCTGTTACTGTTGCAGTAATAGCAATCCATTACTGTTCCTGTTACTCTCGCTATTATTGTTGCTGTTGCTGTTACTGCTTCTATATTACTGTTGATGTTACTCTTACTGGTTTTGTTGCTGTTACTGTTGCTGTTGCTGTCATTTTTGCTGTTACTCTTGCTGTTATTGTTGCTGTTGCTGTTGGAACTGTTACAGTTGTTATTGCTATAGCTATTATTCTCAACAGCAACATTGATATTCATATTCTGCTACTACTACCAATGTAGTAGTCACCTAACCATGCAATCTTCATATTACATTTGCTATGTCTATTTGATATTGACATTGCTATTGCAGTGATTGTACTTGATATTCAAATTGCTACTAATATTGCTATTAACATGAATATTAATATTGATATTCTTTATCGCGTAAGACGTTTATAAATAATATTGTAAATGTTTTCTACGTTGTTATTTTTGTTTTATATTGATATTGATAAAGTAAAATAATATCATACTAAAGGGACACTGACTATGAGCAGTGTTATAGTTACAACTAAGCATAGCTAGACGAGGTTCAGCTGACATAACCGTCGCTAATTACCAACCCGGCTTGATTGCCACACTAAATCGGCCCGATGCATCTTCCACACGTACACGTACAGACGAGTATATATATGTACCATGTGCATTAACGCGTGCATATGTGCACACAATGTGCACACTCGACACTATCCACATGCACGTTTCGTATAGACATTTCGCTCATCCTCGTCTTCCTCCAGAAAATAACAATTGACAATTTCTAATATGGATCAAAAAATTAGATATTGTTTCAACAAATTTTTATTTTATTCATATATAAATTACATTAGGAGTTATATAACTATTTAGCCTTTTCAGATTAATAATACATATAATATAATTGTATAGTATTACATAATATTTTTAACTTATTGTTATTATTAATATGTGTTTATGAATATTAATATTAATAGTTCATGCTATTAATATTAATATTACTGTCGATGTTAATCTATTTGTTCTACATATGAACGCATAAATAATTATATAATTGTCATGCAAATTTCATTTTTGCAATTCAAATTGGACACGTTTTTATTAATATATCTGACGCAACGTTAATCGCCGGCTACGATATAATTTACTAAGTGATTAGAATAATCTTGAATATCATTAAAATTACTTACCACTTGTAATCAATATTAATTTTAATTTTTCTATTCAAATTAATTATTACTCTATTCTTACATACTTTTGCGTTATCAATTTCTTAAGAAACAGTATAATTTATTTACGAAACACATGTACGTCATTCCTTACAACGAATGAAGAATACAGGACGCACATGATGCGTCATCACTATCAATGTCAATTTTTTAATACAAAATTTAGTACACGCAAAAGAAGTTTCATAACAACACTTATGGGAATAATCTCTCTTCTATTATGTCATTAAACATACTCACCAAATTTAATAAAAATTAAGCAGTTCAATTCTGTACTTTGTAAATCAACCCTGATGACATTTTTACAAATCACAATTTATTTCTTACACGAAAATGTGTCCGTAGCTTCAGAACCTGTTCGACAAAAAACTGTAAGAACATGAATTATACCTAGATCAATTTACGGAACGTATCATCATTTTCCCATCTGACCGGTCATTTCGGAGGAGTTCAATAAAAGCGCGCGAAAATCACGGTCGAACGTCATTACACATTGTAGAGGCACAACAAGGCTCGTACTTTGTGCAAGTAGCGAAGGATGTTAAGTCATCAAGAGGCAATGTGGACAAAATAGATCGATGACTCGTGAAATCCTTTGAGCGTGCAACGGCGAGAAGAAACGTGGCGACGGGTAAAACGTCGACGAGGACATTCTCGTACTTGCCAGCCGTGCACACGTGCCGTAATTATCCATTCCTCCAATTTGCAAACTTATATGTAATTCAAATCGGTGCTCGGCCGCCGGCTAATGCAATAATAATGACTTCGTGGAAATTTCCGTAGCCGGATGCCGCGTACACAAACCTTGCCGAACACGTGACGCTAACGCTCGAGGAAATTCTGCTTTGAGCCGAGCGAATCAAACTAACAGTTTAGATCGGTGATTGTAAAATTTGATCGGAATTGAAGTTTGTGATCGTTGGTCGTAAAAATTATCGAAATTGTCGGTTGCACCGAAACGGAACCGGAGATAATGATACCGATTGTTACGCGGTGATTATTAGTAGTTAAATTCGCGTACCGATCACAAATTTTATGAATTAAAATTGTGGCATAGAAAATAAGAATTAACGTAAGTGGAATGATAGTCGCATTCGGTAAAAAACAGGCGGGTTGTGGCTGGAGCGCCAGGGAAGTGATGTGATCTGCGGATGACACGGATATTTGGGTACTTGGTGAATTACAGATTTCTCTTGAGATGTAGATTTCTAAAATTTTTGGGGGCTTGATGATTTAGGGGTTTGATGATTTGAGGATTTGGAGATTTGGGGATTGAGTAATTTGGTAATTTGCTAGTTTAGTAATTAAGTAATATAGTAATTCGACAATTTGGTAATTTGGTGACTTGGTAACTGGGTCATTTGGTGATTTGGTAATTTGATAATTTGGGGTTTTGGTAACTTGGTAATTTAGTGATTTAATCATTTGGGGACTCGGTCATTTGATGATTCGAGTATTTGGTAAGTTATGTATTTACAAATATGGTAATTTGATAATTGAATAATTTGGTAATTTGGTAATTTAGTAATAAGATAACTTGATAATTGGATAATTTGGTAATTCGGTAATTTGGTAATTTGGTGATTTGGTAATTTAATAATAAGATAACTTGATAATTTGGTAATTTGGTCAGTTGGTTATTTGATAACTTAGTAATTTAATAGCCTAGTAATTTGTAGTTTTGGTAACTTGGTAATTTTGTGATTTAATAATTTCGTAACTGGGTCATTTGGTAATTTGGCAATTTGATTATTTGAAAATCTCATAATTTAATAATTTAGTAATTACAATAACTTGATAATTTGAGTAGTTGGAAAATTAGAATTTTTCAAACATGTATTTTTCAGATTTATATACTATCAAATTTCGAAATTGAAAATTTAGGAATATATTAGTTGAAAAATTGGAGAATTGAAAAATTTAGAAATTGAAGAATTGGAAAATTGAAAAACTGAAGAATTAAAAAATGAAAAAATTCAAGAATTGAAAAATTCAATAATTCAAGAATTAAAAAATTAAGAAATTGAGAAATTGAGAAATTGAGAAATTGAGCAATTAAGACATTGAGAAAATGAGAAATTGAGTAATTGAGAAATTAAAAAATTGCGAAGTTGGATAATTGGAGAATTGGAGAATTGAAAAATTGAAAAATTGAAAAATTGAAGAATTGAAGATTTGAAAAATCGGAGAATAGAAATTTTAGAAAATTGAAAAATTGTGAAATTGAGAAATTGAGAAATTGAAGAAATGGAGAATTGGAGAATTGGAGAATTGGAGAATTATGAAATTGAAAAATTGAAAAATTGAAAAATTGAAAAATTGAAAAACCGAAAAATCGAAAAATCGAAAAATTGATAATTGAAAAATTGAAAAATTGAAAAATTGAAAAATTGAAAAATTGAAAAATTGAAAAATTGAAAAATTGAAAAATCGAAAAATCGAAAAATCGAAAAATTGAAAAATCGAAAAATCGAAAAATTGAAAAATTGAAAAAGTATCAAATTGATACTCAGGTGAAAGCGAAAATTCTCGACTCGAAAAAAGTCACTATTATTAACTACCAGAACATTGAAAATGTTGAAAAGGTAGTTTATGCGAATACGATGTCTGTCTGTCTGTCGCCACATTGACGGATTCTTTTGAAACTTGGTACATAGATCCTCTATAGGTAGTAAAAGAACCCTATTGAATTTGGTGGTGATTGATCCACCTGCACCGTGGTGGGAGCAGGTGGAAACCCCCATGCTTACTTATAGGCAAAACAGTGTACAGAGTGACATGTTCCAATAGTTATATTTATTGTGTTTACACATTCTAGTTAATTAATTATTTCGGTCCGAATCTCACCTCTCATTTTTAATCAGAAACTATACTACAAATACCGAATATTTGCAAGTTCTTAATAAACGTGCGAAACTCGTCTATTCCATTAGCATCGACACTAACAACATATGTACATTCGAACCGGGGCATCTTGGAAATCGCGGCGCACGTTATAACCGACCAACGCGTTTACCAATATCGCGTGCAAGTTCGCGATATTTTTGCCGGTCGAGGAAGAAGCACATTCGGGACTTTCTGGAACTCGTCTGAATGGACGTGCCTATTTATAGGCACACACGCAGGAAGAAACGGCGATCCGACATCGTCCAGCTGAATGAACGGTTACGTATCTGCGGGCTGAAATCATTTCACGTGATCGATCATCACGCTTTCCGGTTCCCAGAACAGGAAAGCATTCAGGTAGAAGACGCACGAAGGGCACCGTGTGCATTTATAATGCATTAGGGGTTTGCTCCTCTTCCTTTTTTTCGTGGTGCTGAGTGGACGACTTTCACGTCCATCTTGTATGCATCAATGATGCTTCTTGTACTTTTCTTTCTATATACACATTTTTATTTTGAGTACGATTGGATGACGGCTACGGACATTAAGACGGAACGAGCATCCGGCCAATTTCTTCGAGTAAATCGATACA
Source organism: Megachile leachella (assembly GCA_963576845.1). NCBI lineage: Eukaryota > Metazoa > Arthropoda > Insecta > Hymenoptera > Megachilidae > Megachile > Megachile leachella. Next base: position 5,784,576 of record OY756259.1, on the reverse strand, counting down.
TTGTAACTAAAAGGAATCAAAGTCGCTAAATGACACGTTGCTTTGAAACGAAGCAATACAACATTCGATTATCGTGATACGTAATTGGTAATTGGTATGTATTCGCCTGGTAAACGTTTAAGATCACTCTTGTTGCAATTGATTATACCACAGATGATTGAAGGCATAACGATCTAGTTTTATATTACCGGTTTAGTGATTTCCACCTAGGTGGAAATGTTAACGTTGCTGATGAGTTTAGACGCATGGCGATGTTAGTGACACTTCGGTTTTTAATTAAGATATTTTGAGTTGGGGTTATTGATTGGCAAAGGTGTTTATTTGTACGTGTTTAAATTTATGAATGTTTCAATTATAATTTATAATTGTAATTTAGAGATTTAGAACATTAGGGACTTTTAGTTGACAAAGTTACGTCTGCAATTCAAAATAAAAAGTTTTTACATTAACAAACTTACGAATTGTCAAATTATCAGTTTTTTAATTGACAGACTTATGTATCTTCAAATATAAAAGTTTTCAAATTGAAGAATTTGGAAATGTACAAAGTTAGATATTTTCTAGCTAACAGGTTTGCAAATCTACAGGTTGAATAATTTTAAAAATTAATGAATTTATATATCTTTAAATTTAGAAATCTTTAAATTGACAAATTTATACATGTTCAAATTTAAAAATCTTCAAATTGACAAACTTATATATCTTCAAGTTTAAAAATCTTTAAATTGGCCAACTTATATATATTCAAATTTAAAAATCTTCAAATTGACAAACTTATATATATTCAAGTTGAAAAATCTTTAAATTGGCAAACTTATATATCTTCAAGTTTAAAAATCTTCAAATTGACAAACTTATATATCTTCAAGTTAAAAAACCTTTAAATTGACCAACTTATATATATTCAAGTTTAGAAATCTTTTAATTGACAAATTTATACATCTTCAAATTTAAAAATCTTCAAATTGGCAAATTTACATATCTTCAGGTTGAAAAATTTTTAAATTGGCAAACTTATACATCTTCAAGTTGAAAAATCTTTAAATTAACCAACTTATATATATTCAAGTTTAGAAATCTTTTAATTGACAAATTTATACATCTTCAAATTTAAAAATCTTCAAATTGGCAAATTTACATATCTTCAGGTTGAAAAATTTTTAAATTGGCAAACTTATACATCTTCAAGTTGAAAAATCTTTAAATTAACCAACTTATAGATACTCAAGTTTATAAATCATTAAATTGACAAACAAGTCTCCAATTAATAAATTTTTAAAAAGACCACATACCGTAAAAATCTATAAATTGCAAAATGTTCAAATTCGTAAAAGTATAAATCTCGTGATATAACTTAATCCTCTTGATATATCTTAAGCCTCGTAACATAACCTAACCCTCCCGATATAACCTAACCCTCGTAATAAATTTAACCTTCATGATATAACCTAACCCTCATAATACAACCTACCCTCAAAAAAGCACAAAAGAAAAACTGAAATACATAACAGCAAATTTCCTACATTTCCTTTTCCAAAATTTTGTTAATTTTATTAACAATTTGCATCTAATACTTGCATACAGCGATATATAAGAGTAAAGCAAACAGTCGTACGTTCACGATATGTCGAAACAGTCTCGTTACATAGCCTAATCAGCTTATCTCATTGCGTCTGGTGCAGAGGCTAGCGTCGCCGAGTCTCGGTGCCGCTTATGGCGCGAATACTTGCATGTTTTGTCTCTCGATGCACGCCAAAGACACAACTAACTGATATTACACTGGGCGTAAATACGCGGGATTCTGATAGTGTATCGATCCGGCTGGCATTCTTCAACCATCGATTGCATTCCGCGGATCGAGGGCTCAGATTGCATTGTCGGTTTCGATTCGATGAAACAAATTGGAAGTGGTGGGTATACAATGTCGGACGTGAAAAATACGGTGTTTACGCAAGACACGTTTTCTGTGATATAATGCAGTATATACAATATAATGCGATATGTGAAATGTGATGTAAGATTGGGACTGAGACAAATTTGGGAAGAATTCATTATTATTTTGAAGCATTAAATAGATTTTACAAATTTTAATTCAATGATTTTAAAAAATATTTTTGTAATTCCAAATTTCTTTATTTTTAAATTTTCCTAGTTCCAAATCTTGAAATTTCTGTATTTTCAAATTTTCAAATTTCTCTAGTTCCAAATTTTCAAATTTTCAAATTTCTCTAGTTTCAAATTTTCAAATTTCCCTGTTACCCTATTTCAAAATTTTTTAATTTCCCTAGTTCCAAATTTCTCTATTTCAAAATTTCCAAATTTCCCTATTATAAAATTTTGAAATTTCTATATTTTCAAATTTCCTTAGATTTAGATTTCCAAATTCCCCTAGTTACAAATTTCTAAATTTTCCTATCATCAAATCTTGAAAGTACTATATTTTCCAATTTCTCAATCTCCATATCACCAAATTTCCCTATTTTCACATTTATGAATTTCCATATTTCCAATTTCCATATTTCTCCCCATCCACATATCATTTCCAAATCACCAAAAAATCTAAACTTAAAAATCAATAAACCACCAAATTTATAATAAGTAAACTCTGAAATTTCGAACAGCAATAATTTCATTCCACCATCGATCGTTCCAAATCGATTCCCATCAGACCGCCTTCGAATAGCACGTCTTCCCGAAAGGGTCACCATTCCATTCGCTTCGATATAAATCTCTCTCGATTAGAGCTGACGTTTCTTCCTGTCGTTCCAATCGTCTGTTCGACACGGGTTCACACGACGTCGACGACAACTTTCCTGGTGGCTGGTTCTACACGTGTCCTTAGCTTCGAAGGTGCTCGTGAATAAGTAGGTTGGACGGCTGTTAGTCAGACTAGGGCCACGAAAGGGCCGCCCAATCTATGACAAGTGGTTCTTCCTGTTTTGAACGCTAATCTAGCGGTTGCTTATTGTTAGTGTAGGCTGAGATCGGTTTGGATTTCGTGGCGACCGGAACAACACAGAAATAGCTGACCAAGGCTCCTTATCGGTTTCGTGCCTTTGTCAATATGTACGCAGTGACTTCAAAGAGTACTTTATACTGCAGCGGATAGAGAAATATTAATATTTATGATGGATTTATGTATAGTTAGTTTAATTAGTTTCAAGGTTTTAGTGTGATAGTCTTTCGAAACTTGAATAAAAATATTTGATAAATTATTTGATAAAAGACAGAAAGTATATATGACTTCTCTGTGTACTGCAATAAATAGGAACATTAATAATATTTATGTTTATGATGGATTTATTTATGAATAATGTGCTTGATTTTTATTGAATGTTGAAAATATTGTGACATGATTGGTGCTCTAGTTTTTGATTTTTGAGGAGTAATGTTAGATAAACTATAATTATGAATGACAAGGAGTAGCGGCGAGTAAAAATGAGTAGCGATGAATCGTAACGAAATATAACGAATTACAACGAATTACAACGAGGAGCAACGAGTAACAATGAATAATAACGAATAACAACGAGTAGCGACGAGTAGCGACGAATTATAACGAATAACAACGAATAGCGACGAGTAGCGACGAGTTATAACGAATAACAACGAGTAGCGACGAGTAGCGACGAATTATAACGAATAACAACGAATAGCGACGAATAACAACGAATTATAACGAATAACAACGAATAGCGACGAGTAGCGACGAATTATAACGAATAACAACGAATAGCGACGAATAACAACGAATTATAACGAATAACAACGAATAGCGACGAGTAGCGACGAATTATAACGAATAACAACGAATAGCGACGAGTAGAAACGAATTACAACGAATAGTGACGAGTAGTAGCGAATACCAACGAATGCAAATGAATAATAACAAATCAAAGCGAATAGTGACGACTATCGACGAATACCACCGAATATCGCCGAGTATAGACGAATACCAACGAACAACAACGAATCTCTCCATATCTCAGTAAACAGCAACGACTAACAAATAACAAACTACAAACAATAATTTCCCTTTTAATTCAAGATAAAATTACATCGATTTAACCTCATAACTAATTACCTAATTAATTTAATCCCAAAATCTGTCTTACCTGGAAAAAGTAGGTCAATGACATCGACTCGAACGATTATTCAACTGTCACAAGCTATAATCGTTAATAAAATATTCTAAAAAGGTGCATTAATCAATCAGTCTTTTTATAAACTTAATTAACGAGAAAAAGAAATCGACCTGAATATAAATCGTGAATGACTGGCTGTTCAATCTTTATATATCGTTTATCGCGTAATCCGATCATGAACGTAATTATGCAAGGAGAATAATTGTAGCAGAACCGAGTTCCATGACCGATTAAAGCTTAAGCAGAATCGAATGGATTCTGTTCAATGATTCAAGAAATCGAGTTGAGCGATCGATTGCGATCATTTTTCCATGAAACAGATCAACGATCTGTCGTGGTTTGCTAATCATGGTTGGCAGAATTTTAATGCGTTCCAGATTCAGAATACTTGATCTAGTAAACGAGTTTAATGAAGCGCAAGAGAAATAATCGTGTCGAGCGACGATTGCAACGGTAACGTGAAAATTACTTTCTCTTGTATTCAGGGAAAAATTTGATAAGTTGTACACTTTCACATTTATGAGTATTTGAATGGGAAAATTTCGAATTGGTACAATGGTAAATTTAAAATTTTTATTGTCAGTGATAATAGTGTTTGTGATTTCGGAAATTTGGGGATCTGGTAATTTTGGGAGTTGCAATTTTGAAAAGTTGAAGATTGAGGGAAATTTGGTAATTTGGGGATTTAGGGACTTAGAGATATGGAAATTTGAGGATTTGGAGTTTTGGAGATTTGGAGATTTGGAGATTTGAAGTTTTGAAGATTTGAAGTTGTTGAGATTTGGAGCAAATTAAACTTAAAATAGATAACATATATACCAAAATAAAAAATGGAATTCGGAAATTAAAATGAAAAACTTAAAATCAATAATATAGGAATTAAAATTGAAATTGACAACACATGAATTATAATTAAAAATTGAAAAATTAAAATTGAAAATACAGTGCTGTATATTAAAACTAGAAAATGAAATGCAAAATTAAAATTACAAATACGAATACTGAAATCTTCAGTTTAGCAAAATTTGAAATTTAAAACTTAAAAATAAAAAATTAGCAATTTTTAAATAATTAATAAAAATAAAAAAGCATAATAAATATTAAAATAAAGGATTTTTATAATTTCTTTCATAAACAAATGAACGAGTAAATTAATCTTCACCAGTCATAAATAATAGTAAACATGTCGTGTATTTGGTATATGAATCTTAGTCATAATGGGTGGCTAACATCAATTAATGGAAGTAATCAACGATGTCAAGAGATATAGTTGCCGGTGTGAACAGAGTCGGTCGTTGATAAGCGAAATAAGACGTCTGTGCTTTCTCTTTCCTTTTCTGTTTTGTCGTTTATGTTCCACCGGCGACACGGTGTATCGTTCGAAGTCGCGGAATGTGATCGTGATACGTTTATATGGGCATTGGTATCAATTAACGTTGCAGGAGGTATTAATTAGCATTAGCAGTCGTCTGTATCGCAGAACAAGTACCTGTACATGGTGTGTGAATATGTATCGGTTGATATTCTGTTGCGAACAGACAACTCTAATAAATCGATCATCTGGAACACGATTACTAATCTTTACACATTTTCTAATTACACTGTTTTCAGTTTCTTTAATCTTGACATTTCTTGTAGTTTGACGTTTTTCAAATTTTTAAACTGTTGAACTTTACATATATGAAAAAGCTTCATATTATAAGGAATTAAATAAAGATTAATAATACTGCATTTCTAAGTTAACAAATTTTTTAATTTAATTTATTTAACCCTTTGCACTCGAAGATAATTTTACTGTTTGCAAACAGCAACTTTAAAATATTAATTAAAATGTTAAATTTCTTCTTTTGAAGTTATTATTTCTCTACCAATAATTTCCATTATTTTCTATTTCGTTATGTTTATACATCACATAAGCACTATTTATAGAATTAATTAAATAATGCTTCTTTTAAATTATTGTATTAAATCGAGTTAATATCTTAAAACTCCAGATCCTCAAAACTATAAATCCTCAAAACTTCAAATCTCCAATACGCCAAATTCCTAATAATTTACATCCCCAAAACTCCAAATTCCTAAAACTCCAAACCTCCAAAACTCCGAATCTCTAAAACTCCAAATTCCTAAAACTTCAAATCTGCAAAACTCCAAATCTCTAAAATTCCAATTCCCTAAAACTTCACATCTGCAAAATTCAAAATCTTTAAAATTCCAAATCCCTAAAACTCCAAATCCTCAAAATTCCAAATCCCTAAAACTCCAAATCTTTAAAATTCCAAATCCCTAAAACTCCAATTCTGTAAAACTCCAAATCTCTAAAATTCCCAATCCCTAAAACCCCAGATTACTAAAATTCCGAATCTTTAAAACTCCAAATCCCTAAATCTCCAAATCTCTAAAACTCCAAATATCTAAAACTCCAAATCTCTAAAATTCCAAATCCCTTAAAACTCCAAGTCTATAAAACTCCAAATTCTCAAAACTCCAAATCCCTTAAAACTCGAAACCCCTAAAACTCGAAATCTCCAAATCTCCAAAACTCTAAAACTCCAAATCCCTAAAACTCCAAATCCCTTAAAACTCCAAACCCCTAAAACTCCAAATCCCTTAAAACTCCAAACTCCTAAAACTCGAAAACTCCAAATCTCCAAATCTCCAAAACTCCAAAACTCCAAATCCCTAAATCTCCATAACTCCAAAACTCCACATCCCCAAATCACTGTCGACAAACGTCATCCAACCAAACTTAACATTACCATGATGTAAGATTACATCACTCCATAAATTTCAGACGATAAAATATTATGTAGCCTTTATTTTGGCGTCACTGAATCAATTGTAAGATAACAATCGTCTCATCCCACCGAATATGGTTGCTCACTATGTGTAGACGCCATGGTGTCCTCATTTCCTTATCTTCCACAGGGCATTGACTCCTCTGTCTCGAATACTTATGATAGATGTCCTAAGTTTCCGGTTTCCTTTGATAGGGGTCATTGACCTTTGATTCGCATTGCTATCCCAAACCGTATGGGTCGTAAACAACTTTGTTAAGGGATTAGGCCACTCTGATCATGTCACGCGATTGACTGCCTTGGAAATGATTTTTTAGAGGACATAGATAGCTTTCGGAATGAGTTTTATTGATGTAGATGTGGGGATAGAGATGGAGGATAGAAATGGAGATGCAATTTGAGAAATTGCGATGATTTAGACATTTGGAAAGATTTTAGTAACTTGGGAAATTGTGTTTAGTGGATTTGGACACTTAGGTACTGGGAATGGAGGAAATAGAAATTTGAGAAGGTTTTGTTAATTTGGGAAATTGTGTTTGGTGGATTTGGACACTTAGGTATTGGGGATTGAGAAATTAGAAATTTGAGAGTTTAGTAATATGGGAAATGGAGGTTGGTAAATTTGGACACTTCAGTACTGGGGATTGAGAGTTTAGAAATTTGAGATTTCATTAATTTGTGAAATGGGGGTTGGTAAATTTGGACACTTGGGTACTGAGGATTGAGAAATTAGAAATTTGAGAGTTTAATAATTTGGAAAATGGGGGTTGGTAAATTTGGACACTTGGGAACTGGGAATTGAGAAATTAGGAATTTGAGATTTCAATCATTTGGGAAATGGGGGTTGGTAAATTTGGACACTTGGGAACTGGGGATTGAGAGTTTAAAAATTTGAGATTTCAATCATTTAGGAAATTGGGTTTGATGAATTTGGACACTTAGGAACTGGGGATGGTGAATTTAAAAATTTGAGATTTCAATCACTTGGAAAATGAGGTTTGGTAAATTTGGACACTTGCAAGTTGGGGATTGAGAGTTTAGAAATTTGTGATTTCATTAATGTGGGAAATTGGGTCTGGTGAATTTGTACACTTGGTTACTGGACATTCAGAAATTAGAAATTTGAGACTTCAATCATTTGGGAAATGGGGTTTATTAAATTTGGACACTTGAGTACTGGATATTGAGAAATTAGAAATTTGAGCTTTCAATAATTTGGAAAATTAAATTTGGTGAATTTCAGTATCCTACAAAATATTTAATTTGAACGTTTCTAAACTAATACCCTTCATATATGGTTAGATATCGTGCATCCTACGTTTTCGAAAAAGCTGCAATTCAACCATTAAGAAAAAGGTGCAACTTATATTTTAGAGGGTAGTTTCTAGTCAGTTCCTAGTTACGCCAATAACGACACAGGAATATCGAGTAGACCCTGTTCATCCAAGTACAAGATAATAGTTACTAACAAAGCGATCGCTTCTTAGCTGAATAACAACATTGGCCTCGGTTGATTCACGTTTGTCCAGCCGTTAATGAAGGATCGTGACGGCCTGTGTGTAGCATGAGCGACGCAAGTCCAGCTACGTAAGCCTAACGTAATTGAAGGCTAGGAATGCGGACGCACGCATGAGGTAGCAGCCGACACAAAACGATGGGGATACACTTTTACTGCATATTTATAGTATCCAGCACATCTCTGAATTCCTAAATTTACGAATTTACAAATAACCTAAATTATCGATTTTTAGTTTTGGGGATATAGGTTTTTCGAGAATTGAGGGATTTATAAATTGGGGAATTACGGATTTAGAGGTGAGAAATTGGGCATCTGGTAAATTAGAAATTGCAGATTTGGGAATTGAGGAATATGGCAATTTAGGAATCTAGGAAATTTAGAAATTGGAAAATTTGGGAATTTGGGAATTTAAAAATTTGGAAATTTGGAAATATGGTAATTTCAGAATTTAGGAATTTAGAAATTTGAAAATTTACAAGTTTGGAAGTGTGATAATTTGAAAATTTGAAAATTTACAAATTTGGTAATGTAATAACTAGAAAATTTGAAAATTAAGAAATGTGATAACTAGAAAATTTGAAAATTAAGAAATGTGATAACTAGAAAATTTGAAAATTAAGAAATGTGATAACTAGAAAATTTGAAAATTAAGAAACGTGATAACTAGAAAATTGTAGAATCCAAAAATCCAAAAATTTTAGAATTTACAAACCTAAAGAATTTATAAGTTTCTCTGAAATTTCAATATTTAAAAATTTGCCAATTTAAAAATTCAAATCAAGCTAAAAGTCAACCTACTAAAACCCACATAAGTCTTATTTTCCGTCATTACAAGACGACATAAATACTGTTTCGCTATTTTTTGATTGATCACCAAAAGAGAATAAAACGAAAGTCAGAATTGCAGGAAACCCTAGAAGTTTTTTTCTCCTCGCAACGTGATCGCGTCGCCGTTAATTGACGGTCCGTTTACAATTACACTAGTTATCGATGGCAAAAACGAGACCACCTATACCGTCACAACAGTCTGTGATCGTTGATTTCCGTTTTCCTCGGTAATAATGACATCTTGTCACTGCACTTCTCCTCTTTCAACGTTCAAGCACACACGTGGGCTTCTTTTCGCTTGGCTGATCGGTGGACGTTGACGAGCTACCTAGGTGACGGCATTTAGGAAACGATTGGTATTTTTCGCGTTATAATTATTACGGATATTTCTTTAGCGAGCTTCAGCATCCGGTAAACGAGATCCCACGATGCTTTAATAATTGCGTTACGCACGAAAGGAATTAGATACGGGTGAGAAATTGTAGGACATATTGATTAGAATAAAATGAAGTATAAACATTTTTCTTTAGGGAGGAACTTAACTTGTTTGAGTTAGTACTGAGAATATTAGAAAAGATCACATTTAGGAAATGTTAGGAATCACTCTTTTTATACAAATAGTAGTTTGTGCAACTTTTGTGTTACTGAATTTGATTTTATGTATTTTGAAGTTTATGTCTATTCACTGTTTATTAACCAGTTATTTTTTGTTTATATACTGACTTTTAATAAAGAGCTATTAATTGGTGTGTAATATGTGATATATTACAGTTCTGAAATTATGACAAAAATTTGAGGTTATGTATTGAGTGACCATTTGCTTTAATAGTCCGCCATTTTGTGTCAAGAATATTAACGAAGTGTTTGTTCGTTTCGATCCGTCTTTAAGCTTCAAATTCATATGCCAAACATACTTCTTTTTAATGATTTTATTTTGTATTTTTGTGTTCCAAAAATATTTTATATTGGTTCTGTCATTATTTGTCTCGACGAGAAGTCAGCCATTTTGTATCAAGAACCGATGCAGCATTTAAACAGTAATTTTTATTAGATTTTCTAGTTTAAATTGGTGTACTATAAGTGCCATTTTGTGATACTTTTATGTCATGAAATTATATTACACATTTTGCATTCCAAAATGTAAAATTGTAAACTAGTTGAATAATTATTTATCCCAACAAAGAATCGGCCATTTTATGTGAAAAATATTAATGTACTACTTATATAATAATTTTTATTAGACTTTAGCTACAAATTGACATACCATAAGTGCCATTTTGTTATACTTTTATGTCACAAAATTATATTCGACATTTCACACTCCAAAACTGAGAATTACAATTTGTGTTCTTGTTTATTCCAACGAATTTTATATACAAAATATCAATGAAACATCTATCTGATCATTTTGATCAAACTTTAAGATTTAACAACATTTTTATCTCATCAAATCATATCAGTATTTTTATATCTCAAAATCGAAAACATTTGTTGAGTCACTGTTTGTTCCAACAGAGAACCAGTTATTTTATATTAAGGATATTTAATGAAAAAAATGTTGTTGATCGGTTTCTGATAAAATAACCATTATATCATTAAATCGTACCACATTTTACATGTTTTCATACAAATTTACATAAAGTTTACAGTTCCTTGCATTCAAAATTTGTTATTCTGGAACGTAAGAGGCAAATAACATTGTATTTAAAATATAATGTCTTGTTATATTTTCATCGAATTTAAAATAGATATATTTTGCATTCAAATTTATGTTACTGTCATGTCAGGTGGTTTCACAATTTTTAATTTCAAATTCAATTTTTATACTTGATATGTTTCATTTTTTAAACTGAGTTATTTGTTCTAAATCGTTTACTGTATACTGGTACTTGTGTATAAAATATTATTTATTTATAAACCATTACTCGTTTATGAACTGCTATTTATATGTAAATTATTACTTATAAATACACTACTACTTACATGTAAGTTATTACTTATAAGTAAACTACTACTTGTATATAAATTATTACTTATTTATAAAGCACTTATATATAAACTACATTTACTTGCAAATGTAATTACTACTGTATATACTAAATATGTTACTGAATATATTACTTGTAAATTACAATATACAAAGTACTACTTGGACGTAAACTACTACTTACATATACACTACATGTACTTATAAAATATTCGCTATAAATTACTACATATGCAACAAACTAGCATACTGACACACATGTACTCGCATATATAAAGTACAATACAAAAGCAGAAGAAAGAAGAAAGGAAAAAAATCAATGGATCGTTTAAGCAGCTTTCAGATTCCTCATTAGCAGAATATCAGACACTTTCGATAAAAGAAAAAGGTACTAAGAAGTTCTTGGTAGAAGAGACGAGGAAAAGGAAGCAATGGAAATAAATCGACTGGTGATTGCCATCCGAGTGTTTTGGAAAAACAGGGAAAAAACGAGACTCGATTGTCTGCCTTTTCCATTCTCGACTAGAAGACGCATCAAGGCCAGACGAAGTCTGGACCACATAGCACAACGGGGCCGAAAAATGGCTGACAGAGAACAAACGAAGGCCATTTGTTACCACCGGCTTGACCCTTCTAACGTAAGTAGTGATGGGAATCAATCATTCTCGAATTGCCTCGGACTTGACAGAATAAAATTTCAACAATCTCATCTATTTATTCGTTCCTGAAATCTCTATAAATTTTTCTGATTTAGATGTGTTGTTGATCGATGGGATTTTAAATATTCCATTCGGAAATACTTTTTATCTATTTCATTTAAGCATTGAGTTTGAAATTTTATAGGATCACGTGTTTTGTTCAGTAATACTCTGTATCATGTTATTTTATAATTATCTTTTGGTATCAGATTGGCATGCTGCAAATTTGTAATACTAAACAGTTTTATTTTTAATAAATCGTTTTATTATTACCACCTGCAAAAGTTAACATATAAACATTTTTATAAAATTAAATACGAGATGTGACAAAGAATTACAAGTGAAATTTTCTAACAAAAATAATCAATCTAGTATATTAAACAACACAAAATTTATATTTGTCTTTAATATAAAAAGAAATATTTAGAATTAAAATCAAATAAATTTTTACACAATTCTTCCTAATATTTTCAATCATTGTGTACATACCTTTGCAATGAATAAATAAATAATTAATAAAACTACTACCCCCAGCTGAATTTTTTTTCAATCACGTTATCATTAAATATCAACAATGTAAAATGCAAGTAAAAAGAAAAAGTGAAAATACAAACAGCAAGAAGACAAATTGCCTGACGATAAAAAGGTTAAAGATCATGGAAATTGCCTAGTGGGCTTTCCACGCTATTGTCTTCGATAATCGATTAATCGGTTAGTGTTTGCACCCTTGCTACAGCCTGAGCCCGCTAATCCTTTAAGGAGATTGACCTCATTGAATAATTCAGCTGTGCTGGCATTTTCACTGAACTGTGTCGTAATATGTACATTGCGTAAGAACATTTACTTTTCTCTTGAATTAAACACACGTTTTTTTTTTTTTTAAATAATTTATGTTAGTTTAAAATTTTTTTGTAATTGTTAGATTTGCTTTCATTTAACTTAGACGTTATTTCATAATTATCGAGGGGAGTATTAGTGGGATTATTGATTGATGTGCGTATTAATTTATAATAAGAGAAAGTGGTTCCGAAAGTTGTTTTCATGAGAAAAACTTGATATGGAAATATTTTTTCACGATTTTTATATTTGCAGAGATTGCTTGCGATTTTTGAAGTTTTAAAAATTTGAGAATTTGTGATGGAGATTTGCTATAAGTGAATCTTCGGTCCGACCTTTCATGTGTATCATGTAGATCATTTTTAGAATTTGTAGAAATTTCAGACCTTGAGATAGAGATTTGATTTAGAATGTATCAAAGTAGAGATTCAATATTAGTGAATTCTCGGTCCAAACTCTCACATGTATCATGTAGATTATTTTTTAAATTTGCAGAAAATGAGACATTGAGATAGAGATTTATTTTATAAAGTATCGAAGTAGAGATTTGATATTAGTGAATCCCCGGTCCGAACTTTCACGTGTATCATGTAGATTATTTTTTAAATTTATAAAAATTTGGGAGATTGAGATAGAGATTTATTTTAAAAAGTGCCAAAGTAGAAATTCTATATAAATGAATCCCTCTGGTGTGAACTTTCACTTATATTTTATAGATCATTTTCGCTGATATCAAATCTTTAGTATACGAAATTTCTTTACAATTGTTTCTCAATCTTTATGACTGTTTTATTGCGTCAAATGAAGAGAAAAATTTGGAGATTTGATCCCCCAATTTTTGAATTTATGAGTTGAGAAATTTACTAATTTTTTTATTATTGAATCGACAAATTGTATATTTTGGAAATACAGAACTGTAGAAAATTTGGAAATGTAGAAACTGAAAAATTTAAAAATGTGGAAATTCAAAAATTTACAAAATTGGGAATTTGAAAATTCTGAAATATGGAAATGTGAAAAAATAGAAATATGGACGCTAAAACTTAGAAATTCGAAAATATAGAAGCTTGAAAGCTTAGAAATCCAAAAAATTAAAAACTGCAAAAAGCACTAACTATAAATTTCACAAATCGTCCCCGTAATTACGTTCATTAAATATATTACGAGTTAAAGTATAAGTTTTGATAATTTTTCTAATTAATACTAAGAAGAGAAGTAGTCTAAGGAAGACAGATATTTGTGTGATTTTTCGAAAGACAAAGTCCGGAAGCATCCCCCTTACGTACGTCCCTGAATGGTTTTAGGGGCGCTTTCTTCTCGTTGTTGGCAAGAAGGACCTTGACTGATTTCACGAGTAGGCGCGCATCTGCACGTACCACGAAACCTTTCGAGGGGAGAATTCACGAGAGGGAGAAAGGGACAGGTATGGTCATAAGAGGGAAGGAAAGAAAAGAGAGGGGAGAAAGTGATTGAGCGAGTGCTGTTGCCATGCAATTTGAGTACCTGCTACGAACGTGTACGCAGGTGACTTTACGAAGTCTCTTTTCTCTCTCATTCCCCTGTTTCTTTCACTTCTGCTTTATTTTTTAGTCCTTTACTCTTGCCTTTTTCGTTTGCCTTAGAAACCCCTTCATTGCTTCACGTACAAAAGCTATGGTTACGGACTGGTCAATGGGATTCAGACGCGAACGCGATTTTTGATTAGAGATGTCGAAAATATTTGGCCATTTCATTCAACAGGGTGTTATAGTATTGATTAGGGACACTTTTGTGATGATTGGGTGAGCTCACTATTTCCGAATATTTCTATTGCAAATTTTTCGATTATTCGATTTTGAATTTTTAATATTTTTCGATCTTTTTGGAAGTGACGGACTTTCGAGGTGTTAAATTTTGAAATTTGTTGGTAAGGTTGGAAATTGTCCAGGATGGAAATTCTGAAATTTTCGAGTACTCAAGGTCCTAAATTTTCAATTCTTAAATTTGTAAATTTTTAAGTTATCAAATTTTCAAATTTCCAAATTTCCAAGTTACCAAGTTTCCAAGTTTCCAAGGTTCCAAAATTCCAAATTTTCGAATTTAAGAATTCTCAAATTCCCCAATTTTTATCTATCCAAATTCTTCAACTTCCCAATTCCGAAATTCCACGATCTATTTATCTGAATTATTCATAAAATCCAAAAGAAATGTGCAAAGGGTTAAATTAACTCTTAATGGGTTAAATTAACACTTAAATTAACTCTTATAATATTTAAACCTTAACATTTCCTTGGAATACTTCTTTTGGGACGTTCAAGACCCCATTAAGAATGTTTAAAACTTTTAAGACATTACGGGTTATTAAACAGGTATTTTAACAAGTTTTTTGTCGATTTAAATACTGCGTGCGAAATAAAATTTAGTAATGTGAAAAAGTTGAAGAAATGGTTCTCACAGAAAAACTGAGAAATATTTTGTATTTTAATGGGAGGAGTTGAATTTTAGTTGGACGCTCTCGATATATGGCAGTTTGAGGAAAAAAATAGTAAATATACCAAAGTCAAATTTAAAGTTCGGAAAATCGTAAATTTGAAACTTTGTTAAATTAGTAAGTTGTGGAGTTGCAAATTTATTAATTTAGGAATTATTATGCTTAATAACTTGTTAATTTAGAAATTTATAAATTTATAAAATTAAAAATTTATAAATTTATAAAATTAGAAATTTGCAAATTTGAAAACTTCATTAACTGAATTTTAAACGTTACTGGCTAGTACTCTATTTCAGAGTCAGCTGTTAAATAGTGGAGTGGTAATATAGCAGTATAATAGTGCAATAATATAATAAAATAGTAAAATAGTGACATGGGAAAGTAGTAATGTAGTGATATAATGGTATAGTAATATAATAAAACAGTGAAATAATGGAATGGTAAAAATAGTGCGGCAGTATTGTGGTCGAATAATGGATTCGATAAAGTAGTAGAATATTACGATTACGGTATAGTTGCGTAATGGTATAGTAATACAATTATATAGTAGTATTGTGTAGTATAGTAGTATAATGGTATAATGGTATGGTAGTATAGTAGTATAGTAGTATAGTAGTATAGTAGTATAGTAGCATAGTAGTATAGTAGCATAGTAGCATACTAGTACAGTGGTATAGTAGTATAGTAGTATAGTAGTATAGTAGTATAGTAGTATAGTAGTATAGTAGCATAGTAGCATAGTAGTATAGTAGTATAGTAGCATAGTAATATAGTAGTATAGTAGTATAGTAGCATAGTAGTATAGCAGTATAGCAGTATAGTAGTATAGTAGTATAGTAGTACAGTAATATAACAGTATAGTAGTATAGTAGTATAGTAGTATAGTAGTACAGTAATATAACAGTATAGTAGTATAGTAGTATAGTAGTACAGTAATATAACAGTATAGTAGTATAGTAGTATAGTAGTACAGTAATAGAACAGTATAGTAGTATAGCAGTATAGTAGTATAGTAGTGCAGTAGCATAGTATTGCAGTAATCCAAAAGTGCAAAAGTACAGTAGTACAGTGAAATAATTAACAGTGAAATTGTAATGTATCAAAATAGGAATGTTAATATTTTCATTTATATACTATTTAAAATAAATGAAAAATGTAATTGTCGCATACTGCACTTTGTTACAATGCATTTTACTGAGAACCCTATTTTTCATCTATTTTGTAAATGAAGGAGTTGATAGATAAAAGAAATTATGAAGTGTAAAGGGTTAAATAAAGTCGCAAATAGGGGATGTTCCCCAATATACACAAGCCATAGTTCTAAAACGGTGACTAATTTTTCGAAGGTTCCATCCTCACGGTCCACGTTGTTCGTCCACCCTCTTTCTTCCACTCTCTGTTCGTCCCCGTCTCGCTCCCCGCAATAAAAAGTCAATTTTATACCGGTGGGTACCTGAAGCTAATAGCGTCTACCCGCGGGGCAACTGTCGAGTGGAACGGCGTGGAACTATGTTTCGACGGGCGTTCGCGGATTTTACGAGGCTTATAAAAATGGCACCACGCAAGGAACAGGACCGGGAGAGGATCCTGAGACGATTCGGGGATCTCGTCGAGGACGAGTGACTCACGGGGACGACTGTCTCGACGCGATTTCTCGTTCAAATAGAAATCGCAGCTTTCGAGGAATCCCGTCTCTCCCGTTCTTTTTTTATCCCGTGGTCCTCGCTTTGCTCGATTTTTGGCGCAGGATTCGTCCTCGACGCTGTCTGTCCCTTTTGCCCCGCCCTACGACATCTTGTCCCCGATCAACCGGTGTCTACGATTTGTCCGTTCGATGATCGGTTGATTCGGGTTGATTGATTGCTATCGATTGGTTGCCTATTAGAAACTTTACCCTTGACACTCGCAACTATTTTTCCTGCTGAACTCAACATTTTTTGGGTAAAAAGTTTGCTGAATTCTTTTAAGATTACTGTTCTTAATGACCACTGCACTATATTTAAATATCACATGTATGATACTGTAAATAGTAGATTCATTTAGGAAAAAATTTAGAAAAACACTTAGAAATTTGGAAATTTGAAAACTTGTTAAATTTGGAATTTGGAAATTTTCAAATTTATCAATTTATGAATTAAGGCATTTAAAAACCTGTTAATTTATAAATTTGGAAATTTGAAAATTTGTTAAATTAATTATTTGTGAATTTGAAAATTTGTTAATTTAGAAATTTGGAAATTTGAAAACTTGTTAATTTTGGAATTTGGAAATTTTCAAATTTATCAATTTATGAATTAAGGCATTTAAAAACCTGTTAATTTAGAAATTTGGAGATTTGAAAATTTGTTAAATTAGTTATTTGTGAATTTGAAAACTTGTTAATTTAGAAATTTGGAAATTTGAAAACTTGTTAATTTTGGAATTTGCAAATTTTCAAATACATTAATTTACTAAATTGTGAGATTGAAAATTTATTAAATTAGGAATTTAATTTTGAAAGCTTGTCAATTTAAAAATTTGTAAATTTTCAATTTTATTAATTTAGGACCTCCCCATTTTTTAAATCAAATAATTTAGAAATTTGTCAATTTACAAATATGTTAATACGAAATTTAACAATAACCTTAAATTGTAATCATTTCGAAACTTAGAATAATTATTCAAAAGTGTACTACAATGTCAAAGTTGTGGTTACAGAAAAAACAATTAATTTGAAACAATAATTTGTTTCCTTATTTGTTCACGTGCGTCCTGTTATTCCGTGCTTGTTATCCGAACATTGCATAAGTATTTTATAAAGTATTCCGTTCTTTCTGCCGAAGTATCCGAGGGCACGTCTAAAAGAGAGTAAAATATACAAGATTTTCTGCTTTACGTCGTGAAATTGCTCTTATGCGCTTCTCGACCAAGTACTCCAGACTTAAGTTTACCTGACAGTGCTCTTCTAGAGCTTAGGGTCTCAAAACGTAAATTTTAGAGAACTCTAGTGGTGGAACACTAAACTTGCTACAGTAAGATGTAATACTCCTTGAAAAACATCGTCTTGGTTTGTTAATCAACTCCACTTATATTTTTATAACAATTAAACAAATTCGCAAATCAATTTATACCATATTCATTTTAAGAAACGTTTTAAAAAGAAATTCTATTGAAAACTATTTTACGAAGACACAATTTTTTATTGTTATTTTTCTGTATATGTTTATATTTAATTATTTGTTGCAAATGAAGTGAATTTATTAGAATATTTAATGGAAGTTTGTTGCAAAATTATGTACTTTGAAGTTTATTTTGAATTTTTTGAGTTATGTTAGATAGTGATGTTGTTATGAAACAGTACAAGAATGTCTTGCTTGTTATTTGGTATATTTAACTACCAGTAATTTTATATTAATATTGCATTTGTATGAACATTTTCCTTACACTTTAACCTATAAATTGATGTATCACAAGCACTATTTTGAAATACTTTTCTGTCATGAAATCTTATTAGACTTCTCATGCTTCAAAACCAAGAATTGATGAACCATTACTTGTTACAATAAAGAATAAATCATTTCAGACGAAGAATACTGATGCAACGTTTATATAGTAATTTTCATCACACTTTAACCTTTAAATTGATGTATCGCAAGCACCATTTTGAAATACTTTTCTGTCATGAAATCTTATTAGACTTCTCATGCTTCAAAACCAAGAATTGATGAACCATTACTTGTTACAATAAAGAATAAATCATTTCAGACAAAGAATACTGATGCAACGTTTATATAGTAATTTTCGTCACACTTTAACCTTTAAATTGATGTATCACAAGCATCATTTTGACATACTTTTCTGTCATGAATTATTAAACTTTCCACATTTCGAAACCAAGAGTTGTGTCATTTCGAACGGTCGGCCATCTTGAAACAAGAATACCGCGTGTATAATTTTCGTCAAACCTTGCGCTTCGTTAACGTACCATTTACCTCAATATGTTGAAATCATGTCATTATTTGTGCATTTGAAAATCACTCATTTGACACAGCATAACATATCTGTATTAACAACGTAATTACATTTACAACCATGAATCACGAGTAACCAGAAAAGCGGAAGATCAACGAATGCAATCCGGGAGAAATATGATCAGGTCCAGTCTCTCAAATTGTCCGTGTTACTTAGAAATTTCGTTTCACGAAATGGTTCGTGTTTATTGCTGTGTACCTAATTATTACAGCGCGTTGCTTTCGTTCCAAGAAACACGATCTGGTAATTGCAATGTCCCTTGATTGCAGTTCATGATTCTCAGGTAACAAATTACGAACTCGCGACACGAAATCGATGTACGTAATTCGGGTTTCGAGGAATCGTTCAGGAAACTCGTCAGGAAGATGAACTTGTACTAACAGATGTGGCCGACAATTTCACGTTTAAAATGTCATAATATTAGTAAAATTGCAACACTGTGTTTATTATATTATATTTAGGAGAAATGCAGTTTAATTTTATAGAGTGGCTCCTGTTAGTAGTATAGGTATAAGACGTTTATTCGAATTAATAACGTAAATGATATTTATACAGGGGTTGGTAATTAAAATCCTATTTATTGATGTACTTTTGTAATATATATTTAATTGGTTAATTTAAATTGTTAATACAATTTAATTGATTAATTGAGGTTTTTAATACAAGTTTGATTGATCAATGCAAATTAGTCATTCAAGCTTAATTTACCAATTCAAATGAATAATGCAAATTTAATTTATTAATATAAATTAATAATGCAAGTTTAATTGATTGATTTCAATTAAGAGTTTAAGTAAAATTGATTAATGTAGTTTAATAATATAAATTCAATTTATTAATTTAAATTAATAATGCAAGTTTAATTGATTGATTTCAATTAAGAGTTTAAGTAAAATTGATTAATTTAGTTTAATAATATAAATTCAATTTATTAATTTAAATTAATAATGCAAGTTTAATTGATTGATTTCAATTAAGAGTTTAAGTAAAATTGATTAATTTAGTTTAATAATATAAATTCAATTTATTAATTTAAATTAATAATGCAAGTTTAATTGATTGATTTCAATTAAGAGTTTAAGCAAAATTGATTAATTTAGTTTAATAATATAAATTCAATTTATTAATTTAAATTAATAATGCAAGTTTAATTGATTGATTTCAATTAAGAGTTTAAGTAAAATTGATTAAGTTAGTTTAATAATATAAATTCAATTTATTAATTTAAATTAATAATGCAAGTTTAATTGATTGATTTCGATTAAGAGTTTAAGCAAAATTGATTAATTTAGTTTAATAATATAAATTCAATTTATTAATTTAAATTAATAATGCAAGTTTAATTGATCGAATTAAATTATTGATAAAAATGATGTAAAAAAATATTTCATTGTCAAAAGAGATTAATTATTAAACCGTTTTATTTCTCGATAAACAAAGAAAATATTTAATCCTCATAAAGCAAGGAATGAAGACAGTGAGAATCATCTGATTGGATTTGTTGAACCAACACTTGAACCTAGACCTCTCATCGTCAACCGATCGATCTAAGCAATTGAACTATTCAGGTCATCGATAAATTCTTTCTGTCTACGTCTAAAATTAAGAAAACAGTTTCTGTCTTCAATTTAATAAGCCTGATAAATATAACCTCCTTTCACTGTGAATGAAAAGTGAAATTTATTATAACAATGCGAACTGATCAAACGAGTACCTCAGAAATTAAATGATGTTACTGAACAATTTTCAGTAAACAGATTATGACAGACATTCAATATAATAAGGAAAGCCATTTTTGTTCTATAAAGATGATTCAGGTAAGTAAATAAAAATTGAAATTCCAAATTAAATAAATTCTTCGTCCATGCAATAAATTCCTCATAGTTTGAGAGGTTAATAAATAAAAATGAAAATTGTACATAAAACAAGTACAATTTGCCAATAAAATAAGAATTAAAATTGCAAACAAAATAATTAAAATTGCAAGTAAAACAAATACAATTTCTTTGCCCAAGCAATCGAACAGATGAAATGAAAAATCGTAAGCAAAAAATGTTCACAAACAACAGCAACAGAAAATGCAAACAAAGCAATGTCTTCCGAAAAGAAAGAAATAAAAATAAGCACCATGGAAACAAACAGCGAGATAACGAATCGGTAATTATTAAAAAATGATTAGCAGCAAAGAAGTGGCAGTTAATTGAATTTGCTGAACCATGACTTGAACCGAGACCTCTGTTCGTCGAACGGCTGATCTAGCCAATTGAGCTATCCAGGCCATCGATGAATTCTTCTTCAACGCGTTCAATAATGCTCGAAACGATCGCGTCCTATATTTTCG
The DNA here is from genome assembly GCA_963576845.1 of Megachile leachella. Taxonomy (NCBI): domain Eukaryota; kingdom Metazoa; phylum Arthropoda; class Insecta; order Hymenoptera; family Megachilidae; genus Megachile; species Megachile leachella. Next base: position 5,762,942 of record OY756259.1, on the reverse strand, counting down.
AAATTATTCAGACATTCAACCACAGAAGCACTAACAACGCTGCCACTGTAACGCTTCCCTGGTGAGTCTAATCTCTAAACAGAATCGCGTAGCTGGTTTGATCAAGCAGCGAGTTTCGCGAGACCAGCAGCAAGAAAACCGCGTGGAAACGTGTAGCCGAGTGTAGAAAAGCGCGTCGCAATTAGAGTTTCTCGGAAATAAAACCATGTTCGCAGCTGGTAAAATATACCCCGTCATAAGTTCTCGTGTAATCTCGGAAAAACTGTTAAGAGACACGGCGGTCTGTCTTCTATAAGACACTTGAATTACGTTCCATAAATTATACTCTAATCTGACTAACTGATCCCCTGTATCGATAAAATAGTAGCTACTGGAATATCTTCGTTGGAGGACTGCGATCGTTCAGACTAGTATGAATTGAGGATTGGCAAATTTTTTTGGGCTCAATTTTGACGATGATTCATAAGATTATGTAGTCCATATTGATAGACGGTTCCTTTTTTATTTACTGATTTGAAAGTCTTCATTTAAGTCACTCTTGCGTTCTTTTTGGTACAGGAGGAAATAATTATGATGATGAAATAATTAATTAATGATAGGTGAAGGAATTGTATTTAGAAATAAAGGCTGTCATTAAAATTTTATGATCTTGATATTCGATCATATTGAACACCCAAAATTTTCAATTTTTCCTTAATAATTCCTAAACGAAGCTTCAAACCCCATGTCTGCAAAGGAAAATCCTATTCAGAATCACGTCAGCGACCAATTTCTTGGACCGACACTAATTGTGAGACACCCTGTATTACATCTTATAAACTAATGTTACAGTTTATGTCATAACTTATATTAAATCTTGTTATTATTTCGCAAAAAATTCAATAAACAAAATCACCGTTCAGAAAACATCATAAATGCTCATCTTAGATTATTATTAGCGAAGCTTCCTCAATCACCACATCAAATAACGTGAACATATAAAAATCGTTGTCAGGAGAAATATAGTTTCCTGTATAGACCGCAATATTAATTAAACCTTGTCGTAAGTAAATGACGTTCGAAAATGAAGAAGAGTTTCAATTTTCGAGAAATACAGAGAACCGGTGATCTTTATTAGCCGTGGGATTAAACGCTTGCTGGCGTAGATCCAAGTCAGTTTCAAGTAGCTCTTTGATACCGAAGAATCGTTTTCGCTATTTTGTGTAACGCTAATCGATCTTTCCGCGATTGGATGACGCGTCCTCGAGCTTTGATCAATCGTCGCGAAGTCGTTCTTAATTGCCCATTGCACGACCATGGACTCGTCGGCTGGAATTAACGAATGCGTCGACGTTCAACGGCCGTTTTCATGAAGATGCTCGTAAAATGGCTTAAGCGAGAACGCGAGTGTCGTAAAACAACGAGATGAGTGGCAGGAAACATAACAGTGACGAGCAAAACAAAGAATCGGTCGAGAGGGTGAGATCTGGGTAGAGGTACATTGACATTGTGGAATTTTAAAATTTTAGAATGTTGGAATTCTAGATGGACCAATCAGAGCGGGAGAGTGTTACACGTTAGATTATTACGCGTTGGATAACGCGGTAGATTACCACGCGTTAAATTCCTACGCTTTAGATTACTACGCGTTCGATTCCTACGCTTTAGATTACTACGCGTTCGATTACTACGCGTTGAATTACTACGCGTTCGATTACTACGCGTTGAATTACTACGCGTTGAATTACTGCGCGTAGAATTACCAAGCGTAGAATTACTAAGCGTAGAATTACCAAGCGTTGCATTACCAAGCGTTGCATTACCAAGCGTAGAATTACCAAGCGTAGAATTACCCAGCGTAGAATTACCAAGCGTAGAATTACCAAGCTCTGCATTACTAAGCGTAGAATTACCAAGTGTAGAATTACCAAGCGTAGAATTACCAAGCATAGAATTACCAAGCGTAGAATTACCAAGCTCTGCATTACTAAGCGTAGAATTACCAAGCGTAGAATTACCAAGCGTAGAATTACCAAGCATAGAATTACCAAGCGTTGCATTACCAAGCGTAGAATTACCAAGCGTAGAATTGCCAAGCGTAGAATTACCAAGCGTAGAATTACCAAGCGTTGCATTACCAAGCGTTGCATTACCAAGCGTAGAATTACCAAGCGTAGAATTACCAAGCGTAGAATTGCCAAGCGCAGAATTACCATGCGTAGAATTACCAAGCGTTGCATTACCAAGCGTAGAATTACCAACCGTTGCATTACAAAGCGTAGAATTACCAAGCGTACAATTACCAAGCGTTGCATTACTAAGCGTAGAATTACCAAGCGTAGAATTACCAAGCGTAGAATTACCAAGCGTAGAATTACCAAGCGTAGAATTACCAAGCGTAGAATTACCAAGCGTTGCATTACTACCCGTTGGATTAGTACGCGTTGAACATTCACGCGCTGGATTACTACGCGTTGGATATCCACACGCTGGTTTACTACGCGTTATCCAAATCTACCGTTTTCGCGTCTTACACTTTGATTAGTCCGTCTCTTTTTAATAATTCAAAAACGAAGCTTCAAACTTCATTTTTGCAAAGGTAAGTCTTATTCAGAATCACCTTAGCTACTCACCATTTCAAGGACCTACTGATTATTTAACACCCTGTATATAAAAGTGGTAAATTCACAGTCATATTATAATTTACAGTAAAATTATGAAACTTGAAAATTAATATATAAGAACTCTGTAAATTAATATGTAAGAATATGTGTAATAAAACACTGTACAATAATTTATAACAAAATTGAATAAACTTCAAATTTCAACCACTTCACTTTTTACAAATTTTAATTTTATCTTACAACCTCACACAATTAATACAATCTACCTAAAACTTCTCAAAATTAAATAATAAAAATTAGAAAGTGATATTTAAGGAGTTAAAAGTTTTTAATATACAATAAAAGGTGATGACTCACCCGGTGTTGGCAAAGAGATGACAAAATGTAGGTGGATGATAGAAAGATTAAAGGGTGTGTTAATCGCGTGTTTGGAAATAGGATACTTCCGTGTTTGATAGATCACAAGATACGTTGCCCAAAAATAAATGAAACATATTCTGTAACGACGTAAAAGGGATGTTTTGATGATGGAGTGTCACGGGAGGGCAATATCGTAATTTATCTTAGGAGTTTATTAATTATGTCACTGAGGGATGAACTTCCGTGTTTAATTCGATGATAACGCCTCTTTGGATTATATTTTCAATTTGACACTCGCATGTTTTCTGTAATTTATGATTTTTTTTATGACACTTGATGTTTAAAATTAGGTTATAGTTTTGATGAATGGTTTCATATGCTGCATTGTATGAACTTATATTTATTGAATATTAAAAAATTAAAACATTTTTTAAATGTAAATTTTTATTTAGTTTTAAAAATGTTACAAAATTACTAAATTGATCTGCAACCATAGTTGGAAAATGTTAAATTATAGTAATGTAGTCGAAGAGACCTAATTTGTCAAAGATTTGTCATTTTCACAGCGTTCACTTACGTCGCGCCACGGAATAAATCCTCGTGGCGAAAGGATTAAATTAGACAGTATTTTCAACGGAAACGATTAGAATATCGGTGAAACTGTAGAACGTAAGCCGTTTCGGTCGCAACCGCTTCGGAATCGTGACAAACACGCTGGTGCTAGCCGTCGTCGTAAAAATAATGAAGATCGAGGTTCGCTGGAAGTAGTTTATTATGAAAACCGCACGATGTGCCGAAGGAGTTAAGGGCTTGGCCTAAACTTACGGCTCGTTCTGTACACTTGGCTGCGAGGTCTTTGCACCGTGAAGTTTACTTTATAAATATCGCCGGTACGCCGGAGTGTCCAGAGAAATGAACCGTGTCTTGGATGAAACGAACTCGGCCTTTTTGCTTCGATCATAAGGAATCCGTGTTTTTGATCCGTTACACGTGATTATTTTCTGATTCACCGAGCTCCTTTTCGCATTTTTGAGCGACATCTTGGAAACCTTGCTATTACTGTTCTCTGTCTGATAATCGCTAAATGTTCTGATATAATTTCATGACAGAAAAGTTTCACGAAATGGTGCGTATGGTATACGAGTTTAAAGCTTGAGGCCTCATGAAAATGACTGCATAAAGGTTTCACCAATAATCTTGAAATAAAATGACTCTTCATGCAAGTAAAGATAGACTCATTTAGTTACAACTTCTAATTTTCAGAAACAAAAATTCCCGTTTATATTTCATGACAGAAAAGTTTCACAAAAGGGCACTTATGTTACATGAATTTAAAGCTTGAGGCTTTAGGAAAATTATTGCATAAACATTTCATCGGAATTCTTCATGTAAAACAGCTGACTCTTCGTTGAAGTACAAAAAAACACATTCACTGTAGATTTTGATTGTGAAACATTAAGACCTTTATAAAATTTCATGACATAAAAGTTTCACAAAGTGGCACTTATGCTACATGAATTTAAAGCTTGAGGCTTTAGGAAAATGATTGTATAAATGCTTCAACTATATTCTTTATATAAAATTGCTGACTCTTCGTTGAAGTATAGAAAAGCACATTTACTACTCAACTTCCAATTTTGAAACATCAAAGTTTCCATTTAAATTTCATGACAGAAAAGTTGCACAAAATGGCACTTATGCTATATGAAATTAAAGCTTGAAGCCTCCTGAAAAAGACTGCATAAACGTTTCATTGATATTTATCATACAAAATGGCTGATCACTAATCATACCAATGACCTATTCCGAAACACATACAAAATGACACTATTTGAAAGTACCATAAAATCACAATTACCTACTACAAATTTAACATTAAAATTCTATTAATTCTACACAAAGCTTTTGTTAAAACCTATACAAAATTTTGATAAATTATTACATTGCTATCGTCATCAAAAGTCTATCAAGGTACAAATTAAAAGTCCATCGTTTCAATTTCAGATCATTTAATTATTTCATTCATCAACATTAATCTATATAAAAATAGTTGATAGTCAATAAAACAGTTACGTAATATTTAATACATAAATAAATATCCAACTGTAAATTTGTATCCTACAGAAAGCAGTCGTTAGTTCTGTAATGAGCATAATTATATTGCTATTGATTAAATTCCTCTTTTATGTACAATTCTCTATTATTTTGCAAAATTACTCTTTCCAGCGAGAGAACGCAACTTCCTTCGCTCCGTATGACGCATTATAGAAAATATGTGCGATTGCAAAGTGAACATATGTAATTTTTCTCCTTTCAAGATAAATATTCAGAGTATAATTATTTCGCTTAGTCGGTTATTTCTTTGTAACGTTGCTGGGTCTTTCGCCATAAAGCCTGCTTCTTTTCCGTGGTTGAATCTAGCTCGATTGTAGGAAATTCACTCGTTGCACCGAGACCGGTTTTGCTTGGATTATTCGTCAATGATACCTGCAACCATAAATGAATACGATTTGAAGAATATGTATATGCTTTTTGTTTAAAGTATCGTTCCTTTCGTGTTTTACGACCACGAATTAATTCAGTGCCTTTCACAGCACGTTCTCCTCATTACGGTCTTAAATTAGAATATTTCGACACTTTGGAATTAGTGTAGTCGAGAAGGTGGAAGTAGAGGAATTTGATAGCTTGGAAGGAGAGAAATTTGGGGATTTGAGAATTTGAAGTAGTGGAAATTTGGAAATATAGATATTTTGAGAGTTCGAAGTTTGGAAGGTAGAGAGTTGGGAAATATAGAGATTTAGGGGCTTAAGAAGGTGGTAGTTATCAAGTTTGGAAATATAGGGACTTGGGGATTTGAGAATTTGGGTTTTGGAAATTTGGAAATACAGATGTTTTGGTATTTGGGAGTTTGCAAACAAGAGAGTTGGGAAATATAGAGATTTAGGGACTTAAGAAGGTGGTAATTATCAAGTTTGGAAATATAGAGATTTAGGGATTTAAGTATGTGGTAATTATCAAGTTTGGAAATATAGGGACTTGGGGATTTGAGAATTTGGGTTTTGGAAATTTGGAAATACAGATGTTTTGGTATTTGGGAGTTTGCAAACAAGAGAGTTGGGAAATATAGAGATTTAGGGATTTAAGTATGTGGTAATTATCAAGTTTGGAAATATAGGGATTTGGGGATTTGAGAATTTGGAATTTTGAAAATTTGGGGTTTTGATAATTTGGAAATATAGATATTAGGGAATTTAGAAGTTTGGAAACTAGAGAGTTGGGAAATATAGGAATTTGGAGATTTAAGAGTACGGTAATTATGAAGCTTGGAAATATAGGAATTTGGGAATTTCAGAATTTGGGGTTTTGATAATTTTGAAATATAGATATTAGGGAATTTCGAAGTTTGGAAACTAGAGTGTTGGGAAATATAGAGATTTGGGAATTTAAGAATGTGGTAATTATCAGACTTGGAAATATAGGAATGTAAGGATTTTAGAATGTGGTAATTATCAAATTTGGAAATATAGCAATTTGGGGATTTGAATGTTTGGTAAGATAGAAATTTGTAAATCTAAAAATTTGGCAATTAGAAATTTTTTGAATTTAGGAATTTAGGGATCTGAAAATATGGGGTTTTAAAAACAAATTCGAGTTTTGAAGACAAATTCGTTGAAGATATCTCTTATGTTTTACATATATAAAATACCTCTTATGTCTCATATATCTTATACATATAATATATATCTCACATATGCAATATTTTCACATATTTCAAAAAATTAGTTCTACTATCTATTTTCTGCAAATATTTTGCAAAAAATTATAATTCAACAATTCCCCTTTTTTACATTATTTTTGCTCTCCCATATTATTATAAATTATATGTACCAGTATCTCTGATTATAGTTTTTTATTTACAACGTGTATGAAAGAAGTTATGGGGATAAATTACCCCTTCATTCATCACGACCATTTAGAATGCACTGTAACAACACACACGATAATAAATAAATTTATTGCAAGTTAGTATATCATAAAACGATCTTGATATCTAAAGAACAGATTTTTTGACAAAGTAAAGAAATTTCGACGGATTTATATCTACGAACGGTACACAAGAAACGTGAAAAATATTCGTGAAGATCGAATGGGCGGGCACCCTTTTATCGAGGGAGGGTTACTTTAAGTTTGGAGTCTGAACCACCGGGCAGAACACCCTCTCCCGAGCCGTATTTGGGCCAAGTGGCCTCCCCCTAAGTCTGGCTTGTAAATGAGGCCCTATCTACCGTCGTCGACACTTGACTTACTTGGTTGAAAGGAAAAGAGACGAAAAGGAAAGAATGGAAAGAGGGTGCAGAAAAAAAAGGAAACACGAAGATAGGATTCCGTGCACCAGCCGGGAACACGAAAACAAGGTACGATCTAGCTGGAGATAAAAATATCAAGGAAATGCATTTCTTCGTTGCCTCGGGAGAAACTCGCGAAAAATGCGATAAAATTTATAAATAAAGCCGGGATAATACGGTGTAAACGTTTAGCAAAAATTTATCGTCTGGAATGCTTCGAAATAAAAAGATTCCTTTTCTTTTTATTTCGATTTAACCCTCTGTGCGCTTGAGTTACTTCTACTGCTTTATACGTCGTTTGTTCACACGTGTCGTGACAAATACGTGCATGATGTATTGTACAATACAAATGATAAAATATAAATAGTATGCTTTAGAATATGAAGTAAATATATGAGTATGTTTGACTACTTTTTATTTAGAACTTGCATGAGAGGGGGGTTAATTAACCCTTCTAATGTACTCATCACAACTATTTAACAATTCTTCCTTCTGTATATTATTTTTCCCCTTATATATTATTATAAATTGAGTGTACTAGTATCTCCTATAGTTCTTTATTTAGAACGTGTATGAAAGATAGTTATGGGGGTAAACTACCAATTCATTCATCACAACTATTTAACATTTCAGTTTATATTTTTTATAGAAATTTTATAACAGTAAATTATGCAATAAATATTGAAATAAATTATGTAATAAATTATACAATATATAATGTAAAAAAATTATATTATAAATAGTAATAAATAATCAATTAGTACATCAGTGACAAATTATTATTTATTATTATAAATATTATACATGTTAAATATTATAAAATATTATTATTTATTATATAATTTATTCTTTATTATCTACATACAGTAAATTAAAATTGATTACAACTGTGAAATACACTTCTATTTAATCATTTAACAATGAAACGAATAACCAGATATGAACTCAATGTCCATCAGTAAAAATCGAAAGGAATTTCTATCGGTTAACAAAAATCGAGAAGCACGTTGTTTAAATAAACATTATTGAACGTCTAAGTATGATAAAATCGTAAGAAATTTCAACGAGTTTGCAGAGGAACGAGCAGCCGAGGAAATCTCGAGATGTCTTTTATAACGTTCCTTTGCCCGCTTCTTGTATCTTAAAAGAACGTCGTTTTATAAGTTTTAAGTGGCTGCAAAATGTGACACAGCGAATGGTTTTCAGGCTTCAAACGAGTCAAGTGTTCTTACTTTCGCCTACGTGGAATTCGCTAAGCAGCAGAGATAACTCATTAAGGAAACGACAAGGTAAGCCACGACGAAATGTATAATAATTAACACAGAATCGTGAGAAGTATCGGGTCGCTGCATCGATTCTTGCAGGAATGCCTCGCCAAAGGAATACTGTTTTCATTTTCATGGAATTTTTTTATACACGTTTCCTCAAATCGACGTTGAAGAGGGTTAATCAAGTTAGTACTCAAATTTTCAAGGTTTCGAAAAATTTAAGCATAGTAACATTAAAAATTGAAATATAGAAAAATTGATAAACCGAAAGTTAAAATTTAAAAACTGAACAAAAGAAAAATTGCCAAACCAAAACACTGAACAATTGAAACATAAAAGTTTGAAAGTTAATCGCTACAGATTATTTCTAAGGCAAATATGTACCAAACTTCATTAATATTGTAACGATAGAAATTCTTCTATATTTCTTCATTAATTCCTGTTAGTGAAATCAAACTTATTTCCTGGACATGTCTCGTGTATAAGTAGTCTAGACAGACCAGACGAATGTATCATCGCCATCATCGTCGAGCGAGAAAGCGAAACTCGAGTCGAGCCGTTTTGCTCCTGAACGTCTCGCGAGCTCGTCAATCGAGTAACGAGCGCTCATTTTACGCGACATGATAACGTGTCTGTCTCTCGATCATGATCCCTTCTCGTCTTTCTTTCATGACCTACCCTCTGACATTCTTTTTTTGCGAATTCACTGTCGTTCGTTTCTTCTTTCTGTACAGCTCTCGATGGACGAGATACCAGGTAGAAATACGATCGTCTGGAGGAGAGTTACAAACTGGGTTAATTTTAGAGTCAGTTTGTAGGTGACAGACTTTGGGAGCTTTTGGGTGATTTGGGTAATTTTGTACGTGGTTCATTTTGGCACTTTTAGAGTGATATTTTAGATTCAGTAAGTTATATTAGGTGGTAGGTTAGGTGGTAGATTTTTGGGGGGGATTTTGTAGGTGACTTTGGACCTTGCATTGGAGTTTATACAAAAATTGAAGGTTTTGGGACTATGGAGCATTTTTGCATCCAGGATTTCTGGAACTGAGGATTTTTGGAAATATGAGCACTTGGGATTTTGGAAATTTGGGAATTTGAGACCTTGGAACCTTGGAATTCTGGAAATTTGGGAATTTAGGGCTTTGAAATTTTAGAAATTTGAGAATTTGAGACTTTGGAATTTTGGAAATTTAAGCACTTGGGATTTTGGAATTTTGGGAATTTAAGAACTTGGAACTTTCGAATTTTTGTGGAATTTCTGGGAATTTTTGAAATTTGGACAGTTGGGAACTTGGGATCTTGCAATTTTTGAAATTTGAGCACTGGGGATTTTGGAAATTTGGGAATTTGACACCTTGGAACCTTGGAATTCTGGAAATTTGAGAATTTAGGGCTTTGAAATTTTGGAAATTTGAGAATTTGAGACTTTGGAATTTTGGAAATTTAACCATTTGTATTTTGGAAATTTAAGAACTTGGAACTTTAGAATTTTTGTGGAATTTCTGGGAATTTTTGGAATTTGGACAGTTGGGAATTTGGGAGCTTGGAATTTTTGAAATTTGAGAACTAGGGATTTGGGAATTTGGGAAGTTAGGAATTTGAGACCTTGGAACCTTGGAATTCTGTAACATTTGAGAATTTGGGGTTTTAAAATTTTGGAAATTTAAGAATTTGGGACTTTAGAATTCTGGAAGTTTGAGAATTTGGGGCTTTGAAATTTTGGAAATTTGAAAATTTGAGACTTTGGAATTCTAGAAGTTTGAGAATTTGGGGCTTTGAAATTTTTGGAAATTTGAAAATTTGAGACTTTGGAATTTTTGAAATTTGGACAGTTGGGAACTTGGAAGCTTGGAATTTTTTAAATTTGAGAACTAGGGAATTTAGGGATTAGGGAATTTGAGAATTTGGGAATTTGAGACCTTGGAACCTTGAAATACTGGAAATTTGAAAATTTAGGGCTTTGAAATTTGGGAAATTTGAGAATTTGAGACTTTGGAATTTTGGAAATTCAAGCACTTGGGATTTTGGAATTTTGGGAATTTGAGAACTTGGAACTTTAGAATTTTTGTGGAATTTCTGGGAATTTTGGAAAATTGGAAATTTGGGAACTTGGGATCTTGCAATTTTTGAAACTTGAGAACCAGGAGCCTTGGAATTTTTTTGAATCTCTAGACTAATCAATTTTTCAATTTCTCAGTATTTCTGGTCTGTTTGTTTGATAACAAATCTAGTTAATTTCACAAGTAGGTAGTTCATTTTTGATCAGAAAATATTCACTTAACAATCACCATTATATTAATAGTAACTGTAAAGTAAGTACTCCAAAACAAAAGACCCTACAGAATTGCATCTACATTAATATCTTATACTTTTAATTTCATCAAAACACTCTTAAATATCACAAATTAAACATAAACAGACTCAGATCACTTCCAAAATAAATGCCTCACATGCAAGATAATTCCTCCGTTGAATGCATAATCGTTGACGAACCGTCCATAAAGCAAAGAATTTTCAGATCTAGCAACCGCAATATCTGGGTCGCGATATTCGAGCGATGATCAATCAAACTCGACGGAAATAATTGAATGATCGAACGTCTATGCATCGCGATGCAAGGCTGGCTCGGTTTAGCCATCGATTCATATCTGTCTGGCTTATGCATAAGAAAACGTGCATACGTACGTACGCTCGATCGTTCTACCGACACTTTTAAATCCGTTTTTAATAAGTAATCCGGGTCTCGTTGTCTCGACCATCTGTCCCATCGTGATAACTTTATGATAGCAGCTGTAATAACTTTAGACTCGAACGGTCGATGTACCGTGTCTTGATTAAAAGATTGAATCGGGAGAATTAACTCTGATGGCCGTTCAATATGTCCTCTTGTAAATTTTCGAACATCTGGGTCTGCTTATGTACCTCAAATTATTCAGAACTTAGTAAGGGATTTTGGTTGGTTGCCTTGGAAATTGGTATATTATATAATTATTCAATTTTTACATTTTTATCGTACATTTTTTAGTTTCTAATTTTTTAAATATTCTAATCAAGTTTTCAAGACTTCACAAATTTTTAAGAGTTTTTGAATGTATAAATTCTAAAATGTACAAACTTGAGATTATTTCTGTTCAAATTATTCTATTTCTAAATAAGTATGTTTAATAAATATAATATACAATTTAAGAATACATATATATAAGTTATGTGTCATATGTAAATTAAAAATATAAAATGAGAAAATTGCAAAATGGTGGCAGAAGGTTGTCATATGAGTGTTAACACGACCGCCAGAAAAGCATTAAAATTTCTCGAACGAGATTTAACGACGAACCAACAGAGAAACTAATTCTGTTAGAGACAACGTTCCGCCGCGAAGATTAATTATCTTCGTGACATAAATCAAGCGAAATTTATTTGCAAGGTACACGTTCAACGAGCGAAAGAAAGAAACGAACTGTTCTCGTTAAACAAACAAAAAGAAAAAATAACTGTAACATTGGAATTTATTTCCGGGACATAAATCTATATAGCGTAAGTGCACAATAACTAATAACGGTACTCATTTTATGAATGTGCTTCGAGCAGAGGAGCATTTGAATACCTGATTTCCATTTTCTGCAGCAAATATGCACACTCGGAGATTTCTGCGTTTCAACATTCTGTCGGCGGAATATTTCTAATTTTGCTGCTGTCAAATTTTATGAAATGATCATTTTTTAATTTAAAAATTTGGAAGGTTGACAATTTTTTATTTTGAAGTTGACGAATGTTGTAAATTGAAAATTTAACTTCAAATTCGTTGGGTGTAGAATTTCTGAATTTTTAAATATAGTCCCTCGAAAATTTTGCAGCTGACATATTTTATGAAATGATCATTCTTTAATTTAAAAATTTGGAAAGTTGACAATTTTTTATTTTGAAATTGACAAATGTTATGAATTGAAAATTTAACTTCAAAATTTGTTGGGTTAAGAATTTCTGAATTTTTAAATATAGTCCCTTGAAAATTATGCAGCTGACATATTTTATGAAATGAACATTTTTAATTTAAAAATTTGGAAGGTTGACAATTTTTTATTTTGAAGTTGACAAATGCTATGAATTGAAAATTTAACTTCAAAATTCGTTGGGTTAAGAATTTCTGAATTTTTAAATATAGTGTATCGAAAATTTTCTATTGGAAAATTCTATTGAAAATTTTGAAGTAGATAAATTTGACAAGTTGAACATTTTTTAATTAAAAAATTTGGTCTGTTGACAATTTTTCATTTTAAAGCTGACAAACATTATGAATTCCAGATTTGTCTAACTCCAAATCTCACAATTTATAATATCATCAAATTAATCAAATTCGAAAATGTGAATATTCAAACTTCCAAAAATTTAGTATTTAAATTCACGAACATAAAAAGTGCATAGCACCAAAATTTCGTAATCTAAAATGTTAATTCAAAGGCGTTAAAAGCTGTAACTCCGATAGTGAAAAATGTCGGTCAAAGAACACCGCAATCGTTCGTTTGACAAAAAATTTTCGCGCCAAGTCGCACGACAAAGCAACTTGTTAACGAGCCTGTTCACGAGGGACAAAACAATCGCGAGACGGTCCTATTCATAGCTTCAATGTCGAGCGTGCAAAAGCATCGCGCGCTCGGTTGCGAAAGTGGCCATAAAACGAACAATAAACTGTTGAACCGGTGGCGAGGAAACGCGAAAACCGATGCTCTGTGCCAAGGCGGGAACTAAAAGGCTGGAAAATAGGCAAATGGGCCAAGCTGCTGGTTGAATGAATGACACGGCCAAACTGAGCCAATGTGATCACCAATTAGACCGTGTGATATAACCCCTGGCGTTTTACGTACACATCGTATGTTTTATTATTCATGTCTTTTAGCTTGTATTCGGGATTAAGTAATTTATTGTTATTTGGAATGGTATGTGGATTTGGAGAGGTTGGGATTTTGGGAAGAGGGTATTTAGGGATGGTAAAAGTTTGAGAGTGAAAAGTTTGGAAATTTTGGGATTTGGGGATTTTGGGATTTGGAGATTTTGGGATTTGGAGATTTTGGGATTTAGAGATTTGGAGATTTAGAGATTTAGAGATTTGGAGATTTAGAGATTTGGAGATTTGGAGAGATTTGGAGATTTAGAGATTTGGAGATTTAGAGATTTAGAGATTTAGAGATTTAGAGATTTAGAGATTTAGAGATTTAGAGATTTAGAGATTTAGAGATTTAGAGATTTAGAGATTTAGAGATTTAGAGATTTAGAGATTTAGAGATTTAGAGATTTAGAGATTTAGAGATTTAGAGATTTAGAGATTTAGAGATTTAGAGATTTAGAGATTTAGAGATTTAGAGATTTAGAGATTTAGAGATTTAGAGATTTAGAGATTTAGAGATTTAGAGATTTAGAGATTTAATGATTTTGAGATTTAGGGATTTGGTAATTTAGAGATTTGGAGATTTAGAGATTTAGAGATTTGGAGATTTAGAGATTTAGAGACTTGGAGTTTTAGGGATTTTGTGACTTAAACCTTTGAAGATTTAGCATTTTGCGGGGCTAGGGATTTGGAAATTTGGAGATTTGAAGATTTAAAAGTTTAAGAGTCTAGAGATATAACACCTACAGATTTAGAATGTGGTAATTTCAGAAATTGAAATTTTGAAACTTGCAAATCTCACAGCTGAGCACTTCATCACTTAACACTGCGATAATTAGAAATTTCGAAACTTGATACTCTAAGAATTTGGAAATTTTGAAACTTGATACTCTAAGAATTTGGAAATTTTAAAACTTGCTACACTAAGAATTTGGACATTTTGAAACTTGATACTCTAAGAATTTGGAAATTTTAAAACTTGATACTCTAAGAATTTGGAAATTTTTAAACTTGATACCCTAAGAATTTAGAAATTTTCAAAACTTGAGTATGTGCGAATTTAAAAACCTAAAAATATAATAATTACCAAATTCTTTAACTTGCAAAAGTGAGATCCATCAAATTCACTCGCGTTATATTGCTGCACATTGTATCAGAACGAATCATATTATCTCGCATTCTATCGAAATAAATTCAAAAACTCGATGATCATCAAAAAATTCAAAAACTCGATAATCACCAAAAAATTCAAAAACTCGATAATCAAAAAATCTAAAAAACAACGAATAAAAAAATGTCAACAACCGAATAAAAGAATTAAGCAAACGAAAATATGTGAACGATATCCCAATATTGATAACAATATCCGAATAATCATAGATTCCGTGGATAAAAGTAAAAAAGCACAAGGCGTGAAAAGGCCGGGTAGCAAAGAACCGTCGCGACAGAGGGAAACACCAGGAACGTTTATCTCGCAGGTACACAGAGCCGAGAGGAGGTGAGGTGGTTCGCAGAGTCGAGGCTGGCAGACATAGTGGCGGCGTTGTAAACGAGCAAAGTTTCGAACCCAATATGCTGTCTCCGTGGAGCCCATATTCAACCTGTCAAGGTGCGGTGCACGTGCGTTCGCGAGTTGCTTCCCGGCGTGCCAGACGGGCAAACCGGGACAAACTTTCGAACTGGCACAGACCGTCTGGCACCCTACCACCACTGTCGGCGAACCCGCGAATTCTCAATATGTTATTGTACCACGGCATCGTTTTATCGGGACGCCGACGACTGGCGTCGAACCGCCACTGCTGCGGTGTCTGCCGACCCAGGAATTTCCTTCCTCTCCCGAACGATGCTCAAAGTTCAAAGGTAGTGCAATGTATGCTTCCTTTGGATAACGACACATCTTTCCATCGGAATTATGTAGAATCAATGAATTAGATATTGACATTACGATTAAATCGTTCGTATATTCATTGATTTTATGGACGGGTCGTTCATTTTGAAAGTGGGACACTTTTCTTTAGTGGCAGACAACTGAAGGTATTTTAATCAATTTTAAAATAGTGAGTGATATATGAACTATCATAACTGACATAATCATATTTATCATATTTATCATGTTTATCATGTTTATCATGTTTATCATGTTTATCATATTTATCATATTTATCATATTTATCATATTTATCATATACATTATGTCCATTATATTCATTATGTTCGTTGCATTTGTTGTATTTATCATATTCGTCATGTACATCATATTCATCATATTCAGCATGTTCATCATATTCAACATATTCAACATATTCAACATATTCAACATATTCAACATATTCAACATATTCGTCATATTCAACATATTCAACATATTCAACATATTCATCATATTCATCATATTCATTGCATTTGTTGTATTCATCATATTCATTATATTCGTTGTATTCATCATATTGATTATATTCATTGCATTCATCATATGCATCGTATTCATCATATTCATCATGTTCATCATATTCATCATATTCATCATATTCATCATATTCATCATATTCATCATATTCATCATATTCATTGCATTTGTTGTATTCATCATATTGATTATATTCGTTGTATTCATCATATTGATTATATTCACTGCATTCATCATATGCATCGTACTCATCATATTCATCATGTTCATCATATTCATCATATTCACCATATTCATTGCATTTGTTGTATTCATCATATTCATTATATTCGTTGTATTTATCATATTGATTATATTCATTGCATTCATCATATTCATCGTATTCATCATATTCATCATGTTCATCGTATTCATCATATTCATCGTATTCATTATATTCGTTGTATTGATCATATTGATTATATTCATTGCATTCATCATATTCATCATATTCATCGTATTCATCATATTCATCATTTTCATCATATGTATCATGTGTACAAGATTTATCATATTTATTACGTTTATTATACGAATGATATCTGTTGTATATATAATATATATGATAAATAAGTGCATGTAACGGAAGAAAAAATTGTAGAAAATAACGTGGCCGAAAAAGGAAAGTAGAAACAGAATACTTTTCATCTCTTAGCAGAGCGAATTAAAAGCGACGTTGATCAAGAAACGAAAGGAAAGGAAAGGAATGCACCGAAATAAGTTGAAGCCACGGGACCGGAAGTGTACTCGGGTAAATTTGGGCCAATTACTTTCGGTCAGTGTTTTTGCGAAGCAAACACTTGAAAGCAGGTCCGAAATGAAACGCTAGGAACTCCTTGAACCTCCACTCTTGGAGGAACGTTCTTGCGCAGCCATCGGAGCCAACGATCTCTCTTGGTCGCTGAGCCGCGACATATTTGCACAGAATTAATTAGTGTTTGGTCGTCTATAGACTCTGGTCTTGCTAGACTAAACTAGATAAACTAAGGCGCAGCTAGCGTCTCCGTGTGCACACTTGATTCACACGAAATCCAACGGATACGTGCTTCTATTTTAGGATTCATTCAGGGAAATGTGTACACGTTTACCGTCAAATGCATCGCATTATTTCAAATTATTTTCTATATAATTTATCAAAATTTTACTCATTCACAAATTTCTCATTTTTTAATATTTTTTCAGTTTCCATATTTTCGTATTCCAAAATTTAGAAATTTAGAAATTCCAAGATATAGAAACATTTAGATCACATCTGCCTCTCTAAAGAAGGTACAAAAATGTTAAATGTTCGAATTGGTTCCCAAATTTTCAGACAAAGAAACTGTATCCATGTTATAATTCCACACAACTACAAAACCATGTGTTCGTGCCAGTCTATTTCCACCGCATATAAAAAAATGTAACAAAAATGAGCTTTCCTCTTTCGGAAAGTGAATTGAAATCAACATTCCATGGTCACTATAGAAACATGATAAATACGCGTTTAAACAATTGAAAGCCCGTACTAAATGCAAGAGTAAGGACGAGCAAGAGAAGCGTTCGTGAAACGAGGTAACAGATCGTTGCCAGCCGCTTGTTCATTCATACGTCTCGTTCCCAGAATGCATATACACATGCATGTGCATCCGTCCTAGACAAGCATATAGACAAATGGGCAGATGTAGCCTTACATGCAGCATTCAGACGCTTGCACATACACACTTTGGCGGCTTTATGGAGGGCAGACACAGAAATGCCGCACATCCTGACCAAACTCGACGCGACGTTTCTGCAATGTCCTGCCCTATTACCTTTTTTACTCTTTTCGCTTGCTTCTCTCCTTCGTATTCTTCGTCATCTTCTCCTTTACTACCTTCGCCGTGTCTGTTATTATTTATTCTATTATATTACGCTTGCTCTTGTCGCTCGTTTTATTCTCTGCTTTACATCCGTTCCTCGTTTTTATTTTATTTAACCGTAGAATATCAGAGATGGATCAATCGTGACCCAGTTCTACGGAACCTGTATTTCGGCTAAAACTGGATATTGAATTTTTCACGTGGTCTTGAATATTGGAAAATTACTGGTCTGGAATTTCGTTGCGGTTTCGGTTATTACGTTTCGATGGATTTTTTAATTATTGCTGATATATTGCTATGTATCTATTGACTTTGTACGCACATTTACAAATTTACAAGTTTAATCAATTTTAACTTTACGAATTTTTAGGTATAACAATTTCCAAATTTGTGAATATAGGAAATATTCTTATATGTATTATATGGGCAAATATCCTTTTCAAATTCCCTCGCGTTATATCGCCACGCGTCGTATCGTCACGTGTTGTAATACCACGCGTTATATCGCCACGTTTTGTAATACCACGCATTATATCGCCACGCGTTATATCGCCACGCGTTATATCGCCAGGCATTATATCACCACGCGTTATATCGCCACGCATTATATTTCCACGCGTTATATCACCACGCGTTATATTGCCACGCGTTATATCACAAAGCGTTATATCACCACGCGTTATATCGCCACGCGTTATATCGCCACCTGTCGTAATAGCACGCGTTATATCACCACGCGTTATATCGCCACGCGTTATATTTCCACGCGTTATATCACCACGCGTTATATTTCCACGCGTTATATCACCACGCGTTATATTTCCACGCGTTATATCACCACGCGTTATATTGCCATGCGTTATATCGCCACGTGTTGTAATACCACGCGTTATATCACCACGCGTTATATCGCCTCGCGTTATATCGCCACGCGTTATATTTCCACGCGTTATATTGCCATGCGTTATATCGCCACGCGTTATATCGCCACGTGTTGTAATACCACGCGTTATATCGCCACGTGTTGTAATACCATGCGTTATATCACCACACGTTATATCACAAAGCGTTATATCGCGACGCGTTATATCGCCACGTGTTATAATGCCACGCGATATATCGCCATGTGTTATTATACCTCACGTTGTATCGCCATTCGTTATTATACCACGCGTTATATCGCCATGTGCTGATACACCTCACGTTACATCGTCATGTATTATATCACACGTTACATTTCTACACGTTGTATCAATACAAATCGATATAATTTGTAATAATTTGCTCATAAGCACGTTACATTATCACCTATTATATCGTCACGCGCAATATTGTCACATATATCGGATTTTTCTCAAATTTCTCTCATATAATGAAATAATATTAAATTGCCAGGGTCCCGATCATACCACAAAATTGTTCATATCAATATCGAATAGAATGAACCAGTTATCTTCACATATGTCTACGTCATATCGCGATGCATCATATATCGCGCACCGTCAATTTTTCTGAAATTTCTTCAGAGCAGACGGATAGTCCAGATAGTCTTACATACGGCGTTCGCATATGCAACACGATTTGGTGGCTTTATGGAGAGCAGACGCGGAGAGGCCGGTCGTCCTGACCGCGCGCGAGCATGGTCGCGCGATAATCCTGTGATGGATGTCCCTAGGTAGTCGGTAAGCCCAGCCGAGCCAGTCTGTTCGCTAGTTCGGTATGTTTACCCAGACGGAAGCCGTCTGGCGGCGATAGGAGAACCGACCTATCGCGTGTTGTGTACGCGGGCGATACGTCGGTTCTACTTCGACTACCGCCTAGAACATGCACCTCCGACGAGACGGCGTTTTAACGACGTGCCTAGCCAGGAATAATCGCGACGGCAGGAGAGGAGCCGGCTCGATCACAGAGACTCTCCGACCAGCCGCGTCTTTTCTTCCTTTTTTCTTGCCTTTTTTTTCCAATCCACGATCTGATCGAACATGACGATGATACTCGCGCTGGATTAGCATCGACGAGCCACGTCATTTCCAGACGGTCGATGCGAGCGGGCGGATACGTTGATGGAAAAGCTGATTACCGGAATGCTGGATGGAAGAAGCCGAGCGAAAACGCTGGACGTTATCTTCTGGAACGGCTTGTATCGTTTAACGTGGCGAACGGGTTCCGATCATCGCCGTCGTATCGGGATACCAACGGACGACCAGTCGTTATTTAAATTGGGTACTATGGGACTTTGTAATATTTAAACTCTAGTTTCAAATGGTATGCGTGTGTTTTGTATCGCGATTATGGGACCTTTATGAGCTCCGCGATTAAACTGGACTTAGACAAGTCGATATCGATTTAGTTGTTGCAAGCATTACCTACTTATCGGTTTTCTATTAAAATGAATCTGCAATATATTGTATTAATCAGACGTTCATTACTTGTAAATTACTTGGCTCTAGACTCTAGGTAATAGAACTTTTTAAAGATATAGGGAAATGAGGTGTTTCAATGGATTTTTTAGGAATGATGCAAGAAGACATGGAAAGAAAAATTTTGTATTATTCAAGGTTTCGATTTTCTGTGACAGGGAGAACAATTTTTTAATTATTTTAAGATACAAGGGATAAGACAGTTAAATATTCGTTATGGATAGTACAAAATATATAAGGGCGATGATATAAAGTAACGTCTTTGACTGAGAAGAATTTTTTTAGGGGAGGATTTCATTTGCTTTCGATTTTAGATTTTGCGCATACACCTCAGGCATTTCTAAATTTACAAATTTTCAAATTATCAAAGTTTCAAAATTCTCAAATCTCAAAACCTAAAAATTATCAAGTTATATTTCTGCAGTATTAAATTTAAAAATTTTCAAATAAAGTTTGCCAAACTTCTAAATTTTCCAATTTCCAAAATTTGCTAGTTTGCAAATTGCAAAATTAATCAAGCAAGAAGCAAGAAATATCGAGTACCTATGGTCTATATCGTCATTTTCGAGCTCATCAGTGTACGTTCCCATAAAGTATCCTATGACAGGTATTGTCTACGTGCATGTTAAATACTATACGACGGATGACGTGTACGTTCACGTCGGTATCCTATGTTGGATGACGTATACGTTCACATCGATATCTTATACTGGACGACGTGTACGTTCACGGTGTATAAAGAACTAGTGCACATAATTGTATCTAATAAACAATACTAAACTATAAATTGGTCGATTCATTTTTCATATATTGCAGTTTCACTTTATAATATTCTAGCTTCGCTAATTATTATAAGCTAATTTATGATTAAAATATAAGCTATTTTATCAATTGTATTAGTCATTATTTTAATAAATAAAGAAATACTGCATTATCAAAGCCACTATTCTGAAACATGTATGCTACAATAATTTTCACGCCCTCATATATGGAGAACGCACATTAAATTTCGCATTGAAAGCTATTTTATTTTTTAGTACAATATTTAAGATGAAGAAAAAAATTTTTGACTAATAGACGTATGCAGATTACATTTACATACTCGAGTCATTGTTTGCAAATACTTGACTGACAATGGATCCCCTCATATATGAAAGATCATTATAAATTAAATTTTACAATGATTTTATTTTATTTTAAATACTGTATCGCGTAAAACAAGTTGTGCTATTTATAGATTTATAAATAACTTGAAAATTTTGATTTTTACCTCAATGACCTCACCCTCACATATGGAGGACCTTCACTTCATAGATTAAATTTTGTATTGAAATCAGTTTTACTTTATTTTAAATACTGTGAAATATCGTGTAAGATAAGTTATGCTATTTATAGATTTATAAATAATTTGAAAATGTTGACATTTACCATAGTAATCTCACTCTCACATATGGAGGACCTTCACTTCCTAAATTAAATTTCGTAATGAAATCGACTTTGTTTTAATTTTAATATTGTAATGTATTATTCAAGATGTCCTACTTATAGATCACATCAATAAAATCAATTTTAAGAACTTGATTTATACCAATACAACTTCCAACGCCGAGAAACTCACTTCACAAATCAAATTTCGTAATGAAATCAGTTTTATCTTATATTTATATTAATTGTATTTATGCTTATGTATATGTTTTATATTAATACTATATTACTTCAGGCAAGCTGTACTACTTACACACCTACAATAATTTAAAACCTTCGACCATAAGCACCTTACCCGTCATTAAGTCTTCATATGGGTTGCAGTTTGATCCACATAATCGGATACCACTAAAACGCACCGAATATCGAAAAGTGCGGCAGAAAAGGAATAACGGATCCAGCATAGACAGGATACCCTAGGGAGAGGAACGAAATTAACCCGGAGGCTCAGCCATGAGGAACCGGACGCGGACGCATAATGCTGTGCACACAGGAGGGCCGTACACGTGTACGCATATAACCATATCGTCGTCGATTTAACAGTCTGTCCAACTGTGTGTACATCCTATACACGCGTGTACGTGTATATATCTGTTATATCGGCTGTGTGTAACGTTAGCTGTCTAGGAATTCAACAGCCCAGGAGCGGTCGATCGGTCTAGACGAGGTGTGCGTCCACCATACCGGCGTCACGAGGCGCACGTTGTCCGGACAATCGGCCAGACCGGCGCATACAAATATGTACAACGAGAGATCTATTAATTACAACCAGCAGCAGCCGGCTCTGACTCGTATCGACGAGCGGGAACCGGCCTGGCTGGCCACGCCGGATCGTGGAACGGGTTACGGACGTAACCAGACAGAAAGAAACATCGTTGCGCTCCGTTGTTGCGCATAATTGAAGGTTCCTTTGGCTCCTTTGATGAAATAATTGATTAAACGATTAAACGCCGTCCGTGATGTTTGCCTAGCCCAATTAAGCGAGTTTCCAGCGAACGCTTACGTGTTCAATGGGATCTCGAATTTCATGAGATTTGACTTGAACTGGAGGACTTCAACTATAGTTTTTCGATAACCGTTTATGCACGGTATCTGGGAAGTGTAGGGATAAGAAGAGACACATGACGGTCGTAATGTCATACTGTAACGGTTTAACAGTTGAGAATCAACACTATGGTAGCTAGTTAACATAGAGATAAGAAGGGACACATGACTGTTGGTACTGTAACGGTTTAGCAGTTGATAATCAACTCTATAGTAACCAGTTAACATAGAGATAAGAAGGGACACATGACTGTTAGGTTGTAACGCCACACTATAACGATTTAACAGTTGATAAGCAACACTACAGTGACCAGTTAACAATGCAATCAACAATCTAGTAATGTACTCAAGAGGCTGGTGGACAGCTAACGATCTGATCAATAATTTAGTGAAGTCATCAGCCTCTTATGAACAGTTAACGATGTGATCAACTATACAGTGGTTAATGCAGCTCTTTGTGAATCAACAATCTAGTCAACAATCTAGTGAATAATTAACAATGTAAACAGTCCAATAAAGAATCAACCCGTCAGCAATTTAGTGAAGAGTCAACCACCTATTTTGGTGAAGAATGAACTATCTAATGAACAGTCTAATGAAAACAGAAAGAGATACTTCAGTATATACTTGAAACCATCCATGGTTAGTTAATGCAACCCTCTGTGAATAGTTAGTTTAACTAACAATCTAGTAAATAATTAACAAAGTAAACAGTCAAATAAAGAATCTCATCAGTAATTTAGTGAAGAGCCAACCACCTAATTTGGTGAATAATGAACTATCTAACAGTCTAATGAAAACAGAAAGACTTCACATACTTAAAACCATCGGTAGTAGGAAAATCTAGCTCTAATATGAAGAAGTTATGTGCTTATTTCTGAGGGAAGAACTTGTAGTAGAAAGAGAAGAGGGTGCGTGTAACCGGCACGTATACACTTAGAAGATTAATCTTGAAGATACGAATATGTTAATTAAGCCTCGAAGATGATACTACTAGGAGGAAACCTATGAGTGTTTAATTATAATGTTCTGCAAAAAGTCAGTTGTATGTTTAACGAAGTGGTTGTTACACTCGTTGAGATAAAGTCTGTTTGCGTTGTTTTCTGTGAGATCTCAGAGTTAATTCGACTCCTTCGATACTACGTTCAGGATATTTTCATGGTAAAATGTATCACAGTGCAAATTTAATGTACTTCCTCGTTAATATAATTTAATTTAATTTAATTAAGGAAGTACATATTTCCACTTCTTGTTAATAACGTATTCGTTTTTTATTTTATTGCATGTGGAAGAAGAAAATTACTTCCTCTCATGAAGATAATCGTGGGATTAAGAATTTTTTTCTTGTTTAATTTTAGATGTAGTGGAAAGCATTGTAAACTGTCTATTATAGAACACTGTATTTTTAGACATTGTATCTTTTACGGTTACGTGGTAATTTTCTGAGTAAGACAATTACTGTTCTTGATGGAGATAATGTAGAACATGTAAGCTGGTACTATGTTATAGAACATTATTATGAAGTTTTATGTCTGAATATACCATCAATTTTTTCTTTACAAGTATCAAATATTAATTTAATCACGTAGAAAATAAGGAAGGATATTTTGCATATGCATTACGAAATTGATATTTTAGAATTAAATACAGTATATTATCATAACATAAAATAATTGAAATTTCTTAAAATTTACTGTATAATAAATTAGTGTGATAAATTAGAATTTGAATTTTTACCTCTGTACATTTATTATTTAATTAATCTATATTCGAGTGTTTCAAAGTGAAGACGAATAACAATGAAAATATTACAATACTTTAATATGGAAAACAATATATAACAAACGTCCACCATCCAATTTTTCAAAATAATTTTACAAAGAAAACACCAAGTGAGTACTTCCTTACAAAAATAAGCAGAGAACTTGAGAATAACGCACAAATCAGTGTACAACAAAAATGGTACTTAATCTCATAAGTGAAAACAAACTTTCGTTACGAAACCACGCTGATTAATAGCACGTTTCATTGAATGGTAAAATAACGAATGTTCCATTCTATGGTGTTACTCCACTACTCCGATTAAAATACCTGCAACGTGAGAATATTCCGTTCTAAAGCGATACGATCCCCTTCGTTTTACAAACACCTAGGGCTGCATTACGTTCACGTAGCGAGCAACAGATTCAATGCACGTCTAAAAGGAAAACTTCTGCACGATACCTGCCACGAATTCAGATATGAACAATAACCAGGAAATATTTACCTTCTACTGAATCATTCTTGCTTCTTCTAAATGCGGAAAAAATTCAAATACGAGTTAGTTAAATATAACTTTACGATGCTTTGTACATTAATTTCTGTTCGAGAAAATTTACTCTGCGTATGGTGTTTAAAATAGTTATTTAGTACTGCTTGTACAGTTCGTTTGGAAAGTATGAGTTAAGGATTTATAAGTGTGTTCAAGTATACAAGTTAACTTTCAAGTGTACAAGTATAATCAAGTATATAGAAGTTAACTATTAAGTGGACAAGGATATTCAAGTATATAGAAGTTAACTATCAAGTGTACAAGTATATTAAAGTATATAGAAGTTAACTTTCAAGTGCACAAGTGTAATCAAGTATATAGAAGTTAACTATTAAGTGTACAAGGATATTCAAGTATATAGAAGTTAACTATCAAGTGTACAAGTATATTGAAGTATATAGAAGTTAACTTCCAAGTGCACAAGTATAATCAAGTATATAGAAGTTAACTTTCAAGTGCACAAATATAATCAAGTATAAAGAAGTTAACTATTAATTGTATAAGTATAATCAAGTATATAAAAGTGAACTATTAAGTGTACAAGTATATTTAAGTATGTAGAAGTTAACTATCAAGTGTACAAGTATAACCAAGCATATAGAAGTTAACTTTTAAATGTAGAAGTATATTCAAGTATATAGAAGTTAACTATCAGATGTACAAGTATATTCAAGGAGTTTAGGCAGTTGTAAATATGAAAATTTGTAAAAATTTAGAAAATGAAAATCTCAAGATCTCCATTATTTACGCTTTCAAAAAGTATCAAATTTTTGAATTTGTAAACGAACAGACATTATTAAATTATTTAATTATAATGTTTGTAAATGTAGAAATACAAAAATATCTTGTCATCACTCAGAATTGAAAAATATATTTTTACAGAACCAAAATTGTCAGAATTTATCTTTCATACCCAAATACCTCACTTGCCAAAACGTATCAAATTTGCAATATCCCATTAACAAATATTATAACAAATGCAATATTATAATTTCATAATATATGTAATACTATTACAACAAATCAGTAAAGAGCAGTTCTCGCATTTACCAGCCAATAATTCCTGAATGCATTCCTTGACAAAGCGTAAACAATCAAAGTGACTGTTCTTTAAAACAATAGTCGCGCATCGACGCTGAAAATCGAGGGGATGGTGTGAACAAAAGCCAATAAAACGTCGGTCTGTTTGTTCGCGGATTCGCGAGCAACCGAATATGCGGGTGTCTGTCTGCGCGGAGGAAATAAAAAAAGGGAAATAAAAGGATCTGAAGAGTAAACAGGCAATCTGTAGCGCCTATGCAACAGCAGCCTGGCCAATCTGACGGTGCACCCGCATATGCACCTATTTCTGCAACCAGCACGTTACACGCGAGTATATTTACGCTCGAAAACGTGTATAACGACACCTGCATGATCTCTGATTCCGTCGTTCTGATGAGACATCTCTTTCTATTCGGTTACTTACATAGAACCCTAACTGCATAATTATCCCATAGAGAATCTATGATGATCAAAGTTTAAAGATCGTGGAATAAACTGTACATGTGTGATACATTCTTCATATGTGAATATACAATAAGAAATTCTGAATAGATAACAAAGTATAAAAACACAAGTTGGCTCATTTATACAAATGTCTGAAAACGTAATACTGAAAACAATATAATATGACAATATGCATATACGTGACCAGGAAATTTCCACACATGCATCAATGACGCAAAGAGATTCTCTTGATCGAACGTTTTGTCACAAATTAATTTAACCACAAATTAACATTTGCATCATACAGAAATTTCTTTTTGTCTTATGAGCAGAAAATTTCTGAGCACACATGCGTCAATAACAGATTAAGTTGTGAGCAAGTTTGCGCTTCAAAACAAGACAAAACTTGACGAACGATGTATGAATCGTCCTTTACTGTCTCCGCGTTGCGGCGAGGAAGAGTAACGAAAAAAAAGGAAGAAAGGAAGGAAAAAGACAGAGGGGCAGGGAAAGTGAAGGAGTGATAATCTGGTGCCCATGGTTAGTCAGCGGATCGGCGTCTAGACGGCAGGGACGTTTGTGTTGGATTTATTTGTGACAGTGGGTTCCCACCTGTTGCCTCCCGCGCCCCTTACGAAACGCACCGCTACAACTTCTCTCTTTTCCCCTTTTTCCTTCCTCCTCCTCTTCTCTTTCACCCTCCTCTCGCCCTACCTAGCCACCTGCTCTCGCTATCGTTCTCTGCCCGCTGGCTCTCCCTCTTTCCCGTCCCGTTCTCCCAATCCGTTAGCGCACCATAAATCCTATGCGTTCTCCATTCACTTCAGTCCTTCCTAGCGTTCCCACTTCGCGTTACAAAACCAACGAAGGAGGACACAGCCCTAACCGCCCACGCTAACGCCATCATTATCGCCGCGGGCATTCAGACCGAGTAGAATTAGCCCGTATTGCGAAAGACTTTGGATGAAGGGAGACACCCTCAGGAGAGCTTTGTCAGTGACTTCGAATGTCTGACAGCGAGTTATGGCCGATTTAATTCTTGGATTGTGCTACAGGTGTAATGTCACTTTTTTAATCAATTTTTGAGTGGGTTTGTAGATGAGTCTTCCCTTTCATTTCTTATATCCTTTGTATTTCTTGCATCTCTTACGCTTCTTATACTCTCTATATTTGCTATATTATGTTCTCTACATTACCTATGTTCTATGTTATCTATCTTCTATATTGTCTATGTTTTTCACATTGTCCTTCACATTGTTCCTCATACTATGTCCCACAAATTGTCTATGTTCCCCACATTGTCATATCTTCTATATTGTCTATGTTCCTCACACTGTCCATGTATCCCACATTGTCCATATGTCCTACATTGTCCATTTCATACATCTCCATGCTTTTCCATAAATAATTCCAAAATAAGGCTAAGCTAACTATATTTGTATCCGGCAAATAGTCTTTTTGCGACCGCATTTTATCCACCGCGACGAAGAAAGGGAATTTTATTTCAGCCTGGTTGACGCGATCATCCGATCAGGGCTCATCTAGCGGAAGATCGATTTCGATGATGTCATTGGTTCGTGTATGCATAAGTTAACACGCAATGAGTGTGCAGATTAAAAACCCGTAAGCTTGCGTTCGAGCGTATTCATGCGTATGTAGGGCTGCATGCCAAAGATGCCTTGTGTCTGAGCTCGGTCTGGCTTGCGGGTTAAATGTGTCCGCTGTAATGAGATTACAAAAAAGCCAGATTCAATGCCGAGAACACCGGTCCGCTGCTCGTCCTTTCCCGTCCTCTCTTTTTTCCTTCTTACACGTAACTTTTATTTGCCCTTGTTCGAATAATTCATTCTTTCCTCCTCGACGGAACATTCAAGACAGTTCTATGTCTGTCTTCATTGATTTTATCTTCGACGATTGAAAGGGGGTTTCAGCTCTCTTGTAGACCTTTTGTACGTTCGCAATTAAACTACTTCGAACGAGAGTTATAGTCCTCTTGATCGAGCATTTTGCTAAAGCTGAGGTTGATTTTCAGGGTGAGCTGCGTCTGGCAAGATGGCGAACATGCATTGATTACAACCGCCAACTGGACGTGCGATGGAACTCGATTGAGTTATTTGGACTGACTAAGAATGCGTTCTTTAACTCTTGCGTTTATAAAAATAAATTGTAATTAAAATTTTACTAACTGTTGAAATAATTTTCTTAAGATGTTGCAGATTTGCAATATCATAAATAATATTATTATAATTCTTACAAAATATAAAATAACACTTGCAATTTTTTACATTTTGTCGAACATGTTTGAATAAAAAATTTTGCAATTACAAAAAATATATCTTGTACGATTTAAAATTAAAATTCTTAGAAATCTTATTATTAAATTCATAAAATTCTTAAAATGCAGTCTTGCAATTATGTACTGAACTGTAATTGTTACATATAATAATTACGAAAGATAAGAAACGTTTGAAAGAATTTGTTTAATTAAGAAATCTGTTATTCATGCATATTTGACAGAATGTAAAAATGTAATAAGTAGTATGTTACATTATTTGCAACAGCTGCAACGAAGGGTTAAGTTTTTCTCTCTTTCGTGGAATATATTATGTAAATCACTGTGATTTCTAAATAACGGGTTGAAGATTGATTTTTAAATCACAGTGTTCAGAGCAGTCATTAGAGTATGCGGTGCCCCGGGCAAAAATTGACATTATTTTCAATGATATTGGACGGTGTGTTAAATTAATGGTGGGAACTGATGAGTGTAGATAACGCCCGTCATTTTACGATTGCTGATATAAGAATGTATACGAAAGATTGCGAGTTTGCGAATTAAAACGTTCTTAAATTTCAGACTTTATGATTTGGGAAATTTCAGAATTTCTAACTCCTTAATTTGAGAATTTTTACTTAGAAAATATGAGTTTGAAAACATCCTAAATTTGTAAATTTGAAAGTTACAAAATTTCAGAATTTAGGGTACCTAAGAATTTGAGAACTATAATCTAGAAACCTGAAAATATAAAAACCTGCAAATTCAAAAATTTGAAAATTTGAAATATTGTAAAGTAAGAAATTAAAAAATAAAAAAATTATAAATTTGTAAAAATAAAAATCCCAATGCAATAATGAGTTTGCAAAGAAATTTCATTTTCAACGAATCTTCAAAACAAGTAGCTAAACGACAAAAGAATTCAAAAGATACAACGAACGTAAAACATAGAAAAGATGAAAGATTTGATAAGAAAAAATTATAACCAGAAAGAAAACTAAAATATTCCAATAATAGTCTGACTGACAATTAGTGAAATTTATACGTTGATCCGCATCGGCCCTGTAAATTACGAAAATTATCAGGCAACATTTTTAATGTTACTCGCTTAACGGTAATTGTATACACTTGTGTTTATAAAGTTTCTTCGCTACCACTTTTAACGAGTTCGTAATTGCATCTTTTTTGCATATGCAATATCTGGGCGTGTATCGCGCCATATAACTGCAACATTCTTGATACAAACTGGTTTTGTTTACATCGTGTCATTAATATTAAGTATTAACTGAGCCTACTCTTTAGCCACCGATATATGTACGTGCATGATTTGTCGCGATTGTAAATTTTAACTGTAAAGTAATATTTTGTAATTATTACGGACCTGTGATATTTCTTTATGGGACTTCTCGGGCTACGCTTTAAAGAAACTGCGTACGCGAGTTGCATTGAAATCAAACCCTGTTATCAATTCTTTATTACATTGACAATTGATAGCGTTTAATTGCACTGGCAATTGTTAACATTTTTCATTATATTTCAATTGCATTGAAACTTGTTAGAATTTAATTAAATTAACAATTGTTAGCATTTAAATGGGTTAACAAGTTTTACAGCAAAACAAAATTAATTTAATTAGTGGATTGCATTGCAAATTTTTTCATTAAGAAATTTTGCAAATTTCATGAGTTTACAAATTTCCCAAATTAAAGAATCCTATAGCAGTCAGGTTAGGTTAGATTTAGATGAAGGTTATTACAGTTAGGTTAGGTTTAGATCAAAGTTTATTGAGTGAGGTTATAATTAGGTTAGAATTATCAAAATTAGGTTAGGTTTAAATGAAGGTTGTTACAGTTAGGTTAGGTTGAAATCAAGATTTATTGAGTGAGGTAAAAGTTAGGTTAGACTTCTCAAAATTAGGTTAGGTTTAGATCAATGTTTATTGAGTGAGGTTAGAATTAGGTTAGAATTATCAAAATTAGGTTAGGTTTAAATGAAGGTTGTTACAGTTAGGTTAGGTTCAAATCAAGATTTATTGAGTGAGGTTAGAGTTAGGTTAGAATTATCAAAATTAGGTTAAGTTAGATTTAAATGAAGGTTGTTACAGTTAGGTTAGGTTGAAATCAAGATTTATTGAGTGAGGTAAAAGTTAGGTTAGACTTCTCAAAATTAGGTTAGGTTACGTTTAGATCAAGGTTTATTGAGTGAAGTTAGAGTTAGGTTAGAATTATCAAAATTAGGTTAGGTTTAGATAAAAGTTATTGCAGTTAGGTTAAGTTCAAATCAAGATTTATTGAGTGAGGTTAGAGTTAGGTTAGAATTATCAAAATTAGGTTAAGTTAAATTTAAATGAAGGTTGTTACAGTTAGGTTAGGTTGAAATCAAGATTTACTGAGTGAGGTAAGAGTTAGGTTAGACTTCTCAAAATTAAGTTAGGTTAGATCAAGATGAATGTTGTTAAGGTTAGGTTAGGCTCAGATCAAGGTTTGTAAGGTGGGGTTAGGTTAGGTTAGCCTTCAAAGAATTAGGTTAGGTTAGATTTAGACGAAAGTTGTTACAGTTAGATTAACCTTAGATCAAGGTTTGCAAGGTTTGAGGTTAGATTAGATTATAGTTATTAGAATTAAGTTAGGTGAGATTTACACCAAAGTTGATACAATTATGCTACACTTAGGGCAAGATTTATAAGGTTAGGTTAGAGTTAAGTTAGGATTGTTAGAATTAGGTTAGGTTAGCTTTAAATGGAGGTTGTTGCAGTCAAATTAAACTTAAGTGAAATTTGCTAAAGTAAGGTTAGAGTTAGGATTAAGGTTAATAAGATTAAATTATAATTAGATGAAGATTATGTTAAATTAAAATTGTTACGTGGTATTACAACTGATTAATTTACAAATAGTTCAAGATTATTAATGTTATATAAAATTAGAGTTCGTTCATATCTATTACCATTACGTTAGGACACGATCAAAGATTAAATGGAAAATAATCAAGATTAATTTAGATGGAAGTTAGGCCCATATTGCGAAGACAGATTTGGAATTAATTCAAGGTTTTCAAGCTTAAATTATGGTTAGTCTAGAGGTCCAGGTTATACTACGATTAGGTGAAGACTATACCATAATGTGATCAATAGTCAGTTAAGATAGTTTGTGACTATCTTAGGTTAAATCAATAATTTTGTTAATGTATTATGAACTTAATGCAAATCGTGTCACGTTAATAAAATGAAAGATTTTTCTTTTCCCTCTTTAATCCCGACCCAAAATTCATCAATTTTACTTGAACTCAGCGTGCATACAACTTGACCGATTCTACTCGTATAGTTAGCCGAGTAATAAAGATGTAATGAAAACGTTGGGGAATTTTCAAGAGCGAAGGAGCGTGAAGTTACTCGCAGTGGGATACCTTTCCCAGGAATCAGAGAGAGCCCTGAGGAGCGCTCGAGCATGGAAATGGAGAGCACGGTGCCAGGCCGATCAGAACCGGTAAAAATCGGCGTATCTGCATAAACCGGCATAGCAATGAACGAAGATCGTAGAGAAAGATTGGCAACTAATTTTTTCGCATAACTTCGTATCATTCGACCGTGACCGGAAGACGCGACGACGACGCTTTGTAGATGCTTCCACGTGCCGACATTTTGAATTTTTCGCATTGTGCATGTGTAGTTTCAAAGCACTCAGATCGACATATTTTTGCAACATTTACTTATATATTATATATTTATTGTATGATTACTTTACATAAATAAAATTTTCAGTAAAAATGTATTATAATAAAATTCAGTACGAAACGTTTTATGATAATAAAAAGTAGAAAGTTTATAACTATATTATAAGTTAATTATATATATATAAAGCCTTTAACTTTGGAAGTTTGTAAAATTAAGAATTTTACTTTTCGTCAAAAATAAACTATAAAAATTATGATGGAATAAAAAGCCAATCCGACGAAAGTAATCGGCTTAGAAAAGACCCGATGACGTCACTGAAACACTGGTTTATTCGTAAAGAGACAAAAAGATAGAACGGATGTTTGCTTTTAACCCTTGGTTAAACCATGACCCTTAGCTATCATGTGGTCTCTGGGATCGCAGAAGGGTTAGGTTAGGAATGAATAACGGTTGAAATTAATCAATTCGATGTTTAGATCACGTGTTAGTTTTGTGCATCTTATTTTTGTAGCGAAACTATACTTCAAACATCCATTTTAAACAATAGATGTAAAGAAATTAGAAATTCATCAATTTGATAGTTTGAGAATTATTGAAAAACAAAAATACATTTTGTAACATTATTTATATATTGAATATTATATTTTGAACACTTTTTAATTTGGAACTTCGTGAAACCTTGAAAATTTGAGGATTCAGACATGTAGCAATTTCTGAAATTATAAAATTTGGAAACTTGAAAATGATGAGGTTAGAAAATTTTTAAAGTCAAACTTTTGTAATCGTTCGAATTCGTAATTGTTTGAAAATTCAGGAATTTATGAAATGTAACAATTTGTGAATTTATTCGAAGCTTAATTTAAAGGTTTGTAAATTTTTGAACATACTGCACGTCACCTAATACTATAAGTAATAACAATCTATGTAAGTCACTCGAAAAAACGAAACAGTACTACAAACATGTCTTACATGTCTAACATGTCTTGTAACTTCATAAGTCTACAATTCCTCAAAGTATATTTGCTAGTCATATTTAGTGGTTTGCATATGCATGTCACATGTAATTCTGTGCCTACAAATACCCTTACTAATAATCCAGGATATGCCGAGGGATGTTTTTTTCATCGGTATTCAAAGATGATCTCCCGTCATTGCGCCGAATTCCGCAAGACAATGGGAGCCCTGAGGGGCAACCGAGGTAGGGCTGATCCTCGTCGTATCCTTGCACTCTCTCGGCTTTCTGCATTACATAATATCGAAACGACCTTGCGTTCCGTCGTACTACCTGAGGCCAGGACTACACCACGCGTACAACACTCGGTGTACAACTTCCGCTCGGAACCTTCTCGCCGCCTCTTTTGACCCCACTCTTTTCGCTCTCCTTCTCTTCGTTCGACCTTTCTGTCCCGGTACCGCGACCATGCCTGCATTCTGTCCCGTCTTTTTCTTCTCTTGCCACTATTTTTGCTTTCGCCAGAAGAAAAAGAGGCCGGTGGATGAATAGAGGGCGCACAGCCAGGAGGAGGACGCCAGCAACAGGTTTTGGCGGGCAAACAGGAGACCGGCAGAGTCAAGATCTACGATTCACTTTTAGCCGACGGGACTTTTTTATCCCGTCGGTGGACGTGGCGTGAATCAAAACACTCGTTCAAGATCGCTTCAACAAATTAGCGTGCAACTATTCGTGACATTAGGTCCCTTCGATCGAATTATTATTCTCTGAAGGTACCTCCGATTTCAAGGACCTTGTGGTAGACTGTCAAGGTCATTTTCAACCTTTTCACGTGCTCTTTGCTTCTCGACACGGAACATTAACTCTGACAAATTTGTCAACTTCCGATTTGAACTACAATTTTCAAATGTAACCTCAAATTATTAAATGCAAAATATACATCATCTAAGACTTAAATTACCGTTGTGTAAATTTGCTAATAAAACTAAACTGTTTAAAGCGTGTGGTAATTTTTCATTTTTTTGGAAAACACTACGATAAAACGTGGCAGGGACCTGTTACAGATCGCTATTATAAGATAGCATAATTAACAGCCACAGGACAGGAATTTACCCTGAAGGATCATTTTATACGTCGGTCGTTTAATTTTCTTTGTTAGTCTGTCATAAACAGCGCAATAACCATACGATTTACTTTGAAACTGTAAAGTTTACTCGGTCCGTAACTTCGATCGTTAAAGAATTGCAATCGCAACGAAATCGATGCATCGTGTTACAATTCGCTTGGCACCCTTGAAAGTGCATCCGGAAGCTGCAACAATTTCATTTTATGGACTTTCTCGTATACCGTTCTGTTGCGAGCCATTTCACGGATACAGAGTGTGAACATCTCCACGGTAGTGCCTTTTACGATTTACATTCATTTCCATATTGCATCTGCTGGCTCTTTACAGTTCGCCGAGGAAAAACGTGACTGATTAATGACGTAATAAATAATCCAACGCAGCCCCGCGAGCGAATCAGGACTACGTAGTGCTTCCATAAAACCGTTCCGTTGCAAAAAGCTTTCCACGATTACTCTTTGAGGAATAAAACCTCGTGGACGAAATAAAATCTGAAGATATCGATATAGTTTGCGGTCCTCGTCAAATCTTCCAAGATGGCGGTGCAAGAGGTCTTCTTTTATTGGTACATATTCAAATTTAAAAACTCAGAGAAAAGAGATTTCAAATCTTTGGAAAATTAAGAATTAAAATCTGAATTTTTTGTAATTTGAAAATTTGATAGTAATGAAAGTGCTTGAACAGTCTCGAAACACTTAAATAAATGAGCTCGCAGCTTCGACTAGATAGAACGCACCTGCTAACAGCACTTTCACACCTATGGCGACAATTCTATGTTTTATCGTATTCCGTGGTTTACTGGCAATCGTTATTCAAGGCTTTTACAATTTACAATGTCTAGTTTACGAACTCTCAACCAACATCTTTTCTACGGTCTCCTTTCATACCTCTTCCACGATTGCTAGCGTGTTACTATGGTTTACGATTGCAGATCATGCGGATCCAACAGGAAACGCGTAAAAACAGGAGGTCGATGTAAAATCGCAACAGCCGACCGTGAAATAAAGCAACCTGGCGAGAAGCGAGCTCGAGCGAATGAACCTCGAAAGCTTTGTTTCGTTTTATTCTGATTTATGAAGACCAATAGTAATCTTTTTGTTGGAGCGTATTAAATTTTCGGTTGTTAAGAGTCTGGTGAAATTTGGTAGCACGAAGTACCACACGATGCTCGTTCTATAATTTCAACTTTGAACAAATGATGATGTTTTGGAACATTGAGGTTTCATTATAATTTGATGGTATAAAAGTGCAAAACAAAATGATACCCATGTTATATTGATGTAAAGCTTTTGTCGAAAATAAATACATAAATGTTTCATAAACATTCTTAATAGAAAATAATTGAATGACTACAAATTAAAAAACGACCATGTCTTTATGAACATATTTGACATAAATTGACAATACACAAATATTTTACATTTATTATGAACATTCCATAAACTCAATTTGTATAAGAAAAAAAATTAGCAATTTTATTTAAAAAAATCGTCACGAAATATCAAAAATATTTCCACAAATTTCATGCCCACATCTATCAAAAATTTAAATGAATTTCAGTTGAAATATAAATGGAATTATTAATGAAAATAAATAAACGTATTAATCGCCTGTTAACGCAGAAAAATACCGTGTTCCGTAATACACACCCTGCAACAACCATATCGAGTCGAAGGTGCTTTACGAGCAAAAAACCCTGTGACTCGCGGTGAAACGGCATCCGCTAAAAGAGCGGAGAGGGGATGATTGCGAAACAAGGATGGGGGAGCAGAAGAGTAGACGTCAGACAAATTCGGCAGAAAAACGTCGGACATCACACAGGGATAAAAGTAAAAGCAAATTAGCAGACGTGCTTGAAGCTACAGAAACGCAGGAAAACAACGAGCTCCCCTTTCACCGACCCCCTTAATCCACCCCCACGAGCCGTGTTGCCCCCTCCTTGGAGCGTGCAATAGAGCATACGATGCGTCTAGACAAAATAATGATTTGGATTTCAATACATTTGCATTCATTACCCGAGGGCAGCTCTCTCCTCCTCGCCGCCTGTCGCTCTCCTCCCCTCGCCCCTCTCTGTGATCCCGTTTTCGTCTCGCCCCCGCGTGTTAACCCCTTCTACCATCCCGTTTCATGTCTCGCAGAGTTACGCTCGTTATCATACGAATGCTCTGCTCGTGCCGTCGGCGCTCGTTTCGTCGTCGTCGAAATGCGATGCGGTCCGGACGAGTGTAAGCAGCCCGGGACCAGCTCGCCGTCTGGCTTTTGCGTCTCTGTGTGCGGGACACGCACGTGTGGCTGCCCGACGGGTCAGTCGGAGGGTGGCAGAGAGAAACGGGGGGTGTGATGCAACGTATACCGTGTCCTTTTTTCAGGGTGGTAGAAAAAAGGCGAACAAGGCCAAATTGCGAATTGCAGCGGCGCGACCGACCAAACTGTTCGGCTAATTAGTGGACCGGATTTAGGCCGACCGTCGCCACGTTTGCATGCATCTTCTGTATCGGACACACGTGCTGCACCGAGCAACGCGGACACCAGGACCGACAAAACGTGAAACGTGCAACGTCCCGTGCACGCAATTGCCGATTGACGTCATCGGGAACACCGACTACGATAATACACAGACGAACGTTTCGGCGTTCACGTACCACCGGCATCTGGTGTCTGCGAGTACCACTGACGACGCATCACGTGTGTCCTGTAAAGAAATTTATGTTAAAAGGTTGAATAATCTATGCACCGTAATTAGAATATACATTCCGGTCACTGAAATACAGCGCAGTTATATCTGCGTGTACCTCAGACATGTTAGCGGTACTCAAACATCATTGCGGCGCACAAAAAGATTTTTAATTTCATATTTATTAATTTTCAATTTTTGAAATATAATTTAGACAGTTACGAACTTACGAATTTGAAGGATTTAGAAATGAAGAGATTTATGAATTCAAACATTCAGAAATTCATGAATTCAATAATTCAAATATTCAGAGACTTAGAAGTTTAAAAATGTAACAGTTTAAAAATTTAGAAATCACAAAACTTTCCGTTTATATCCTCCTCTATGTTACCCACTCCTACAACTCCATCGAGGGCCATATATCAAGACTACTGTGTATAAACATCTATTATGACAAAGCAAAATTAAAAGTAAATAAAAAACTCACCGGTTCTGTAGGACCATCACCTTCCTTTCCCAACGACTGTCCCTCCATCCAGCCCATTTTTGATAAAAGTTTGAATCCTCTATTGTCTTTTGCTATAGAACTAAAAAAAAACATGAAAATAAGAATCGCTGCAAAGTCAGCAGTAAAATTAACTGCTTTTCAAAGAAAAATAATCACTTTGAATTATTTAAAAATTTACGTATAACTTACATGTCCACTGAACTTTGTTGTGTTTTCGCATGATGATTTAACGAACCGATGCACTGTCTCCTACTTTGTGCTCTATCTTGATATCCTGTTGCTAATTGACTGGCAGTTGCGACATTATCCTTCTCAATACCGAATTTGTGTTTCAATCGTTTCAATTCTTGTTTATGAAGGTCTTTTTTGGAAGTTTTACTCTCTTCCGTATTATTATTCTGCTGAACGAGTCCTGGCTCGCAGTGGCCGCAAGTTTCGTTCCCATTGTGAATATGACACAATAGTTTTGTAGTACCAACTTGTATAATTGAACCGTGCGAAACTTCGTAGGGTTCGGATTCTTGTTTGGCTACAGATAGTCTCTTTCCATTCAGAAACGTACCATTTCTTGATCCCAAATCTATGATTTCATATATCTTCTTCTCTTCGTTATATACAAATCGAGCATGATGCTAGAAATATAGACTTTTATATATTTCTATATCAACTAATAGGATTACTATTTGTAGATACTTACTTTACTGACGTTTATCTCCGGTATAATTACAGAATGATCACCTTCTCGACCAATCGAACCACCCGTGTATGCAACAAGAAAAAGATTTCCAACTTTTAACTTTGGCAAATTGGTTTCTTTAACTATAATCCTCATACATGGTGGATAAGTTTTGGCTAAATCTGTAATGCAAAATATTGCACCTTTAAGATCATAAAGTATAGTATTGTAATCTGTAACTATTACACATAAAATTTTAAATAATTGCACACCTTTCCAAGTAAAGGAAATCTAACCTCAAAACATATTGTTGAAAAGAGAAACACATTACAATGTTATGTGATTAAATTTCCCTTAGTTAAGAAAGCTTGACTTATTGCATTGTAATCGCATTGTAATATTTAGGTATAAATATTAGTCAATAAAATGTCTTTAGCTTTTTAGTAAGCAATGCTTTAAAAAACAAATTAAAAAAATAAACCTTGGTCTTCTTCATGATCACTGTCACTACTAGTACATAATTCTGGAGTAATGTCATTAATACTGCTGTCGTTATCGTCGCTTGAGCATTCACCCTCCTCAAGTTCATTATCTTCTGATTGTTCTTCTCTTTTCGCAAGTTTGCACTTTTTCCCCTCATCCTACAAGAGAGACACATGTGCATATTAAAAGCATAAGGTAATTACCTAGAGCTTGACGCCTGTATTTTTCAATTGATATGTTTGAAAGTCCATTTATTAATTCATTTATGTCATCCAAAACCTGAAATCAAAAAATCAATCTGCGATCAATCTTTTTTGGAAATTATTTACATAACAGCAATTTAAATTTCAACCTTCGTTGCCTTTCTAGTCTTCTGCTCCTTCTTGCTTTGTACATGCGAAGCTGCTTCATTTACAGTTACTTGTGCTTGACTGTGGAATTGATATGTACCACTTGTTTCATCGTAATAGTAATATGTACCCGAATTGCCATCATAATATAAACCTTGTTTCTGAAACACATTTTATTTCCTAAGTATCATCAATCAAAATTCAATATTGTTAGGAAAATATATTTAAATTTTATTATAATAAATACTTACCGCATCATAATAATATCCACTGTTATAATCATAATATAAACCCGAAGTTTCTTCGTATACAAAACCAGTTTGTAATAAAGCTGATTCGGCTGCTTCTTTAACTTGCTCTACAAAACTAGCTGAAGGTTTATCGTTACCACTACTCCAATTTTGTGAAACACCTAATTCCTTTTCATATTCCAAAGGATTTGTTTGAGTTCCATAATCGATCAACGTTTTGGTCTGACATAATTTTTGATTTTTCTACAAGTAAATGATAACAAAATAAAATATGGAAAATGACAATAAATAAAATAAAAAATATAATTCTTACATATTCTTTAAGTTTATTTCTTAACTTAGTAATCTTTTTGTTTTGTTTCTTTATATGATCATGCATCCGTTGAATAAACCTTAATACATGAGGGAAATCCTGTAATTCATGTTGAAAATCTTCTTCAAAATCTGATTTTATTTCTCCTTCGTCACTTTCACTAGGTACATTTTCTATCATCTTTTATCTGTTGTTCTAAAACCAATAACATAACATATATAAAATTTTATATTATATACATCATTTATTATTTATGTTTAGTTTAAATAAAGGTGTTAAACTAATTTTATGTAATCAGTAATGTGTTCAGTAATGTGTCAGTTATTTTGAATCTAAATAAAGTTACTAATTTTTATAGAGATATGAATTGGTGTTATAAATAAAAATAAACATGATATAAATTATAATTATGTAAATGAAATTGACACATGCATGTAGTACAGTTAGTGCAACATTTCCATTATAAATTAAGCAATAGATAATTCGAAATCTTTTCGAATTTGCATTAAAATTATCATATTTCGTATTTGTACATTCAATTGTTACGTGACATGTAAGTATTAAACAAATAAATCTAACAGATTTTAGAATTTGTATTAATGTTTTAGCTGCTTTTCTTGCATTTTTATTTAATATACTTCAAATTTTTACCGTTCTGACTGCTTTTCAAATTATATATTTCTTTATTTTTGTTAAATAAATGTATAAAATTTTTGTAGGAAAACACAGAATATCTGTATCGTATATTTTATACATAAATAAGTGATGTTTTCTCTTGTGATCGTTCTGCCATCTAGAAACAGCTGTTCGTTAACACCCCCGAGCATCATGGCTGCTCCCAGTCCGATGGAGCCGTCGAAAATGACATTTGTCGGTTGAAATGCGATCATATAGTGCCTAATTATCATTCATCTCAGCGACGAACGTAAACAACATACACGTGGTTAAAACATACTTTGTGTTTGCCGTGGTTACAAATTTAGAAAATGACTTTCGTATGGTAACATTTCAATTCGTATGCGAATGTCCCTCCTACGCCACTTATCTTTTACAAACAATAACCAGTGCTTTGTTAAAGTATTATTCAAAATAGCAGGCACGTTACATTGTCAGGACATGTTACAATGATGCCAATAAAGGATAACCAGGATGTGGCATGCTTTCTGGTCACCAAACACTCGTGGAAGGGGAAGTAAGTGTAAATTATTCCAATCTGAAATACGTGATAAAATTTTGTTAAATTTAAACAGTATTATATGATCGATTCTATCTGCCGGTGTAGCATCTTATAAAAATAATTATTGGTGACTTAGAACATACAATTACTTATATATAAGAAGTTATTATTGTATGTTTTCACTTACACAAGTTTTGAAATAAACTGACAAAGTAATATAAAATATCAGTAAATGATTCAATAACCTTGTGAGAAATAACATAATAGTTTTAAATTGATAATGAAGATTGCCTTAAAAACAATGGAACCCATTTGTATAACTTTGATATTCATTATATTGGACTTGTTATTGAATAAAAATTATATAGATGTTATATTATATTGACTAAATATCATAAATATATTTCAGTCATTAATTTTTCCATATCATACCATGATGCAATGAAAATAGTATTTAATTTTTATGTAATAGGTATAAACGTATTTTTTCGATTGGATCCATGGGTATTACAACATATAATCCCACTACATTAGAAGTTACAAATAAATGGGAATACTCAGATTTTATAAGCGTACAACCAACAAACAGAAATCAATTGGGTTCTCATGAATTTAGTATAACAATGCGCAAAGAGCGTAAAGTTGACAATATGAAATTTAGTTCAGAATATAGAGCTCATTTGTTAACTGAAGCTCTAAAGTATAGGAATCAGTTTGTTGAGAAACCTAAAGAAATTTTGGTAAGTTAAAAGATGCTCATTGTACAATGCCTGTTTGAGTAAATGTTACTGAAGTTTAATCAAAACTCTTATCAGCTTAGCCATATGGTTAATATGTAATAGGCTTCAGGTGTGATAGTAGTTAATCATTGGCAGTTATCTACATTATTGATTGCATATAGAATTTTTTGTATTATGAATTCATGATATTTTACATCTCTATTAATCATTTATACTAAAAATTCATGATTTTAATTGTAGTATTTCATATTGAACTATAATTGAATAAAATTATAAACTAAAATATAGTATTTGAGACTATTAAATAGTCTTTCTTTTACTATGTTTTTATTGAATTAATATTTTCACTTTTCCTAGAGATATCAAGCTTATAAACATCATTGGTCTGACACGAGATTACCTGTTGTACTAGAAGTGACACCATATAGTCTTGACCAATTAGATCCAGCAACTAATATGGTGTTGGCTAGTTATTGTTACAAAGATTTTGAAGGAATTGCTACAATGAAAGATTATCCTAATGGATTTGTAATTGTATGTG
The DNA here is from genome assembly GCA_963576845.1 of Megachile leachella. Classification (NCBI taxonomy): domain Eukaryota; kingdom Metazoa; phylum Arthropoda; class Insecta; order Hymenoptera; family Megachilidae; genus Megachile; species Megachile leachella. The sequence continues at coordinate 5,720,724 of OY756259.1, read as the reverse complement.
GTGGATTTGGACGCTTACATCTATTTGCTTCCCAACATATGGAAGAAATTAAAAAAAAGCTGCTGGAATCAGCTATGAACAATTTAGGTATCAGCATAAAAGTTTTGAAAGAACCAATCAAACTAGATGATTTTACTGCTCAAAGATTGGGCAAGTTTAGTAGCGATGAACACATAACGAGCGTATCAGAATTCACTGTTCACAAATATTCATCTAGGCATATAGATCCTCAAAGAAGAACTCTTTGTCTTTCGGATACTTGTTTATTGGAGAGAGATCCTCAGACGTATAATGTTTGTACTCTTAGACCTTTATCAGATGTTTTTGCTTTAATCCGTGATAATGAAAATCCACAACTGTTTACTATACAATATCTTAATGGTCAAACTCGTAGTTATTCTGCAACGGACAGAGATTCTTTATTAGCTTCCTTATTAGATGGTGTTAGAGCATCTGGTAACAGAGATGTTCATGTTCGAATGTACCCAATAACTAGAGGAAAACGACTTGGACCTCTTAATTTACCTGTTGATGAAGAAGTCGAAACATCTCATGTTAAGTTTCTTCAACAACCACCAAGTGGACGTACCTTTGCTGAAATCTTGGAAAGATTTAACGCAAACATTCCCTACAGTGGTCTCAATTATTCTGTTACACAAGATGTAAGACATACTTATTAAATTTAATATTGTACATATATAACATTAAACTTAATCCTAAATTCCTATATTTGTTGTTACACAAAAATATACATTGATACAGTACATTAAAGCGGCGATGGTCCATTACAATAAGTTAATATATATTTATGAATCAAAGGAGCAACGTATTATTATTTATATATAGAATTATTTATATATAGAATATATTATTTATACTAGAATGGGACAAACAGCTACAGAAAAAAAAATTATTGTTAACATTACTTTTCTTATGGTTAATTTTATCTCTTTTAATTATATTTTGTTTATTTGTTTCATTTTTAAAATGTAAATATTGGCAATTATTAACCCTAGAATCGGATTATATATACTTTTAACGAATAGATATCGTAGTATACTGAGAAAATGTTTTTTTTCTTTGTCCAGGCTGTTGTACCGCTTGAATGGACTGTAACAACATTACAACTGCAAATATGTCATTTGGTGAATAACTACTTACAGGGTCTGTTTACTGAAAATAAAGATAAAATTATTCTTGGAGCTTTAAGTGCACTGGTTAATAAAGAGCTTGAAACGAATGCAGAAATAGAAGCACAATTTCATGCTTTAAGAAGATTGGTTGCTAGTAAAATTGGTTTCACTGCATTTACAACTCTTCCTGGATTTAGAGAAGCTATTGGACACAAAGTTGTAAAAGCTCTGAAAAGACAAGATTGTGGTGTAACGCAAGCTGCTATAGATTGTATTTGTGCTCTTATGCAACCGATGCATGATGATTGTGATTTAAGGCAGGAACAATTAAATAAAAGTAGTCTTCTCAGTAGTAATAAATTTTTGGAAAGTTTGCTGGATATGTGGATTAATCATATCGTAAGTGTCTTATTGTCATTTTTTCAGAAGTAACTTATTATTAATTATTCAATATTCTGTGCATGACATAATATCATTATTTTTCTTAATATTTCAGAATCATGGCACAGGTGCTCTGGTAGTTTCTGCCATGCTTGACCTTTTAACATTTGCTCTATGTGTACCATATAGTGAAACTACAGATGGCAAGCATTTTGACAACCTTTTAGAAATGGTTGCTACAAGAGGAAGATCACTTTTTAAACTGTTCCAACATCCATCGCTAGCCATTGTCAAAGGTGCAGGTCTAATAATGAGAGCAATTATCGAGGAAGGAGCACCGGAAGTTGCAGCAAAAATGCAAGAACTCGCTCTAGCCGAGGGAGCTTTACCGAGACATCTGTTAAATAGTCTTTTTACTATTGGTACTGATGGTAGACTGTTAACGCATAGGCAGTTATGTAGACATCTTGTAGGACTTTGGGTCACAGGACACCCTACGGCTATGGGCCTGTTGAAAAGGATCATGGTAAATTAACGTTATTGATTGAATTTATAATATCGTATTCATATTTAATTACGAAGATGAAAATAGCTAAGTTTGTGTTCATTGTGCATTTGTACAGCCTATTGGTTTATTAAATTACTTAGACTCCGAAGAGAAAGTGCCCGATTCGTTTCTCGAGAAGGAAAGATTAAACAACCGTGACAATTTAAAAATAGCGATAGATCATGCATCGAAAAATAAGAAGAGTCCACAATGGATTGCGATCGAGCGTCAAATGCGGGTAGTTGAAAAACATGTTGAGCACGCACTTCAACATTGGGGGGCTAGGATAGGTATCGAACGTAAAGAGAAAATCAAAGAACGTCCCATAGTTTTGCGAAAGCGCAGAGAGAGAATTAAGTCGGAAGCAAACTGGAATTTGTTTTATTATAAATTTAACCAGGATCACTCACTGCCGAATTTAATCTGGAATCATAAAACACGGGAGGAGCTAAGAACAGCGCTAGAAAATGAAATTCGCGCGTTTAGTTCTGATAAAGATTTGGCGGGTGGAACATTGATAGCCTGGAATCATAGAGAATTCGAAGTACAGTACCAATGCCTGTCAGATGAAGTAAAGATTGGCGATTATTATTTGAGGCTTTTGTTGGAAAAGGATAGTCCAGACAGTCCAATAAGGAAATCGTACGTATACTTTTACTTTTTCTTATTTTATAATGCTAGTTACACTTATTAGTTGAACTTACTAGTTAAGTCACTAGCTAAAGGTAATAGTTGAATTTACGTTAAATGTATTTTAGTAATGAATTATCAATTTTTGCCATAGGTATGAATTTTTTAACGACTTGTATCATAGATTCATATTAACAACAAAAGTTGAAATGAAGTGCCTTTGCTTGCAAGCAATGACTATAGTATATGAACGATATTACGAAGATATTGGTCCATTTTCGGATACACGATATATTGTAGGAATGCTGGAACGTTGTACGGATAGAATGGAACGTGATAGATTAGTTATGTTCATAAATAAACTTATACTACATAGAAGAAACGTGAAGGATATAATGGATCAAAATGGAGTACGCACATTGGTAGATCTTTTAACGTTAGCTCATCTACATACATCTCGAGCTGTAGTACCTACGCAAACCAACGTGATAGAGGCGGGTCCGCAGCAACAGCAAGTGATGGAAAAAGAATGGTATTACAATGATGGAGATCAACGAAAAGGTCCAATCAGCTTGAAGGACTTGAAAGAGTTGTATTTAACGAATCAAATCACATACAAAACAAAAGTCTGGGCACAAGGATTAGACGGATGGCGAATGATCTCGCAAGTTCCGCAGTTAAAATGGACGTTAGTCGCGAAAGGGACATCAATAATTAATGAAAGTGAATTAGCAACCTTGATTCTAAATATTTTAATCAAAATGTGTGAATATTTTCCAAGCAGAGATGTTGATGAGGCGGTAATCAGACCTTTACCGCGCATGAAGCGGTTACTATCTGACCTTCAGTGCCTACCTCATATCGTTCAACTTTTATTAACTTTTGATCCGGTTTTAGTTGAGAAGGTAGCTACTTTATTGTGCGAAATAATGCGGGACAATGCAGACGTTTCGAAAATTTATCTTACTGGTGTCTTTTACTTCATATTAATGTATACTGGATCGAACGTTCTACCCATTGCAAGATTTTTACAACTAACTCATACAAAACAAGCTTTCAGAAGTGACGATGTAAGTGTAAAACATTTATTTGTAGTTGCGATATAAATTAGTCATTATGTCATTTTTATTATTGAATGTTTTAGAACGTGTCATCAGATATTATGCAACGTAGCATTCTTGGACAACTTTTACCCGACGCGATGGTTAGCTATTTGGAGAACCACGGTGCAGAGAAATTCGCGCAGATATTTCTTGGTGATTATGATACACCAGAAGCCATTTGGAACGCTGAAATGAGAAGAATGCTCATCGAAAAAATAGCGACACATATAGCAGATTTCTCTCCAAAATTAAGAAGTCACACCATGGCGAGATATCAGTATATTGCCATACCTGCCGTGCGATATCCACAATTAGAGAAGGAATTGTTCTGTCAAATATTCTATCTGAGACATCTTTGTGATACCGTAAGGTTCCCGCAGTGGCCTATTCCAGAACCAGTAAGTTAACATTAATAATAATTTTCAGATTATTTATAATTTTCTGAAATGTACTTAATGACGTTTAATATTTAGGTAAGGTTACTGAAAGACGTATTAGATGCATGGAAAAAGGAAGTAGAGAAAAAACCACCATTAATGACAGTGGATGAAGCATACAAAGTTCTTCAGTTATCAAATGGAAAACAACATAACGAGGCTGAAGTTCGGAAATCATATTATAAACTTGCACAAATGTATCACCCTGATAAAAATCCACAAGGCAGAGTACGTTGATCTCAGCTTATGTTAATTTATAAAACCGAGATCTATGGTTTACGAAACTTATTTCTGTCTGCAGGATAAATTCGAAGCCGTCAATCAAGCATACGAATTTTTATGCAGTCGAAGCTGTTGGTCAACAGACGGTCCAAATCCAGATAATATAGTGCTAATTTTAAGAACGCAAAGCATTCTCTTCCACAGATATTCCGACGAACTTAGACCTTACAAATACGCAGGTTATCCGCAGTTAATCAAAACAATTAAATTAGAAACAGACGATGAACAACTGTTCTCGAAATCTGCGCCACTTTTGGCTGCCGCCAGTGAACTTGCATATCATACTGTACATTGTTCTGCTTTGAACGCGGAAGAACTCCGCAGAGAAGGTGGACTAGATGTTCTGCTAGAAGCTTATACGCGATGTGTTTCTGTTTTGAATAAATCGAGTAAGCCTACTGATATAGCAGTGCAAGTGTGCATGCATATTACCAGATGTTTCTCGGTTGCTGGATCATTTAGAGGTTGCAAAGACAGAATCATTGAACTACCACAGTTGGTTAAAGATCTCTGTAGAATATTATATTTCAAGGTTAGTCTCCACTTTATTAAGGGTTAATATTATTTCAGTAAAATATTCAAATTTATATAAATTGACTAAATTTTTAACAACTAAAATTATCTGTTTCCTTACAGCATTTAACAAAGTTATGTTCAGTGGCCACAGAATGTGTCTCTTCTCTCGCCACAGACAGTGTGTTGCAAATGCAACTGTTACAATCCGGTGCTTTGTGGCATTTATTGTTATTTATGTTTAATTACGATTACACGCTAGAAGAAGGTGGAGTTGAAAGAAACCAAGAAGAAAACCGTCAAGAAGTGGCGAATAATTTAGCTAAATTAGCGGTTCGAGCTTGTGCTAGGTTAGGTGGCTATTTGACAGGAGAAAATGAAACACCTGTTAATCCTGTCACGGTCGCTGCCTTAGAAAGTTTATTAACTCCTTACCTGGCGAGACAACTTGCGAAAGACAAACCGAAGGAGATATTAAAGATCTTGAACTCTAATTGTTCAAACCCATATCTGATTTGGGATAACGGCACAAGGGCTGAGTTGAACGAATACTTGGAAATAAAACGGCAAGAAAGATTGAACGGTAGCGATAGTTTCGAACACGATTTCAGTGATTTCAAGTATAGCATTCATGCTGGTGAACTTGTTATTGGAGAAATATTCGTAAAAATATATAATGAGCAACCCAATTTTCCAATAGAGGTACGTTTATGCTTCATAATATAAAAAAGAAAAATTGATATAAAAATGGTAATTGAAAAACTATATTTTACAGAATCCAAAAAGTTTTACTATCAATTTGCTCGACTTCTTGTCTGAATCATCAAAATTTTTATCGTCAGTGGGAAATATAGCTTTAGCCAAGAAAGATCAGGAAAAACTGGAACATATTGTTATGTCTCTGGAAGCTTTGAGAAACGTGATAAAAAATAATCCGGGCATCGAATTGCAGTGTATAGGACACTTCAAATTATTGTTTGCTCTTTTAAGTTGTAATAATTTCAAGTTGATCCAAAAAAGCGCACTCGAAGTGATTAGTAATGTTACAAAAAATCAAGAATGCGTTGACGACATCGCGGCGAATGAGGTTATAGTACATTTATTGTTAGCTTTAAACACTCTGAAAGAATGTCAGCTACTTATACTGGAGACTTTGTACGCTCTTATGAGTTCCACAAAAATCGTGAAAGATGCATTATCTAAAGGTAAGTGCGAGTGAAGTGTTACATTATTTATAAGATGTAAAGTTACTCTCGCAGTTTCGTATGAAAATGTATGAAAATTTTAGGCGCTGTTGTATACGTTCTTGATTTATTTTGTAATTCAAGTAATACTCAAATACGCGAAGCAGCAGCAGAACTACTTGGCAAAATGTCATCTGATAAATTAGCTGGTCCAAAAGTGAAGCTACATCTCTCTAAATTTTTACCTAGACTGTTTAGTGAAGCTATCAGGGATGCTCCTAAACAATGTGTACATATGTTTGAAACGAAACACGAGAATCCTGAATTGATCTGGGATGACATTGCCAAAGCTAGAGTTTCAAGAATTATAACCGAATTGAAAGATGAGTACGTACCTGACTTTAAACAATTTGTTGGTTACAGCAAAACGTTACTTCAATCTATGATATTGATTTTTTTTAGATATTACACATTGCAAAGAAGAAATCCTAATGCAATATTAAAGTTACCTGATACTCAAAATAATATTGATATCGCAACAAACGAACCTGTAGTGGGAGGTGTATATCTTAGATTATTTATAGCCAGTCCTGCATGGGCTCTTAGAAAACCTAAGGAATTTTTAAATGAACTAATGGATACCACATTGGCACTCATGTCTAAAGAGAAAACTGATGTGAGCATAATTTATCCTTAATTTTAATATTATTAGGTAATGTACATTTAACAATAGCAATCATCAAATGCATCTGTGCTATGTGAGTACTAGAGGAAAGTAAGAATTTGCAAATGTAAAGATTAGTGAAATTTATCACTGAACTACCATCTTTATACCTTGGTTCTGAATTCTAAGATTGAGGTTAACTTTTGAGGCAACTATATATGTTATGATAACTTATTTTATATGATTATTTGCTTTATTTGATTTATGCAGTCCGATATGTTGGAATTAGCGACGCAAGCATTAGTATGCTTACTTCAAGCACAACCAACCTTAGCGGATCAAGTTCCATCACTGGGTCACATACCTAGGCTATGCCGACAAATGGCAATGCAAAACAATCAACCATCCGTGTACAAAACTGCAATATTAATACTTCATCAATTAGCTACAAGTGAAGTAAGTCTCATGATACATTTTTTCTATTAAATACAATCAATATTGATATTCATATTGTTCTAGATCTGTATATCCTCCATTTGTCAAACTGAATGTATAAGTCCATTAAAACATGCGATGCAGTCTAGACGAGACATGATAGCAGTAGCGTGTGAAACATTGAACAGACTGTTTTCAACTAACGAGGACAGACTAATAAAACAGGTAACAAATTAAACCGAATTCCTAATATAACAGAAATTTATATTACTGTTACTTTAATAGGCACTGGATGCTGAAATGGTACCTTATTTGTTAAATATACTGGACGGACGGTTGGATAGTCTTGAAAATCCTGCAACAACAAAAGCTCAAATAGTGAAAGCGTTGAAAGCTATGACCAGAAGTTTATTGTTAGGTGAAAAGGTGAACGCTATATTGGAGAAGTCGAGTGTTTGGGCAGAATACAAAGATCAACGGCATGATCTGTTTATTTCCAACACAACCAATTCTGGATATCTAACTGGTAAGACGAAATGTTTTTTATTTGTGTATTAAATACGGTACGAAATATTTATTATTTGATACTTAGCTGGAACACCGGTGTCTGCTGGCTATCTAACGGCTGGTCCTAGTACCACTTTGACCACCGGTCCACCACCAGTCGACAAAGAAGATACTTTAATTAGTAGAAACGATAGTATCTGATATAGATAGCATCGCAAGTAAAAAGAAAAAAGAAACAAAACCAATAGGCAACAAGAATGCCAGTTCTGAAAATTCCTATCGGTAAAAGAGTACCGATATAAAGACTACATTGCCTGTGATTTTTGGCTCCTTAAAGTAAGGAATTTATGAATCGAATAATGTTTTTTTGTTGAATTTACATTTATATTAAGATTATCACGATACAATGATACTTTTTATTACGCTATATAGGCAGATCGTATAATTACGTAGGGTACGTCATTCTTTGCAGCGACATCAACGTGTGGCAAAAGATAGTATTCAATGAAAGTCTATTACTAAAGAAATTTTTCTAGGAAAGAAACAAAAAAGTCCTTCGAATCAAATTTACCCCGTCGATTCTAAAGTTTTTCTAGGCAATCTTTCATTTTGTACTTAGCTAACCTTTTCCAGAACAAATTTTTCATGTTCGTCATGAAACACACACCATACATATTTTAAATATTCGTCAAATTGGTCCAACTTTCAACTAGGGTTCCATGTATCGATAAAGTTTTATTGTTTAAATCAAAACCATTACATAAATGATTTACAGTAATATAATGTATGTCGGCAATATATCTTCATGGACTGAACGCATTTTTCGGTATGAAAAATGCTTTCACATCTCACGCAAAACATTGATAAATTCACAACAGAATCCAAACCATTTTGCGACAACGGGTAAAAAATAATGTATGGTTTCTTTATTACTATTTATATATTTTCTATGGTTGTTCCGTATCGATTTTTTTCTCAATGATCTTTACATAGGTCGATAATTCTTTATGTATATCTGTTAAAAAAAAAAATTACCGAATATTTCTTAAGCGAATACAGTCTTGCAAAACAGCTGACACAGATTTAACACAATTTTGTACACATTATTTTAATACGATGTACGATGTGGAGATAGGCTTCCCTAGGGGAAAAAGACCATTCACTATAATACTAATCTATCATAATTTAAGTACTTGGAAATTTAAGAATTTAAAAATTTGAAATTTTTTTAAATTAAAAGATTTTTTTTAAAAAACTATACTTACATTATTTTCTCCTAAGGAAGTCTAAAATTCCGACAGTATACTTCCTTTCGTAAGTCATAGGACACTAAAATTCCACAAAGAAATTAAAAAGCTTGAAATATTTAAAAGGAAACGGACTTTAATTAGATCGTGCTATTAGCTATGTATAGCAATAAATGTGTGCAATAATTTATTTAAAACCGTACTAAAATAATGAAGAAAATTTTTGTTTCATAAATTTGAAAATAAGTACAATAATTTTTTATTTAAAATATCACTATGTTTATAGTAGATGGTTTTAAGTAAATTAAAGTGTCCTATGACTTCTGATACTTTTCTTGAAATGTTATATGCGTATATAGTATAATATATAATATAATTATAATACGTTATCGTTTCTTTTCTTTCTACGCTTAAAACCGATAAAAGCGCTAAAATTTCTCGGTGATACTAAACGAGGATCTATCGCATCGTTTCCGTAAGGGGATCCTCTTTTTCATATCAATTTCTAGTATTCTAATGATATTTCAGTGAGATCGGACATCCGTAGACCTTAGGAATACAAGAAAGAAAGACACTCATCGTTCTTCTTGCCATCCATCACAGTTGTAATACACTTTTGCTACTCTGAATCGACTAGTTGAGCGTCAAGCATTGGCGTAACTAGATAAAAATGGCAGGTCAAATTACAAGTGATCCAAATCATTTGTCATCTTATGTCAATAGAAATACACAATCATGAATTAAAACTTAAAGTTGCTAGAATTAAACTAAATTAGATATTTAATATTTTCAATAAAGATCATGTCAGAACGCTAGTTGCGCCAATGGCGTCAAGAAAAGACAAGAAAGATTAACAGTTCCTCTGTGTAACAGGAACGTATGTACGTACGTCGCTGTTAGACACATCGCAAAAAGAATACTTATATATTTGCAATTATAGTAAAGACGGACAACCGAGTTCCTGTTAGATCACTTCTGTTTACTTCATAGGTTCCCTTTTCTTGTACGCTCGATTCGTCGATCGATCATTCTTTTTGACAGAACGAGTTTCTAGTTTAATTAACGAAGAAACGATTGTAATAATTGAAATGATAAAACGAGCAAAATGAAAATGTCTGGCATGGTTACAGTGTGCTGTGTGTAATATTGTTATTGACGGTCGAATAATTGTACGAACAAATATGGCGGAGCCTTAGTTATTTTTATGTATGTATCTGAGCCTGAGTTCTTAAGATTGAGAGTAAGATATTGTACATACAGACATATATACATATATATATATATTTATATTTATAGATGTATCTATAAATATATGTATGTATATGAAGAAATTATGCCACAGATTATTGTACGTATAACTAGAAAATAAATGATTTTGCACATGGTACAATTAGAAACAGTCTTCTTTTTTTACATATTACAAACGATCATCGACCACGTGATATGGTTCTTGGTCGTCGTACAAAGTTTCGTCCATGTTCAAGTATTTGTTCTCAGAGTAATGCGAAAGCAGTTTGTCTAGGCTTTCTTTTAATTCAGTGAACGTAGGTCTACTCTTGGGCCTCACGTTCCAGCAGGAGAACATGATGTTGTATCTATCATGAACGATATTTAATTACGTTAATTTTTCTTTCTTTTTTGTCATACTCGTACGTAAATTGAAATTAAAAATAAATAATATATATAGTCTGATTCAGATTTCGTGACATCGTTTTGACTTTTGTAATTTAGAAAATTGTAAACTGATTGTTTAATTAGTTATGTAGTATAGATTGTAATGTTTTTAAAGACACGATGTGTTTATATTTGTTTCTCGGAATGTAATTATACAAAAATTGTACGTACAGCTCTACGCTGCAGCTAGTAGGTCGTTCCAGTCTGTAGCCAGACTTTAAAAGCTTCAGGATGACGTTCGTTGGAATACCTGGGTACGGAAGAGCACCCATGGTTACAATTTCCCATAACAAAATACCGAAAGACCATCTGAAACAGAAATACAAAATTTATACAGAAAGACCATCTGAAACAGAAATACAAAATTTGGAATCTGGTGAACACTGATTAATTTAATAATTGTTTTATGAATAGAACTTACACGTCGCTGTGAGTAGTATAAATCTGATGGGTTAAAGATTCGATTGCCATCCATTTCACAGGCAATTTGCCACTTCCCTGTTTCTTGTACAAATTCTCTTGATAAACGTCACGGCTTAGGCCGAAATCTGAAATTTTTACCACCTTGTCTTTGCAGACTAGTATGTTCCTCGCAGCTAAATCACGATGTACTATTCGATTCAGCGACAAAAATTCCTACAATCGGTTCAAAGTTATTGTATACGCAATATTCTTTTTTCAATTTTCAAGCTTTTATTAAATAAAAATTGACACACATAAAGCAAAATTTTACCATTCCTGTGGCAATCTGCCTCGCAAAATTCAGTAAGTCGTTTGCTGTAACAGTTTCTGTATCCTGCGCTAAATCTGTAAAGAAACGGCTAAAATTATTTTATTATTGGAAGTTAAAGATATTCGAATCATATTTCAAAGCTGACAGAAAAGATTAAGTACCATATTTGAGATCATGTAACATTTTAATAAATATCATTGACATAAAAATAATTATTAAAGATGTTTAACAATCCTAAATTCTTATTTTATTTTTTGTATTTTGCAGTAGTGGAAGTGTATAATTATTGAAAGTTAATTGATAAACATTTTATTGACCTCGTTAAAAAAATTCTTCAGTAACAGAATTTAGTTAAATTCAATATTTGAAAAGTACAATATGCTCAAGTGTGCGGACTCAATCCGATAAATTAGACTTGTAGACTATATTTATACTGGCAACAATGTATTAATTAAGTAGAAACTTCGATTTGTATAGGAGTTGAACTGATAACGTGATTATATTTCATCGTAAATGTTAATTTGACTAAATATCTGTCTATATTTTAATAAAACACGCGATAACTCAGAATAATTACCTTGCTGAATGTCGTATAAATGGTTTGTAATCGTGTGAACGTTTTGATAATTGTGATTTTTTCCACCTAATTAACATGAGAAAGATAAGAAGATATATGCGCTCTGTTATTGAATGAACAAATAATAAATACCACAACTGTTCGGATCGTATTTTATGCCATTGATAGACAACAAATCCTCATCAAGTTTCGATTGTGCTTTATGGTTGAACGCAACGCTCACCATATTTTGCCATATCTGAAAATTGGTCATGGAGATTACATGAATTTATTTGTCAAACAATGTCTCTAGACTGTAACTAAAATAAGTATAAACGGTTAAAAATATGCAAGTTCCATTTTTCATGTGTTTATAATATGTAGAATAATATCAGCAAATGCTGTAATTATTCGTAATTTTGACGTGTAACAAGTTTTGATGTATTTTGTCAATAAATTTTGGCATACAAACATTTTCTTTACTTTGACATTTACAGTTTTATTAATTTCTTTACATTTACGTACACTCTTTACATTTCTTCTCTTCGTTTATTTTTAAGATATTCATTCAAATTCATTTATTTTGACTAATTAAGGAAATCAAAACATGTACAATTGAGCAATTTAATCAAGAGTTTAATAATGAATATATGAAACTGGTTTATGAAGAAATAAGCTATGAGAATAGATAATCGAATAATCGTGATAAAATCTTATTTTTTGTTATTTTTAAATATACATACACATAGAAACACAGTTCGTAATTAATATATTTGTTATCGATCACTCAATACTGTAAAATTCAATCTCTTTTACTTACCGTCCTCAAATACAACTGTAAATCCCCTTTGCAACAATATTCCACCACCAACACTGGTTTATTATCCAATATGCAACAACCGATCAGAGACACTATGTTTGGGTGTTGACCAGCAGCTTTCATAATCATTATTTCTTGACGGAAGTTTTGTAAATCTTCCACGCTTGGATTCTCTGTCGTTGAAATGGTAAATCATTATAACTATTTGAGCCGAAATCCTGAAGATTTTCGATCTTTTGCAATTTTCATAGATACTGAATTATCAAATGTGTACTAAATATTGCTGCATGGAATGTACTAACAAAAACAAAATAATTTTAAATCTGAGATTTACACAAAAACTGCTTTATTCTTGTATTACAGGGAGACTTAATACTCCTTACAAGTTTTATAAAATAACACAAAAATTAATGTTTTCTTTGCTCAGAGATGCAATAGTAAATTTAAATATATTAAGGGACCATTATTTAGTTTCATTTATGTAATTTTATCAAAATTGTCTCAGTCGAAATACAGGGTGTCATACGATTTAATACTCTCAGATTTAAAATAGCATTTTCAAAAATTGTACCAAAAATTTGAAAAAATGTTCAAAAGTTCTACCTTTCAACATTTTAACCGCCACGCTGGTGGTGTTGTTAAACTGATCCTGCAAAGAACCTAATCTGACAACGCCATAAGCTCCGCTTCCAAGTATATCTTTTAGTTTCAAAATTTTCGAGCACAAATCGAATTTATCGTTCATTAACGGCGCATTGGCCTCGGCATCAGAATGTTGATACAATAGTTTTTTGATTGTTTCTATCGACATATCCTTCAGATTAACGTTCTGTGGAACAGACATTTTTCAGGATTACTCGGTACATTTTATGAAGGTTGGGTTAGGTTACATAAATTTGTTCAAAATGGAAGATAGGATTGATAAAATGGTCGCCATTTTTGGAGTCTTCAATGAAGAATCGCTTGTCAGTATGCAGTTCTCTGCTTTTAACAATTATACAAAATAGTAATTTCACTTTGTATAACAAAATGTAGTAAATTATATTACTACAATTATAGTTGTTTATTATGTAACTTGTGCACCACAAGTTAGGTTATATAAGTCTATTCAAAATGGAAGATAATTAGAATCGTTAAAATGGCCGTCATTCTTAGTGTCTCAAATCAAGAATTGTCAATAGGTACTTGTTTATTTTTGACAATTACATTGTTTATTATTTAACTTGTATACTGCACTACCAATATATTATGAACATACAATTTTATGTTATGAACATTAGAAAAGAAAGTCTGGTTAAAAGTAACTTAAAAGTAAGGGTAAATATAAATAATTCGTCTTACCTCAATAGACATGCACTCCGCCGACAATTTCTTATTTTTAATCTTCTGTTGATAATATTGAAGGAACGTTATCCCAATAATGGCGAAGAATGTAATTGGTATCATTATGCCGATAATAAGTTCGCGATAGAATCTTTTCACGGCTGTTAGGGGAAAAAAGGTTTACAATATCCTTGAAATTACCAATTACTTTCTTATAATTATACTTTCCTTTAGAAATCCTTGTTATAACGTAATAATCAACGATTATTCAAGATTTGATTTATTTAAGAATGAATCATTGTTATTAAATTAATTTTTAAAAAAACGTACTTGCGTGTTGAGGCTCCACAGTTCCAACAATATTCACCGGTGCACTTTCTCCGCCCAAAGACTCAGCGACAATGGTCACCTTGTATTCCTTATTTAATGTCAAATTTGCCAAAAAAATCTCGGTTGTATTCTGCAAAATAATTAAAAATCGGCAGCAAAGAATAAATAAAATTCCCTAGACCTTTCGAATAATAATTTAGACCTTTTCAGAATAATAAATAAAAATAAGGACATTCAAGTTTAAACACACAGGAATTTTTACTCACGCCTGGTACAGTTTTGATCAAAGGAGTACTGTCGTTTCGATTGAGATCGATCTCGATCGAATAATTATCCGGTTTGAACGCAGTTTCGTTCCAACGAATCCACATATCGTACATGTCGGGGTAATGGTAGACGTGTTGTACTTCTAACCCCTCCACTGAATCTGGGGCTGAAGTAGATACACATCTATAATTGATTATTTTCAAGCAATCTTTGTATTTGAGCTAGACCAACCTAAGTGATTTTTCTAT
This sequence comes from Megachile leachella, assembly GCA_963576845.1. NCBI lineage: Eukaryota > Metazoa > Arthropoda > Insecta > Hymenoptera > Megachilidae > Megachile > Megachile leachella. Next base: position 5,705,710 of record OY756259.1, on the reverse strand, counting down.
TCTTTCTATTTAATCAATTGTAATGTAATTACATATGTATTTACTGTTATTATGACCTATTAATATTATTACTATAATTCACTGTATACCTCTTGTTATTGTATGTTAGTACATGTTACTTTTTGCTTTATGCTGGACTCGAGTATACAATTGCTAGTCTTCGATAATTAGAAATAATTCTGATAATAACAAATCGATCGATGACCACTGAATACTCACGGCACAAGCTTAAATTATAGTTATAATATTCTGCGCACGAAAGGGTGCACAACGTCATCGAGAACTCAGGGCTTGTTTTACCGTTTTCTTTGTTAACCGATTTAATAGTTAAATTGGTACTCCTATCCATTTCCAATTTAATCCGAAAATTCGATATCTGTGAAACGAAAAACTCGATTTTGTTAAAGATGTTGACGTAAACAATTATCGCGCCCTCTATAAAGGTGACATACGCGTTAGACGTAAGTTAAATGTGTTAGGTATAAGTTAAGTGTCGCAGATTTTGTGAAATCGTGTCATGAAAATGGCGTATACGGTTTCAATGTTAGAAAATGGCGTATAAGCTCTTAAATGGCGTAAACTTTTAGTGGCATCGATATTTCATTTATCAAATTTCAAGTAAAATCATCCTACAATAATCCTGAGTCTAACAGAATATTTTATGACAAATTGATTGATCGTTCAGTGTCTTCGTAACTAAAAAACCTATACAAATACCAAAAAAGTTGATGCGTCATCATTTAATTCTCTAGAAACCACGCAAGTTTTGTATTTAATTTTGTTTTTCGTAATACGTGTAACTTTGGAGTTATTAGAGGTGCCAATTTTACGTGTATACTATAATAATGAAGAATACTACCGTATCAATGACAAAATGGTGGAAATTGTGTTCTCCATCCCAAGTTTGTACTTCGTAATTGCAACTTCGATCTAAAAATGATTAAAACCGTGCGAATTTTAATGAGTAATTAGCTATTATTATTATTAGTATTATTTTTTATGTGTAATTGAGAGGTTTATGAAGGGTACTGAATGCAATATTGGGGGGAAAAATGGCGGCGTAGGGACAAAGTGTGGTACTTGTTCATTTTTGATTGGTGCAGTGTTTAAGAATTTCTGTTTTGGAAGGTTTAGAAATTGATCTCATAAATTTTTAATGGTAGAATTAAGGTTCAAATTTTGAGAATCGAGAGTTTAGAAATGCGGGATTTAGGGGAAAGAGATTAACTACTTTGGAAATTTGGAGATATAGAGATTTTGAGAATTTGAGATTTTGAGATTTTGAGATTTTGAGATTTTGAGATTTAGGAAATTAGAAATTTGGGAATTTAGAAATTTTGGTATTCAGAAATTTTGGTATTTAGAGATTTGGGAATTGAGAAATTTGGGCATTTAGAAATTTGGGTATTTAGAAATTTGGGAATTTAGAAATTTGGGAATGTGAGAATTTTGTAATTTAATAATTTGACAAATTTGAAAATTCAGGAATGTGAAAATTTGATAATTCCAGAACTTGACAAATTTATAAATTCGGGAATGTGAAATTTTAGTAATTGAAAAGTTTGACTTTAGAAATTCGGAAAGATGAAAATTTGGAAATTAAATAGGCACAAAAATATGAAAATTTAGGAATGTAGCTTTAAGTAAATAATTCTCGAAATTTGAGAATTTGTGAATTAGTGAATTTCCAACACTGTTGGTCCTACAGGATTTGTCATTTCGAGGTCTACCATTTGAAAAACTAAAAAATGACAAAAGTTCATGTTGTGATTTCTGTTATACTGAGTTAGATGTACCGACAGCCGGTTCAAAAGCAACTGTGGTATGCAGTTTGCCTATCTTTTTCCTGTCAGCTTCTATTTTCACCGATACGTTATTTACTGGCATTGGCTCGTAGTTGGCTGGAAACAATTTAAACGATCATTTACCTTTTAAATTAATCTCAGATTAATTGATTTGAAGATCAGTAAATTATAAAGTTATCGAAAAATGCTTCTAAGAAAAATTATATTTGCAAATTACAAATTTATTAATGAAAATAAGGTAAATACAAAAAAATCTGTTAAAATAGAATATCAATTCAGTAATATTTCAGATTAAAACTTATTAGTAACACTAAACCTACCCATACTCGTATAACATAATAAAAACATGAATTACACATTAATTCTTTATCTTGTTGAAAACAATGCAGATTTCAAGAAAACTTTAACAAATTGCAGAACTTATAAGAGGAAACTTGTGAATCTTTTGACCAGTCATTTGACCGATTTGGTAGTTTTAGTGTTAAAAAGATAAGTACAAAAAGTAACAATCAAAGAACATTTTGTTTTCACTGCAAAATTAAATTTTTAGAATTAACTGTAAAGTTAATGCAAATTGAATTGTCTGGTACCTGGATAAGTTGAGAACCAGTCCGAGATTTCCGGTCGCGATATTCCTGCGGACGTCAAATTATACACTCGATATTGATAATTGGTGTTTATAGTCAAATTTTCAAACAATGCTGTCTCCCCTTTCACCTGAAAAATGTAAATCTGTTATACGCGGAAGGTGCACGCATCTTTGTCCAGCAGCTATCGTGCTTTTTGCGATACGCCTTAATTCTTGAAGATCCCTGGTTAATTATCACTGCAAAATGTCTATTAACAAACAACATCTAGTATATTAGTTATTGAACTGTACATTTTTGAAGGATAAAACGAATCACGTATTTTACGCTCATACAGTGAACCCAAAATTTTCTACTAAAAGAGATAAAATAACAAGTCATTTTTCTGTTTTATTTAGGGAAGATTTGGATGAACTTTCGAAAAGCATACGATTGACGTACATTAATATCATTTGGCATTTAGGTTCATTTTTAATCTTCGTTAATTTTGCACTCTTTAAACTCCTTCGTTTATAAAATAGATCAAAAAGGGGTTCAAAATTGCAACAGTATATGACAAATACATTTTTCGTTTAAATGTAAGTAAATGAAAATGTAGACTCTATCAATCTCTAAAATGCAGGAGAAATGTGATGTGACTCGACATAGGGGTGCCAAGGGTTAACTAGAACTACCGAAATTAAATGCTCGTTTATCGAAGAATGAAAAATAAAATGTAATAAATAAAATCTGAAACCAACCATTTTGACTGGTTGATAGTTCTATTAAGTCTTCATACCTGGCACACTAGGACGTTTCTTACAAAGAAACTCGTTTAAACTCGAAAAAAATTATAAATAATCGTTCAAAATTATTTTAACAGATAATCTAACATTTTAGTAAATTAATATTAGTGGCAGGTGATCTTAACATGGTCAACGTGATTTCGGAAGTTCAACACGTTTCACTCGAAGCAAATAAATCACAAATGGTCTGAAAAGACCAACAAAAAGTGTGACATAAATATTTAAAGTATACAACAGAAATATACCGTACTTAAGAATTGTTGTTGAGTTGAATACGTCAATATTAAAATGAGCTGTGATGCAATGTTCCGAATAAATTAAAGTGTTGTTTCTTAGGTAAACTGAGGGTACATTCAGAGAGAAAAATCATCTGGCGAGGTATCATACCTCTCCTTATTTTACAAAAGAATACAACGTTGAGCATTTTTCTTCTACTGTACACTGTTTAGAAGTGTATCAAGAATAAAAGTTGTGAGAACACAACTTGGCAGCGGTTAAAAATTTTTGCTGAACACATTTGATGTTAATATGAAAATCGTAGTACGGACAGGAGATTATCCGTATTCTAAAATAGAACGAATTAGTTGGCAGTGCAGCATTTTGAAATATCAATGTTGTTAAAAAACTTTGAGACCCTGTAAATGAGAGCCAGTGATTTTACACATTATGTTTGTGTAATGTATCGTAAAACATAAGTGAATGCAATCATGTAATTTAGTAATGGGTCGTTTTTAATTGGGACACGGTCGTCTCAGAAAGTCAATCATCGATTTTCCGTTTTTAAATTCCTTTTTACTTATTTTATTTCGTACGAAAGATGGAGGATTTTTCAGATTTTATCACAAAAAAATATGATTTTACATTAAAAATTTCGATTTTTGTTATTGTGATAGTAACATATCAGCATGGTTAATTTCCCCTAATTTTTTCAGATTTTTCGGCGAAGTGCGCCATAGTTAAAATACATTCCTTTGCGCTTCAAACTTAAATAAATTCAAATTCATAATTGATACAACTAGCTAAAGAAATAAAGTTCATTTTTCATTTAATTTTATGTCATAATAATTCTGGAACTGTGACATCATTAGCGATGAGGTTAGTTTTGCCTCGTAATCGTCAGATGTGCTTTGAACGCAGGTTCGCGATCCATTGGACTTTGTCTTTCCATTTTCTTGTAATAATTGTATTACAGATTCCACGTGTTTTTGAATAATTAATATACATTTCTGCAGCCGCAGTATAAGAGGAAATAGTATTATACGCTATTTACATACTATTTTATCCAGGTTCTTCTTCGGTTATTCATTTTTTACAATTATAGTTTGCGATCTAAAAGTCTGAAAAAAATTCTACAATATGCACCATGTGTGTTCTCTGAGTGTTTCTGAATTTTTGTACGAAATTAAATAGGAAAAATAGTACTCTTTAAGTTTGTTACCCCCTCTGATATGGGGTTGATACTTGGTGAGTTTTTTTTTAATATCGACGTATTGAGTATTTTATTTTATTCGATTAAACCCTTTCCAAAATGTCCAAGTTCCTAAATTGCACATTTCCAAATTCAAAGAAATCTAAAAATTCCAAAAAATATCTCAAATAGAGACATTGTCTTAGAGATTGTTAGAACTGAACTATGACTACCTTTTACCGAGGTTATGTTTAAATACTCAGCAGATAAAAATGAAAGTGTTAATTGATTTTCCGAGGCGACCGTATATTTACAACAGAGCTGATCAAATATCCTTTTACCAATTTTGTGGAATTCCAAGTGTAATTGTACGGGACTTGCTCGATAAAGTATAAACCAGGATTGAATTTGATTGTCATCAGATTACCACCGGTACAATGAAGAGTTATGTTCGCATCGGTACATTCCTTGACCTGTGGATAAACTGAAGGAAAAAAATCCTTTTTATACGAAATACGTCAGAATAGCAAGAGACGTGTCTAGAAAATACTTAACTAAAATATTTTCGTTGACACGGATCTTCTGCAGAAAAGAACACGATATAAAAGCTTTCTGATCATTCTCCTATCCTCTTTGTTCTAACATTTTGACAAAACCATCGTACTTCTGAAATTACTGTTATTATTGCATCTAAACGTGAATAAAAATTTTGGTCAACAGTAACTTCGAGTCTTAACTCTTCTTCAACTATTTCGCTTTCTTCAAAAATCTTTCTTATAATTCGATTCATTATTTTTCAACTACTATTTTTAAATCTTTCGATATTCAATGTATTTCAATTTTACCTTCAAGAGTATCGCTCAGAGTATTCTCTCGGAAGATCTTCAAACTTTCTAAACGAGGTGTGTTCGAAACGGTAGAATAAGAAATGAACGTGCGATACAAATCAAACCGAGAACAATTGATTAACAAATTTTTTATGTTAAATCATGTTACGAGTTTCGCACTGCTTGTTTCTTATCAACGGTATAAATTGCTGTCGAAGATCGCATCGAATTCTCTATTGTCTTCCATTTACGATACATTGAAATCGAATCGAAGTACTTTGAATATTTTGTTCAATTTTTTAACGCAAAATATGAATACTTACGATCTGCTGTGTACATATATTCATTGCAAGCGTCCTCGCAAGATTCCTACAAAAAATATTATCGATCAGAGACTATTCACGATTATTAAATATTTCAAATTTCTTAATATTCATTTCGTGAGTTTAAACAATATCTCTAAAGTTTCCGTCATAATAACATTTTTACGCGGCCAAAGGTCGAGAAATAAACGTTATTCGTGAATATCTTGTTATCTGTCATGTCTACGACAAAAACAGTTATGACAAAGTTTATAGCTTGGGCAATTATCTGCAAGAAAGGTTATACCAACTTTTTTGTAGGAGCGACCGTTTTCGTACAGGACGGTCGACAAGTTTTCAATCTGCTCATCTAGCAATATCTGGCGATTGAGACTTTGCAAGCCATTGTACACGAAAACGGTTGTTCCTATGAAAAAATTGATATAAGCTCGTTTGTAGATAATTGGCTAAGCTATAAAGTTGATAATAACTGTTTTTCTGATATAAGTGATAGATAAGGCAATATTTGCGAATAACCGTTCTCTTCTGATCTTTGATTCTTAATCACATTGTTAGTCATATGATGATCTTTTGCGAATTATTTTTGGAACAAAGAAGGTTCCATCATAGTTACTAGTCATTCTAGAAATTAACCATGTGTTTGTACTATAACTATGTATTTAGTACTTATTTATAGCAGCTGTGTAATAGTTTAATTTAGCAGCTGTACATAACCTCTTAAATATAAAGTAATTAGTATTATGTGGATAGTATGTTCGAAAGGTCAAAAGAAACTTGAAGGAAGTCTTGCAAGAATTTCAGAATAGTTTTCGTATGAAAATGATCAAGTGAACTACGTACATCAGTTATTTGGAAATCAAATGAGACTCACGAATTTCACAGCTTACAGATGGTAGCGAACTCGCAGTTTCAATTCTAGCAAAATCAAAATTTACTGACGTTACTTGTTAAGGTGACAAGCATTAGGATTAAGACTTATTTGTCAAGTAGTAAAATATAAAATTGTGAGTAGCATGTCTAATATGCAGTCAAAATAATTTAATCTATACTTTGATAAAAATTTTCAGGAAGTGATTATCTTTTTCTCTCTATCAACTCTTAAGTTCTTTACACTAAAATTACCGTAATTTACGAAATAACGTCAGAACAAGGTAACCAAATTATTCAATATTTGCGCGGAACACATTCGATGAATCATTCGTACTGAAAGACCTACATTTTAATTCTATCATGGCTGTCTTGAAATATTGGTTAATGCGGATGAACTTCAAAAATATGAAGCTCAGTTCACCTCAAAGTATTTTTACCAGATTCGAAAGCAAAAATGAGAAAGTTCTCATTAGCGTTAGAAAAAATTCTTGAAGTCCTCGACGCATAAAAATTTGAATCTTCTATCTATTCTTTATTAGAGCTCAAAATAAATGTATTCATTGGGTATAAAATAGATACGTTTACGTTCGAGCATGTTGATTCGATAAAACATTTTGAGGGCACCTTGTAGACATCGATCGACTACGGAAGAGACGATGAATTCATGTATGAGTATCGTTTGTTGATAGAATTTACAATACATTCCGAAATCAATACTGACCTTCAGCTTCTCGGAGTACAAGAAAATGCATCACCTTAAAATGACGCATGGGAGGGTGCACAATTCGAAACAGCGATGCCAACAAAATCAGATCATGCGAAATATTTTGTTATAATATTTGAAAAATATTTTAGTAAATGTTTTACCAAATGACTTTAGTAAAAATAATATTTATATTTTTCTCGAAAGTCTAATGCGAATTCTTCATGGTAAAAGTTTCAGAGAGTATTTAAACTTGCAGATTTTTAATTATATAAAATACTTTTGCATGATTTGTTCTGAATGTTAATAGACAATTTATTGCAGGCATGTTTAAATCTCTAAATTCTAAAATTTCCTTTGAAATTCATTTTGATTCCGCATACATTTCTTAAGAAATTAAATATCGCTTTTTATGCGATAAATGTCAATGAAACGAATGCTCTAATTGAGGACATTATTCATTGAATTTATCAAAGTTATATATAATAAAGAAATATAAATATAAACTTAATCGCAGAATATTATTTTATCACGAAAAGCGTGGTTGAGCAACGGTAGGAATTATTCAAATTGTGTTTAGACAGAAATAATAAATAGATTAATTATTTATTTATTATTTGACTCATTCATTATTCCAGTCAGTTGTTATTAGGAAAACCTTTTTTGTTAATTGTCATTTTTTGTTCTACTCTGAATGTCATATTATTACATAAAATATGTATTATTTTTTAGTTCAAAGAAGTGATAATTGTCCATATAAAAATAATTTCGAAGTGTAAAGTAGAATTTATTATTCGTAAGGCTTCATATTCAAGTTAGTCTAATTAAGAAATTAGAAATTTTATCAGATTTTCAATTGTGAAATTACGTTAAGGAAATAGTGTAACTATGTTTCTCTTTTTACACGGTGGTCACATTTTGCTGTTATCAATAACTGAAGATTTCTATGTTCGAAAATTTGTGAATTAAATACTTCAGAATTCCTCGATTTCTAAATTTGATGTTGTAAAAATAGGTAAGTTTCTAAATTTGAACATTTGCAGCGACACAAATTTCGGAAGACATGATTTGCAAATTCTGAATTTCATTTCTAAATTCTTTGGATTTTATGGTTTTACATATCCAGTTCTTGCATTTTCAAGTTTATAACTTGTAAGTATACTACATTTTTAAATTTTCTAATCTGTAAATTCTTAAACTTCTAAATCTTCTAATCTGTAAATTCCTGAAGTTCCAAATTTTCTAATCCTTCAAATGTCCATATCTGCAAATTCTTAAATTTCCAACTTTTCAAGTCTGCATTCTTCAAACTCCTTAATCTCAGAATTCCTAAATTTTCTAACCTGCAAGTTTCGAAATTTTCTAATTTTCTAATCTGTAAATTTCTAAATTCCTAAGTTTCCAAATTTCTTAATTTTTAAATTCTCCAGAATCTCAAACTCCTGAATCTACGAATTTCCGAATCTCAAAATTTGTACATCCACAAATTCCTAAACCTTAGAACTTCCGACTCCATAAATTTCCAATTCTATAAATTTCCAAATCTCAAAATTTTCCCAAATCTTCCAACACTCGACACTTCCAACACATATTCCCCAAAATCGTTTAATTATTTAACCCTCTCTACAAAACTATGCCATACTCTAACAATCTCTGATAAAAAATGAAAGATCTTTCATGTCACTATAACACTATATCCCTTTTTCGTCAAAAAACAAATACGTAACACAAACATAAGCTTCACTCATCAACCTCGTCGTCCTATGAATCATTAATATTTAACATTAATAATAAATACAACATAACTCCCTTTTCTACAATTACAATGCTTACCTCCCTTCTCTGTTATTCACTGTTCCTCAAAAGCGATCAAAATATTCTGTTCTCAACAATAAACGGTTCAAATTGACGTTTCGCTTAAAAATAAGTCCGCTGTTTACGTGCTAACTTTAACGCCACGTTACAACATAATCTCAAAAAGAAGAACGATTTTTCACTTACTTTCGAGCATGCCGATAGACAATCGATCAACGGGGTGACATCATGCAAACAGAATCCGTGCATCGAGATCAATGAAAAAATAAACAATTGACATATCGAGCACATTTTGATACTTGAATCGGTTTTATAAAGAACCACCAAAGATATTCGAAATTTTCTTTCTTCTCACAATTCACTGTTAAAACACTTTCGATTACCATGTGAATGTGTTCTCGTTTGAAATTGTGCAAGCCTTTTAGATGAACGCTGTAACGTTATCCCCTTCCGCTTGATTTTGTGTACGGAAGAGGTGGTACCACCATTAATCCCACTTCGGCCCTTTTTCTTCTTGCAACCAAAAATTTCCGCCATCTTTGCCGCAAAGGCAGCAACCGACGGCTGTCGACGAATTCAATATGGAGCCATTTTCCCGATTTCGTTTTGAATCAAAATATTCGAAATTAGAGAAATTCAGTTTATAAGAAGGTCTTTTCGCATCCTGTGCTGAAATTCTCTGCTATTTTGAGATTCGTAACCATGCAATTTCCTTGACATTGAGCATATTACTTCAGGTGGTTCTATCATACATGATAAGCCGCTGAATAATCTAATAGCAATCTAGTCGATTGTGTACAAATGAATTATATGTTTTAAAGACCAGACTGAACGTTTTTGCTGAACTAAACAAGGTGCGTTTAAAGAATTAGCAGAAGATAAATTAGCGAATGGTAATTTTATTTTATTAAGCAAAGCAGTTTTTTCGGGTTCCGTAATGGGTAGAAAAAATGGTGACACTTCAATTACGGCTAAAATAAGATACGTTTTACAATAATAGCAAATAAAAAACCCGAAGAGAAAAAGGTGTACAACGTCATATCAAGTTTATATAATATGACAAGTGACCTGTACAAGTTTAAAGCCACGGTTGTCATCGGGACAAACGCTAGTTTCCTGTAACACGATAAAAATTCTATAGAAATATAGTTGACTTCTAAAATAACTAACTTCGAAGCAGTCAGAGTGGGTAGGTTTCGAAAATTATATTGAAGTGACTTACGAAGCGATTGTGAAATAAGAAAATGAGCTATATGACGGACAACGTAAGCGACATGCTGCAAATAGAGAGAACTGGAAAATATGGAGGAAACATGGACTGGAACAATGCAAGTCAAATACGACAGTTCTATGCTGGGAAAAGGATTCTACTCACTGGGAGTACAGGTTTCTTAGGAGCAGGGATAGTGGAAAAGCTTTTACGCACTTGCGTGGAAATCGACAAGATTTACTTGATAATCAGGACTAGGGGAAAAATGACGGTCGAGGAGCGAATGGAAAAATACTTCCAAAGTCCTGTAAGTCCTTCAAATTCCTTTATCTTGAACGATAATTCGAACATGTTCAATGTCACGTCCCCAAGATGAGGACACACCTGAATTTCCATAGAAAATCATGTCATTAAAACTTTTTACATTCGTATTTGGAGTACGGAAGGACTGACGGCAATTAATACATTTTGAACATAAATATGATTAAATAATCATTCTTTCGTATGTTTAGGTAAATTATTCAAATTTGAACAAGAAACTAAAAAGAATATTACATAACTTAAAACATAGAACAAATGTGTGCGTGTAATGTAATATGTATATAATATTTAAAAGTATGAGACATAAATATTAAAACAATGTTTCTCATTCAAATTTCATATGAACTTTGGAACAATTAGCTGTCTCAACCTACTAAGGACGTCCTGTGCTCTGTGCCTCATTTATTATTAGAAAAGCATGAAACTACCAAACTTTTTTCTGTGTCATCCCTTTACAGTCTCTTGTTTTCCATTGGTACCCATTTTTTCAACGTCCGTTTGCGTTGCGAGCAGGTTTTCGACGTACTGCAAAAGGCGAATCCCAATTATAGGTCAAAGATTCACGCAATCCACGGTGATCTACAAAAAGTTAACTTGGGCCTTTCACCGGAAGACTACAACCTCCTAACGGAGAATGTCAACGTAATTATTCACAACGCAGCAGATACATCATTTTTCACAAGATTATCTTCCATCTTGAAAACAAACTCGTTAAGCACCAAATTAATGCTCGATTTAGCAGAAAAGTGCACTAACCTTTACGCGTTTGTGTACGTTTCGTCCGCGTATAGTCAGTCTTACAACGAACGAATCGAAGAAAAATTTTACACACCCCCTGGTGATTTACGCATGGCCGAGGATCTGATAAAAGCCGACGAAGCAATCCCAAACGGGTTCAATAAACATACGTTGCACAAAATATTAGGAAAATGGGTTAACACGTATACCTTCTCCAAAGCCATGGCCGAAGGCTTCGTTGAGGATTTCGCACGAAGAAGCACGATCCCTTGCGCTATTTACAGGCCTACAATAAGTAAGTTATTCTATCTTTCATAGTAAAATATGAAAAGTACAAAAATTACATATTTCGACTTGTGAGATGTAATTAACAATAACTCTAGTCCATTACAGACAAACATTGTTAAAATATTCTATACATATGCTATAGGTGACCAAGAAATAATACACTTAATTTATTTAATTTTGTAACAGTTATGTCGACGGCCAACGAACCAGTACCAGGTTTGATAACGAGTAGGACTGGAGCTTCGGGGCTGCAAATTGTATATGCCATGGGTCTAGTGCACTCTCTGCCTATAAGACCTGACACTATTATGGACTTCGTTCCTATTGACATGACGGTTAACGCTCTGCTGGCTTGCATTTGGGACTTGAGTACACGCAAGTAACGAAAATTTATTGATAAACTTGAGAACTTTCATTATATCGATCGATCATGCTATAATGTCATTAATGTCATTAATGTCATAATGTCATTAATTTCATTACGATGCGATTATCGCATATACAAGCATTATTTTTGATAGTATAATATATAACGTTTTATTTAGACAATATATGCATTTTCGTGCGTAAACACCGTTGATTTTTAATGCACCGATTTGTTTAGGAAATCTGAGGGACCACAAGTGTACAACTATGGTTCATCTCATTGGAAACCATTTTTCGACAGAATACATGGAATGTTGAATCCAAGGAGAACAGAAAAATTTCCAGTATGTAATATGTTCTGGTATCCATTTTTGATACCCACGAAGCATTATTATCTTTACGTCCTACTCAGCGTGTTATTCAGCCTTCTTCCTGCAGTAGTGTATGATATCGGTCGTTGGATTACAGGAAAGAAAACACAGTGAGTAATTAAAACGTCATTCAATTTTATAAAAATTAATATTTTTATTTTTATTATTATTGTAGTTTTAATTTTAACTATCATTTACATTTAATTTTAATACAAGATTTGTTCATTGTTTAATAGTTTAATTATGACATCAGAAAATTTTATTAATTATGTGAGAGTGATATTTATATTACTAGTTTCATTAATTTCATTAATTACATTAATTTATAGAATGGAATGTATAGATGTTATATTTTTTAAATCGATTTAGAATTTTAATATTTACATTTATTTTATCTATATATTTTAAGTCCAAGAATTTTAATCATTTAAATTTTAATAGGGAGTATAAATAAAGTAAAAGGCTAAGATTCCTATCATTAAATATCAGTTTCAAATATTTCTGCTTTTAATTCTTGAAAATCTGATAATCCATTTTTACTTTTACAGAGGCCTACAGCTAATGATGAGGGTAGCATACTTCCACAGCTCGCTTCACTTTTTCTTATGTAACGTTTGGACTGTCGAAGTAGAAAACACCCAAAATATCCTCATTCACATGAATGAAGCTGACTATAAAGAATTTCCTTTCGATTTGGGAAGACTCGATTGGGATAAATTTATGTGTGACTTTTGTCTTGGTATCAAAACACATTTAATGAAAGACACAAAGGAATCGCTTCCTGAAGCCAGGAAAAAATTTCGGTCGTTCATGATACTACACTATACTGTCTGCGCTTGTTTCCTTATATTTGCAATGTTTCTTGTGTCCAAATTATTAAGGGCAGTTCTTTGTTAACAATTTTTTATACAAATGTTTTTGTATAATAAATATGTCATGCGAAAAAAATTACGTGCATATTTTGTCAAATGGTGACTTTATATAGTTAGAAACTAACACCTGTTTAAAATAACAGTCCTAATTACCAAGAAAATTTTTGTGTGTCAAATTTAATTTAGGTACAAAATTATCCAATACTTACTCTAATTGAGTTTTTATTCAAATATGTGCATTTGTTTATTTTAAGAACAAAAGTTATAAACAAACATATTGTTCCATTCAGTATTAATGCAAACATAAGCGGAAATATACTGACATGCTGATGGTGTCACACGACCTGAAATACCGACATTGCTTTACTTTCTCTAATTGTCTTATTGCGCACTCTATGATTAGTTAGTTGCATCTTTTAGAACGGCGATTATGAAAAGTACGTTAGAAAAAACGATAGAAGTTATTCTAGTGAAATGGAAATAAAGGCAAATCTTCAACGTCTTAAATAAATTATACATGCAATAATAATATTATATAATGATATTGACTTCCGTTTCATACTAGAATGTTATATCTTTTGGAAATAAAATGAAAATTACAGTCCTTATTTTTACGTCATTAATGTCAGTACGTTTAAATACAATTTCAACCACTAGAACGTTATTAAATCCAGTCTTATTGGAATGGTAGCGACACGAAAATAATTCTTCTGAGATGTATAAGAAAAACACCATAAATATTTTGCAGCTACTATCAGTGACTATAATTATCTTTTATCAATGCCACTATAGTGGGCTTGTTCTTCGTTATTTTTAATTCAAACTATAGAGAGCGCTTAGATCGCTTTCCCTAATCTATTGGTAATGTTGGAAGTGACATGAAAATTATCTGAGGACAGAGAAACACGAATGATGGATGCGTTCTGTACATATCTCGTCTATGATAGCGCTTTTGAAGTATGAAACAGGTGAAATTAAAGTAAGAGTTGATAGTTGAATATTATTTTTATTTTATACAATGAAGTGATTGCACACAAAATGACGATAGTTTGTGCCGTAAAGAATTGTAAATACTCGTCAGGTAATGAAGAATCAGGGCACATCATGTTTATTAATTTTCCAAATGATGATACGTAAGTTTTTTTAAAAATATCAATTAAATACTGTTCAAAAATCTTCTTTTTATGCATATGTAAAATTGGTAATACTTTTCTGAAGTTTATCATTTAATTTTATCCATTTTTTTAACGTATTATATAATGTGATTGTTTCGTTACAGCTCAAAAGTATGGGCACAACAGTGCGGTAGGACAGATCTTTTGATGAAATCTAACGAAGAACTGCATTTGAATTATTATATATGTTCTCATCACATAGAAGACCATTATTTCATAAGCAAGTTAGACCCAGTTGTAATAGATCAGCATGCAATTCCGACATTATTTAAATCAGATATAAAGAAGAAAAGTTCGAAAGATGTTTTTGATGAAAATGAACAAATAGAAGTAACAGAGAGCGTTGTATTATCTTACTGTGATATGAACATTGAAGTAGATCAGTATCATGATATTGGTATTAGATTATCAAATGTATGCAGGATATGTGGAGAATCATGTGAGAATGGGATAGAAATATTTACAGGAAAAGGGAGCGAACTAAAGTTGAAAGAGAAAATAAACTTACATCTTCCAATAACAGTAGATATGGATGATTTAATGCCACAAAAATTATGCATGAATTGCTGTGATAAATTGGAAGTAGTACATTCGCTTGTTATAAGTTCTTTGAAAACTGATATGAAATTAAAAAAATTTCTAAATATTAGTAACGTAAGTTATATATAGATACAATTTTAATTTTCATTGATATTATTTGGTGATATATTACATATATTTTATATACATAATAATTAGAAGTCTTAGTATGTTAAAAATATATTTACATGGTTTGTTACAGACAAATTATGATAGAAGGTATGATGAAATAGTTAAGAAGTGTTCTATAGAGATTAATGAAGAATTACATACCACTCAAAAGGATACTCAAACTACATTGGTAGAGTTGCCTCCTAATAACATAGAGGATACTTCTATGAATCAAGAAATCACTAGAAAATTAAATCACTTAGAACAGATTAGTACAGTGAACAACATAGAAAATGAGATGCAATCCGAATTAAATAATTTTATCTGCACACCTAGAAAAACAAACAAAGAAGATGAATCTGAAAATCAAAATACACAACATTACCAAGAGAATGATGAAACCGTTTTTAACAAAATTTCATGTTTTTACTGTAGAAGTTCCTTTGAAAGTCAAGAAATATTTGAAAATCATAAAATATTGTGTTATAACAAAGAAATTACAGCACAAAAACGAGAAATAGTTAATAATAATATAAATAGAAGGGACACCAACAACATGGAAATAGTGGATGTACAATATAGTAGAGATTCTAACACTCATAAGAATTTTGAAAATGAACAAAATTTAGATGAACATAAGCTTTCATATTGCACACTTTTTGATGAAGAATCGTATAAACTTTCTATTAAATCACATACAAATGAAGAACAGTGCAGAACTATTAAGGAGTTACACAATATCAATGATCTTGCAGTATCGGAAATTAATAAGAAGTGTGGTCACTGTGATACAGTTTATGGTACTAAAAAGGAATTATCGAATCACATTGCAGAATGTCATAAAGGTCAATTGTTGTTGAAGTGTACTGTGTGTGACAAGAGTTATGAAAAATGGTCTAGTTTAGATGTACATGAAGCTACTCATAGAATAGATAAACCTTATCTGTGTGATTTATGTGGCAAAAGTTTTAAACATTCTAACAATTTAAGAGGTCATAAAAGAACTCATTTAGATGATTCAAAGAAAAAACGACACATCTGCGAAATTTGTGGACACGCATTCAGATCTAGGTAGCACTATAGAAATTATAAGTATTGTTTCATAAGTGACGTTCAAAATAAATTTCTGTTTTAAATTATTCATCTTACGTTATTGAATCTACATTCTATGTCGCGTCTGTAATTCAGATTTCATTTGGCTGAACATATGAATCAACATAATGGAAATAAACCTTATGCTTGCGATAAATGTGGGAAAGCTTTTTACAAAAGAATACAATTGAGACAGCATACATTATCCCATGGTTTAAATAAACATATTTGTCCAATATGCGGAGTGGCATTTAATCGTAAAGGAAATATGAATGCACATCTTAAACGTCATAATAATGGAAGTGGTGTATATACGTGTAGTGTAAGTATACTAATATTACCATTGAATTGCTATTTAAATGTTTATGTATTATAAATCGTTTTTGTATTCGTCACGTAGGTTTGTGCGCATAGATGTAACTCAATGAGCGAATTAAAATTACATAGGAAAAAGCACACAGAACAGGACATCATAGACAGTATACAAAAAAAGTGTATTGACAAAGCTGCGTTGCAGTGTAAAATTTGTAATAGGATATTTTCTACGCGAACAGTATTATTGAACCATGAACGAACTCACAGAAGAGAAAAATTAATGATAGAATGTAATATTTGTGGAAAGAAATTGTCGAGCAGAAGTACGTTAAGCTATCATAAACGATCTGTACATTCTACAGAGAGACCACACATGTGTCAATATTGTGGAGAATCGTTTGTCTCCAAAGAAGCGCATCTTATACACGAAAGGATACACACTGGGGAACGTCCTTATGTTTGCAAAGTGTGTAACATGAAGTACAAATGCTCAAGCAATCTCTGTCAACACATGAAGATCCATTCTGGTCTTAAACCTCATAAGTGTTCGTACTGTAACAAGTGTTTTACACGGAAGGGTGCACTAAACGTTCATGAAAGAATTCATACTGGAGAAAAACCATTCTCCTGTGATACATGTGGCAGGACATTTACACAAAAAAATGACATGCTGAAACACACCAAAACGCATCAGACTAAATCGCTGCATTGTGAACAATGCGATGAAACATTCACAAGAAAGAAAGATATCTTGAAACATATTACATTGCATGAACATAATGATCCTATAATTCAAGAGTACATAGAAATTGAGCAGCAAGTGGAAACTTACAATATGGATATACCTTGTTCTCAATTTGAATAATTTTGTGTATGTATGTACAAAATAAAATAAAACATTGGATGATAGACAAATACTAACATTAATCTATGCTAACCGTTGTATAGGCTAAAAACAACTTCAATTTAATTTTGTACTTTTTCTGATTTTAAATTATCTCTGTAAATGTTATTTGTTTCTATTTAAATCAAAATACCATTGTCCACATTTTGCAGGTGTATGTTTTCCGCCATGTGCCTTTTATTAAAGGGATATAAGACAAAAACTAGTCAGATGATTCCTTGTGCATTAATTGTGCATATAATTGAAGTCTTTAATACAATAAATATCAAAATATTTATTTTAGTTAATTAGTAGATGGCACACATTTTGGAATAGGTAAAAATCGCTAATATTATGAAACAATGTTACTTCCATATAATGTATAACATTATGTACTTTTGCATAATAAAAATAGTACCTTTTAATTTATCATATGCAGGAGGTTAGATATAATTGTAATTATCTATATTACACAATGGTTATTTTGGGTGTTTCACCCATTTCCACTTTAACTTAATTTAATTATATTATGCTATATTTTTGTCTTGCCATACTATTTGTATTTTTATATTTATGTTAAACTGGTCAATAAATTCATTTGAAATATTAGAAAACAGCTCCTAAAAGTTACTTGATGGCACATTGTGTGACCTTGCAATGACCTTGGGTTAAAAAATTTACAGAAGTGTAGCATACTGAAAGAAAACGCATAAAAATGAAATAAAAACATTACTTGTATAACTTATTCATTCCTATCAACTGTTTTGCAAGTCCAATACGGTTTTTATATGTACGTCAAATGAACCGACGCTCAACTTTATATAATACGTATACAAACAACTAAATTATCCTTTGTTTATACATGTTCTATGTGTATTTGTAGTACAATTTAAAGAGAGTAAGTCAGTAAGAACAAAGCGAAGAGAAATATGAAATCATATCATGTCATGACACTAATATCGTTGAATTGAAAAAAGCATCTTGTAGCGAGAAAAAAATGTACGCAGGCAATAAAACAGCCGTGTTCATATCACACGTTGCTTAACTAAGCAAGGACAGGATTTTCGAACATGTGAAAATTTTTTAATTAGTATTAAAAAGTTGCAAATGCATGAGCAATTATACTGCACGCCTGAAACTAATGAATAAGCAGTGTGAGCAGAATCTAGAACATATCGTAGGAATTCGTTACAAAGCACATAAAATCGGTTTTGTAGTATATGTTTGCACATTACGCTTTTACGAATGTATTGTTGAATGCAGATACATATGTTCAATGAGCAGTTAATTGTACTTTTTTTAGCTTAATCTATTTTTTTAAAAGTACTTCTTACAAGTTTTAAGGAATTTCAAAAGTGGAAGTCAAGCTATTTTTCTTGTTATCCTAGAAGTCGCCAATGAACACCGCCATTTTGTATTAAGATAAAATATCTTTGTACATCTGATTACTTCATAATATTTTCTGATATAATTAACAAATTATTTTTGGACAGTCAAGTTAATCACTAATAAAGTTTTCTTTTAGCAATTATGTTTTTCTTTTTATGCCAAGGTTTTGTTCACTCGGTGTGGCACTTATGCACGAAATTAAGGAAAAAAGGAGTAGGCAAACACATTAAATCTGTATTACCCGCATTGACGATTTTACGTAGTAGCAGAAACAGCTTAGTCACGTATAATATTTTATGATAATGAATAATTCATTTCAACACGTTGGACGTGTGGATGAAAAGTAGTCGAGGAGCACTTTTTAGTTAAAGTTTAAACAAAAATTTAAATAAATTTGAAACATTAAAATCATACACAGCTGCATTTTTTTAACAACATGAAGCTACCTCAAATCGGCTTATCAAAAGTTCACCTGAAAATAGGAAAATACTTTTGAAATAATAAGAAATGGCAGACGTAAATAAATACGGAATGAATTTAATATTTTATGCATTTATAGTCATTAAAAACGAGAAGGAAAAAAGAGTTGTTAAATTTGATGTCAAGTTTATATAATATGACAAGTGGCCAGTGTAAGTTTAAAGCATTGGCTATCATCGAGACAAACGCTAGTGTCCTGTAACACAATAAAAATTCTACAGAAATATAGGTGATTTGTAAAATAACTGACTTGGAAATAGAGTGGATTACATTTGAAAATTATATTGAAGTGACTTATGAAGCAATTGTGAAATAAAAAAATGAACTCGATGATGGACAGAGAAAGTAAAATGAGGAGGCTAAAGGAAACTGTAACAACTGGAGGAAACATACATTGGAACAATGGTGGTCAGATACGACAGTTCTTTGCTGGAAAGAGGATTCTACTCACTGGATGCACTGGCTTCTTAGGGGAAGGAATCGTGGAAAAACTTTTACGCACTTGCGTGGAAATCGACAAAATTTACTTAATAATCAGGGCTAAGGGAAAAATGACAGTCGAGGAACGAATGGAAAACTACTTCCAAAGTCCTGTAAGTGCCTCAAATTCTCTTTGCCTTGAATTCTGGCTGAATTTCTAGGACATCGCAACTGTTTCAATCACATCTCTATAATAATTATTTGCAATTATTAATAGTACCGTTTTTGTTTCATACTTGGCGTTCTAAAATTCATGAAGTTCTGAAAATTCTTGCAGGTTTTCGAAGTACTGCAGAAGACGAATTCCAATTTTAGGTCAAAGCTGATCACAATCACTGGTGATATGCAAAAGGTTAACTTGGGCCTTTCACAGGAAGACTACAAACTCTTAACGGAGAATGTCAATATAATTATTCACAACGCAGCAGATACTACATATTTTACAAGAATATCGACCATCTTGAAGACAAACGCGTTAAGCACTAAATATATGCTCGATTTAGCAAAAAAGTGCACTATGCTTCACGCGTTTGTGTACGTTTCGTCCGCGTATAGTCAGAATTACACCAATCGAATCGAAGAAAAATTTTACACACCCCCTGGTGATTTACGTATGGTTGAAGATTTGATAAAAGCTGAAGAAGCAATTCCAAACGGATTCGACAACCATACATTGCGCAAAATATTGGGAAAATATATTATCACGTATACCTACTCCAAAGCTGTTGCTGAAGGCTTCGTTGAGGAGTTTGCACGAAAAAGTTCGATTCCTTGCGCTATTTACAGGCCTACAATAAGTAAGTTATGCTGTCTTTTACAAATATGAAAAGAACTTTAAAAAAAGTACAAAAAATTATGTGTTTCCACTTGTAAGATATAATTCACAATAACAGTCCGTCTTAGTTTATTACACCAAACATTATCAATATATTCTATACATGTTTTGGTAAAGATGACCAATTCATTTCATTTTGTAACAGTTATGTCATCGCACAAAGAACCAGTCCCAGGGTTGATAACACGTAGAACTGGAATGTCTGCGCTGCAAATTGTATACTCCTTGGGTGTAATGCACTGTTTGCCTATAAGATCAGACTCTATCATTGATTTCGTTCCGTTGGACATGACGGTTAACGCTCTGCTGGCATGCATTTGGGACTTGAGTACACGCAAGTAATGCAAATTTAATGATAAACTTCAGAACTTTCATTGTATCGTTGCGATTAATCGTTGTTACCTTCATTACGATGCGATTATCATATGTACAACCATTATTTGATACTGTAATATCACAGATACTATAAAATTTTATTTAGACAATGTATGCATTTTCGTTGATTTTTAATCCGATTTGTTTAGGAAATATGACGGACCTCAGGTATACAACTACGGTTCATCTCATTGGAAACCTTTTTTCGACAAAGTGTATCATATGTTGAGTATAAAGAGATTAGAGGAATGTCCACTAAGCAATATGTACTGGTATCCATTTATGATACACACAACGCGTTATTATCTTTTCGTCCTACTGTCCATGATTTTCAACATTATTCCTGCAGCAGTGTATGATTTCGGTTGTTGGATCCTAGGAAAGAAAGGACAGTAAGTAATTAAAACGTGTAATTTTAACGAAATTATTATTTTCATTTTATATTTTTGTTATTATTATTTTAGTTTCAATTTTAACTATTATTTACATTTAATTTTAATACAAATACTTTTTTTATTACATAATAATACTTGTAATAAAAAATTTTTTAATACAATTAATTTAAATACTTCTACTTTTGATGCGTTAACATCTGATAATTTTTACAGAGGTCTACGGTTAACGCTAAAGATAGCACAATTCAATACCACGCTATACTATCTTTTTTCTCAAAGTAGGGTTGTCGAAGTAGAAAACACGCAAAATATCCTTATTCACATGAATGAAGCTGATTATGAAGAATTTCCTTTCGATTTGGGAAAACTGGATTGGAATAAATTTATGGATGACTTTTGTCTTGCTGTGAAAACACATTTAATGAAACAATCAAAGGACTCGATTCCTGCAGCTAGGAAAAGATTTCGGAAGCTCAGGATAATACATTATATTATCTGCACTTGTTTCTTAATATTTTCAATATTTTTTGTGTTAAAAATAATAAGTACAGTACTTTGTTAACGATTTTTCTATACAAAAGTTTAGGTGTAATAAATATATGAGGGAAAATAAATTCCATGTTAATTTTGTCATAAGGTAACTTTAGTTAGGAAGAGACCTGTTTAAAATAAGGGTTCTGGTTGCCAAGAAAAGTAAAATTTTTCGTTGCAACACGAAACGGTCAGAGTGGTAACATTTATAAACGATTTCGAAGTGACTTACATACCAATTGTGAAATAAGAAAAACTTTATGACATCCAACGCTGAATATGCTGACTGGTAAATAATGTGGTAACAAAGAAATGAAGTGCATCTACATTTATAAGTACACGTCCTTCAGTAAAGTTCAATAGAGCAATCAATAATCCATAATACGATTACAATACATTTTGAAATTACAAACATAAGTATTCGTGTGTTCATTTGAAATTATGAAATGAATCACTCAGTGAACAGATAACAGGTTACTGACTCCTGGTCTAATGTTATGAACATGACTGACAAGTTTTTTCCTAATAGCAGTTGTTCGATTTATTAACAAACAATGGCAATTTGTGCTCTAGTATACTGACACTTGTGAATCTAGGTCGTCTGAATCTTGCATAAATTCATTAATTTTATCGCTGAGTGTTGAAAGTTTATTTGATCACAATGATAAAATCGATTGACTTTTTTAATGAGATATATTAATTTGCGATTATGCTATTTTTGTAATGATTATGAACTTATCTTCGCGAAATGTATAATAGAGTTATAATATATTCAATTACTCTAGTTAAAATTACTGATTATTCCAAAAAAAATTCATTGACTCTGTAATAAATCCAAGCAATATTAAAACTAGTCGTTTAAAGAACTACTTTTGAACTAATCGTTTAAGATAAAGAAGTTTCGAATAATAAATCATAATGACTTTTTAATGAAACTCCCTCCTACTTTTAGTCATGCTTGCGATGTATTTTTAATCGACAGTGCAGTTCAGTTTGTTTGTTGCTCGAGGGAAATGGAAAGGTAGATATAATTAAGTCACAGCTTTGACATCAGCGTTATGTAAATTAAACATGCATCGCGTATGACTTTACAGTAAATGCGGAATCGTGTAAAATACGTAACTAACCATTACCACGCACGTTCCATATAATTGATCCATTTAAATAGGTAATAATTCTAAAGTAACAATTTTCAGTGCGAACGTGTTAGTCTAGAATCCCACATTCGTGTATCGGGATCAAATGTTTAGAGGGAAGTATAAAAGTTCAGTTGTGAAAAGTATACTCCTTATATACGAATTCGTGGAGTGAATTCTCTTCTTAGAGAGAAGAATATTTTCAAAGTAATCGAAAGTGACAAAACGAATTGTAAACGATAAAATAAGATTTCACGATGGATAGTGAGAAGTGGCAATCGAAGAATACGACTTGGAACAATGGTCAAATACGACGATTTTACGCTGGGAAGAGGATTTTACTCACAGGATGCACTGGTTTCTTCGGGACGGGAATTGTTGAGAAACTTTTACACACATGTACGGATATTGATAAGATTTACCTGATGGTCAGATCTAAGAAAAATATGACGATGGACGAGAGAATAAATAAATACTTCGAAGATACTGTAAGTAGAGTACAAACTTCTTTAAAATGAATGACTGATATTTTAACGTGGCTGGAAAGAAATACATGATTGTTACGGGTTACTTTATTTTAATTATCTTTAATTAGGGAATATTAGATATTTCAACTTGTTGGGTTTGTGTTATATTACTTGTGTTATATTACTTGTTATATTTGTGTTATTGTGAACAGTGATTTCGAACGAAGTAATTTTTGATTTGTGAGAGAAGAGGAAACCCGGGTTTCAGCAGTGATATGTGGCAGATTTTTTAAACGGAATGTTTGACAATTTTTGGTTTTGTGGTTCTGTGATTTTTTGTTTTGGTATTCTGAGTATTTGAATTTGTGGATTTCTGTAGCTTTGCATTACTATATTTCTGTATTCTCAAATTTTTAGTTTTCGTAATTTTGTGATTTTGTGACTTTGTGATTTTGTGATTTTGTGATATTCTAATTTTCTAATTTTTTAATTTCCTAATTTCCAAATTTCTAATTTTCTAATTTCCTAATTTTACAATCTTCTAATTTTCCAATTTTACAATTCTCCAATTTCCTAACTTCCTAATTTCCTACTCTTCTAATTTTCTAATTTTCTAATTTTCTAAATTTTCAATTTTCTAACTTTCTAATTTTCTAGCTTTCTAACTTTCTAACTTTCTAACTTTCTAATTTTCTAATTTTCTAATTTTCTAATTTTCTAATTTTCTGATTTTCTAATTTTCTAATGTTCTAATTTTCTAATTTTCCAATTCTCCAATTTCCTAATTTCCTAATTTTCTAATTTTCTAATTTTCTAATTTTCTAACTTTCCAATTTTCTAATTTTCTAATTTCCTAATTTCCCAATTTCCCAATTACCTAATTTTCTAACTTTCTAACATTCTAATTTTCATACAAGTTTTCATCATATTCAAGTTTTAATTTAATTAATACTCACACAATTAATTACATTAATTACCGATTTTAATAACGTCATTTATCTTACAACAGCTTCGATTACTCCACCAATTAATTAAGAATAGTTAGAAATACTTGATGACCCTGGCAAATTGGTACAACGTCGATCGATACAATTTTCGTGTCATAATATCTCAAGATGTTTGGACTTATTTAATTACATATATTTGAATATTATTAAATTATTAATTACAATACCTATGTGCACAGATTTATTTTCGTTTTTATCAAAAATAATATACATACATTTATTTTGACTTATCCATAGTAGGTACATTATAATATTTCTCGTCCCAAATGAAGATTTATCAAGTCTTTAACACTAGAACTACCAGCCAATCAAAATGACTGATTTCAGATTTTTCATTTTATATTACAAAATTTTATTGTCGTGATTTTATGGAAATGTCTGTCCTAAAATTACACTTTAGTATTTTTTAATTTCCCTTTTCATTTTATTTTTCATTCTTCGGTAAACATGCATTTAATGTTGGTAGTTCTAGTATTAATCATTTTATTATGAAATCAAAATTACACGTACGAGGTTGTTTGCGTCGATTATTTATTAATAAATATAATTATTGACGCAATATCATTCTAAAGATTTATTCGTTTACCTACACTACGACCTATTTACAACCTAACCTTCATAAATAATTCAACCTCACTTTGAATATTTGTGACTTCAGGCATTCGACAGATTGCGCAAAACGAATCCTAATTTCATGAAGAAGGTGCAACTGATTTACGGCGATTTACTGAAAGAAAACATGGACATTTCGCTGGAAGACTATCAGCTCCTAACAAAGAACATCGACATAATAATTCACAATGCAGCCGAAGTATCCTTCGTCGCCAGAATATCCAACATCCTGAAAACAAACGTGATGGGTACCAAGTACATGCTCGATTTGGCGGCAAAGTGCTCTCGTTTGAAAGCGTTCATATATGTTTCAACGGCGTACTCTCATTCCTATAACAAACGAATTGAAGAGAAATTGTACGAGCCTCCGTGTGATTTGAAAGTAGTGGAGGACTTGATACGGTGCGATGAAACAGCACCGAACGGAATTAGCGAGCGATCGGTGCGCGATGTATTAGGAAAATGGGTGAACACGTACACCTTTAGTAAATCCATCGCTGAAAGTCTTGTTGATGACTTCTCGAGGAAAACATCGGTCGTTTGCTCGATCTATAGGCCTACGATAGGTATGACATCCTTTAAAGAATATTCTACTTGCGAGATGCAATACTACAATAACTTGGTGTGATCTCGTGACGCATTCACAGGTCAAGTGTGATTGCACTTAAATTTTGTCATAGTCTTCGAATAGAAAAGGTCCAACATTTGTATAGTTCTGTGTACTTCTATGTTTCAAAATTCTTTGATCTCTGAATTGCTAGGTCCTCAGATTCCTACGTCCTCAAATTTCTAGGTACCTAAATTCCCAAGTCTCTATATTTTTACATCTCTAAACTCCTACGTCCCCAAATTCCTAGACACCTAAATTTCTACGTCTCCAAATTCCTATATTCATAAATTCATAAGTTTGTAAATTTCTACGTCTACAAATTCCTATATTCATGAATTCATAAGTCTGTAAATTTCTACGTCTTGAAATTCCTATATTCATAAATTCATAAGTCTGTAAATTTCTACGTCTCAAATTTCCTATATCCTCAAGTTTCTATGAAGGTACCTAAATTCCCAAGTCTCTATATTTTTACATCTCTAAACTCCTACGTTCCCAAATTCCTAGACACCTAAATTTCTACGTCTGCAAATTCCTATATTCATAAATTCATAAGTCTGTAAATTTCTACGTCTCGAAATTCCTATATTCATAAATTCATAAGTCTGTAAATTTCTACGTCTCCATATTCCTATATTCATAAATTCATAAGTCTGTAAATTTCTACGTCTCCAAATTCCTATATTCATAAATTCATAAGTCTGTAAATTTCTACGTCTCCAAATTCCTATATTCATAAATTCATAAGTCTGTAAATTTCTACGTCTACAAATTCCTATATTCATGAATTCATAAGTCTGTAAATTTCTACGTCTCGAAATTCCTATATTCATAAATTCATAAGTCTGTAAATTTCTACGTCTCGAAATTCCTATATTCATAAATTCATAAGTCTGTAAATTTCTACGTCTCCATATTCCTATATTCATAAATTCATAAGTCTGTAAATTTCTACGTCTCCAAATTCCTATATTCATAAATTCATAAGTCTGTAAATTTCTACGTCTCCAAATTCCTATATTCATAAATTCATAAGTCTGTAAATTTCTACGTCTACAAATTCCTATATTCATGAATTCATAAGTCTGTAAATTTCTACGTCTCGAAATTCCTATATTCATAAATTCATAAGTCTGTAAATTTCTACGTCCCCAAATTGTTAGGTCCCAAAGTTCGTAAGTCTCCACATTTCTACACCCGCAAATTCCTGGTCCCTAATCTTCTAGGTTCATAACTCCTAAAATTCCTAGAACTCTAATGTTCTACTCCCATAAATTCCTACGTCCTCAAATTTCCATGTATCTAAATTTCTACGTCTCCAAACTCGTACGTCCTCAAATTCCATATTCATAAATTTCCAGATACAATTTGTTTTATTTTGTGAACAGTTATAGCATCGTACGAGGAACCGATTCCAGGATGGATCGGAAACAACAACGGGCCTGCATTGCTGTACGTTTTGATATCCATGGGTTTGCTCCACGTTTTACCCGTAAACGAAGATACAGTCGTTGATTTTGTTCCTGTTGACGTGGGAGTAAACGCTCTTCTGGCATCGATCTGGGATTTAATGTCGCACAAGTAACTAACATTAAATGATTTTCAAAGTTCATTAATATGTAAGGAAATTTTCCTTAGTAATTCAAAAGCGAAGCTTCAAATCCCATTTTCGCAAAGGGAAATCTTATTCAGAATAGCAAGTACCATTTCGGAGATCTAAACTACTTAAGAGACACCGTGTATAAAATGTGTTTTACAATTCTTTCTATCGGTCCCTATTAAAAAATTACATATGTTTTTATTTCTTGGTTCAATTAGGAAACCGAAAGGTACACACGTGTACAATTGCGGTTCATCGTATTGGAAGCCTGCATATTTACAACCGAATTATGGAATGTTCTTCAAAGTGATAGAAGAGTATCCATTCAGTAAAATGATTTGGTATCCATTCGTCTTATACGCTCGCCATCTGTACAGTTTTGTTTTACTTCATCTACTGTTTCACCTTATCCCTGCTGCATTGTGTGATGCATTTCTGTACATCGTGGGAAAAGAAACGAAGTGAGTATTTTAAAAATTTTGCTAAACTTCTATTCCAAATTTCAAACCTCCAAATTCTTACATTCTTAAATCCTCGAATTGCTAAATTTTAAAATCTCCAAATTCCTATGTTCTTAAATTCCCAGAGCCTTCGATTAATAAATTTCCAAACTTCTATATTCACCAAATTTTCAATTCCCGAATCTCTACATTTCCAACTCGATAAATTTACAAATCACGGTACTACAAAATCCTAAAATTCGTAAAGTCTCAAGGTCGTGAATTTCTAGACTTCCTAATTCCAAATTCCTAAATCCCTGAATTTTCGAATCTCTAAATTTCCAAGTCCCTAAATTCCTAAATCCGTAAATTATCAAATTCCTAAATTCCGAAGTTTCTAAACTCGAAAATCCCTAATTCCCCAAGTCCCTGAATTCCTAAATCCCTGAATTTTCGAATCTCTAAATTTCCAAATCCCTAACTTCCTAAATCCTTAAATTCCCAAGTCCTTAAATTCGGAAATCCCTAATTTCCCAAGTCCCTGAATTGCCAAATCCCTGAATTTTCAAATCTCTAAATTTCCAAATCCCTAACTTCCTAAATCCGTAAATTATTAAATCCCTAAATTCCAAAATCCGTAAATTATCAAATTCCGAAGTTCTGAAGTTCCTAAACTCGAAAATCCCTAACTCCCCAAGTCCCTGAATTCCTAAATCCCTAAATTTTCAAATCTCTAAATTTCCAAATCCCTAAATTCCCAAGTCCTTAAATTCGGAAATCCCTAACTCTCCAAGTCCCTGAATTGCCAAATCCCTAAATTTTCAAATCTCTAAATTTCCAAATCCCTAACTTCCCTAGTCTCCAAATAGAATTTGGTCAAAGTACATTGTAGAGAAAAGAAAATTGTAAAAAATCTCCTGATTCCCATTTGTTTTTACAGAGCCTTCAGGCTAGCCTGGAAGGTGACAACTTTCCTCTTACCATTGTACTACTTCAGCACTGGTAACTGGACTGTGGAAGTGCAAAATACTCAAGATATCCTCACGCACATGAACCCTGCTGACTACAAAGATTTCTTCTTCGATTTTGCAAGAATAGATTGGCGCGAAACTACGTATCGCTATATGCATAGTGTCAGATCAGTTATAGTGAATGAGAAACTGGAAATGCTTCCTGCTGCCAAGAAAAGATATAGAAACTTGAAGATAGCACACTATATCGTCTGCATGTTTGTTCCCCTTTTTATAGTATTCTTTGTTTACAGAATTATGTGCAATTATAGTTAAAAATGAAGGAATAAATATATCTTCGTCCTTCGATTGCTTTATTTTATTCTCTTATCCTCAAATTTGGCTTTTGCACTACAAGAAAAAGGTAAAATTTTTTTGTTGCAAAAGATCGATAAATTCTTTTGAACTTCCGTTATTAGTCGCCATATTGTTTTAATATGTCATGGTTATCAGATAATGGAATTATTGGTTTAGTTAACAAGATTTTATAATTGTGAAAACTAATAAAAATTAATTTTTGAAGTATTATTTAAACTCTTACAAGTTACAGTCAACGTTAACCGACAATTACACTTAACATTTGTAAAATCTATTTTTAGGGAATATATTCAAGACAGTCTGAAAAGTACACCTCTCGGTGTACGATCGTTTTAATTAAAAATGTTTTCGTAACAGAAAAAAAACCAGTTTTCTATTTCGGTAACAGAAATCGTAAAAGTCAATGTTTACAGTTTCTTTGATCTTCCTGATTCATAAAATTACGTAATTTAAACGCAATCGTTAGAGTTTTTTATGCAAGCAGAAGAAATCAGCAGAACTGTTTGCTGAACGTATTTTAA
Source organism: Megachile leachella (assembly GCA_963576845.1). Classification (NCBI taxonomy): domain Eukaryota; kingdom Metazoa; phylum Arthropoda; class Insecta; order Hymenoptera; family Megachilidae; genus Megachile; species Megachile leachella. Next base: position 5,676,060 of record OY756259.1, on the reverse strand, counting down.
TACATTCGATCGAATGTGCTAATTATGTGAATTTAAGACTTGATAAACTCTTTCACATTTTCATAAAGTGTTAATAATACGCTACTCATTATGCAGGTGTTAGGAAAATTAATGTTAATTTTTACTTGTTTGTAAATGTAATAGTTAGAGTGATAGTTTAAATGACAGACTTATTTGGTTGTTACATTCTATTAGTACATAGAATGTTATAATAATATAACTTCATTTTTTAATTATTTAAACGATAATGTAATATGTTCATGGTATTGTTAGTGTTACTGTTAACATGCTAATGTGTTAATATGTTAATATGTTAATATGTTAATGTGTTAATATGTTAATGTGTTAATGTGTTAATATGTTAATATGTTAATATGTTAATATGTTAATATGTCAATATGTCAATATGTCAATATGTCAATATGTCAATATGTCAATATGTCAATATGTCAATATGTCAATATGTCAATATGTCAATATGTCAATATGTCAATATGTCAATATGTCAATATGTCAATATGTCAATATGTCAATATGTCAATATGTCAATATGTCAATATGTCAATATGTCAATATGTCAATATGTCAATATGTCAATATGTCAATATGTCAATATGTCAATATGTCAATATGTCAATATGTCAATATGTCAATATGTCAATATGTCAATATGTCAATATGTCAATATGTCAATATGTCAATATGTCAATACGTGAATATGTCAATACATTAATCTGTCAATACGTGAATATGTCAATACATTAATATATCAATATGTCTACAATAATGTTAATCTCAATGTTAGTATTAATTCGCAATGTTAGTATGTCAGTATGTTAGCTAAAGTTGGCACTTAAAGTTAAAACTTACTAGTTGAAAGTTTTAATGAACTCTTCTAAAGTTATTAATAACTTTCTTCTATTATTAATTTCCATTATTCCCTGTTTCATGATTAGTCATCACATGTGTAAAACATTTAGTCAATAACCATTTGTATTATAATTCACTGCATCGAGTCGCATAGTGAACATGAGTCACCTTTCAAGCGCAAAGGATTAGACATAAAATTATCATTAACAAAAACTTAACGTCACCAAAACCTCATTACACAGACATTCTATTTCAATAATGATCAGGAAAAAATGGTTAATCGCTTAATAGCATACTCAAGTATACATTTCGGTTCCCGGAACAAATTAGCAGTCAACAACAGGTTGTTCAGATAATGAATTACGTTAGGGCATTGACAAATGTTATGTCTAATTTACAAGAAGCATTATCGGATGAATAATAAAGTGTTTGCAACATAGTTTCGGTAATCAAGTTTACCCTTCATACTTCATTAAGTTCGAGGAATATTAGAATTAAGTGGACGTTTCACTTTTTAATTAAATTAAATATTTTCTTTTAAATTCTTTCATCTTACTGAATACTATTAATGTATGGGATATCTACACTGTTAATGTATGATGAAAGCGTTCATTGCAATATATTCCGTGGGACCAAAGATACGGATTGTGTTCAGAACATTCCGTACACTAAACTGTGTCTCGTCGGCATAGTAAACAATATTGAAATGGTAAAAACGTTTCGTCCGAGTCGTAAAAACTGTTCTCACAAATATTTCCTCTTGCACAAAAAGATTTTATTTAAAAACAAATTGCTCGATATCAGAACATGTCGGTTTTTCAAAATTTCGCGCCAAAAAAGTGGAAATAATAGCATAATTAATTATTATGAAATCAAAGCATTCTGAAAATAAGTAATTTTGCACTCTAATGTATTTACAGTAAATTAAGTTAATAAAATTAGTATTATTTGAATTTTTAGAAAATCAAACATGTGGCGCCATCTCCGGAGAACTATACACTTTTGAAATTGCAGTTTCATTACAATATGCATTGTTTTTGTGGTGATCATCAGAGTCGTCGGTCTAGAAGAGTTCTGTTATCAAAGTCGTCGATCAAGAAGAGTTCTCTTATCAACGCCGTCGATTAAAAAGAGTTCTGTTTGCATTTATGAACAAATGATTAATGTTTAAAGCTATCATTATTTGATTGTTTTCAATTTTATTTAAAAAAGCAAAGTCATTTACTGTTTTATTCATTCTATAATTAAACCTTCATTCAAGAACATGTATTAAAATAAAAATTGAAAATCAATTTCAATAAAACTAGTTAATTAATTGATTAGAAAATATAGACAGACAATTCATTTTTCTTTAATTTATTAAAAATTCCTATACTTCTATAGAGTTTGTTTTTCTATATTTTAAATAGTCGATAATCAATAACGTTTCAAAAATAACTGCTTTTGTAATATGTATTTTTGAACTCGGATTTGATTATGGCATGAATGACGAACATTTTTCTTTTTAAAATACAATTGAACAAAATTGAATATCAAATATGCATAAAAAACATCGAAGTGCAAGACTAATTAATTTCGGAGAGAAATTAAATATTACTTGAAGTAATAGATGCACTTCCTTTAGTTTCTACCTTCTATCACTAGACGGCCTAGCTTTGTTTGTCCATGAAATGCACTTTTTGTTAATTTTCAGTCACAAAACTTCAAAATAACACTAAAATCATTTCTCCGAATTCATCTTGCGAGTAAAACAATGTACAAGCGTCAACAATTCATAAAAATTCCTTAGTTTTCGACAAAATACAATTATTCGTTTCGACAGTTTGACTCTTGACTAAAAGATGGCGACAGCGGAATTTTTCAAATACCGCGCGCAAAAATAATTCTGTATACAACCTAACCTAACCTAACCTAACCTAAGAATTATACTTCCAAACGCTGTCAACTATTGAAATTAATTATTTTACTATAAACTGTCTTTTATATTTCTTTCACAAATTAAATCATTGCGACATTTTTGTTATAAACCTAAACATTTATATGCAACACATGATTTTATCTATTATTGTAGAATTGTAATAAACTTTCCAGTGCATGAAATACCATGTTGAATAATTCAAATAGTATTTTTTCATAACTTTTTAAACTCTCTCCACAAAACTAACATATATCCTATTTTCTAATTTCATCCAATTATTTTTATGGTCACATACTTAATTACGTACGTAATAAAAATTACACAGGTTTATAATAAACTCTTCAATATAATCTATAGTTTACTTAACTATCCCACAAAATAACATTTCATATGGCTTAATCTAAAAACGCCTGGGTCAAGGATAAAGGATTAAAAACAGGATTGCAAAATATCAGAACACCATTATTATATATAGAATAATACTCTTTATTGTTTTTGATAGTTTTGTTGTTGTTGTTGTTGTTGTCGTCCATATTCGTGCGTTATTCTCTTACTTTTTCATCAGGTTGATCGTTCCATTCTTTGTCTACGCTGCACTGCTGTTTCCTTTCTTTCGGTTGCTGTTCGATATTTTGGTAAAACGGTACGCGATACAACATCACAACTTCGTAACGGAAGTCGAGGTACGAACGAAAGAAAACAATAAATCGTGTCCAACCACCCGGGAACCGTGGATCATGTGTATCGTGTCCATGTGGACCACTTAGGACTAGAGTAATTGCCATTCAATTATCAATATTCGATTACTTCCTACAGATTTTGTCCGGAATTCGCAATGAAGGTTTACATTAAATATTTTCAACAATTTTCCTAAGATTTCTTACGAATGTTGTATTGCTTTTTTCCTGTTTCGTCGTGGTTTAAGGGCACAACACGGATCACGGTCGAGTGATCGGCACACGTGTAAAGATACAACCGCTTAAAACCTTTCCTAGTTCTATTAAAATGGCCGTCCACGGCTCGCATGGCGAACGCACCTCGGAGCACAGATTCCAGACAACCACTAAAGAAACTTCGATCAAAAATGTTCTCCTCTTTCCATTCAGCGTGGAATCGTCCCTCAGGAGCGTGCATTCGCTTCACGTGCCCGCCGCGATTTCGATGCAATTTCATCCTCGTTTCTTTCCCTTTTCTCGTGTATGTCCGTGTATGTTCGTATGCGTGTGTGTACGTGTCTGTGTTTTTTTTTCGTTTTAATTTTAATTAATTAACTCTCTCTCTCTCTCACCCTCTCTTTCTCTCTGTCTTTCTGTAACCGTCTTCTCCGCGCTAACTATTTACAATGTACAGTGTTCATATGTGTTCCATATTTCATCCTGTCCTAGAGGTTCGCGGTCACGATAATGGGACTCGTTCGTCTCGGGAACCGTTCGGATCTAGCCTAACGGTCGTTCGTCCTCGTTTTGTTTGTTTGTTTCTTTTTTTTTCGGGCAAACTACCCCGGGCGACGTTACACGGCCTCGTTCTTTCGCTCTCGAAAAGAAAGAGACCGTTGTTTTCGCGCGTCACCCACAGGCGTCTCGTGAAAAACGTAATAACGACGGTATTTAATACACGATTGATGGCGACGAACGCTCCGTAGAAAAATGAAAAAAGACAACGAGGACGATGCGTTCGCAAGGCTGGCCCATTCGGGAGTTGTCGCTCTTTGTTTTTTATTATCAGTCCGGATCGTTAACTAATTCTCGGCTCGATATCGTGTAAATAGGAACTTAATCGTACAATCGTGTTCGCGCCAGTCCGTTCGATTAACTCTTCATAGGGGACGAATCTGAGAAAATAAAACTAACAGTGGTCTGTTTTAAAATACGAAACTGTCCCGTAAGGAGTTAAGAAACGCAACGGGCTATCGTACCCGTTTTCTTTTAAATCATTAACAGTTGATCATTCTAAGGGTGCGTTTAGATCGAGCGAACGGATTGGCCGTTCGCGCATAATGGAGCATTGCGATTCAATTCAAAGTTATTCGATTCGTGTTACGGTTCAAATCGATACGATTCAATTGTACGTGATTCATTCCGATATTATTCAATTTTACGTGACTCCACGCGATTCGATTTCACGGGATTTTATTCAATTCACTCTAATTCGATTGCTATGAATTCAGTTTAACTCAACGATATACAGTATAATTCAATTCGACGCGATCCAAATCGATGCGATTTAGATGCGAACGAGTATTCAATTCACCCTAAGCGAATCCTAATTCACTCTAAGCATTCGAATCTTTAATTCAACCCTTAACTATCGATGAAACTCATTACGCGATTAAATACAAATTTTCTAAATTGCAAATACATTAGTATTTTTTAAATTTGTGTCTAAATATTTTAAGAATCAGAAAAGCTATTTTGAAATGTTTTTAATTTTTCATAACATAATTTACATACTTTCTTCTATTGCGAAAGATGAATAAACTATTTGGCGCCAAATTATGACGTAATCTCCATAGTTAAGGGTTCGTTTTATACTTAAAGCTTGTGCTCCAAATTTCCGTTCGATGAAATTTAAACGCGCCCTAATGAAATTGCAAAAGACCACGGGGATCCGTAAACGTTCTATCGATCGTACACGCGTCCTGGAAGAGCTGCATGGAAAACGAGTAAAAAAGAGAATGATCAATTGTTCCTGTCGTTAAAAGTCGGATACGATATCCCCGACGTAGATTGCGTTTACTGTCGAAACTTAATTCGAAAGCTGATAGATGGCACCCGTTGCAATAGGCCAGCCACGGATCGCGGCGACATTATCCGAACAGCGGCGAGATTACCCGAGTCCCAATCGGCAACTTTGCGTATCACTTACCACGGTAAATATATATAATAATCTTATATATATACTTCTTGTTTATATATAATATATAATAATATCTTATATGTATATTTTCTTCACATTATACCTATTATATCATCTTTTATTTCCGCTTAAACGTACTTCTGCGCTTGCGCTATTTATACTATTTACAAGGTATCCTTCGATTTTTGTTGTTACATCGTAGTCCCCGAAGTGTTCGTTACACACCTTTCATTTTTGTTTCATTTTTTTCTTTAATAGAATTAATTAATAACGCGCGACGGCGCGATAATGTCGAAGCGCACGCGTGTCGTTCTCTCGCACGGTTTTAACGTATCTCAAGCAGCGTCACGTGATATTCGACGAACTCGCGCCATTTCTCCCCTACTCGCCATCTCCGAATCCCAATTTGCCAGGTACTACGTACGGTACCCTATTTTATACGAAATGCGTTTTAACGCGGCTAAGGTACGTCCGTGTAAAAAGTACGAAATTATTTTTCTAGCCCCTCCAGTTTCTCCGCGGAGAAACGTCTCTGTGTATGTGTGTGTACGTGTGAGTATGTGTGATACCGTTACACTTGCTCGCGATTCCCGGTAATTCTTCTCTCAATTACTCGTCCGAATCGCGACCAAGCGTACATGAGTATTTTTGCATCTACATGCGCTTACAACCTATTCTCCTCTATTTGTATCAATGCACTTTTATGAGCTAGATCCGTGATGGGCACAACTGCCCGCACGCAACCGTAGCCAACGCGCACCCGACTTTTGTACACATTTTCAATTTCCTAGCTTAAAATTTGCCTATTCTTACATCTCCAACTTTCTATTCATAAATTTATAGATTCAACTCGTAAATTCGTGAAATTATAAATTCACCAATTTCGACGTCTGCAAACATTCAAATTACAGAGTCGGAAATTGTCAAATTTAGAAACGTATAAATCTTCAAGTTCGCAAATCTATAAATTTCCTTGTATAAAAATCTACAAAGGCTGCATATCTCTTGCTATATTGCCAACGATCCGCAGCCCACATTTGGAAATATAAGAGTACAATATTTGCGCAGCGCACGTTGGTTTGCTCTCGCGGGTGGTTGCCCATCACTGGCCTAAACAGATGCAGCATACGATCGTTGCTTTTCCGTGTTCGAGATTGTTCGACTGGCGTGCATCGGAAGAAACACATGCGAGGTCGCCTTTCGTGTTGCGAACTTGGAACACCAAACCGAATGAGGTAGCGCTGCGATCGCGAAATACAAAATGGCAGGCTCGAGGCGCCTCAACGCGATGGACGAATTATTTTTAACAATCTAACGTGCGTTAAGTGTGCCTCGTGCGTTCCACGTTTTCACGTTCACGCTCTTCGGTACCATGCAAGAAAACAACGTTTCTTTACCTACAAACGCTTCGAAATGGTTTGCACGGGTCCAATTTCGTTCGTTCGTGCACGTGTATGTGTCTGTGTGTGTATGACTGTGTTGCTGACATTCCAAGAAACCTGACGAGAAGACTCTTGCGCACTTTCATTTGAATTTTTCCGATTCTCTGTACTTCGTTGTGACGAAGGGTGTAAATATATAAAGCACAAACATAGTCGAATAGTAGCAAAACGAAGAGAAGTCTCATCAAGTGACTCGGTTTAACAGAGATATATTGCTCGTTGTTTCGTACAAAAATCATAGAACCGAATCCATAGAATTTTGAACGATAAACGGAACATCGAAATTGTCCAAAGTTCGCGTCAACAATTGTTCGGCTTAACGTGTATCTATATACATCGAAGTATCTATCGTTATTTCTCATGTACAAAATTGTCTCGTATCACATATGTCTCTCTGTATCTGTGTCTGTGTGTCTGTACGTGTGCGTGCATTGTATACATGTCAGCTTAACATGGAATTACAGGTTTAAATCAACTCTCGTTACATAACCAGTATGGTGTCTCTTGTTTTCTCGCATAAGTAATCAGTCGATTTTTATAAATTACTATATCGCTTGACCGTTCGTTAGTTTCGCTTAAAACGCTTAACCTCCATTTTAAGTATAGCTGCTCTGTTGGGTTCGGTTAATGGACGTTGAGGACGAGATCGCGCGCGGATCGCCGTTTCTCTTCGCGAAGTATGTCCTCGTCGAGTTTGAACTATCTCTCCGTTACAGACTCCGAGTAAACGATCGTCTTCGGTCTCTGCACGCCGGCCATTCTATTTTATACAACACTGCAGTATCGTAAATACAACAGGATTTAGTCTAGATGTAGTGTAGGCCTTAGTTTAGTGTGATTTCAGATTCCTTTGCCAGACTTCCAAGTTCAAGGCAGGCAAATGAATGAGAAAAGTATGAAAAACTGCTCGGTACAGATGTGATAAGGGACGGAGTTTGGTGCGTACGAAAACCTGATTGTTTTTGGCAATAAAGGAAAGGTGAAACGGCTCTTTGAATCTTTATAACACAAGAGGGTTCTCTTGCGTACGAAAAGCTATTAAGAGGTCCTGGATACTGAAACGTCTTTGAACTTTTGTGACCAAGGTGCCGTGTGCACCACCTATGGTGGTAGAAGACCGTATGACGCTCTAAGGCACAAGAACCATCTTAAGTATTGGTGCTCCAAGCCATGCTAAACTCAAAATGGCAGCGCACCTCTGGACCCTTCCACATATGAAATTCTGTGACACAAAGAATCGAAAAAAGAGATGAAACTATCTTGAAAGATCCAATACATGAAAATCTACGAATCTAAAGGCTATTTCAAATGATCAAGTACTTAAGATGGCTAGCGGTTGGCCAAAGAACGGACAGTTATAAAAGCTGTCCCTAAGTCTCGTGACAGATGTCCAGGTTTCCTTTTCGTAATAGTACATACTTGTAAATGAAGTGTTGTATCGTGTCGTGTTATTTGTACTTTGCATTTGACTATATCCTGCGGAGGACTCCACGGTACAACAGCATATAGTAGATATAACGGGAGATCAGTGACGCAGAATGGCCAACGTGCGACGACCCGAAGGGACCGACATTATCCCGATCTCTAAAATGCAGGTACATTTGTTAGCATCGTGCGCCAGAACACAGAGTGCATTCCCTCGAGCGTATTTCCATCCGCTAACATTTTCTATAATCATTTTTGTATCCAGAAACGAGTCTTGGTGTTAACTCTTCGGTAACGAACACCTCGATGGAAATACGTTCGATCAACCGCGTGTCCTGTTCACGACGTCAGGACGTATCTAGACTCCTCGACGAAGACTGCCGGGCGATCCGTGCGAATTTACGCACATGGCTTTGTGTATACAGACTTAAGCACCAGGGTGTAATCGTCCTAGCACCATATCGACTTTTTTTATGTACGAAACGTGTATGTGTGTCAATGTACGTGTGTGTGTGTGTGTATGTCCATATGTGTGTGTATATAATATAGGCCACGGCGGTTACGTCTTATGTGTGGTGAGTGTGAACCATGAATGTGTTAAAAGCGTATGGCATTAATTGATCGTCGCCTGGTTAGTGTCTTTCTAATCCACAGAGGAAACATCGATCGATGGACACTCCCCCATTTCGATTGGTTGTCGCGAACAACGTCGAGACATCGCCGAAGAGTTCTCAACGCCAGCCGGCTAGGCAAGCGATACTGTCGCGTATTTGGTAAGATGATGATTCGAACGAAACCCAGAATGGATGAAGATTTTCTTTCCTGTCCGGCATACTAGTTTCGTTCCGTTTTCGTTGATGTTCGGAAAAAAACTTGAAGAACAGGCTACGTCCTGCATACTACCGTATCGCCGGCTCGGGGGCGTGAACGTTGAAAGCTCTGAGACTTTTCACTTTCTCTCTTTCACTCTCATTCTTTCTTTCGATCTCTCTTTCTCTCTCTCTCTGTCTCTCTGTCTGACGTGTCGAGAACTCGGGAACTCATACGTGTACCACTGAATTCGCAGGTACAGCTGCAAAAACAGATCGTTTCGATGTAATATGCTTCTGGAGGTGGTTGATCCGCCGGAGGACCCGACCTCGCGTTGTGCGTTAAATAAAATATAAATCCTCGAATGTTTCTCAAACGTATAATACAAGTATGTACATAATATGTAAAAAACGTAAACAGCTAAAAACAGACTCTAATACGTTTGTATAGATAAAAATCGCATAATTACATTAGATGAAATTACGAAACGCTATATCAAAAGATATCTTTGGAACAACGCGAGTTCGAGTACTCGTACGGTATGAAAATTGTTAATCACCTCGCTTTTGTTCGAAACGAATTCCAACGTGCCGTGAATCCCGTGTACCGATTGCACCTGCGAGCACAGCGTACCCGACGCGTATCCCTCTCCCTCAGGGAGCAGAGCCATGGTGGTGTCGTTTGTGGAAAGTAGAACGTAACCGAGGTAATCGATCGGTGCGTAATTGACACAAACGGTAACAAATAAGAAAAAGAAGACCTCCCGTAGAATCGCCGACCAGGCGTTGCGCACTCGAGAGAGGGCGACTACACGTCGTCTCTGCATCCCGACCCTACGAATCGGGGTGCTGGCGCTTTTACTTGCTCTGCGGCATTAGCGGATAAAAATCGATGAGATGACTCAACGATGTCAAAATCGGGGGCTATGATCCAACACACATTAACGACTCGTGCGTACTACTGGTGCTGCCAGTGCTGACGCAGACACCGCCCACGTTGCTGCTTGCGCAGCTACCGCTGGCCGAGGTTAGGTGTTGCTGTTGCTGTTGATGCTGATGATGCTGTTGGTGCTGCTGGTGTTGTTGCTCCTGCGCCGTCGTACTCCTCAGGATGTCGTCCGCGGACAGGGGCGTCAACTTCCATCCGGGCATGAAGTCCAGATCTAGGTCCGGACCGATATCTACGTCTAGTAACTCGTTGTTGTTCAGCGGGTCCAAAGGCGATTGACTCGAGAGAGACAACACGCTCCCCCAGTTGATTGAGCGACTGTCGTCGCTGTCACCGATGCCGGAGTCAGCGTCGGTCTCGTTCGAGGAGGTTGGTGGCATCGGGAAAGGAGTTAACCTACCCTGCTCAGGAGGTTGAAGCTGAGCAATCGGGGCCGGTATAACCGGCTCCATGGGCGGTGGACTTCTGTCTCTCTCCATTTCGCGTTCCAGGTGCCTCAGTGTATTGCAGATGAGGACCGATCGATGAAGGCTGGGATCCGGAAACTGGCGATACCTCGCCAGCTTGCACATCGAGATGTTCAGGACTGCGAGTCGCCTTTGTCTGTAACAGGCTCTACCTCGTCGACACCAGCTCGACCTTGATCCTTCGCAGCACCTCTCGTTCGCCCGGTAACTCGACCCAAGCTCCAGATAACTCTTTCCGTTCTCTTCTCGCCGTATCGTCGGCGGCTCGTAATGATGAGGTGCTCCCCATTGCGGTTGAGGCCTCGACAGTTGGCTGTAACCATTGTTACCGACAGGACTGCTCGGTCCGCGTTGATGATGGTAATAATGTTGCGGATGATGATGTAAGTGCGCCACCGTGGACGCCGGTGGCGCTGACGTCGGCGTCGACGATTGCTGTTGCTGTTGCTGTTGCTGTTGCTGTTGCTGCTGCTGTTGCTGCGACGCCTGATGTTGCTGTTGTTGCTGCTGCTGCTGCTGCTGCTGTTGCTGCTGTTGAGAACTCGCCGATGTCGGCTGACAAGGATTTGTCTGCAGGCAGGGCGAATTTACTTCCATATCGTAATAAGATGCCGGCGTTTGACTTAGCGGGGGCGTATAACTGTCCTCCATCGCCCACCAGCTACCCTCCACCCGGCCTAACTTCGATGGGCTCTCGCCCATGTCCATGTCGAACTCCATGCAGCCCACACCTCCCTCCAGTTTACGTTTTCCTGCCGTGGCCTGCAGACCCATCATTGCACAACTCTGCAAATCAAACAAGCAACATGTTAGTTTCTCTGCATTTCACTGTCAATCTTTATTAATGTTTTGTATTCATGAGCTACCATAACTTTTAAGAAGGAACCCTTTTTAAAAGTTATGGTTACGGTTTAGAGTTGAGGTTCATTCAGCACAGTCTTATTCGCTTAAAATATAACTAACGTGCTATTTTGGTTTTTTCAGAAACTTGCATTGTCATACTACAAAGAGTGGTAAGTGACTAATGAACCATCGATAAGGAATAGATACATTTGAAATCGCCAGGTTAGGCCATAAAAGGTGGACTCATCCTAGATAGAGGGTATGAAAAATATTTGCATTCCAATTGCAAAGTAGGAAATTTTAGAAACAACGCAGAGTGGTTAGTAAAGTAAAGGAATTTTTCTTGGGTGACGGTTTAGCAACATGGCCAGAAAAGACCTTGTCTCGATACTCTGTTACAAGCAGGAGAGTAGGCAAAACGGCATGACTCAGAGGGTCGGCTCGCTGACAGACGTTGGAGAATGACGTCACGCATCTCCCTACCCTGGCCTGGAAGAAGTCATCGTTGGAATGGATGATCGAGTGTGCATGGCCGAGAAGGGGGGCACAAATGACGAGGGGAACAGAGGAGTGTTGTTACTCATGGGTTCAATCAGCAAGCATGCGGGCCCCTTGTGAAATACTCCTCTCCATTTTATCTTTCTCTTCATCTTTGTTTTCCTTTTTCCTCTTCCCCGTGCGTTCTAAGATGCGCACAAATAACCAATTCCTACCAGTAATTCAAACTAAATAGATATCAAACGATTAGATCAAAACGCAATTAAAGCGTACTACGTATGATTCAACCGGCGAGTGAAAGTGAATAGTTCTTTCTTCGACTTTTGCTCGAGCCTCCTATAAAAGGCGGCAAGAGAAAGAAGTTGTTAGATGAAATTCCAATTCGATCGAGAACCACTGATCACAGTTCATCAAACGACCGAGAGATGACACCAGCGACATGTTCGTCGTTCCGCCGAATCCACGTGGTCTGCACATGACGTTTGATTCGGTACAAAAAAAAAATGAAGCAAAAACAGAAATGGAGGGAAGGCGTTGAGGTACGGGTAGGGGGTGCACGATGGCGTTAACGTCATTTAACAGATAATCGATGCGTTACGTTGCTCAAAGTCGAAGGAGGGGAAAAAAGTTCCGAGGAAACGAGCAATGCCATCGGAGACGATATGCACTCGTGATACCCACTGTGGCAAACAAACCGATTTGCCGTTGTCTCAATGTTTAACATAGATTTATATTTCGATTTCGGTAATTACAAGTACACCGAGATAAGTTCGATGAAGATAGACTTTCTTAAAAACAGATTTCTAGCTGTAACTGCGGAGGCAGTCGACTCAATCTCGACAGTGCACATCCGCTGTGGCGGCCTACTTGGAATACCACTAACTCGCGAAACTTCTACTTCCAGCAGGGTCGACCAGTCCCCGGAGCTCTCACAGACGATTCGCGGAATCGTGGGGAAAACAATGACGATTCCACCAGCTTGATTTCGCCTTCCATCACAGTGAAAATGCCATTTTCTTCAGAAAGTATATTCATTGATCGGGCCTTTCTCGATACCCCTTATTCAAGGTTGCAATATTTATAAAGTCCGAGCGCTGAAGCAGCTTTTTTAAAATTCCCGCCGCTATCTTTAAGATGGCCGTTCGATGTGTAAGTTCTAACAAGTATACTGATATGTTTAATTACTGTCGTGTTCATTATATTCAATTACTATAAATATTGAACATACGTTTTATTTATTAAGTCTTGGCGTTACAGTTTATTCAACTAAACATGTGTACTGTCAAGTATTAAATTGTTCTTTTTTAAGTTCGTAAGTAATACATTTATATCGAATTATCTTTGAACTAAAGATAAACATGTATTATGTATAAATTTAAAATAAATACACATTTAATATGCTTGAAGTTGACTTCCTTTTCAGAAAAATTCAAGTATAAAAATGTCTAGCCATCTTTGTAGTGAAAAGGTTAAGCTCCATGTTAAATGAGATACTGATAAAAAATTGCGTGGTTTAAATGAAGCTTTGATCACAGATATCTGCTTTATCAACCGCGTAACCCAGAATGCCAACGGAATCCATCTCTCTAAGACTAATATTTGAAAATGGCTACCGCCCACACTATCAAGGTGCGTGAGACGATTTCAGTAAACGTGCACGAGAATTCACGGAATGACCTTATCAGCGGTGTTTACGAAACATAGCCCGGGCACTTGTTGAATCGAGACGGCCACCGGTGGTTGCTGTGAAGGGTTTACCGCGTAACGGATTAGCTGTGTGTGGCAGAAATCCACGACTCTTAATTGCCCATAAATCAAAGTCAAGAAGCGTGCCCATCCCTCCTTTTCTCTCGCAAAATCTCTCGGGGTTAATGTTCACTCTGCTTACACAGATACACGTTCTTTTACACCTAACGATTTAGAAATTGCTACGATGGTTTACTATGCAACATCTTTCCTCTGAAAATGGCGGGAGATTTAAACATTTTTACGCTTCTAATTGATTATTACTAAATTTCTATGTGCAATAATTTGTTAATTATCAAGTTTTATCGAGATTGAATTTTTGAAAGTTTGATATTTCTAGAATTAAGAGGTCTTAATTTTGATATTTCTAAAATTAAGAGTCCTTAATTTTGATACTTCCAGAATAAGAATTCCAAAGTTCATTTAAATTCTACATTGTACATTTTCAAGTTACAAAATTCTTAAATTAAAGTTGTGTATAAAAAGAGTTTACGTTTGAGTTTACATACTCAAAACTTATATCGACACTGTTTCTCTAATATTTCGGATCTGATTAATTGAACGAGTGCTTCGAACGAGTATTTCTTCAACAGATTCGCCATCTGGCGGAGAATTCCGCAATCAATTCACAGAAGGATTTATTTCGAGGTTAACAAGATAAAAGCGTGTCCAAAATAGTATCCGTTTCCTAATATCAAAATTATCAGTGTATTTCGAATATACAAATTTTTTATTCGACGATAATTTTTAAAGAAGTCAGCAAATATTTTATTTAGACCTATAAATATAAATATCTGAGAATAGATTTTATAAACAAATTCGTCTAAAATTGAAGTTTACAACCCGGGATGTGGGTCAATGGAATAAACGTGAGAGAAGTACTAGAACTAGAAAAGATTCATGACGGTTGTGCTCGCAATAAGATAATGTTCACAGCGTGAAGCTCATCTAAACTGGGTACACTATCAGCTTCTCACGTCATTCTACAATTAAAAATTTTGCTTACAACAAATAGCATATAAATTAAAAGTCACACAATAATTTTTATTAACTTTGTCTTTTAACAAAAAGTTTACATGAATATATTATTAATATCATGTATACGTTTCTGCATTTATCACTTATATCATGTACAAATCACTACATTATTTATATCACTTTACACTATATTATTGATATTAATTTGCTGCATATATTATTTATATTATATATGTGTAAATTATATAACCTTCAAAATATTTACTTTGGACTCTTTAGTCAATTATAACTTGAGCTACAAATAATTTATTAAATTGTAAATAACGAGTCTCTTTCACAAATCAAAGTACACAAAGAAAAAATTTGTCTATACACAAATAATATTAAAGTACCAGTTAATTTTAATTAATTGTTACTGTAAAGTGAATAGTGACCTCTATCGACGACTCCACAAAAATAAACCTAACCTAACAAAAGGTCAAGAAATTTGTGTATTGAAGGGTTAATTCGCTTCCTGAAACGATAATGGCTACAAGAAAGTTCGCCACCAAACTGTACAAATAATTTTATCTGAACCGAAGTGTGATTCGTTAGTAGCGAACAGAGAAAACACGAGAGGAGAATCAAAAGTAGAGAAGGTTTGTGGTGGATCCGGCTATGCCTGACGATGAGGTAATGTTTGCTACACGAGTCAAAGCTATCTAGTCAGCCAAGGAACGAACACACACGAAGCCCTGCTCGAGCCAGTTGGAGCCCCGTAGATAAAACCAGCCAATGTATGGCGTCGTACATTCTTAAGCTATATGCGTGTATGCTAGGCATACGCGAATATGTTGGAACGGTTGTTTTCTGACATCGAATACTCTAACTTCATTTTTACACTCGAATTCTACAAAATAATCACATTCAAAGTCGAAAGGAAGAACGTTAGGTGCTCGGAAATATTGCACGTAGAATATAATCGTAGGACGGCTCGAGGTGGGGGCGAGTGGTTTTGAAATAAGTTAGGTACTATTTTGGAATGTGGGATTTAGGATTCGGGAACGGGATTTTGCTATTTTAATGCGTTTTGGTTATGGGATTTTTCGATTTTGAGGTTTCACAATTTTGGAATTTTTAGATTTTGAGGTTTCACAATTTTGGAATTTTTAGATTTTGAAATTTTTAGATTTTGGAATTTTTAGATTTTAGAATTTTTTAATTTTGGGTTTTTACAATTTTGGAATTCTCGGATTTTGGAATTTTACAACTTTGGAATTTTACAATTTTGGAACTTTACAACTTTGGAATTTTACAATTTTGGAACTTTACAACTTTGGAATTTTACAATTTTGGAACTTTAAAACTTTGGAATTTTACAATTTTGGAATTTTACAACTTTGTAATTTTTAGATTTTGGAATTTTACAATTTTGGAACTTTACAACTTTGGAATTTGACAACTGGATGTTTTTTTGCAATTTTTGCGATTTTAGGATTATGGTAATTTTGGAGTTTGACAGTTTGAAATTAATGAATTTTGGGTTTTAAAATTTTGGAATATTGGAATATTATATTGAATATTATATTGGAATATTATATTGAATATTATATTGGAATATTACATTGAATATGTATGAAATATTATATTGAAATATTTGGAATACTGAAATTCTGAAATTTTAGAATTTTTAGAGTTTAGAATTTGAACTCTGGAATTTTTGAAAGTTTGAACTTCACAAGTGTAGGACTTTTGGATTTTGAACTTTGAAATTTGAGAGCATTAACAATTTTTTAATTAAGGAATTCTTTCACATTAAAATTTTGCAATTAAAATTTTAATTTTGCAAACTACAAAAATGTGGGACTTTAAGGCAAATCAATTTTTGTACCTGTAAAAGTGTTTAGATTTAAAAATTCTTTAATTTAGTAATTTAGTAATTTAGTAATTTTGTAATTATGGACTTTTGAAACGACCCTGACTCCCCATAATATTTTCTAAAATTGCAACTACGTCAATTACCATTAATGGTTCAATTCGATCAAAATCAGTTCTCTGAGCATACTCGAGCGCCATCTTCTACGGCAAATAAAATAAAAGTAGCGAATTGCATTGTGCAAAATGAGTGTCGAGCGCCATCTTGGTTAGCGAAAAGAATAAACAAAGTTGAACAAAAGAAAAGAATTAAAAAGAAAGAAGTACATAAACACGGTGATTAAAGAGAACATGAAATATTATCTCAAGGAAAAAAACAACGGTCGTTGTTATGATTCATGGTGAAATTTTATTTTGTTGTAAAGTTGTGACTGTATCGAACAGGCGATCAGTATTGGTGTGAATATTCTGCGTTGTTCAGGCACCGTAAGAACGACATCGAGGCGACGTCGGTGCCGACGCTCGGCAGTCATGACAACATGACGTCAACCGGCCGTGTGTTATTTTCGAAAGGGGACTCGAGCGCCGCGACGCCTGCCGGCGAGATCGCAAACTGCGAAAAACAGCTCGACAACCGCGTCTCCGCGTGTTATAATACGCTATCGAGCCAAGAAATAACAGCGCGTACGATATAGCGTTGAAAGATTATCGAGCGTAATTCCGTCAGAAATATTTTAAATAAACGAGAAATCTTTTCTTGCGAATATGTTTCTTGCTCTTCGAATATAATTCGCTGTAATATTTCTCCTTAAACGAACGCGAATATTATCGTTTCAATTCTTGTCTTTTATCGAATTATCTATCAGTGACGTACAATATCATATTTATAAGTATTCCGCATGATTTTCCGTGATAAAATCGTACGATTCGGAGAGGTAATTTGTAACTGTAAGAAACGATTATAATTCTTTTTTTTTTGGCGCGCTAAATTTTTTAGTATTAAAGTTGGAATTTTTTTTACAGATATAATTGTCGGAATTTCTTTGATCTCAAAAATAAAATTTATGTTGGTTATTCAAATTTCTTTCGACGTAAGAATAATTTTCTTTACACCAAAAATAATGAGATTCTTCTTAAAATAATTCTTACAGTTTCTGACTTCAAAAATAATTATTAAAATTTCTACTATGTACAAAATTGTTATACGTTTGTTGTATTGAAAAAATAATGACTAAAATTTCTGTTATGTAAAAAATTATTATTACACATTTTTGTACTAAAAAAATAATTACTAAAATTTTTGTTACGAATAAAATAATTATTAGACTTTCTGTTATTCAGGAAATAATTATTAAAATTGCTATTATACAAAGAATAATTATTAGGCCTTTTTGTATATGACAAAAAAAAAATTATTGAAATTTCTATTATCTAAAAAATTATTATTATACCAAAAAATAATGATTAAAATTTTTGTTATGTAAAAAATAATTATTAGACTTTCTGTTATTCAACAAATAATTATTAAAATTATTATTATATAAAAAACAATTATTAGAACTCTTTGTATATGAAAAAAAAAATTATTGAAAAAATAATGATTACAATTTTTTCTATTCCAAAAACATTAAAAAATAAATTTTTTTAAATTATCAGAATTTCTGTTAACTCAAAAAAATTTGTTATAATTTCTCTAACCCCAAAAATGATTATTAAAATTTCTATTATACAGTAAATACTTATATTAAATTTTCTCATATTTCAAAAATAATCACAAAAATTTCTGTAGTACAAAAAATAATTATTAAACTGTCTTAAAAAGTTATAAAAATTTCTATCATACAAAAACTAGAATTTTTACCTTAAAATATAAGAATATTTTTTGTACGAAAGAAGGTAATTAAAATTTGTCGGTAGAAGGGAATTTTTCGAAATCGGTTAGTGCGGCCATGAATTGTGCAATCGAATGTTATGGCGCAAGATCATCATCGAGCTACGAAATTTCTTTGAAACGAAGACTCGTGGGTTTCGCGACTTGCGATCCTGGAAGAAGCTGGTTGAACATACCAGCTTTAACGGTGTAAAGTCCGCGGCAGATTAGCGGCGTGCTATCTCGTCGAACGGATAAGATTGTCGGGGAGCAGCCGGTTAGACTTAGGCTTCAAGGACTCGCGAATTATGCTCGTTGTCGCGAGCTTCGAAACATCGTGACGCCATTTTCCGGCGTTTCCGAAATTCCATCGAAACGTTATCGCCTGTAAACCTTCGAGGACCCCTCGATGTCTATGACTTGTTAACTTTTTTATTTATTGACATTTTATCTACTTGTAGATAAAAAAATCGTCTTTGCGGTTCGCAGTAAAACTTAAAGAAAGTTTTTAATTTGTTATTTTAAAATAATCGACTATTATTAAATAAAGTTTAGTAATTTTTATGAATAAAGTGTAGTAAATAAGTTCATAAATAAAATAAAATAAATAAGATTTTAGTATATCATAATTTGATTGTTTTTAGTTAAACCACCTTTAAGAAATAAAATTTCAAATTTTTCTTTCAAGTATTAATATAACAATATTTTTAGGTTTCATCAGTTATTTGAGTAAATGAAATTAATAATTTTTTTGACAATGTCAAAGGAGTCTACATAATAAAAATACAGATTAAAAAGAAAATTGAAAGCTTTAGCAATTTCTTATATAAAAAAAATGTAAATACTAATTTTTTATAGTAAAATAATTCAGCGTCCTATTCAAGTTACACCCTTCAAAAATTCTTGTGTGTCTTTCAGAATTTAATTGAAAAATTATGGCTTTTAAAGGTTCAAGGAGAACCTGCATCGATAATAGTTTATAATAATTTATATTATGTAAATAAGTGTTTATCGATACTGTTATCGATTAATCAACACGTTAAAAGAATGAATAATGCATTATTTTGTTTTAAAATCTGCATTCAAGAAAACAACCCTTGGATCGAAAGTCAAGAAGAACAAAATCATCGTATATCTATTCGCGTGTCAAGAAACGAAAAGCTGAAAGCCCATATCGCGCCTAATGAAACAGGCCACGCGAGGGGTCAGTTTACGACCTTTAAACGGAAAAAGAAACACGAGAGCCGGTGATCTACACGACATTATTATAAATCGTCAAAAAGAATGACGGATAAGCGTTATCCTTCACGAGCACGAATTTCTGCTTGGGACACGTGGATCAAAACTACCCCTGCATCTTTACATCCAGTTCATTTAAATATACAAAGCATTCATTTTTCTTTTTTATTGCATATTTTAAAATTCACTCTTCAATTATAAATTTGTATTCCAAGTATTTGATACAATTTTTAAAATATTTTGTACTCGGAGTTGTTTGAATGTGAAAAAAACTGCGTACAGAATGGAAATAAATTTATTTTATTTTAACAAAACGTTATTTTCCTGCTGAATTTATTTTTGATTCTACAGTTTGTAATTTTATTTTTTATTCAAATTTTAGTTAGAACTCTAAAATTTACAATTTTATTGTAAAAATCAATTTCTTCGAATAGCTCCTATTTGAATTCTCAAATTTATATTTTTAATGAAAAATTTCACAATCTTACTTTCAAATTAAAAATTCACAATTTCTACTTAAAAATTTACTGAAATTCACGATATTCTTTTAAACTCTCTGCAAACGTAAAATTACCAATCTGTGCCAAAATTAATTTACAGTCGATAATTGCCCCCGAGAAGTTGGAAAAAAAAAAAAAGCAAAGGAAAATTTTGAGCAGAGTATCTCGAAGATTCCCATGCGATGGTTGACCCAGTTTGTACACCATGCAGCACAACATTTGCAACCACGAAAATACGAGTACTCGTGTGCCACTGGGTATTTGTATGCCACGCGCAAACCCTCGCGCAATAAATGCATCGCACATGGCCGCGTATAATGTATGTACACTAGCGAGAATCCTGCATCTACAAATCCCCGGATCCTTTTGTATAAACGTACATATCGCTCATGTACAACTTTCACGATAAATACACTACCCTATATACCATAACCAGCGGAGGAGAATCTACGCGCACTGCTTGGCCCTACATTAGGGGATGAATAAAGGAAGGTCTCCAAAAACGGAGGGTTGCTTTACTCGGGTTAGGGGTTCTCAGGACCCCTACGCATTACTATGTACTTTGTTTATGGGACAGGAAATCAGAGAATATCTTTGCTTCACTGACCAGTAATTATCAACCGTATTAATTTGTCAATTTGGGTATTATCAATCTTTGAGCTTAACGAGTGTCTAATTTTCAAGGGTTTGGACTTGGAAATATCAAACTTTTGGAACTTGACAATTTTCAATTATTCATCTTGCAAAGTTGTGAATTTCAGAATTTTGAAAATTTTTAGTTAATAAAAAAGAATTTTTACTTCAAATTTAGAAATTTATATGGAACGATGAGAAGTTTGCAAATTTTCAGGTGTGAGCATTTAGAAATTTATATGGGATGTTGAGAAGTTTGCAAATTTTCAGATGTGGATATTTTAATTAAATTTTCAAATGATTAAGAAAAATAGTAATTTGTCAAGGTTTTTAGGGTTGTGAATTGCGAAATGAATAATCGAATCTGAAAATAAAAAATTCTGGGATTACATCACTAGGGATGAAGAAGAGATTTAATGGTCGAGTACTGTGTAAAGTACATTCCACTTATCGATTCGATAACTCCATTCAATAACTCCTGTAGTCACGTGTAGGGCCATATTTTGAGACTCCATGTCATGTGTAAGAATACAAAGTATATGTGCAGTTCACATACAATACACATACGGTAAAGATACAGTACATGTATGGTACACATATGGTATACATACATACAGTACATGTACAGTACACATATGGTATACATACATACAGTACATGTATAGTACACATATGGTATACATACATACAATACATACATGGTACACATATGGTACATATGCAGTACATATACAGTACATGTATGATACACCTATGGTACACATACAGTATACATATAGTATACATACAGTACACTATACAATATAGCATACATTCCATGTATTATACATATATGTATGAAAATACCTATACATAGTTTATTACATTTGTCTATTCATCAAGTTGTTATATCATATTATACAGTCCTTATATTATATTATATAGCACATATATTATACAGTACATATATTATATTATAAAGCACATATACCATATCACACAGTACTTGTATCATATTATACAGTACATATACTCTATTATACAGCACATATGCTACATTATAAAGTACATATACCATATCATACAGTGCTTGTACCATATTAAACAGCACATATGATATATTATAAAGCACATATACCATATCGTAGAGTACTTGTATCATATTATACAGTACGTATGCTATATTATACAGTACATATGCTATAGTATAAAATACATATGCTATATTATGAAGTACATATGCTATATAAAGTACCTCCGCAACATAATAAAATCCATCTACCTCACACAATGCATCAAACTAAAGATAATACTACACAGTATCATCTGAGAACCACTGCCCAGTAATCTAGTAGGGCGAACGGCATCTGTGGTACCCAACGAAGGGATCCCGCACCCTGAACACTCATCGAGGGAAACAGAGACAGGAGAGAATAGAGGGCGGATGAGGGGTGAAAAATTGGGAGGAACCGGGAAGAGAACGTGCACAGACGGAAATGTAGTTGGCTTCTTAACGTCGCCTCGTTCGAATAAAGAGATCGAAAACGAAGACGGAATATTTCAGCCCTTCGAGCTGTATCGTGGCTTAATTGGTCTTCAGAGAGCGACGGATGCAGTAGCTTGTGTCAAAAAAGCACGGAACATCCATTTTCTCGCTTGCTCCCGGACTTTTTTACCCGACGGGGAAAAACCTTTTAAGAGCCACCAAGAACAGCCAATCAATTTGGAGAGTTTAATGCGTTTGCTCGTGTTGCAAACGCGTTCATTGCTTAACGAGAATTGTTTGCTTCGATGGATTATTGTAGTATGCGTCGGAGTAGCGGGGTATTTGGTGAACGTTGTAGCGAAATGGCGGTATTGAGGTGGGTTGATGTTAAGGTGAATTGAGGGGTAATTGAAGTAGTTGGTAGTTTATGGATTAGTAGAATTTTGGAAATGAGAATTTTTGAATTCTTCAATTTTCAAATTGGCTTATTTCAAAACTCTCAGATTACCAAATCTCTAAATTTCCAATTTTTTAAGATTTAAAATTCTTAAATTACCACATCTCTAAATTTCCAATTTTCCAAGTTTTAAAATTCTCAAATTTCCAAATTATCAAGCTTCCAAATTCTCAAATTTCCAAACTCTCAAGCTTCCAAATTCTCAAATTTCCATACTCTCAAGCTTCCAAATTCTCAAATTTCCAAATTATCAAAGTTTTAAATTCTCAAATTTCCAATTTTTCAAATTTCCAAACTCTCAAACTTCCAAATTTTCAAAGTTTCAAATTCTCAAATTTTAAATTCACAAATTCTCAAATTTCCAAATCCTCAAATTTTCAGGAAACTTTCCTAAATATCTAAATCCCAAAATTTGTTAATTTCACCCAATCAATAAATTTTCAAAGTATCCAATATTTAAACAGAGCACAAAAAAGTTTCCCAAAATTGTAGACACAAATAAGCGATTTCAAGTAAAATTTCAATACAAAAATCAATATGGAGTTATTAAACAGACGTCTCTGGAATGGGTGACGAGAGCATGTCACACACGTGACACGTATAAGTACTCACGCGTCACCCGTTTCGTTTTTCGCGAAGAATCGCGTGAAAAAACGATCCTGGATAATTGCACCGTTCCTCTCGGTTCGTTGCGACCGATTGGTCAAGTCCCATCGATGCCGATAAAAATTTATTAAGAACAAAACAAAGAAAATTCCCTATAACGTAACTAGAATTTTTATTTTGAAGACGAGTGAAATTTCTTTAATCTTGCTATGAATTGAAGTATTCATGAAATAAAACGATTATACGAATTCATTTCGAAAGATAAAAAATTAAGTTATACTTGAAAATAAAATACTTGCTTTGAACATTAATCAATAAAATTTATAGCAAAAGTATTGTTGGGAGTTAGATTTTATTTTAAACATTTTTAAGTTAGATATAAACAGAGTATTAATACCTGTGCATTTGTTTTACTTGTAATTATTTATTTTATTTTATTTTACTTTTTTTTACTTGTGTATTTTATTTCAATTCACTGTTATGTTTTATTG
Source organism: Megachile leachella (assembly GCA_963576845.1). Classification (NCBI taxonomy): domain Eukaryota; kingdom Metazoa; phylum Arthropoda; class Insecta; order Hymenoptera; family Megachilidae; genus Megachile; species Megachile leachella. The sequence continues at coordinate 5,652,144 of OY756259.1, read as the reverse complement.
AATTTATTATTTAATTTTATTTTATCTACATGTTTGTGTATCTTGCTTATTTATTAATTATATATTTATTAACTTGTCAAACACATTTACTTTTCTCATTCACTCACATATTTTTGTCGTTATTCATTGTCATTATTTATTGACTACATGTTTTTACAATAACAAGTTTACTAATCCACCTAAACACGTCTCAAATACCTCCAACTTCCAGCAATTATCCAAAAACCCCCGCAAACCAGAAAATTGCACCCCAACTCTCACCATCCACACCGAAACAAAGAAGCAACAAATTTCTACCCTTGTTTCGAATCAGAGTGTTAACTTCACCTGACACCACTTTTCGTTGCTCAATTTTTGTTACAACAAAACGATTGTTCATTTTCGAGGAAGCCTGTTCACACACAGACATTCTGCAGGGTACACGTGCACGCACACGTGGGTGGTTACCTTTGTCATGTGGGAAGAAAGCCGTATAAGGGGTGGCGAAAAAAGAGGGACCATATGGCAGACAACGGGACAGCACCCCTTGTGTGGGAGCTTCAGCACATACGAGTCCCTTTCTCATGCATTTTTTTTTTTACCCTTGGCGGGCTTTTCGACGCAGCATCTTCCCGCTCACGATGCAGCAGGAGGGGAAAAGTTTCGAATCGATTGAAAATTGAAAAGGGAGATAATGGAGAGAGTTTAAACTTCATTGTCTAATATATGTATAGAGTAGCCATTTTATGCTGCAATTATTACGGTTTATGGTGGTTTATTACGGTTTATGAAGGTTTATACATTATTGTGCAAAGTTAATGATGCGAGTTGGGGTATCAATAGAATATTTTATTTCACGAAATTATGGGTCCGAGTGGCCTAATTAGGTATGGGTCAAATGATCTCAATTGGGGGTTCAAGAGTTTAAATTAGAAATTTTATTCGGAAATTTGAAGATTTGGGATTTATAAGTTTCGGAATTCAGAAAATTAGAAATTTAGAAATGCTACAATACTTTCAATATTTAAATTACAATTTGAAAATTTAGAAAAGTAGAGACTCAGAAACTGAATTAGAAAAATTTGAGGATTTTAGCCCTGAACCAGAAATAAACCCATTAGCACCACTCGTATCCTTGCAAAGGGTGTCGACTACTTTTTCACGCCACGCACCCTCGGTGCATCTCTGTGCACAATTATCCGCCGCTCTATTAAACTACCCCCGTAGAAATCAAATTTCCTATACTCGTGTGGTTGAAATTGTTGCGATAATTACTGAAAGCACGAGAGGAGGGCGAAGGACGAAGACACGGGTAGAACCTGTTCGTTGACGAGTGGGCGCGGGCTGAAGTTTACAAGATGGCCATCGTCGGATCAAGTCAAAGAAGGAGAGAATAAGATGGTTACAACGTGTCGCAGGTGCCTCCACCAGCCACGGTAAATAATACACGTGCGACTGTGTCGTGCATTCGCAAATGCAACCGTGCTGACGAGTGGGACGGTTGCAAGGTGCATTCGGTGAGTGGCAAACAGGTAGTTTCCTCTACAGGGTGTATCCGCCATACAAAAGAGATATAAAATCAAACGAGAAATATGCAGTAATATTTCTACAATAATATGCAATAATATTTCTTACTAAAAGTACAGCTAGGTTTTTTTTATAAATTCCAACCCCTTCCATTTATTTATCAGATGCGTCAGTCAAGACTAAGAACTGTGACATTAAAACGAACAAAGAAAATTAAAACATTCTGAGTATTTTATATGGAATAATCCTTCATAATAAAATTTATAGTTGGACCCAAATTTCAAAGTTGAAGAACATTAAAAATTTGAGTAAGGTGCGTCATCAGTGAGACTCATCAAAGAGAAGAGAACAATTTTTTATTTGAATTGTATACAGATTGTAATTGTCCTTCAAGTTTAAATGTTAGAGTGACTAAATTTGCTGTATTGATTTTGGCAAACTGACGACAGAACCTGTCGAATCGATAGAAAGTTTCGGTATCGTTTTCGATAACTTTTGACATACAAAATCGACGGACGTTGAAAGCTATGTAACTCATCGTTGACAATGCTTGGTTATGTTAGTCGGGAGATCAAGATGTTTGATATCGGTTTTGATTCGGATATGTTTGATCTTGAAACGATTTTAAAATCTTTGTCTCAATGTCTCTTGTTCTTGTACTAAAAATTTTAAGTATAAAATCGCGTGAGACATAATCTATAGAGACAGTAGTTAAAATTTATTCAAGGTAAAAATCTTGACGAGTATTTGAAGAATTAATTAAAGTAAATAATTTTAATTTAATGAAATTGAAACTTTAATTTTAACTGAAAGAATTAAACTAAACTAAATAAAATTAATTAACTGAAGAATTAATTTAATAAAACTAGTCGTTAATAAAGGTTCAATTATGCAAGGTTTGTGTTTAAACATTTTTCATAATTTTTAATAGTATTCTTACTGATATAGGTGATAATGTGTGTCATAAATTTACTTGATTCACTCATAAATAATATGTCTTCAAGGAAGATAAACATTTAGTGATATTAATAATTACTGTATTGTTAATACAATGTGCATATATTATTACTATAATACTGACACTAATGATTATATTTACTGACAGTAATAGTTATTATACTAACTTGTGGTATTTGTAAAATTAACTTAGTGATTTTCTAGATTAAAAATAAACTTTTTGACAAATAAGAATAATTTCAATTTTCTTCAAATGAAGTAAATTTTTTTCTTGTAAGTAAAAGTAAAAATAATATTAAAAATATGAATGAAGCTTGAATATATCCATGTGGATGCAAAATTGTAAAACAAACTAAAAGAACTTGAGAAATTAAAAATTGAGTCGTTCAATTTAATAAAAAAAAGAGTATATCTATTAATAATAAAAAACTAATATATGGCTGCTAAATATACTGATCAATTATATTAATATCTATTATAGTATAATGTAAAAAATGTTATAGTAACTGTAACAGTGTAAAAATAAATAAACATGAAGAAAAAAATAAAATTCAATAAATCATTAGTAACCGAATTGTATAAATTTTTTCGACTACTAATAACAGATTATTATCTCGTTTCTATCGATCAAAAATATAATAAATATTTAAATAGAATCCTATACGAGCAGAGAATTAATACCCATATCAGACTACTTGTAATAAAATCCTTTATCTGCTGCAACTCCAATCAATCTCCAAAGGTTTTGTACTCATCATTTATTTGCATCCCTCGGACAAAACAGGATAAAAGATCCGATAAACGTTCCCCAACAAGAAAATTGAAGAAAAATTAGTAATTATATACATCGATATTTCCTGTGAACCGAGTTATTATCGGACACTGAAACCACGTGCATAGTTATCGATGTTGCTAATGTTTTGCTCTAGGAAATATCGCTCTATCGACGAGAATTCCATTTACGACCAGCAAGCACCACCTGATCCCTCCATCGATTTCACTCGCCATTTCATCGATGATCGCGAATTCTCCACCATATTGTTCCGATCGTGTATTAGTTTATTGCGTGTTAAATGGACCATTGCGAAATACCGATACAATTTGATCGGGTGAAGTTAGCGTGAATTAATGCTTTATATCAATTTGTAACTTAACCTTATTCAGTGTAGAATCACATGGCGACCATAAATTATATTAAAATTTATATTACAAAATTATAGTAAAATTAATAGTAGTCTCATTTTTGAAAATTGTATAAAAATTGTCGTAACTGTTTGGGAACTGGAGGATGTAGGAAATTTGGAATTTGGGAATTTGAGAATAAGAGAAAATTGAAATTTAGAAATTTAGCAATGTAAGGAGCTTGAGAATTTAGGAATGCAAGAAATTTGAGATATTGTAAAATTTGTAAAATCTGAGAAATTTGAGGAATTTGGGAAATTTGAGAAATTTGAGAAATTTAAGGAATTTGAGCAATTTGAAATTTGAGTAGTTGGGAAACTAGAGAAGTTGGGAAACTTGAAAATTTGGAAAACTTTAGAATTTGGGAAACTTGAGAATTTGGAAAACTTGATAATTTGTTAAATTTGAAAATTTGAAAAACTTGAGAATTTGGAAAATTTGGAAAACTTGAGAATTTGGGAAACTTGATAATTTGTTAAACTTGAAAATTTAAAAAGCTTGAGAATTTGGAAAATTTGAAAATTTGGGAAACTTGATAATTTGTTAAACTTGAAAATTTGAAAAATTTAAGAATTCGGAAAATTGTTAATTTGCAAATTTTAGAATTAAAAATTTTACCAAACTTATAACCTTGATAATCCACAAAACTCACAAACTACCATTTAAAAATACAAAAATGCAATAAAATATAAATTACGCTAACAACACAAGAATAATCTGCAACTCTCCATAGAAATCCCATGACTGTTATAATCGTAAGGGATGACAACTGCGGTATTTCCATACGGAAGCCAGTGACGAAAGTAAACGAATACACATCCGCGATAAGATACTCTTGAATTCAGTTCGAGTCATTGTCAGTTATCTATCGAGTCACCGAGATATCTGTATAGCTGACTAACCGATCGATAAAACGTTATACAATTTCGAACGAACGAAAGCTCAATCAAGAACGCATAGTTCAACGTCTTTATTGAACCTGTTGCTATCGACTGTATTTTCTGTTATAATACACCTTTTTAACCTAATTAATTAATTATTAATCTAAGTATTCTTAATTAACTTTAAAATAGGATCAAATACAAATTTGATTCATAATTAAATTTATTAATGAAATATTAAGTAAATAAGATGGTAAGATTTTTAGTAGAGGGGAGTTTTAATAAAAATGGCGATATATGGAGAGGACCTCCGAGGAATTAAATACTTCGAAGAAAAATTGCAATATAAGGAGAGGCAGTAATTTTTGGTGTAAATTTGCAGATTTTAGAAATTAAGTCTCCAAATTTTGCAAGCTTAAAATTTCTAAATTCTTCCATTTTCCAAATTTTTAAATTTAATCTGATACATTTACAAATCTAAAAATAGAATCTTCTCTGAATTTTGAAATTCTCAAATCATCTGAATTTTCCAACTCCAAAATGTTTATTTCAACAAAATCTTCCATCAAACAAACAACTCCAAAAGTCACTAAAGTTCCAAAAACAAAGTCACCTAATCTCTAACAGTTCATATTTCAAGGAAGAAGGGATGCTATTCCCCAGCCACGCGTTCATTATTCGAGGTTAAGGAACTCTGGCCGAGGTGAACAGATTGCTGGCAAAGATCGAAAAAAGAAACAAACCGCAGTGCGATCTCAAATTATCAATCATCGAAGCTGCTCTATGTCATCGGGTGACTCGGTAAAATGGATATTGAGAACCACTGGTGGGCCAGGTCGAAGGGAACCTTTCAGAGGATTCCCTGATGCGGCCCGACGTGTCCGACCCTCGTCAAGAACGTCGAGCCATCTCCTGGGCCACGTGCAACGAAGACGCGCACCGTTTTCTACCTGGACCCAGGTATAGGGTCGCCTGAAATGGGCTTTTGGACCTCCGTGTGGTAGACACGCATTTTTTCATACTCATTCCTAGATACTGGGTAACGAGAACGGGGTAAGATAGTTCAGACAAATTTTATTGTTTTGAGAAATTGGGTGTTAGGGACATATGTGTAGAAATATATCTTATTCGTATGATAAACTTTGTTATCACATTTATGGTTACATATGTTCATCTCACATGACATATGTAGTTTTATTTTATATACAAATTTTTAAACATATTTTGTGCATACTTTTTATATGAACACTTGCAATATATGGAATAGGATAGAATGCGATATATGTGGATGCATAAAAGGTAGATAATGATTAGTTGATGGGATGAAGGGAACAAAAGTCTATGGTGAGACAAGTTGTGGCAGGTGGGAATTTTTTAATGAGGGAATCTGAGGTATATCACATCTTAGAATTTTACAATTTGAGAATTTTAGAATTTTTAGAATTTTTAGAATTTTTAGAATTTTTAGAATTTTTAGAATTTTTAGAATTTTTAGAATTTTTAGAATTTTTAGAATTTTTAGAATTTTTAGAATTTAGGAATTTGTGGTACTTGGCAAACTTGAAAATTTGGGAAACTTGAGAATTTGGGAAATTTGAAAATTTGGGAAACCTGAGAATTTGGAAAACTTGAGAATTTGGGAAACTTGAGAATTTGGGAAACTTGAGAATTTGGGAAATTTGAGAATTTGGGAAGTTTTAGAATTTGGAGAATTTAGGAATTTTGAGCACTAGGTAAACTTGAAAATTTGAAAAATTTGAGAATTTGGGAATTTGGAGAATTTTGAGAATTTGGGAATTTTTATATTTACCAAGTTTGTCAATTCAAAACTTGATAATTTGGTAATTTAAAGAATTTAAATTTGAAAATTTAAAAAACCAAAAAACTAATTTAAATATCCTCAAATTTGAAATCTCACTTGAGAATCCATAAAATTAAAAACTTTGTCCACATAGATAATTGCTAACAATAAATACTTATACAAACTCCGTATACTTGCATAGAAATAAAACGCTAGAACAATTGCTATATATTTCAGTATAATTCCTCTCTAGGTACACGTCATATATTGCATGCTTATCATAAAGGTCAAGGTTCATAAAGCACAGATTCTGTCATAAGATTGAATACCTTCGCAGGACTGGTAATATTTCGAACGGCTTAATGACATGTGCATTGTAGTTTGGGGCTGCTGGTGGTAGGGTTGTCCTCAGGACAGTCGAACAGATTTTATAACACGTATTCATAGCAGGATTAGACTAATTAGCTGTCCCTATTATTTTCGTACACCATGAAGTGTATATATGGACTTATTATACAGTGAAAGAGTACAGAAAGTTCGCAAACGAGGAACAGACTGCGATTAAACCTCTAAGAAGCGGGAACCATGACTAGTCACGTATTCGTCATAGGGTAAGGAAGAACTGAGCAACACGTCATCGCAACATAAACAATGACTTTATCTTCGGCGAACTTGACGACATCCAAAGTTTCCTAATGATTTCAGTTAGTTTAACGAACAACATTTTCTAAATATTTAAACTAATTCACTCTTAGGAAAAGTTTTATCAATTTTCGAATTCTAAGTTATAAAAATAAATTGAGGTCATTACATTACTAAAAATTAATAATATATTTTTATACGATCACTGTTAATTAACCATGTAATTATAAATTTAGTGTATTTTTAAAAATTAATAATGTAATTATGGATTGAGAATGTTATTAATAATGACATCATAAATTTAGTACATCATTAAAAATACACTTAATCAAAAATTAATAACTCCATTATGAATCTACATTACTAAAAATACATTTATTAAAAATTAATAATGTCATGAATTCAGGAAATTATTAAAAATCAATAATTTATTTATGAATTGAATTATAAAAAGTCGATGATGTAATTATGAAGATAGATTATTAAAAATCAATAACGTAATTATGAATTTAGTACGTTATAAATAACTAATAGTGCACTTGCGAATTTAGTGGATTATTAAAAATGGAGTAATCAACCCTTGGAACATAAATCTCGCATAAATTATTATTTAAAATTGCATTTTTTCCTACGTAACATTGCAAGTTTTCAATACTGTGTATTTCTTTAAATAAACTTTTGAATTATAAATTTTATTAGAATTTGAAAAGTTGAATTTAGGTATCCTATCATCATTGCATGTATTAAGTTTATAAAAAGTTTTTAACATTATTTTTGCATTATAATGTACCAACAATCCAAAATCTATCCACACAATTTGAATCTAAAAGACAATAAAAATACCGTCACTCCTATGAAATTTATGATAAATTGTCCAACTTTATATTATAACAATCTTCCAATAACCTCCACATAAAAATTCACCTGTTCAAAATAAAAAAATATTTATTAAATCTGTAACAAATCCAAACACCATCTAATTTACCAACGTCTAACCCTAAATCTTGAAAATTCCTCGAAACCGTTCCATAATTTCCTAATTCCCCATTTATTGGTGTAATCAACCCGCAATTCATTGGCGAAAACCTGCGATAGAAATAGTTGAAAAACGTAGGAAATATTCTAGCTACTAGTTGCACAGCGTGGACAATAAAATAAAGGGTCTATCGTGGCGTGCAAAGGTTCCAGGGCCCTGGGTCAGCCCCATAGAGTCCCGGAAAAGACGGGCTTTCGGCAACTGCGGCCCGTATTGTTGAGCTCAGGGTAGGACAGCCCGTATATACCCTCGGCGAAGAGAAACGAGGGTTGGAACCTTTTATGCCGAAGGGTCGGCAGTCGGCTATATCGGCCCCAGCTTCTTTTGTCTGCCCTCGTCGAAACGACAATCCCCCTCATCGGGCAGACGGCCGATCGTGCTTGCCTGCCTGTTCTATGACTGACGACAGCAGGCCAATGCGTATGTATACTACTGCTAGGTCTTCGAACATCAGAAACGTACTTTTACTGAACTTCGGTTTGGTAGAACGGGCAAGTTTGGTAGAACGGTCCTTTCGTTAAGGGAGGTAGGCAACTGTTGACAGTTGTGGAATTTTTGGAATTCTTTGGGATGTTTGAGGTAGGAATTTTTGAAGTATGGGACTTTGGGAGTTTGGAATTTGGGAATTAGGGGAATTTTGGGATTAGAAATGGTGGAATTTTTGAGATTAGGGATGGGGAAATTTTGAGATTAGCGATGGGAGAATTTTGAGATTAGGGATGGGGAAATTTTGAGATTAGAAATGGAGGAATTTTTGAGATTAGGGATAGGGAAATTTTGAGATTAGAAATGGAGGAATTTTTGAGATTAGGGGTGGTGGAATTTTGAGATTAGGATTGGAGGAATTTTTGAGAGTAGAAAATGGTGGAATTTTGGAATTATGCATTGTTGGAATTTTGGAACTCAGAATGTTGGAATTTTGGAATTTGAGAACGTTGCAAATTTGGTACTAGAGAATATTACAATTTTAGGAGTAGACAATATTAGAATTTTAGGAAGAGTAATCTTGGAATTTTGAGACTAGGGAATTTTGGAATTTTGAGAGTAAGAAATGGTTCAATATTGGGACTGTAGTGTTTTGGAATTCTGGGTCTAGGGAACTTTGTATTTCTGGGGATTAGGATTTTAGAATTTTAGAACTATAGAATATTGCAATTTTTGGACTATCGAATTTTAGAATTTTGGGACTAGGGAATTTTATATTTCTGAGTTCCAGAATTTTTTAATTTTAGCACTAGGGAATGTTGGAATTTTTAAACTATAAAACTTTAGAATTTTGGAAATAGGGAATATTGAAATTGTGGGAGAAAGGAATGTTGCAATTTTGGGACTACGGAATTTTATATTTTTGGGGCTATAGAATTGTAGAATTTTACCAGTAGAGAATATTGGAATTTTTAGACTGAAAAATTTGCAATTTTGGTTCTAGGGAATATTAGAATTTTTACACTATAAAATTTTAGAATTTTCTAACTAGGGAATCAAGCAATTTTGGAACTAGAAAATTTTGTATTTTTGAGGCTGTAGAATTATGGAATTTTATCCCTAGGGAATATTGGAATTTTTAGACTATATTTTTGAATTTTGAGTCTAGAGAATTTTGTATTATTGAGTTATAGTGTTCTGGAATTTTGGGACTGTAGAATTTTGTTAATTTTTGAACTATAAAATATTGAAGATTTGATACTTTAGAATTGTAGAATATAAGTACTTTGGGAATGAAAAATTTGTGAATTTTAAGATTTTGGAACCTCAAAAGTTTGAAACCTTTAAATCATAAAATTTACGATTTTTTAATGTTGGTACTTGAAAACAGCGCAATACTCGTATCACAAAAACTTACACACAAAACTGTTATTTTCATCAAATCCCACAAATCTCTCCATCTACCCATAAACCCCATAAAAGGTACTGAACGCAATAATTACAACCCAATTAATCTAAAATTTTCAATTTCCAAAACAAGAAACATTCCTGTAACGCACCTGTACCATTAGCCCATTACATCAACCCCTAAAAATTCCACTCGCAATCACCGGAAACCAGGCAACCACAATCGACTTCCTTATACATCAAGGAATCCAGACCCAGCAGTAAGCTCTAATCAAAAAGTCAATTTACAATTTACGCAATAAAGTGAAACGGTGCACGCATTGCGGCAAGTTCGATGCGCAAAAAGATGGTATGAGAGAAAATGGCGGTCTAATCTGATCGACAGTGTCGTGGCAAGAGTATCTCTGTTACCGATGCTGGGACCAAGTGAAAGAGTTTACTGTTAGCCGGTACACGTACATAAGTTGTACGTGGTGCAAGCAAAAGCTGGGACCGTACGATCATCGAAGCAAAGCAGCCAACCAACAGGCAGCAACGCAGCAGCCATCGTCGCGTTTGCCAGGCTAGAGAAGTGCTAGGCCAGCAGCAGGGGCCGGTGTTGGGTGTTGGTGAAAGGTGTGGCTGCGTTGGCTACACGAGAAAACGAGAATGCAATATTCCCGTTCGGCTTGTACAGTCAATACCAAAGCTTCCTTATTTTTCCCTAGGGGAAATCGGGAGAATCGACAGGAAAATTGAGTTGTTCTTTTTTTGGGGGTTTTAGGGGTTGAGGATGTTGAAGTGGAGGAATTTACAATTTGGGGATTTAAAGGAGAGAAACATGAGAGTTTTGGTGTTTGGATGAACACTTGGAAATTTAGGGAATTTGGGGGATTGGAAGTTGGAGGATTTAGGGATTTGGGAACTTGGAAATTTGGGAAATTAGAAGTTGAGGAATTTAGGAATTTGGGAACTTGGAAATTCGGGACATTGGAAGTTGGGGGATTTAGGGATTTGGGAACTTGGAAATTTGGGAATTTAGGGAATTTGGGGTATTAGAAGTTGGAGGATTTAGGGATTTGGGAACTTGGAAATTTGGGAAATTGGAAGTTGGGGAATTTGGGAATTTGGGAACTTGGAAGTTGGGAAATTTTGAGAATTTGAAAATTGAAAGTTGGGGAATTTAGTAATCTAGAACTTGAAATTTGAGATTTGAGATTTGGAAACTAGGGAAATTTAGGTATTTGGGAAATTTGGGAAATTTAGGAAATTTGAGAAAGCTGTGAAATTTACTTGAAAACTTGAAAACTTGAAAATATAAAAATTACCGAAATCTCCAAATTCCAATATCCAAAAATGTACCCAAAAATTTCAAAATTCAGAAGTATACAATTTGTAACATACAATAATAATTTCACGCAAAATTTGAATCCTTAAATTTATGTGAAATTTAAGAATTCAAAAATTTCTACCAAAAAATATTTAAAAAACTGAGAAAGCTTATAAAGTTGAATATTCAAAAGTCCTCGTCGTAAGCTGCGAAACGCATACTACCAGAAGCAGCACGCATCCTTCAGGGTAAACCAACAGGATAACCCTTGGTGTCTGGATGCGAGAGAGGTCGTTGAATCCCATTAAGCGGTACTTGTTCGATCATTCTCGCTTCGACCACCTGTACAACGCGCTTCTTTTCGACCGATGTCTTCTTTGCCAGTAGTCTTTATTGAAAACACGACCGCTGATCGAGCAACCACTCTCGGAGGTGGCAGCGTTTAAACATCGACATGAAAACGATTACGTTGGTTGTACGCGTTGTTTCTACTCGACGTGCTTATTGATGTGTAGTGTGTATACTCTAGGACAAATCTGGGAATTTTGGTATTTGGGAAATTTGATGTTTTATGGATTTAAGAATTTGGGGGATTTTGGAGAATTTAGGGAACTATGGGAGTTTGGAGAATTTGGGAATTTAGGGAATTTAGGGAATTTAGGGAATTTAGGGAATTTGAGAAATTTAGAAAATTTAGGGAATTTGAGAAATTTAGAGAATTTAGGGAGTTTGGGAAATTTTTGAAGTTTGTAGAATTTAGGGAATTTGAGAAGTTTCAAAAATTTGGGAATTTTGGGGAATTTGGGAAGTTTAAGGAATTTTGTGATTTTGGAGATTTTTGGATTTGAGGATCCGGGAATTTGAAGAGTTGAAAGTTTAGAGTTTTAAAAATTTGACAATTTGACAATTTCAAAGTTTACGAATTTCCAAATTTAGGGATTTGAGAATTTAAGACTTGAAAATTTGGGGATTTATGGATTTTGGAATTTTGGAATTAAGATACTTGTAGATTGAAGGCGTTTGAAATTAAAAAATCTAGGAACTTGAAGACTAGGGACTTGTAAATTTAATTTAAGTGTTTGAAAATTTGCAAAATTTCGAAACTAAAAAATTTGTCAATTTGTTAATTTCTAAATTTATGAATATCAATGTATCAATCCTAAATTTCAGAATATAGACCTTACAAAAATGAAAATCTAAAAACCTTCCAGAATCCCCCAACGTTCAAATACCCCAACATCGCCTCAAACATTAAACAATTTGAATTTCCCGCCCAAAATTCTCCTAACCCGCCAAATATCCATCGCTTGTCGAGATGCATGTATCACGTTGCCGAGATGCTTCGACTGCGTTGTTTGAATAAACATAGAGGCAAAGTTTTTACATGACAAGAGATCCTCACGAAAGAAGGAAGAACAGAAGTGGAAGATATTCGCCTGTAGCGGTACTGTCCTTGCACGATCGCCTCGAGCAGTAACTGTTACCGTATCCTGCCTCGGCTATTCCTAGCTCGGTGTCGAGCAAAGTGCAACTACATTAAGGAGATTATGAGATATTGAAAATGACGCAGTACGATATTTAACTTTATTCCACGTGATTGTTCTAGTTCGAACACTAAATCGTTTATTGCACCCCTGTCCGCGACTTCTTATAGTATTTTACACTAATATTTTATCGATATCGATTCATTTATTCAAATTAGATGTACGCTAATGCTATGTACGATGACTCATTAAGTTTCAACCATTATTCACACTGATTTTTATAGTAGGTCTGAATAATAATTTATATTAAAAAATTTCAAATACATGCACGGATTTTTTACCTACTCTTAGATGCACTGATCTTTTAAGTGTTATTCTTTATTTACTTTTTGCGATGTTCTAAATATACGCTGTTTTTAATATTGTGTGAATGTATTTGGTTTTTATGTAATGTTCTAAATTTAATTATTTATAACGTAACAAATGCACCGATTTTTAACAATAGTGTATTAAATGTACTGATGTTTTAAATATTGTACTGAACACCATGATTTTTTAGATAATGATTCCTCTTCTTCTGATTCTTTAAAATAATCTACTGAATGTCAGCCATTTTCAATAAAATATTAAATATACTAACTTTGTAATCAATATACCAAAAGTGTCTACAAAATTATTAAGGTTCAGAAAAATTTTATGAAATACTCTTTATTTAAGAAATACTTGAAAAAGTTACTAAAGTTGCATTTGTACTACATAATTTTAAAAAATTTCAAATTTGAAACAAGTGTAAAATCTATGAAATTTTTCTTTTATAAAATATGTGACATAATATTGATTGAGTTGAATAATCATAGACAATTTTGAAAAAAAATGGAGTGTGAAGAGTTAACTACTTTAAGATACATTAATCACAGACCGCCTTAGTGCTGTATATCGATTTGTAATACAAGTGTGACACCTGCGTCTATGAGTCCACACAATGTCATTGATACTTTAAGACACTGAAAACAATCCAGAGAATCGTTTGCAGCTGCTAAGCAAATAATATCGTCTATTTTAACTCGTCTAATGAACCCCGTTACTGAGTTGAACTTAAATTTTCATTTTGTATTTCCGAATATACAAAATAATTTTCATAATGAGTTAATCTTCTATTCAAATGGGTTCATATTGTTTACTAGTTAATAATTTGTTATGACATAGTGGAATTATAATATGAAAGTTTGTGATCGTTGAAAGAAAGTTGTTTGAACGAGAAAATGGCGATTCAAAAAATTACAAAATTAAATAATACTTTTTAATGATCGCTGTCTTCATTAATATTATTCACTTTCTTATTAATTAAACAAGGTTGAAAGTAATTTTCCAGTTAAACTCTGTGTCAACAAGTTCATTCATATAAATTACATTTATTGATCAACATACTTAATGTGATCTCTCAATGAATATTTAAACTTGTTAGAAACATCAGTGATTTTTATTTAACGTAAACTATAAACGAAGAGATAAATATAATTTGCAGTATTATTTTTTGTTTAATTTCTATGTTATTCTTAAAATTTCTATGGGAGTAACGCGACAAAATGACCGCCACAGCTACAAGTTAAACGAAATGACGGTGTGAGTCACCTCTCGAGTGCAAAAGGTTAATACGTGTTTTAAACACACATGCTTCTGATATTACAAACCAAAATCAACTTCACAACATATCCTTGAGGCAAAATTACAATCAAATGCAAATTTAATATTTGCAAACAAATATATCAGAGATAACACTCAAAGTATTTCAATTTCTAATTTCACTGAAAATTAGGTATAAGAGTATTTAATTTAACTTTGATGTCTTTAGCAAAAATATCGAAGTGTGCTTACAAATACAATTTAAAATTTGTACTTCAAAATATATTTAAAACATTTCAAAATGTATTTTAGAAAAATGTAAAATATTAAATTTAAAAAAATTTTAAATATATTTTCAGTAAAAATGAAGTGTTAGAGTGCTTATACAAATAAAAGTCTCAATTACTTGTGTATATATTTTTAATAAAAATTAAATATTAATGTGAATGCATTGTAAAAAATTATTATTTTAAACTATTTTGAAGAAATTATTTTTGCATGCATGTTTAATAAAAGTTAGATATATTTGAACAAATAGTTTAAATTTCGTAGTCGGTGATTTACGAGCACGATCAGTAAGATATAACAAATAAATCACGAAGAAGCAGTCATTAATTAGAAAGAATATACGTAAAGGAATATCAATGGAAATACTACAGCGGAGTACAGAATAAACGGTGAATAAATCATTTGTCGAGTTGTAACGATCGATTTGCGAGTGTCGTACAAAAGAACGACGCAGTGAAAGGGGTCAATAGAGGGTGAAACAGTGAATGATGTACATACGTTGTAGCAACACCGCATGTTATAACCATGGAAAAATCAAAAATCCTTCATCTTCTTAAATGCTACATTGTGATTGATAATATAACGAAGATTGACCTTATACAAAAATTGCATGCATAAGGAAGATACGAGCGAATCAAAGAACCCAACACCGAGGCGAGTGTCCTTCGTCAGCATATTCGTAATAATCAGTTTAACATGCAAAAGTATGATCACTGACATGAGAATTATGTCTAAAAGTAGAGGAAAATTTGAAATACTTAAATATTTGGTAAATTTTTCAGGTGGGGGAATAATTGTTGTAGGGGATAGATTTGACATTGGGGAATTACATTTTATTTGGAGATAGAATAGATAACATTGTTGGATGTGCTCCTTATTTGTTCTTCAAATTTTCGAATTCTCAAGCTTCCAATCTCTCAAATTTCCAATCTTTCAAATTTCCAATTTCTCAAATTTCTAATCTCTCAAATTTCCAATCTCTCAAATTTCCAATCTCTCAAATTTCCAATCTCTCAAATTTCCAAATTCTCAAATTTCCAAATTCTCAAATTTCCAATCTCTCAAATTTTCAATTTCTCAAATTTCCAAATTCTCAAATTTCTAAGCTCTCAAATTTCCAATCTCTCAAATTTCCAATCTCTCAAATTTCCAAATTCTCAAATTTCCAATCTCTCAAATTTCCAATTTCTCAAATTTCCAAATTCTCAAATTTCCAAATTCTCAAATTTCCAAATTCTCAAATTTCCAATCTCTCAAATTTCCAATCTCTCAAATTTCCAAACTCTCAAACTCCCAAATTCTCAAACTCCCAAATTCTCAAATAACCAAATCTCGAAATTTAAATCATTCTCCTTCCCAAAACCCAAACTCTCCTCTCCTCAAATCCCAAAAATTTCCAAATCTCCAATCTCAAAATTGAAGCCCACACGAATTTCAAAATTTCAATCACGCTTGTGGCGGACACAAAAAGAATGAGAACCCCAACGCATCAGCGTAACGCATTTTCAACGTGTCTTGCTACACGCGCCTATTTCTACTGCGGCATTAAACGCTTCAAAAAAAGTGCCTTTTATCCGCGGGTATAATCGTTTTGGATCGCTTTCACCAGAAAGAAACATCTCGTACCAATTTCACCGATTTTATGCAACTCGTAAGCAGTGACTCTCGATTTCTCTTTTTGTCAAGGGAGTAGGTATTCGATAATAACATTTACAGCCCGAATTCTGGGAATTTATCGAGCATTGAGAGAAATTATGGATTGAAATCTTCAGAGTTTTCTGTACGACCAAATTTCTATATCCTTAGATTTCAAATATAAATTTACAAATTTCTGAGTTGTTAAATTCATGAATTTTTTATTGTTTAAGTTCCTAATTATTAATTGTTTAAATTGTTAATTTAATAGACACTTAATTTTGCAAATTCCTAATTTCTCAAACTTCTAATTTCCTAAATTGTAAATTCTCCAGATCCCTAATTGTCTAAATAACTAATTTCCTAAGTTCCTAATTTCCCAAACTCGTTATTTCCCCAATCCCTAATTCCCCAAATCCCTAATTTCCAAAATTCTAAATTTTCCAAATCCCTAATTTCCTAAATTCCAAATTTCCCAAATTCCTAATTTCCCAAATCCCTAATTTCCTAAATTCCAAATTTCCCAAATTCCAAATTTCCCAAATCCCTAATTTCTCAAATTTCTAATTACCCAAACCCCTAATTCCCCAAACCATCAAAAGACTTGATTTCAAAAAAAGAAAGGAAACTCTCCACATGACATAATACCTCATCAAATTTATGGGTAATATCTTAGCATTTACTCGGTAATTACATCCACAGCCCCAATTCCAGGGATCTATCAAGCGCCCATACAAATAATAGTCCCTAAAAACGCGTATATACGTTGCACACACAATCTACATTCGCCATTTTACAGTTTAGTAAAACTCCTCAAGGAGATATCTATCCGCTAACAATTTCGAATTCCTCGAACGAAGCGCTGAAACAAATCATGGTTGCTGAAAACGCGGATGCGCGTGCTTTATGCAATCGCGAGTCACCAGAAGCGCTGTTTAGCAAAAGTTGTTGCGTTCTGAAAGTGTTGGAGGAAGCCCGAAGCGTCGAATTTACGAGCGTCAGCCGTGCTCGTTGGGCAAACAAAACAACGAGGCGATACGAAAATAAAATCCGTCCCGTCGCTGCACGACGCTCGCGGCCCGTTCCGACGACGCAGCCAAGGTTACGTGCGACGAACCAACGAGTCTCCTCGTGAAAGTCAAATTTGTAAAGCGTGTTCATGCGAGCACGCCATCATGCGCGCGCGAGCGCAGCGCCAGCTAGCGGACTATGATCGCGGCGTCGTTTTTTCGACGTCGCGACGAAGCAACGCGCCGCCGCCGTTTCTTCAAGGCTGCGCCGTTACGCTCGACGTCTCCGCTCGAGCTCGACGCTGGATGGCAATTAGCGATCAGGCTGCTACGAGCTGCGCTGCATTAACCGATACGAGAAATAAGCGATTCCTTGGGGCGAAGAGCAGGGACAACAGCAATTTTGATATGTAGTTTATTTGGGAAGCTTGAAAAATTAAGGGATTTTTTTCAAGATAGAGATTTGGGAAATTAGGGAGATGGGAATTTAGAAATTTGGGGATTTAGAGATGTGGTGAGGGAGGGATTTGGAAATCTAGGGATTTGGGGATTTAGAGATGTGGTAAGGGAGGGATTTGGGAATCTAGGGATATTCTAAGTTATGAATTTGAAAATTTAGAAATTTGGGAGTCTAGGGATATTCTAAATTAAGAATTTGGAAATTTAGGGATTTGGGAATCTAGGAATATTTTAAATTAAGAATTTGGAAATTTAGGGATTTGGGAATCTAGGGATATTTTAAATTAAGAATGTGGAAATTTAGGAATTTAGGGATATTCTAAGTTCAGAATTTGGAAATTTAGGGATTTAGGGATATTCTAAGGGATTTTGTAATTTTGGTATTTGAGAAAAAATGAAAATTTGCAAAATTGGAAATTAGATATTTGGAGAATTAAGATTTGGGGAATTAGGAATTTGATAAATTGAGTATTTAGGGAATTGGGTTTTGCAGAATTAGGGATTTAGGGATTCAAATTTGGAAGACTAGGAATTTAATAAGATGAAAATTTGAAAATTTGGGAATTTAATAAGCAGGGAATTAATGGATTTGGAACTAGGATCCTAGGAATTTAATAATGTGCGAGTCTAGGAATTTTTGATGCAATGACCTAAGAATCTAGGGATTTTCAAATATAGTTATTTATGAATATGGGAATATAAAATCACAAGAATAGAGGTATTTAGCAATCTAGGGATTTAAGAATCTAAGGATTTAGGAATCTAGGGATTTAAGAATCTAGGAATTTAGAAACCTAGAACTTTAGCTACAAATATAACAACATAGAAATAAAAAATTTTTATAATTAGTAAATTTAGAAATTTCAAAAATTAGAAAAATTTCTGAAAATTTCAAAAACCAGAAAAATTACAAATATGCAAATTTCGCAATTCAGAAATTTAATTTTACATATTTAAAAATTCACAAATTTAGAAATCTAAAAATTTTCAAACATAAACTTGAACAAAACTTAATTTCTAAAATTCCCTATAATAGTGCTAATGACTAATATTACCCATAGAACCCTTCACGAATTCCACCATTTTATATTTACTATAAAACCTAACCATAAAAGTACCACCTAACCATAAAAATGACAAGAAGACAGTGACAACCAAAGCTATAGAGGCACTAAATAATAGTCGCAGTAGAATATCGCAGAAATTATTCAACGGGTTTAGAGTCCAGTTCTTTGATCCATAGGAACGTGTAAAGCTAAAGGCAGTATCGCAAGAGCGGTAGCATCGCAGTCGATATCGGTAATGCAGGTTAAGACCGAATGATTGAAAGAGCAAGAGAAGAGTAAGTAAAGGAGAAAAAGGCTGAAGTAAAGGCAACGTAGACAACGTAGAAGACGTAGACGCCGAGAACTGGCTACTCCGTTCCGCTGCTGCTGTTACTGTTATTTTTAACTCGACGCCGACGCGTCGAATCCGTAGTCTAAAACCGTCTACCCTCCTTCCTCCCTGTACACCGCCACATCGAGCAACTCTAACTCTTCTTCTAGAGCCACGGGAAGGATAATCGCAGTAGATTTCGAATCGTATTTCTTCTACGATTTTATTTCGTTTACTAGCTTATGTAGTTGATACATCAATGCTTCTTTTATATGGTCCTTTTAACGATACATTTAGGGAACTCGTTCAATTTTATACTATCTGGTATTTAAAGTATTTTCTCAGACTACTTTCAATTACGGAAATTATAAAGTATTGCAAAATTTTAGTTTGTAGGAAATTATGAAGTATTGCAAAATTTATAATTCTACATTTATAAACCCTTGGTGGCAACAAAAAAATTATAACAAATTAATTTTTTTAATAAAATATTAATTTAAATATGTAATTAATACAATTTGGCCAAAGTTGAATTTTTATTGTTTTTGGGTAATTTTTTTTATTCTAAGTGAGTGAGAAGGTTCATTTGAATTAGAAATATGTATGATATAGCGTTTGGGGTGGAGATAGATACTTGTGTTTTTGGAACAAAAGGTTTGGTGGATTAAGGGGTCTGTAATGGTTTATGGGTTTCATGGGTTAGTAGTTGGTAATATTTTGTTTTTAAAGTTTGGGAACTTTGAGAATCAAAAATTTGAAATTTGAGGTATCAAAATTGTAAAATTGGAAAATTGGAAAATCAAAATTTCAAAATATTGAATTTGGAAAATTCCAAGTACCAAAATTCTACAATTCCAAATTTCTAAAATTCTAAAATTTTACTATTCTAAATTTCTAAAATTCTAAAATTCTAAAATTTGAAAATTCCAAAGCTTGAAAATTAAAAAGTTTCAAAGTTTAAAACCTCATACATTCCAAATTTCTAAACTTAACACATTCCAAAGTTTAAAAATCCTAAAAATCTTAGAAATCCTAAAACTCCTCAAAATCCTCAAAATTCTAAAAATCCTAAAAATCCTCAAAATTCTAAAAATTCTAAAAATCCTAAAAATCCCAAATTTAAAAAAATTCCACAGTCCCAAAATTCAAAAATGCTCAAAACTCCAAGTTGCAAACCACTAAAATCCCCAACTCCCAATCACAAAACTCGCTAAACTCCAAAATCCCCAAAAATAAAAATGAAAAACTCTCTACAATAAAACCTAAATTTTTAATATTTCCATGAATACATACAGCAATAACGAAGCGAAATTGCTAAGCAGAATTTATTTAGCAAGATTGTTATAGGAAAAAGTAGGTATGAGTAAAGAGTATTATCGGAGCCAGTAATAAACTAACGCTGCAAGCGAAAGAAAATTCGTTTCGAAACCCAGTTTTCCCGCCAGTCGATCCGGCAACGTCGCGTAACCAGAGAAACTGAAGAAAGAACGAGAGAGTCGATATCGATAGCGGAATCGAGAGAGAGGAGACGAGAAAGAGAGACCTCGAAACGTGGCAACGCAGCGCCAATGCGTTGTAGACTCGGTTCCGTACTGATACCCACGCTCTGAGGTCTCGCACGATGTCGCTCTTGCGCCGAGCAAAATACCTCTACACGAACTTTCTACTCTCGAGAATGGGGTTGTCAGCGTAACAATTGTACACACCATATCGAGGGTGGATTTTTTATCTCTCCTTTCATCCAAATGTAACGTCCATTGAATTAATAACACTGTTACATAATTACCATGGATGTTCATTAAAAATTTCATTTTGCCTCCTTCCAATATTTATTTGCCTTTGTAAATTTGCAAATTGACACATTATTTCGTATTTAGAGAATGTGATTGTTATTACTTTTGAGATATATTTTGTTGCAAGGATAAATTGGTTAGAAATTAAATAATTTAATAAATACGAATAACAATGTAAATAGTTAGGTAAATAGTAAAAATACATGTAAATAACATGTTTGCTATATGTTAACATATTTGCTATATATTTGATATTATGGAAGAGGTTGTTTAGAGCAAAATCCGATCACGCGATATCGCGTGATAGATGGACGTTGTATGAACGTTATGGCACAGACGGACCAATGTATCCTCTAAGAGAAGACTCAAGATAATTTTATTGATATTTAATGATGTATAGATTGGTGAGACTAATAAGGATGATTTGCAGTCTGTAATTATTTCATCATTATTTTTCTCTATTTTTATACTTGTATGATGCATGAATTATTCATAAAAATATTTTAATGTTTTGTGAAGGTACAATTCTTATTAATTAAAAGTATAGACTTTTATTTTTTAGTACTAGTATTAATTTATTTTTAAAAGCACTGAATTTATGAATCTATTAAATAAAATAACTTCTTGAAGTTATTAAATAAAAAAAAATTTATAATATAATAATACAATATTATATACAAAAAGATTTTATATATAGAATGTCTTATTTTGTAATTTAAAATAGGTAGTCAGGTGACCACGAGGAAAACAGAGGTTAAAAATATCTTGTTTTCATTTCAAAATGTTTTTTAAAAATATTAATGTATCTATATATAATTTAATAAATTATTTAAAATAATTTAATATAATCTACTGAATCATTAATATTTAATAAAAATATTAATATGACTCGCGGATGATCTATGTCAACGATTAATTAAAAATGTATACCAAAATTTTTTCTAGAAAGCAAAATTCGCAGAAAATATTCTTAGTTGAAATTTGAAAGGCTCTAGCCCGGCGCGTATATACCGCCGTTTCTTCGCTGGCTGGGGCAACTTTCTAGTTTAGCCAACGTACGTGTGCGTGCACATAAATGTATACTATAGTTCACAGTTATAGCAACATATGCGTGCGTGTTCCCATCGTGTGCGTACGGTAACGCGTGCGTGTGTTGGTCGTGTGAGCATGTGTTCCTTTTTCTGTGGTTCGCGCGAGCGCACTCGCTCTCTCGACAGTGTGGAGGAAAACTGGTTCCAGGAGAATAGAGCAACGCGCCTTACCAGCAACAACACGAAGAACGAAAACCTCGACACCCTCGCGCGCGAGTTTAATCTCGTACCCGTATACACCATGATCCTTTCCATTCGTGAATATTTGGAACGTCTGCAAGGACGTGCTGCAAGGTGCCTTTCAGCAATGGGTCGTTGTTCAACTTAGCAACTCTGAATTACTCGAGTTCACGATCTCATCAAACTCCTGAAGTTCTACACCATTTTCCAGACATTTTGCACCAAATGTCTTTCGAAAAATACGAAGTCATTAATCTTTGCAGGTTCGTCAAAAAAAGTATAAGCTAGTGCAAGTTATGGACCTAAAAGTTGGGTTATGGATCCATTCGAGGTAGTTTTAGAACATGGATAGATTCGAACGTTTTAAGAAAAGGAGTGAAGAGAGAATAGTTTTTGAGTTTCATTAAAATGGCGACGGAGGCAATAGATACGACTGTTTTACCGACAAAGCTTCTTTTCTATTATCAAGCGTTTAACAGTCGGGTCATTCCTTTTTTACACACCGCCGTTTTATTTCTGTTTCTCTTTTTCTCCGTCGTATCGGTCGCGCGTGTATAAATACGTACACGTCCACATTGTTACATAGATATTATATACGTGTACGGCGAGTATACACACAAGGACGGTGCTGCTCCCTCTATAATATACGTATCCTCGTTTGACTTTGGGGTAGTTTTACCCTCGCAGGCGGGCAACGGGTTGATTGCACTGGCGGCCCCACGTTTGGCAGCTTTCTCTCTCGCTCCTCTCTTTTTCTCCCGTTCCCTCCCTACTTCTGACAATCACCCCTCTCGCTTCCCCTCCCTGTTCCTTCCTGTTTTACTCTCGCGTTCCAGTACCGTTTTCTCTCTCCCTTTTTCTACCGCGCCGCTGCTAATACCTTCTCTGTCTCTCTTCTTTTTCTCTCTCGGCCGTCCTTTCACTCCCTCTATTTCTGACGTTCTCTCCTCTCTCTCTCTCGTTCCTGCTGACGCGCACGAGCGCGCGAGAGGGTGGAACAAGCAGAGGTTTCCATGGCAACGCCCCATGCACGAGTAATGCGTCCCTCTTTGTCTGACCCGTTCTGCGTCCCCATACTGCAGAACTTACGATCTCTCTTTCGGCGTCTCCTTTCTTGCTCGCTCGCCCTCTCTCTCTGCCGTCTATACGCGCGCACACATGCAACCTCTCTCTCTGTCTTCCTTTCGCTGACGTGTTCCAACGTACAGGCCCGTTCACACACGACCGCCGAGTCCGTACGATATCGAGGCTTCTCGACGAGGACGAATAACGGGCGCTCTCGAAACGAGGATTCCGCGATGAGCGAAATCGTCGTCGGGTGCCGCATGCAAAATTGCAGAAAATGATGAAAGGACATTAATGGATTCAACAACAGCCAACGCGATCAAAATGCCATGCTTTTTTCTTCGTATTCCGCTTTTCTATTGATAGTGGGCGTGGCGTATTTTCAATTTTACTTCTTTACACAGTTTTACGCCAATTTTAGTTTGCTAACACAAAAATACTTGTGACAGCGTTACTAATCAGATTACATCTGATTTAATTTTTTAGGGTGGGTTCTGCTAACATGGCGGAACTTGGGAGATAATTCTTTGAGACATAGATTAAGATTTTTGGAGATTCTTTGCAATAGTTTTATCATTTTTTTATTTCTAAATGTAATATTGTAACTTTAATATTAGTCAGATCATACTTAGAAGTGCTAGAAGAAGAGTTAGAAGTGTAGTATCTTTTTAGATTATATTACTGACCTAGAGCGATACCTAATAGCTAATATAATTTCATAGTAATCATTGTAAAATTTAAACGTATAAAAACGGTATTAACATGTTCCAAAATATAAAACTTGACCTCAAAGCACTTCCATTTTCTCAGATTCTGAATAAAGGTAAAGAGAAACACTTGTAACGAAAGTTAATTGGCAAAATTTAGTAGAAAATAATTTTGAAAGTCCAGAAGCTGTATTTGCAGAAACTACGAGAGGTTAGAGATGTGTCACGTCGTAAGACGAGAAAGGTACGTCGATAGTGCAGAACGTTCATGTAACGCAGTTGCGTAGGTGTGTTTCGTAAAAGTTCGCTTTACCCGCGGGGCAAAAGCGAAATGAACCTCATTAAAGAACTCTCGCTGGAAAGTTGTTAATTCCCGGTTTAATTTATATCATAATATAACGTTAATTAGCCGGGTATCCGGTCGGACATAAAGGTAAATCTGCGGTCTCTTAAATTCCGCTGTAACATAAACTGATAATCCGTATTCACTTTGCGGATCCTGTATCCTTTTTGTTCCCGCGTTCCAATTTGAATAATTTTAGGCCCGTGAAACGCGAGTGAAGGCCAGATGAATGGCGCAGGGCGCCGTACGATATCTTGAGGGTAATTATTAGCGGTGAGTGTAGGGATCATGTCGGCAATTAGAGGGGGCGCCTCTAGTTGCGGTGGATCCAACAGTAAGCACCATTAAGCAAATAACCGCAAGGCTACTGCTCGTTATTCGCCGGTTTCGGCTGTTAAGAGACGCTCTCCGCAGGACACTTTGTTGCACTAGTACTTTGCTTCGAGTTAAATGTCTTTCATCATCCGAACGTTTCCATAACAGTTAACTGACGTGATATGACGCGATATAATACGGGACACAGTCAGTAATCGAAAGAAATATTTCTAATAACCATGTTACGGGTAACATCAGATCTTCTGCCTCTATACATCGTGTTAAGAATCTCACCCTCTCACGTACCCAGTTTTTATACCCTTTAGTCTCAGAACTTCACATATTTTGATAACGTAGAATTTAAAAGCATGAAAATTTAAGAAATTTAGAAAATATCGAATTTCGTATGAACAGTAACTTTAGACCACGGTACAAGTATATTGTGAACACTAATTT
This sequence comes from Megachile leachella, assembly GCA_963576845.1. NCBI lineage: Eukaryota > Metazoa > Arthropoda > Insecta > Hymenoptera > Megachilidae > Megachile > Megachile leachella. The sequence continues at coordinate 5,627,171 of OY756259.1, read as the reverse complement.
TAGACTGTCACATATACAGTATTTTGCAAACGCTATTTTAGACTATGATACACATTTTGCAAACACTTCTAGTATTTTGTAAATATCGCTTCAAGTGTTTATAATATGAACAATATCTTAGTGTTTTGTAAACAAAGTAATTACGGAGTGAACGAAGAGAAAAGAAAATTTTGTTGGATCGATAGCGGCGAGTAGCGGGTAGCAATCGAACGGCAGCTTCGAGAGCAGCTTCGAAAGATCGGAAACTTATAGTGCTTTCGACCCTCGTTCGAGGTGACCGAGTCAGCTCTCCACGATAATTCGCGCCAGTCGAGACTTCGAAAATGGCCTTAGAATGCGAGAGTCGTGGTATCCTTGCAAGGGAAGCGAGAAAGGACTAGAGAGTCGGTGGTGGAAAGGAAAATGAGAAAGAGGAGAGCAAGATCGGCCGATCCACGAGGAAGACGAAGGTATCGGTTACGTCCGTGTGAAACTGGTTTCGAAGGATGTGACGTGTGTGTACGCGCGCACGCACGCATCCTGAACGATTGTACACCTTGAAAATTCTTTGGCGCGCCATGGATTTTATTATGGAACGCATATTTCCGAACGAATTACCCTTTGTAATTTATCGAACTACCCTTACACCTTTGGGACTTTTCGACCTACCGCATTTATCCAAGTAATGAAATTTATGTTGTTTGGAAACGTAGGAACTTATGGATCTCTGTGCTTTTGGTAGGAATTATATGGCTTTTGAAAGTATAGCATATTCCAACTTTAGAAATCTAATTTTATTTTTGATCTAATAAATTCAGTCTTATAATACAATAAATTAATTGTGCAATTATGTAGAAGATTAGGATGAACTGGCACCTTGAACATAAATATCAGAATGTTAGTTATTTGGCGAGATTGTAGTTTATACTAAAAATACATGGAAAGTGATTTATAGAAATAATTACTCATATAGTAATTGAAACTACATATATGTGAATAATAAAAATGTTAATATCATTGTTATACTTGCTTCATAACTTTAAGCATTAATATGAAAAAGAAATTAGTAGTGCACAACTTTCAGACCTCGTTACAAATATGAGGAACTTAACCTAACACAAAATATTAAGATAAATTATTCCTTTCTTAAACAAAATATAGTTAAAGAAATTTTTATTTGCACAGTTATTTTAAATTTTTCTTTTAATGTTTTATGTTAGATATATTACAACTTCATATTTTGGGTCCTCAAAATATTGGTTAAATTTGTAGAGTTTATTTAAAAAAGTAACAAGTTAATTGTATTAAATTTAATTCCATTTTCATTCTATTTCTATCCTCTGTTAATATTGAATTATGGAGGTCACTGGTGCACCGGCATCACTAATTCAATATACAAAATTGAAAGAGAAGTACTAAGGGAAATTTTAAATATGCAAGGTATTAAGTGAAAAGCTTAAATTACAACGTGGAGCAATCTGAACAATTCTGAAACAATTTGAAGTAACAAATGTTTTCATTGCAGTATTCAACGTGTTAAAAAAATGCACCTGAGGGTTCGTGATATTATATAAGAACCAGTGCAGAATTATTGTTCTCGAATGTTGCAAAGATTTATGTGTAACCAGGACAGGATTATTGTTTCCAAACAAATGTTGCAAAGATTTATGTATTTCAAAAAATGCAACACTACAATCAAGAAAGTTATAAATGTAATTCTGAAATAACCTGGATTACTTTTATGATATAATTATAAAGAAAATGTTTAGATATATTAATAAAATAAGTAAAAGTAAGAAACTGACTCTTATAAATTATTTAAAAGAACGTGAATGACTTGCAGGTGTCACTAGATGTAACCTCTTTAGGAATATTGTTGAAGATAGAAAAATTGACATAACTTATGTTAAATGTCAAATTAAAAAAAATCCAAATAATATATAAAAAATTGACTATTAGTAATATTCAAAATATTTACTATTTCAGTAATGCACAATAAATACGATATTTACGTGCATGGCTATTGATTATTGAATTTGAGAAGACTAAACGTCCACAAACATAGCTATTGAATTTTCACTTTAAAAGAGCTGGATATCCACTTGTATGACCATCGGTTCAATTAGAAAAAACTGAACGAACATGAATGACAATTCTCGACTTAAAAAGCTGAACGTATCGCTTCACTTAAAAACGCTAAAATGGTTCGTTTGGAACTATAAAAAGACCCACATGTAACAGATTAATAAACCAATAAAGTTTGTCCCTCAATTTCATGAAAAAAGTCCTAATCATCTAATTCGAGTAGCATCTACACGTCGCTAATTCGGCTGCGTCCTCGGCCCCGAAAAATGCTGAAAAACACAATGCGACACCCACACCCCATCATCCAGCGACCAGCATCCTATCAGATTATTCTATCGTCTGAAAAGAGACAAATTCGTTGAAGCGTCGGTAATGGCATAAACTGTATACTTCATGTTCAGCGACTTCTCTCGCGCGATATATCCAGCTCATTCTGAAATACAACCGCGCGGTGGAATACGTAGCGTGTGGATACAGGGCCCACACGAATCTAGCCTTGTCTTCGTGGCGTACATAGAGCTCACACATACTGGCGTATATATGTTACCGCCGAGCGGTGGTGTACGTTCTATGTATACATATATGTATACCGGCTCCAATATATATTACATGCATATATATACGTATACGTAGCACGTAGCCATAGTTCGGTAGGACGTGTATAAGGGGTTAGGGGCGTGGTGGTATGGGGGAGACGAAGCGACGAGGGCAACGGGAGGAGGGTGTATTCGAGGGGAAGGGTAGAGAGGGTCGACGGATAAGGGGAGAGACAGAGAAGGGGTTGATGGGGGTTGGGGTGGTCGAGCAGATTGGGGATGGCGCCCGTTCGATAGCGGGCGCACGTGGCCGTGTTTCTCGCAGCCGCCGTCGCGGCGCCAACGTCCTATTAACCCTCCGCCCACCCGCCGATGCAACCCACACACCCTTCTGTGTCTTTCTCCATCCCCACCCCCAGACCACACTATCCCACCACCTATCACCCTCACCATTGCCAACCGAGAATTTCCACCTTCGATTTGCGCAGGCGTCTAACTTACTTAAAGGACACTGACTCTGGGGTGGACCGTGGTGGGGACCAACAGTTTTTGGGGGGAGATCAGCGAAAATAACGCTGAACAATTTCGGTAGGTACTACGGGTTTCAGCCAGCGGGGGAGAATGTCTGGTCATTTTCAAGGTGGATGAACGTATTTTGATGATTTTATGCGCCCAACGATTTTCGAACCGAACCGCTACACGCAGGGGAGGACGCACCCTGAAACTCTTTGACTCACCTACGATTATAGTTACTGGTATCGTTATTTTGAAGACTTTTTAGGGAGTTTGGAACTAGTTTTCATTCTGTCTTTGATTCAAACTAGCTAGAGTACCTTTTCATACCTTCAAACCTTAGTATTTTCAAATTTTTAGTTCTGAGATTCTTAAATGTTCATACTGCTGAATTTATAAATTACTTGTTTTCTAAATTTTTGAATCCTCAGATTCTGAAGTGTTCATATGACGAAATTTATGTATTTCAAATTTGTTACACCAAATCTCTAGATCTCTAAATTTTCAGACACTAATCCTCTTATCCCTAAATTCTAAAATTCAAAGGTTCTGTACCTATGTCAAATGTCCACATCCCCAAATTCCTATATTCCTAAATAACTACATTCTCAAACATCTACACCCTCAAATTTCTACATCCCCAAATTCCCACCCAAAATCACCAAAACCCTAGAATCCCAAAAAATCAATACCAGTAACATCTTTCACTTCAATTACTATTTTACCCCTAAGTAAGGCACATTCGGTAATTGTACTCCCAGCTATTTCTCCACACCTTTTAAATTCGCGACATGCAAACGGAACAAAGGAAAATGTCATAACCTCAACTATTAATCCGCAGTCACGCAAGAAGCATAATAAAATTACGTAGTCACACATGTAGGCTTATTTTCCTGGGGAAGAAAAATTGAAGACCAGATTGAAATTTGAAAACGTTTTCGGTGGAACATTCCATCCGGTATCGCGAATCTAACCTCGTATTAACCAAGACAGAAAATGTAATCGCGTATATTGCTCACCGTTTCACCCACACGAGTAACGCCTTATCGCGTAACGAGGCTACATCCATACAGTTTGCGTCGTGGCGCGAGTCGGTGGTAGTGGGAGAGACTATCACGAGCCAACGTGCTTTCAACTGTATATTAGAGGTTACACAATCAGCCTTTCCAACTTCGTCGTTGACGTTGCCGACCGTGCGTCGACGTCGACGTCGACGGTGGACTTCGTCAGCGTCGTTTTTCGAAAGGGCGCTCGATTCTGTCGCAGGTCACTCGTTCGATAACAAGTCACCATCTTGATCCTCGAGGAAACCTGCCGCCACGCGGACACCGGACTTTTTTCCAAGTTTCTGTACCGCCGAGCACCAGTTACGTAGCTAGCGCGGGAATAGTAGGGGGCACCAGAAAAATTGCGATTACGTAACGCTACTCGAAGCAAAATCATTTACACTGAAACGATGACCAACACTGAAGGCTTTTTATCAGAGACTATATATAAGCTACAGCTGCGAGTATTTTATGATGATATCTATAATGTTGCGTGGAACTTGTAATTTTTTATATTAAAACTTTCAAATTTTTTATTTTTTTGGTATCAAGTTTTCAACTTCTTGATACTGGAATTTTGTGATCTTCAATTTTCTAATTTTAGTGGTTTTAAATTTTTAATTTTTCAATCTTAATATTTTTTAGGTTTCAACTGTTTAATTATTGGACTTTTGTATTTTCAATTCTTTAGTTTTCAAATTTCCAAATTTTATATTTTGAAGTTTCAAACTTGTGAGGTTTCTAAATTTCAATTTTTTGACTTATAATTTGTTAAGTTCCTTATACTAGAATTTAGAAATTCTTAATTTTCAAAATTTAAAACTTGCAAATTTTCAATTTTCTAGTTTCAAAAATTCATATTTTGAAATTTTTTATTTTCCACTATTGAAATTAATAAATTTTCAATTCCGTAATATTAAAATTTACAAATTTTCAATTTTTCAATATTAAAGTTTACAAATTTTTAATTTCTCAACATTAAAATTTACAAATTTTTAATTCCATAATATTAAAATTTACAATTTTTCAATTTTTCAATATTAAAATTTACAATTTTTCAATTTTTCAATAGTGCAATTTATAAATCTTCATTTCCTCAGTATTAAAATTTATAAATTTTTAATTTTTCAATACTAAAATTTATGATTGTTCAATTTTTCAATATTCACACTTATCAATTTCCAATTCTTTAAATTTCAAATTAAAAAAAATTTACAACATTCAATTTCCAAATTTTCATATTATTTTATTCTCATAATATTGCTATTTTATTCAAAATAAATATTCTAAAATATCACTACTCCTTAAACGAAAGTAAACCAAAAATAACTGTGTTGTAAAATAGATACATCTCTTAATAAACAATTTTTAAAACATTTCTTGATATATTTATATTATTTATAAGAAACAATAAAATAAATGATCTAATTTTTATGCAATTACATTTAATCACACAATAATAAAATAAAACAATTCTAAAACTACATGCAGCATAAAAAAATGAAGTATTATACACATATGTAAAATTTAATATTGAATTTAAAAATATTATTATGATCATCTATAATTTTTATAAATAACAAGCTCTGACATATTTTTATGAATACTATATATTTAACAATTAACAATTATTAACAGATAACATAGTTTGTATTTTTACAAGCAACAAGTATAAATAAATTTTTCTAATAAATATTAATAATTTGTATAAGTAAGAAAAGTACACATATTGTGTTAGTAAATAAAATGTAGATAAACAAAAGACTTCCTAGTTCAGACACCTGCAGATTAAATTCCAGAATAATTGCCACGGTGTCGTGCGTGATCCGGAAATAAAAAAAGAAGATTGCGTGCCCGCGAAATTATACAGAGTAGATTTTTGAGACGTCTGCAAGCACGAGAAAGTCGGAGGGGAAACTGTAGTAGATAAGCATGCACGCGTGAGACAAAAAGAGAGCATGAGCGCGTGAGTCGTGCGCCGAGAGGAATTCTTGCGCAAGTATCCGGGTATTTACGCGTGAGACAAGAGCTCGAAGCTGATGCTTCTGTAGTTGGCCATGCGATCGTACACGCGTTCCTTTGTACGAGTGAAGGGGCACCGGCCAGTGCTGCCACCTGCAACGGAACACGTCAACTATCGCACGTAACTAGTCTTTCGCACGCGATAGGGATCCCCAGTTGCGTGCGTTACAACGCGCGAGACGTTCTTTCGAATTGCGTCGCTGCCAACTTTGGATGAACGCGTCTGCAATATATGACTATGGTTACATCGAAATAACTTACGTTTCTTTTTACAATTACTGAATTTTTAAGTTGCAAAATTATTCAGTTTTTAATTTTGATATTTTTAGGTGTTCAGATTTTCAATTATTCTGGGCTTTCAATTGTTCTGGGGTTTTAGACTTTTGATAAGGGATTTATGAAACAGGGAATTTGCGAATTGGTGAAATTTTTTGAAGGCTGAAATTAGTAAATTTTCAATTTTTCTAAGAGGTAATTATTTGAGTTTTAATTTTTCTCAGAGGAAATTGTTAGACTTTCAATTTTTCCAAGAGGAAATTATTAGACTTTCAATTTTTCTAAGAGGAAATTATTAGAGTTTTAATTTTTCTAAGAGGAAATTATTAGACTTTCAATTTTTCTAAGAGGAAATTATTAGACTTTCAATTTTTCCAAGAGGAAATTATTAGACTTTCAATTTTTCTAAGATGAAGATTTAAAATTTAAAATTTGTTAATGTAGAGATTTCCATGTTTCAATTTTTTGAAGATTCAATTTTCCAAATTTCAGTTTTACATTTTTCAAATTATTAGAACTTTGATTTTTCAACTTTTCAGTTTCTAAAAATTAAATTATTCAGCTACTAAATTTACAAAATTTCAATTATTCAGCTACTAAATTTTCAAAACTTCAATTATTCAATTTTTAAATTTATAAAATTTCAATTACTTAACTACTAAATTTTTCAAATGTCAAATTCCAAGTTCTTAATTTCTCAACTTCTAATTACAATATTTTTAATTTCTCAAGTTTTCAATTCTTCAATTATTTCATTTTTCAATTATTCAATTTTTTCATTTACCAATTTGTTAATTTTCCAATTCTCCAATTTCTAAATTTGTAATTTTCACACTTCCAAATACTTCAATTAAATATTCCAAAAATCCCAAATTCCAAATTATGAAATTTTCAAACCTCCAATTATCAAATCTTCATATTCTCAAATTAAAGTTTCCCAAACTCTCGAGTTTCTCATTAACCAAACCCTCGAACCACCAAATTGCCAAATAACTAAATTCCAAAATCGAATTTCGGAAATGAAAAAAAGCTTGTACCATCGCTCATCTACCCCATCCCTCGCATCACGCATCGTTGCCCGCAATGCCCACCATCCCTCTCGCGGGCACATGATCTGTCCATAACAGTTCTAAACATTGTAATTGTACAATTACAACATGGTACACGTATCGTCCAATTCCACGCGTCACCAAACGCATTAATTACCGAATTTGAAACCGGCATATACAGAAACACGATCCGCCTACAATCCTGACAAAACAGTTCTATTTTCTAAAACTAAAACAACATTTTGATTTTCTCGTATTTACAATAGAGTTCACTATTATAACAATCGATGACATTTGTAATTTAACGGAGCGATGTACATAAACATATGCTCGGGAGGTGACACTCAGTCATTATTTAATACAATAATTTGAAATGAGCATTTTTTAAATTCTATATGACGATGTATAAACATAGTGAAACGAACAATAGTTGAAATTATTAGAAAAATAATAACCTTAACTTAAATTAAGTTTGCAAATGGTAAAATTACCTTCGAGTGCAAAGAGATAGAAGAAAAAAAAGTAGATTCTAAATTGATCTCGTGACAAGAGTAGAGTGCACGGAATCGGGATAGTAGATCTCCGGTACGATCCTCATTGAAATGCATTTATTGCTGAATGGAATAGTATCTTTTCCGGTCGTGGCACAGTTTTCTCTTTCTATCCAGCTACGTAGCCACGCGGTCACCTCGAATTTACATATGATAAACAGTGAGCCCCTCTTTCTTTCGTCCGTGTTTATCCTCCCACCTAGAGCGCGTATCTACATCACCGAAGGGAAGTACTCGTTGCTCTCGGTACGTGCAGTTGGCAAGAGGGCGGTGCCACCTGTGTGTAGGCGCGTGAATTTACAGTTGGCCAGAAACAGAGGGTATCCCGGGGGATGAGGAGAACGAGGAATAACCACGTGGCGATCTATTTGTCACGCGAAAGCGGCCACCGTCGGATCAAGTTAGCTTTCCAATGAATCTTCGTCCGAGAAACAAATCACGGGTTATGAAACGATCTATCATTTTAAAGGGATCACAACAACCGATAGGAATTAAAAACGAACTCGATTGATGGAGGAGTGAGGCGACGTCTCAGGAGCCGTGTAAACGAGCCCGTCGTTGCGGTGTCGCGGGAGGCGACCGACTGTCTAAGATTGTATAGCATTCGATTGAACCGAATCGCGGAATCAAATGCGAACGTGGGAGGGAGGAAGGGAGGGCACGTTTAAAAGCGAGACAGAGATACGAGCAGATAGAGAGATATATAGAAAGAGAACCGTGGAGGCACGTGCTACCGAAAGGAGTGGTGGGAATGTAAGTTATGCGCAGCACGTGATCTTCGGAGATCCGTCCGAGCATTTCTTCGCTTGGGGGACGTTCGCACATCCCCTTGCACGTCTGTGTGGAACAGACGTCTGCTGGACGAGAGAACACAACGGAGAAACAGTGCCGACCAAGGGACTCGTAAATCGAATCGATGTATTGGTGTCCTAAGATGTACGGCTCTGGCCAACATCGACGCCCGTCAATGTTTAAGGAGTCCACATTCGAGATTATACAGAGGAAGGAATTATTAATTTTATGGACGGATTGTTAGGTGGTTGAGTACGATTTTAGGTACTGGGGGCGACAAACAAGGGGAGATTTGTGGAGATTAGTGCATAGAAATTGAATGGAAATATCTTTGAACTTGTCAACTGTCGGGGGTTTAAGTTTAGATATTCTTGACTTTTAATTTTAGGAACTCTTGAGTTTACTAACTTGGAAATTTTTAAAGTTAGAAATAGATTTTCAAGCGGTTTTAGATTAACGGAGTTCTAAATTTACCTATCAATTTTCTAACTTTTCAAATTTAGAGATTTAGGACTTACAAAGTTTATCAATTTTGCAACCCAGAAATTTTCTACTGTTCAAACTTATAAACTGAGCAATTAATGAGAAATTTGAGAAATTGACAAATTTTCAAACTTGCTAACTTTCAAGTTATTAAATTTACACAATTCGTAAATTATCCGAACTGTAAGTTTTCAAATTTTCAGATATGAAGGTTTGTAAGTGCTCTGAAATAGTCAACACGCCGTCTATAACATCCATTATATAATTGAAATGTTTATATGTGTTGTAATAGTCAGCGCAATGTATAGTTGGATCGAGTAATAAATGCGTTGTAATAGTAAACGTGCTGTATACTCAATGAATAGTCAACAATGCCTTATTCAGTTAATGCACTGTAATATAGATAAAATATACTCAAATGTAATATACTCAACACTTTCTAATAGTCCATTCTTTGCTGTAGTCAATGTCTTGGAATACTCACTGTATTGTCTAGTCAATATGTTGCAATACTCAATGCGTTGTAATAGTCGACACATCGCCCAATTAATGCACTGTAATAGTCAATGCATCGTCTACTCAACGCACAGTAATAATCGACACATCATCTACTCAACGTACTGTAATAGTCAACACATCGACTAGTCAACGCACTGTAATAGTCAACACATCGTCTAGTCAACACATTGTAATAATCAGTGCATGGTTTACTCAACACACTGTAATAGTTAACGCATCGTCTAGTCAACGCACTGTAATAGTCAGTGCATCGTTTACTCAACGCATTGCTATAGTCAACACATCGTCTGATTAACGCACTGTAATAGTCAATGCATCGTTTACTCAACGCACTGTAATAGTCAACGCACTGTAATACTCAATGCATCATTTACTCAACGAGTTGCAATAGTCAACGCACTGTAATACTCAATGCATCGTTTACTCAACGCGTTGCAATAGTCAACGCACTACAATAGTCAACACATCGTCTAGTCAGCGCATTGTAATAACCAATGCATCGTCTACTCGCCGCGTTGCAATAATCAGTGCATCACCTGACCGACGCACTGTAATAGTCAACGCATCTGTTCAACACCTTCCAATAATCAATGCATTACAATACCTACATATCATCTAATCAACGCGTTGTAACAGTCAACACCGTTCCACAAACTCACGTGGTATTTCCGCGCATTCTCCCGTCATTATACGGAGAAAGTATCGAACGCCTATTCGCGAAGTCGAACCGCGGAGAAAAAACGCGTTCGTGCAACTACAGAGAAAAGGAAACTTGTTAACACATTGAACTTGTACTAGCAGCTTCTTGGACACTTAAACGAGAAACACCTGGAAAACTCTGTATTGTAGACAGAAAGTTTCGAGCCGTTGTGTGTACACACAGGTTAACGTGATGCCAGTTAAAGTCGAGTATACAACAGGCACACGAGTGTGTACGAAGGTTGGCCGTGAATGAAGCCTATTTGCGTACGAGCAATAACAGGTGACGCTCGACGGTTGTTTACCTTCCCTATCGGCAAAAAGCCGAACGTGGAAATTCGCCGGGGTGAGAAAGAGCGAGGCGATAGAGAAAGAAGGAGAACGATTTAGGGACCACGTGCACGCTCGTTGTGACGTGTGGGTGTTTTTTTTTTTTTTAAAGAATGCATGGAATCAACGTTACGTACGTTCGACTTTCAAACAGGTCGTTGTACTATCATGTGTGTACGTTCGTAACATTGCACGTGAAACATGCTCGAAGGTCGTGTGTGGCACAAGTTACACGTGAACGAGAGAGTTGCATCGTTATCGGTCGCTAGTGCGTTTCGATTAGAGCGATTAGTTAAGCGACGATTAACGTTACGTCAGGATCCAACTTGAATTTATGTCGACTTACGTATGTATGTGGGTTTCTCGGTACATGCACTCCGCGTACAGTGACTCTACACGTGCTGTGATACTTTACATCATAATTCACATTTTTTATTGCATGGACGCTTTGATATTTCAAGTTTGTTTTTACGAGAAATTCGACTGTAGGCGTTTTTTCATCAAAAGATATTTCTGTATTTACTTGTTTATACAGTTGAAAATTTGAGGACTTATATTTTATATATTTGGGATCTTTTAATTTTTCTATTTGGAAATTTTAGCTTGAACATTCTCTATGTTTCAGAATGTTTAATACACATTTCATTGTAGCATAGGTTTGATACGTATAAATCGTGATGCTTGATGCTCATACAATCGCATGACTTTCATCTCCACATACCTATGATAATATGCTACATGTAGCTCCATGTAAATATCAAGAGTCTACCATACTGTCCACATCATTGCAAGAGCATCAAATCCATTCTCCCAAACCGACATCTCCAAATTCGCAAAGCTACAGCAACAAAAATCTCCAGCGAACCCAATACCCAACCCTCGTTCATTCGATCAATTATCCGCAACAGCGATTGTTACAAATTACAAAAAAATGGTAACCAAAAGGAGAATCGCAGCAACAGCTCTTCACCGTCGATCGACCGAAATCGACTGAGCTGTGCAGAATGGAAGCAACATCGGACAAAGCGCTCGACAAGAAGGGTGCAGGACGAGGTGCGTCAACGATCTACCTATGGTCGAAAGGGATGGAAGAAGATGTGTAGAGAAAGGAAAGAGGGGCGGAGGTGCACGGTTGTGTAGAGGGAGAGAACCGAAAGGGGTAGAAGAGAGGAGAGGACATCACAATGCATTGACGCACACTCCGACAATTCCTATGTCGCTTTACTCCACCTCTCCCTGTCTCACGCTCATTCATGTGTGTTTACATCGTACTTTACGCTCTATGTACGAACCGGGGACCCACCACTGTGTAACGCGAGAACCTCTCACGCATACACGTGGAGGATCTCTCTCCCCGTCATCCCCCCTGTAGAAAGTACATAAACTGTCCTCGTTTACGTCGATATCGTCAGCTGTTGCTTCCTCGGATGTGTCGTTTCGCGGCCAACGTAGATTCGCGCCTATATCGCTATGTATATCAGTTAGTTGCTACATCCGAGTCACTCGGTTCGGTATAGTCGGTTCGGGAGATTTCGGTTTGGAGGACTTCGATTCGGTGCACTTCACTGTAGTCCACTCGGAGGACTTCGACACAGTTCGGTGCACTTCGGAGTAGTCCACTTCGCTATAGTCGGTTCGGGACATTTCGGTATAATTTCGGGGGACTTCGGTGCACTTCAATGCAGTCAATTCACAAACAGAGCCTCAGATATTTTGGCACAATTACAAATTTCAATAATTTGGAAGATTTGGAGAATTTAAACAATCTTAAAATTTAGAAAAATGTAGACTGGGAAATTTGAATTCAGAGAATTCTTAAACCAGGAAATCTAAGTAAGAATTGAGAATTTATGAAATTCTAAAATTGAATATTAAAGAATTTACCAAATAAAAAAATTAAAACTCGAGACCTGAAACTTCGAGTAACAAAAAGTCAGAAAATATGTAAACACAAAAATGTGAAGTTTATCCCCCGAATAAAATCGAACTTCACTTCACCGAAGATCTGCACTACATCTAAAGCGTACGCGATAAACTTTTACGAGAAAATACATGATCGTCGATGTACCAGCAATGTCATGGACATCGACTCGTTTCGACGGCTTGGCGGGAAGAAAAGAGGGTCGAGCGCATCGCGTATGCGACAACACGTGCTCATCCGATGCTCATACGGTCGAGATAGTAAAACGCGCGTAGAGTATGCTCACGGTTGTACACGCTCGTTGCACTCGTGTAACTCATCCACGTGCACTTTGCATTCACTGGGGTGCGATGAAATACGAAACGATGCAGTGTTAGTTTTTGTAAACCTCACACGTTTAATGTCTACATTAACGCAGAAAGTTTAACATTTGTTGTAAGCATCTCATTTAGTGGCAAATTTTGGGTACAGTTTTTATTAGGTTGAAACGTTCTTTTATATATTTGATATATTGAAACGAATTTTGTATATATATAAGATACTGATAAATTCACTGTGTCTGGTAATATTGTTTTTACATTTTTAATTAAACTTGACTCAAGAGTGAGACTGTGATAATAAGTAATTTGTTGTAAGAACTTAATTTACATTACTATTTATGTAAGAGTTATAAGAGAAGTATCACATATGTATGAGATTACGTGTGTTATATATGTACAAGAAATCATATGAGCAACAGATTATACATATTATATATTGTATAAGAAATCATATGTTACATACGGATAAACAAAATGAAAACTATTTAAATATGCAATAAGTAATTTTGAATACACCCTGTTATGTGAATATTTTAAAAAAAGTGCAACGTTAGACACACAGGTACACAAACGCAGACAAAACAAGTGTAAACGTATAAAGCACGATGCAAGGTGCCGAAAGTGAAGGTATTGGAAAAACGAGATGAAAGAATAGTGGATACCTCGACAGCCCACAGTTTCATTCATGCAGAAAACAATAAGCGTGTGGCACGAGCCAGCGATATATAATTTCGAACAAAGGCGGTGCCGTTTAAAGACTAATAAAAGTACAACGTAAGGGCACCGTAAACCGAAAAGGAACGCACATAGGCCGGAGGGTATATACGGAGGATTAAAGGTTCAAGGCCGAATAGCAGCAGGGTGGAAGATCCATCGTTGGAAACATGGAGTCGGAGAAAGAATCCAGAGCCGACGGCGAAACAAGGGTCGAGTGTCATGGTGACTGGAGGCAACACCTGCTCGCATGAGTTGTATAATAAGATTCTAGGAGGAAACCGCAATGAGCGGCCACCGGGACAGGTGCTATTATTCCTGTTTTGCTGTATCGACGGACCAATCTTGAAAAAGGGAACATCACATTTTTCATGCAGGTTATTCACCTTCGTTTCGGCTACTTCGTTTACAAAATGGATGAAGAAAAAGGTTCTCAATAAAATTGTAAGAGGATACATATATTTTTTTCATTTATTCTGGTGGGTAAATGAAAGTTTATTTAATCTATTCGTCTGAATTATTCATAAGAATCACGAGTGATGTGTGAAGCATTCTTGACGTAGGACTAAGGAGTTAATCCATCAACGTATGCATATTTATACACGCAACTTATATTTGTACACATAGTGTAATTATAAATTTAACTTACAATGCACATAGAATAATTATACATGTACTTATGTGATTATAATACAACTGTATACATGTGTCAACGTTCACGTTAGTAATATGTGAATGACGTTAAAATTTCCATACGAATGTGTCACATTTATCTTAGTGTGATACTGTTTGAAACAGTAAATATTTGTACTTGAACTACTCGAATCAAAAAACCTAAACACATCTAGTAAATCTAAACGTGTTCCGTACATGGAATGTCCCTATATCACCGTTGAAGGATTGATTAGCATCCGATGATCGATTAGAGTCTCGAAGCGAAAGTCTCGCAAAGACTGCTGCCTCGATTCACTCTCTCGTTGTGTTCCCTCCGCAATTACGAAACCATCAGCGTGGTGGGCGTGAAATTTACTCGTACAAAAGCTTCATCGTGACGGAAGGAGGGAATAAAGATAGAGAGAGAGGTGTTGATTCTCACATTTAACCTTAACCTACCTCAAAGCTGTCCCGACTTGACGTGCACTCGAATAGAGCGACGGTTATCGATACGTCTTCTTGTCGCGTGGAGAGATCGAGAGGCGATGAATAGATAGGGTTCGACCTCACGTGTCTCATCGAGTTAACGGTTTACTTTTCGTGAATAGTGGTGCGGTAAGTCGGTTTCAAGCAAACCAGTACCGTTAATGGCACGTGGCTGGAATCCTCGAAAGTTAGACACCCGCTGGGGACCTTGTATATTTTTTTCTTTCTTTCCCTCTTTTCTTTGGGATCATCGTTACGACCAACAGATACCGTGATTTATTTCGATATTTTACGATCGGTTTCACCCTAATTTCGCTCGTAAATCGATCTTTGGAAAATACTTTGTAGACGATCTAATATCTGGTAGACCTTTTGTATAGGTAATAACGTGGTTATTATGCGCCGTTATTAACACGCTTGCATTATTACAGGTATTGTACATGGATTACTATACGAATGTTCCAAACTACTTTCCCTGAAATATTCTAACAGAAATTAGGTTCTTTATTTTCAGACTTAAGCTTCGAATTGATAGGTATTTCACCAAATTTTAGACTTTTATGTGCCGAAAATGCGAAATGTAAATTAAATCGCTATTTCTCAAAATACGGAAGTGGCCATCTCGTTTTAAGAATTTCGACAAAACGTTTATGCAGCTGTTTAAACAGATATCAAACTTAAATTTGGTATGCTATAAGTGCTATTCTGTGACACTTTTCTGTCATGAAATTTTGTCAGAAGATTCACGTTTTATAATCGAAAACTGCAAATTGGTTAAATCATTGTTTGCTTCAATGGGCAACCTTCTACTCTATAGTGAAAATATCGAAGGTGCACCTATACTACAATCTTCTAGAGACCTCAAACTTAAAATTGATATGCCATAAGTGCCATTCTGTGATACTTTTCTGTCATGAAATTCCGTGAGAAGATTCACGTTTTATAGTCAAAAGCTGTAAATTAGTAAAATCATTCTTTGCTTCAATGGCGAACTTTCTATTCTATAATGAAAATATCGAAGGTGCACCTGTACTACAATCTTCTAGAGACCTCAAACTTAAAATTGATGTGCCATAAGTGCCATTTTGTGATACTTTTCTGTCATGAAATTCCATCGGAAGATTCACGTTTTATAATCAAAAGCTGCAAATTGGTAAAATCATTCTTTGCTTCAATGGCGAACTTTGTACTCTATAGTGAAAATATCGAAGGTGCACCTGTACTACAATCTTCTAGAGACCTCAAACTTAAAATTGGTGTACCATAAGCGCAATTCTGTGATACTTTTCTGTCATGAAATTCCGGTCAAAATTTTCAAAAATCTGAATACGTAAACACATGTTTATTTCATTTTCACAAAACTGAGAATCAGCAAAGCAACTTCATACTTTTGTATCCCAATTGAAATAGAATGAATAAAATTAGAAGAGTTTCCGCGTAACAAAAGTAGAATTAGACAAAGTAGCACGCGTGTCCGATAAAGTGTATCTTGTCGCGAGCCCATTCGCGGCATCTCGTCCCGCATACAAATCACTTTGATTTCAGTTTCATTCGCAGCGTCGTCTATATAGCCGTAATGCAAGTTAAAGAGCATTCGTACGGGCAGGTCGCCTCTCGTTTTCGACGTCATCGTGGCGAAGCGTAACGCGCGAGCGTTCGATGCGTGAATTACGACACGCGCGTGATGACTGCAAATTTTTCAATCGACGGGAGGTGTTACGGTAACGTAAACAAAACGGCACCGAGAGTGCAACACCAGACAGAGAGAGAGAAAGAGCTTGTGTCTGCGCGTGTACGATCGCACCACGTGCTTCGGTTGTCTTTGCATCGAAGGGGGACAAACACAGTGGGAGATGCCAGACGCAACGTAACATTCGTAATTCGTGATTCACCGATGTTATCAGCGAAACGCCAAACAGTGGCGTAGGTCGTGCATTACCTACCGGGGATTATCAGGGTTCCGCAAGCTTTCTGCATACGGGAAAAAAACAACTTACATCGGAGATAATTTGATTGACTTGGACCGAATTGATAGTACAACGTATGAAAACAAATTGATGATAATTGGGGGTCCTGATAGCTGGTTACTATCGGTTGATAATCGAACTCTTAGACTAATCTTGAACTTCAAATTAATCGAATCGCTCAAATCTCTTTTTGCTGAAATTTCAAATATTTTACCCAACATTTTATTATTTAAAACTTTACTGGTATTTTAAATTTAATCAAACTTAAATTGGTCTACAATGACGTAATTTTATCACTCTGGTTTTGCAAATTTTTTACCTGACTTAATTTTACCATATATTACGTACAATTTGAGTAATCATTAGATTAGTCATATTAGGTTAAGTTCTATATTATGAAATTTAATATTAATTTTTAAATCAAAAATATTGTCACCTGCAGTCCTGTAATCCTAAATAGGGCAATATAACGAGAGTATCCTGTCGATAACCTTTCTCCACGTTCGCAAACTACGTAACTTCAAATCAATAATCGTTCTTGGAAAGTTGAATTATGGAAAACGATATATTGAATGAATTATCGACAATTCCCTTAAATTGCCTCCAACCGTGAATGAACTTTATGTCGAGTGCGAATGAAACGTGTTCATGAGATCGAATTATGGTGTTTGGAAAATGAGCTTCGGTTTCAAGCGAGATACGGGTCTAAATGGATTCTACGAACCCATGTGAAGTTTCAGCTGTCACTCGTGAAGTGTATATTTATGTTTTATACTCGTGATATGCGACTATCGTAGGATGTGTATATAAAAGAAACAAGGATCGTGTTTGGCTCGCAATCGAATTTATATCAGAGGTCCTCAGTTTGAATTTCATTTGTTTAATATCACCTTAATATACAATGAAAGAAGAGCTGCGTTTTAATGATATATAATATCGCGTTACGTTATTATCGGTGTTATCTGGTGAGAGGTATACTGATAGGACAGATTAAGATTTGTTCCGACATTTCTGAACTGTAATTTGTGATTTGTGATTTGATAGGGTTTTTGGATTTGTAATTTTCAAATTTGCAATTCTTGATTTTAAAATTTAATGAGTTCCTGTTTCTCAAATTTCTATTTTTCAATTTTCGAATTTTTATTTATCAAGTTTCAAGGTTTCCAAATTTTTATTTCGCAAATTTCAAATTTTCCAAATTCTTATTTCTCAAGTTCCAAATTTTCTAAATTCCTATTTTTCATGTTGCAAATTTTCTAAATTCCTATCTCTCAAATTTCAAATTTTCCAAGTTCTTATCTCTCAAGTTTCAAATTTTTCAAATTCCTATTTCTCAAGTTTCAAATTTCCCAAATTCCTATCTCTCAATTTCCAAATTTCCCAAATTCCTATTTCTCAATTTTCAAATTCCCAAAATTTTTATTTTCAAATTCACAAATTCTCAAACTTCCCAGTCGTCAAATTTTTCATTTCTGCTATTTCCAAATTCCAAAATCCCCAATTTCCAAATTCCCTAATTTCTGTGTTGACTACTCTCCAACTATCCAAATCTCCAAACTAACAAATCATCAAATTTCTAAATTTTTCAATTCCCAAATATTAAAATTTTCAACTCTAACTTTCAATTTTGTTCGTTTTCATCTTCCATCTTTCCACACTTCTAAATTTACCAATTTCTAAATTGATAAATTTAGCTAAATTTCTAGCTAAACAATTAGACAAAGATCTCCTGTAAAGAAGTACCTATGTATATTCTTCACTTACAACATTCTTAGAAAACAGGAAAATCAAAGAATCTAGTCATTAGATATCTTTGATAGACTAAGTTTGAACATCTTACCCATCACTACCACCACTATCACGAAATACACTGTCACTTTTTATTGTTTGCAAGCAGCAACTTCGAAAATTATTAATTAAAATCTCAAATAAGTTCCGCTGAGGTTATTTCTCTACTAACAATTTCTATTGTCAATTTCACTATGTATTATAAAATTAGTTAAATAATGCTTATTTCAAATTTGGCACCTCTTGATCACAAAGGATTAATAAGCTTTCCAGAAGCGGTCACTCATAATTCCCAATAAATTACAGATTCTAACATTTTAACCCCTTGCACTATGTTTTTGTCAAATGCAGAACTGCCTAATTTCAGCCATAACATAAAACCAGACACAGAAACTTGAAATGTTATGTCAATATGCTATCATGCAGTCGTTGATTACACAAATTATAGTTCGACTTGAACTCCAAACTGCAATGCATTCAAAATTCGAGTAAAATTGATCATAGTCGAAGTATGAGTGCGTCAGACTCTTCAAAATAGTGCAAGGTAAAATAAGCTTTCCCTAAGCGGTCAATGTTATAATTCTCAATGAACTGCAGCTCCTAACATCTTAACCCCTTGCACTATGATGTTTTTATCAAGTGCGTCAGTCAGAACTACCTAATTTCAGCCATAACATAAAACCAGACACAGAAACTTGAAATGTTATGTCAATATGCTATCATGCAGTCGTTGATTACACAAATTATAGTTGGACTTGAACTCCAAACCGCAATATATTCAAAATTCGAGTAAAATTGATCATAGCCGAGTGCGTCAGACTCTTCAAAATAGTGTAAGGTAAGCTATCCTAATCAATCTTATAATTCCCAATGAGTTGCAGCTCCTAACATCTTAACCCAGTCGCGACTTTGCGACCATTCGCAAAGAAAGGCACGGAACCCGAGCAGGAAGCGTGTTCGCAAAAGGGCAAAGTCTGACAAAAGGTATGGCATGCCTATGGCGGTAGGAAACCGCGTGCGAGCGTGTTCTCCAAAGGCATTCGACTCCCACGCTCGTACACACACCGGCACACGTGCTACAAGTATTATAGGAAGCAACGTGTGCCGGCAAGTGAAACAGAAAGAGAGAGAGGGAGACAGACAGATAGATGCACACGCACGGTTGGTGCTCTGCATGCATTTAAAACGGGGACGCGGTCCGTAAATCACGTAGTAGAGCCTCGGCTCGGTTGCGGTGCAACGTCGGCGGAGAGGACGTCGCGCGCCGCCGCCGCCACGTGGTTTTCGCGGCAAAACTATGCGGCCGCCACACGCCGGGCGAATTTATGAATGGGAGAAGCCTATTGACAGATCGCGCGTCGATAACTCTCTCGTTAATGGCCCGTGATGGTGGGTGAGCGGCTCGATGCGCCGCAAGAGCTG
This sequence comes from Megachile leachella, assembly GCA_963576845.1. Classification (NCBI taxonomy): domain Eukaryota; kingdom Metazoa; phylum Arthropoda; class Insecta; order Hymenoptera; family Megachilidae; genus Megachile; species Megachile leachella. Next base: position 5,607,019 of record OY756259.1, on the reverse strand, counting down.
CCGGACGACGGAGACCGAGGGTAACTTCACAGATTTTATACGCCTCTCTCTCTTCACAGGTTACCATTCCCTCGCGATATTTCACCAAAACGGAAGCATCTCATTTTCAAACCCAAACATTTCACTTCCTCAGAAATTTGAGAATATTTGGTCAGCTGGATTTCGAGATTTCGTTAGGTTCCTGATTTTTAATTTGAATGCTGTGGTAATTTGAGAACTCGAGAGTTTTGGGACATGCAAGCTTCTGTTGGGATTTCTAGGATCATAAATTTGCGAATTTGGGATTTAGTTAGCTTGATTTATGAATTGAAAGCTTGGGAAATTGGAAATTTTCGAGATTGGAGATTTGAGAACTTGAGTTAAATAGTCGAGGACTTGGGGATTTTGGGAACCGCAAGTTTGTAGATGGGTTTCTGGAACATAGATTTGCGAATTTGGGATTTGGTTGGTTTGACAATTTATGAATTGAAAGCTTGGGAAATTGGAAATTTTCGAGATTGGAGATTTGAGAACTTGAGTCAAATAGTCGAAGACTTGGGAATTTTGGGAACTGCAAGTTTGTAGATAGGTTTCTGGAACTTAGATTTGCGAATTTGGGATTTGGTTGGTTTGACAATTTATGAATTGAAAGCTTGGGAAATTGGAAATTTTCGAGATTGGAGATTTGAGAACTTGAGTCAAATAGTCGAGGACTTGGGGATTTTGGGAACTGCAAGTTTGTAGATGGGTTTCTGGAACATAGATTTGCGAATTTGGGATTTAGTTAGCTTGATTTATGAATTGAAAGCTTGGGAAATTGGAAATTTTTAAGGGTGGAAATCTGAAACTTGAAAATTTGAAAGTTGAGCTAAATGGTTGAGGACTTGGAAATTTTGGAAACTGCAAGCTTGTGGTTTGGGTTTCTAAAATATAGGAAATTTGCAAATATGATATTTGGTTAGCTTAACAATTTCTAAGTTGAAAGCTTTGGAAATTGGAAATTTGAGAACTTGAGTTAAAAGGTCGATGGCTTAGAAATTTTGGAAACTGCAAGTCGATGGAATTTGTAAGCTTAGATAAAGATTTGGAATTCTCAGACTTGGAAATTTGAGAACATTTCAATAATAATTTATAAATTCGATAACACGCAAATTTGAAGACCTGGCACTTTGAAAATTTGGAAATTGAAATTTTGTAACTAAAAAAAAAAATTACCAAAGACAAGCTTGCATTCGATAACCTCAAAGTCCCATTACTCGGCAAGTTAGGTATTTTCTGATAATGTAAGAGGTATAATGAAAGTTAAAACCATTTCATATTTCAATATTTAATAATTTCATCTCAAAGTACATGTACCAAAAGTGTTTTCTAATTATTTTCTAATGGCTCTAAATACTTCTATTCACGATATTCACATCCAACAAATTAGACAGTGAGTAACAATTCATTTACTTACTAAACAATGTTCATTTATTTATTTCCTAAAACGCCTTACAAAGTTTTGACCACATTTAGCAAAGGTTAAGACGATTCATTAAATTCTAATAAACACTCCTATAAGAGAAAATGAAATAATAGCAAATTCATAAACTCCACAAGTTTATTCCTGAGGTTCGAAATTAGCTTACATAATTCTGGTAGTTTACGAAGCTACATAAAGTGAGACACCTCTTATAAATAGCATTCGGATATCATGAAAGGAAACTTTGCCATGGGGATTGACTCGAATTTATGAGTGCATGTTGAACTTGATCCCATGTCTACTTGAGATGTGCGGAGAAAGCTTGGTCAATGTGGATTCGCATAACAGCTGTTAAGTCATCTGCTGATCGGTATATACTTGTTTTATTTCAAGACTATGCGAAACTTGTCACGTTGACGCGATTGAGGTAATTAAGAAGTATTATAAATGAAGTAATTTTACAATGATATTATTTTTCGTTTTAATCGAGATTTTTGCAGAGGAAAATTATAAATTTACTGATTTAACTCACCATCAAAATTTGCATCATCTCACATTTAATAGTTTGTGTGAAGACACTTTGTATATTTTCTTAACATTTATGAAGTTTTTCTTTATACTTAACAGGAAATTGAGAAAATTATATTTGAGAATTTCATTCAAGATAACCAGAAAAATTTCTAGTTATACAGCTAAGATTTTATGCAATAGACAAAGATGAGATACAAAGTTGACAAAGTGTTAATATAAAGATATAAATAAAATAATTTACTTCCTCAAATTTTATATAGAACTTTTACATTTAATTATAATTTTGCAATAAACCAGTCAGCGGCTTCCAGGGATTTTTAAATTATATTTCACGTATTTCAAATTGATTATAAAAAAATGTGTGCAGCATACAAAAATTATAATACATTAATTTTTAAAAATTGAGAACAGTAAAAAGAAAGTTATAACAAAATCTTAAAACAATAATATAAAAAAGTGTTAAAACAATAATAATAAAAAAAAATGTTAAAACAATAATACTAAAAAAAAAGGACAAACAGTAATAATAAAAAAAAATGTTAAAGGATTAATATGTTAGAAAAATATAACAGTTTAACATGTGATGATTTGTTGAATTAAAAGAAGTTTAGAGGTACACATCTCATTGTCTTGTAGTGAAAGGTTTAAGCATAAAAATCACAAAAGCACCGTCAATCTTTAAACTGACATTCTGTACAAATTACGTACAGAAATTTGTTCATATTCTAACGCGATCACGATTACACATCTATAAGATTCATCTAGGAGTAACTTTTGTTATAAACTTCTTGTAAAAATAATTGATTAGTTTCTCGACTACGTCCACCAACGAGATTACGCATTCGTTGTAGCCGATCGATCGGTCGACCGTATCGCAAGAAAATATCCCACTTATGTAACAGTACCAAGCACTATCTGTCACTAGTACAGATACTTCCACCCTTTTCTACGGGAAAATTACTTCTCCGACGATTAGAAATCAACGAGAGTAGCAAAAATACGCGAGGTGTATGCGAAAAAACCGACATGAGATCATCGATTCGTTAGCAGAGGCTGCGCGTCACTCCGTCCGTCGGACGCGTTCGCACCATTTTGTTGTCGTAACTCTCACGAATCACCACTAAATTTGTACAAAAATTTACCATACCATACGTAACTGCACACATATTTTAACAACGGCTACCAAATTTTAAAACTCCGATCGAACTTCAATTTCAAAGCGAAAGAGCGATGACAAGAGGAATACGTCGTCGAAAGGTCTAAAAATACACCATGATCCACCAGTAGAGTTTCTGAGGTTAGTGACGTATTTTCTGCGGTAAAATCAAACGATAAGGGTGTCGGGACTACATACTCCATCTAGTTTCACTGACAAGCCCGATAAACGGGAAGGACACTTTCCAAATAAAACTAACGATTAAAATTTCCTACACAATATTCGAGGAATATAAAAAAAAGGAATGGTCACGAGAAACTCGATGTAGAGAAACGGGGCCATCGAACGTACGTAACGTACAGAAGAAAGAAAAATCCTTCTTATCGCATCCACGCGATCGCGAGGAAAAAGAGCAAAGGTAAATATATGCTTTTAAAAACATCCCTTAGAACAGTACGGGTTGTTGTCGTCGCGGTAACCATGACGACGCTGCCCCCTTGATGGTTGGTCATAACCGTGCCCCTCTCCCCCCACCACGGTCGCTTAGCGAGCGTCGTTCCCTTTACCCCCCTGATCGGGCAACGCAGAGGCGACGCTAGGTTTCCTCCACATCGCTGGCCAAGTAAAGAAGAGGCAGCCGCGGAGCCTCCGGTCACCTTTCTCTATCTCGTTCTCTCTCTTGGTCGTGTACTCCATCTTTGTCCCACGTCGCGTATATATACGTCTCTCCTTGGTGCTCTTATTCCTTCTCTATCGTCGTTTCTTTCTCTCGTTCCCCCAACGGGCGACCCACGACCCACCGTCGTTACCACAGCCACCTCGATCGCCCTCTCGCTCCTCCAACACCGCCACCCATCCGCGGCCACCGTCCTACCTCCTCCTCCTCCTCCTCCACCTCTTTGGTGCTGCTGCTGCTGCTGCCCTCCCTCCCGCCCCGCGGCGCCCGTCCCCAAGCCCAAGGAAACGCGGGATCGCTTCGAATTCAAACTACTGAACACGAGGTTACCACGCGTCAAATCTGACACTTCGGCACAACGTCGATCCGTCGTCGTATCGCTTTTTAGCGGGACTCGAAAACAACGTCGACAACGAGATGCTTTTCGTGGACGAGTTAACCGTTATGCGTTTCTAGCGATTCGTCGGTGGACTACGATGAACGGTCTAACGAAACGGAGCAAAGAGCTTTATGGATTTTTGCGGGGATATTTCGCAGTCGAGACCGTGATCGACGGACGTCGACTCGGAAACGCGATTTACCTGTCGATTTTTAGTCACACGATCGTTATATATCGTTGGTTAGGAGATCGTAGAGCAGATTTGCAAGCATCGTTCGTGTGCGCCAGCCTTTCAAGGCGTTACGCGATTGCGAACTACGAGTTCTCCTCTGCGGCCAAGAGCGAAACGTAGGATCCGTCGACGGTGAAAGAAAATCACACACTCGGACACTTAACCGTACGCACGATTCGTATGATTGGGAATTTTCGAAATTCACAGACTGAAACACACCGTCTCGTAGCCACGGTGTGTTCACGTAACGCTCTCTCGGGCTGGCCGTACAGGAACGTTGGAGCACAGTTTTCGCAACGGGGAAAGAAAGAAAAGCGCGGAGGAAAAATAAAAAGAACCGACGGCAGCACTTCACTCACCTGACCAACGTCGCACCACATTATTATTTCGCTGGCACTGACGACAGCATCTTGGTTCGCTCGTGTACCATACACAGTGTAGCGCGATGGTTTTTTGTTTTCAGTGAAGAAACAGTACGTGAAATCGAAGCTCCACACCGTCGGTGTACGCTCCGTAAAAACGCTCTGTTCGTTTTCCGTTTCACAGTCTCACGAAATACACTCACAGTGCCGGATCGACTCGTCGTTCCGTTTTGCTCGTATAACTCGAGTTACGGGATACTGCCTGGCTGGCTCGTCGGGTAACACCACACGATCACTTCGAGTGAACGACACGACTCTCACCGACAAGCCCACTAGCGGCTGGCTGGCCATGCAAAGCATTACTGAATACTCTGACAACAGTACTCGTCGAGTGCCGCCGCTCGGTTTTCCCCCGAGCGCGCGCTCGGCCATTTCCGTCGGATCTCGGCCCACCTGCACTCTAGCACGACGGCACGGCACGCAGGACCGTACCATAAACGCTCGGGGCCCCTCCCTCGCTTTCGTGTCTATCTTCAAACCCCTCGTCGACGGCGTTCGACTAAAAATTTACCCTCTTCGCAATTTTCGCAACTAAATTCCACGGAATAAATCTGCTATCTATTACCGTCGACAAGATGTACAAAAGTGTATCAAGAAATTTTTACGTTTTCGCTGATCATTATATAACTCGTACGTTATGCACAAGGATTTGCGCTGTACGATTGGCAGTAGACGTGTGTCAATATTTTCTAATTTTCGTGCAAGAAAAACGGTCGGAATGTAAAAATGTCGAGTTGGAGATCTGTTAAAGTGTAATAACGGGAACGTGGCGGGTATCTTTAATGTTCGCGAAGAAAGTTTCGAGACTTTATTTTTGTACGTAGTCAATGTAAAGCGTTTATCGCGTATTTAGAGCCGCGAGTTTTATGAATTTCGACGCTGCGCTGATCGAATGATTTTTTTTCTGCCACTCGACAGTGCGAATCCATTAGAGCGTTAGGCAAATTGTTTCGATACGGCCAAATTAAAATAGTCCCGCGTTTTCGATGATTTACTACGCGACCGATGGGATTTCGAAATTCGATAAATTATTTTTAAACGCCATTGTACATGGAAAAGCGAACAGCATATTGTTGACATTCGAACGGTGGTGGATTTCGGACGACGGCGAGGGTGCGCTCTATTCACGCCACATAAATTAACTGTATAATTGATATTGAATATCCTCGGATTGTTTATGCCATTCATGTTGCTCATAGAAAGGAAACCCATTGTTTAAACGCATGATTTCGAAATGTAATCAAAGCCTTTATACAAAATGATTTATACACGTTGATTTATGATGCATATGTAAAATTAAAAATTGCCTAAATATGCGCCGTAGAGCATAGGTCAAATTAATTCACGAAACATAATCAGTTAGAATATTTTAAAAATATATTTTATAAATAATATGTTTCTCTATCGATATTAAAATAAATATATGTGTGGATACAAAAATGTTATGTAACCATAAAAGATAAACGTAAATTAGAAATCTTTGTACGTAAATTGTAATTTGTCTATAGCAATGAAAAAATAGGTTGACTTTTTTAGTAATATTAAAATAAAATAAATAGAGGTATCTGTTATAACAGAGGTTATGTCAGATTTTTATTTTTATTGTGGAACAAATTTTCAGTAATTTAAAAATAAAATAAAATAAATAGAGGTTATGTAAAATTTCTATTTTAAGTGTGGAAGAAATCAGTCAAAAAAGTTATTAGCGTTAATGTATTTTTGATGTAAAAGTCTTTGTATTAACACTAATCTGAAAAATCATTTTGCGCGAGAAAGTGCGCGGCGCGCCGGCCTCGCTCGATGAAAGTTACGGGAGAACGGTTCGAAAAATTCGATCCGGCGCAAAAACTCAAAATTACTTTGGTCAATCGGACATTACACAGAACTACAATTTAGCGAAGCTCGCACTTCTCACATCCGTTTATCAGCAAGTTTGTTAAGCTGCGCGGCCGAAAGTGTACGCTTCCAACGATGTAAAATCATTACTAAAAACATCTAACAATATCGCGTTCTAATTTTACGTTCATTATAACCTTGCAAAACGTGTCAAAATTGATAAAAATCTTTCAGTTACATCACTACACTTTTCAAATCTGTAATTGCAGACGATTGTGTAAAATAATGCAATGAAGCTTATATTTCAAGAAAATGGAAACTGGAAAATTTTTAATTTAAGTATTTGTTGTTGCAACGATTTCATTGTTGCATCAAATCGGAATTGCGTGCTGGTGTTGAATCGGAGACAGACGAGTATTGTTCGAATAATCGGGTAAAAATTTGTTACAATAAAGTATTATCTGTTACTCGATTTGTTGGCGATTTTTATTTAAAGATTATTGAAAGAAAAAATTATTCTTACATAATTTTGTTTTATTGTGGATTGTTTGAAATAATTGTACGCCATTTTCAAATACTTTCATTTTATTAACAATTCTTATTTACAATTAAAAGAATTTATTTTCGAGTGGATACTTTTGTTACAATAAATAATTCCATTATACTATAATTTATATTTTATATACATCACTGTAATTGTTAATAAATAATTATTTATAATTTATAATAAAAAAATTAGTACAATAAAATCATTAATAACAAGGTTTGTTAATTTAAAATATTTTTCCTCTAATTTTTATTAAAAATTAATAACAAATAGCATAATTACATTCGCAATTTTTTTATTAAAAATTTGTTCCAGTAAAAATTATATATATATACAATTTCTATGCAAAGATTATTTAAACAAAAGACTGTTCGTTATTTTCAAAAAAGTTTATTACATTCGAAATTTTTTATCAAAATTTACTTCAATAAAAAGGACTTCGAAATTGCCGCCCAAAAACTATTTAAATAAAAATATTTATTACTTTCAAAAATTGTTCGCAAATTTTATTTGAAGCTTTTTCAGGTCAAAAATTATTTGCAGTTCCTATTCAGAAATTATTTACACAAAAAGTCATTTGGTATTTTGAACAAGTTTATTATACTGGAAAATTTTTATTCAGAGGTTATTGAAATAAAGATCACTCGTTTTTTGAGATAAATTTTTATACTGAAAACTTTCTATTCAGAAATTATAAAAAAAAATTATTAGTAATAAACGACTTACACTGTAAAATTTACAGTCAAACATTATTTTAATCAATAACTAGTTGTTATTTCATAAAGAAGTTATTCAGCTGCATTTTTATTGAAAGATTATTTATATAAAAATCATTTGTTATTAAAAAAAAAGTTGATTACATTATAAAGTTTGTATTTGATAATTATTCAAATCAATAATTATTCTTTATTTCATAAAAAAGTCCAGGAAAATTTTCATTGAAATATTATTTAAATAAAAAATCATTCATATAAAAAAAAGATTACACTATAAAGTTTACATTCGATAATTATAAAAATCAATTATTTCACAAAAAAAGTTATGCAGGAGAATTTTTATTTGAAAATTATTTGAATAAAAATTGTTTGTTATTTTAAAAAGAAATTTATTAAATAGTAAAATGTTGATAAGAAGAATAAAGTAGGATTTGTTAGAACGTATTTCGTTATTCGTAAATATGCCGAACTCCGGTTGGAGGTTGTGAAACGGGGAACTGAGACACCGGGGCCCCGGAGTATACGAGGGAGTCTGGCCAACGCCGTTAGCTTCGAAACCCGCCACTGACTGTCAGCCTGTACAGTGCTCGCAGCGCAAGAGCGAGCGAAGGCCTCGGTTCTGTTCGTCGAGCCAGCAACGAGCGTCAGCAGACAACGGCGCCGCGCGCCACCTTCCATACCGCAAGCAGCCGAAGAAAATTCACCGCGAACATTTTTATTCGGTATCGGGTAAACGGGCCGCGCCATCGATATGCTTCGATCTCGAAACGACGTGCCGCCGTACGACGCATCGTTCGTTGCACGTCGTTTCGCGACTACGCCGTGAATTTCGCGAATTTTGCGCGACATTCCGTTGGTAGCCCGAGGGGAGAGCACGCTCGAAGGCTCCGAGAGAGGAGCGTATCGCCGCAACCGTCGGCGAGGCGGTTCTAAGCGAAGTCGTTTTCTCCGTGAAGGTGCGGTGAAAATTTCTTCTTCCACCTCGTGTTTCTCCTCCTACTTCTCGTCCCCTGAACCAACTTCTTTTCTATCTTCATTGTTGCACCGTTGCCTGCTTACGTACACACAGCGAAACGGCGAACAACTTCGAACTTCTTGCCACTGCGCGAAAATCCCGGAACGCGAACTTCGATCGACTACTAGTATCGAGACACGTTTTCGAAACGAATAAAAAGAAGTCCGGCTCTTCGAGAAAATGTCTTCTCGTTCGCGCCGCGCGATTTATAACCAGGTCGTGTCGGTTAGGCAGGGAACGATGTTTTCCCGCCAGATCGAACCGCGGACCATGACGAACGCTCCGTTCGCTGCCGCTGGAATTTATGGGACTAATCGCGGGAGATGGAATTGTACTGTTGGACGAAAGGATCGTTGGATTTTTGCCACTTTTTGATTAGTATTCTTAATTATTGTAGATTCTGCATTCGTATATGTTCTTTGATAGGAATTTATATATTGTGGGAGAGATTTATTTTAGAAAATAAACTCTGAGAGTATTCTACGTAATATATTGTTTTGATGTAATTTTGTGCGTAATATATTATGTAATACAATTAGGGTTGTAGCATAAACGATTATAATAACAATTATAAGCAATACATAATTATGAACAATTATAATCAAAATTATAAGCAATGTACAATTATAAACAATTATAAGCATTATACAATTTTAATAATATTTATAAGTAATACACAATTATAAACAATTATAATACCAATTATAAGCAATGAACAATTAGAGACAATTATAATAACAATTATAAGCAATGAACAATTAGAGACAATTATAATAACAATTATAAGCAATGAACAATTATAAGCAGTGAACAGTTATGAATAATTATGAGCAACGAACAATTATAAACAATTATAACCAACAATTATAATAACAATTATAAGCAATGAATAATTATAGACAATTATAATAACAATTATAAGCAACGAACAATTATAAGCAGTGAACAGTTATGAATAATTATAAACAACGAACAATTATAAACAATTATAACCAACAATTATAATAACAATTATAAGCAATGAACAATTATAGACAATTATAATAACAATCATAAACAATGAACAATTATAAGCAGTGAACAATTATGAATAATTATAAGCAACGAACAATTATAAATAATTATAAGCAACGAACAATTATAAACAATTATAAGCAATGAACAATTATAAACAAAAATTATGAACAATTACTAAAAATTCAGAAAACATGGAAATTTGAATATTAAGAAATTTGGAACTTCGAAAATCTAAAATTTCGAAAAGTCAAATATTTGAAAATTTGAAAATTCGAAAATGTTAAATCTCGAAAGATTGAATATCGAAAATTGAAAAATCGAAAAATCGAAAACTTGCAAACTTGAGAACTTGAAAACTTAAAAACTTAAAAACTGGAAAACTTGAAAACTTGAAAACTGGAAAACTTGAAAACTTGAAAATTTGAAGAATTGAAAAATTGAGAAATTAATGAATCTTATATAATATCACGAAAACTAAAGTTTTACCACAATTATACATAAGGAAAAACACGTTCAGAATCATGCCACTGATAACGTATTAGAAGGAGACAAAAATCGTTCGAAGTGGTTGCAAAAATTAACAACAATTTTCGCTAATATCTCGAAAACTAAAGTTTTCGTGAAATTTGTATATGAACAAAATTGTTCAGAATCATGTCCGTGACAAGATATTAAAAGCGCACTAAAATCGAGAAATTTTATTTCAAAAGTTGCCGTTTTTTTTTTGCAAAAAAACACTTTGCAATTAAAAAATGAAAAATTTTTTAATAATGGTACCAATGAGGAGTCGGACTCTACCAGATGCAAAAGGTTTCGTTCCGATTGGTCCACCCATCGGAAAAAAAAAAAAAATATACTGATCGAATTGAGTAACCTCCTCCTTTTTCGAAGTCGGTTAAAAAGAAGCCAACATTGTTTCCTAATGTACAATACCTGCGCACTATACACAAAGATCAGTATACGAGGATAGACGCGCGCGTGGCTTCACGACGGAAGTAAAGTGCCAGTCCGATTTACGATTGGTTGAGCATTACGCGACAGATGAATTGTGGCCAATGAATGTCCTTGCTCTCTGGACGAGGCCGCGGCGACGTAAGCATACCTTATTCGAACATTATGAACGTATCGACAAGTACTATGCTTCCATGTATCGCTCAGAAAATCATCAACGAATCTCTACGTCATTTTAATGACAAAAAACGTTCAATGGAAATTACATATCTTTCTGTTTTATTGCACCTCGATGAATTCGCTAACGTTTTTGCTAATTTGCTAATCTGTTACGTTTGCCTTTTCTATTTTTATTTGCAATTTTTTCCGTTTTCATTGTCCGCTGTTTTTTCCAGAACGATTCGTTAGACTCTCTTACGATTATTAAACTTTCTCATCTAACGCTGGAATGAGAACTAGACGTCGAATGGATCCACGAAGTGGGGAGAAGGAAACATGGAGGAATTCGCGGGGCGTTTTACGATCGTCTTCGAAAGCTGCGACTCCTGTGCACTTCCGGCCTGGATTCTAGAACCACCTTCAGGCGGTTTTCTTTTCGCTTCCGCGAAAAGATAATTCAGAAACTGCTGAAAATATCACGACGATTTTACCGCGTTAGTCTATTCGATGTTTCGATCTTGTCGTTATTTGATCGGCTTGCCTGAAGAAATTCTGATATTATTTGGCCATCAGTCACTTCTCGGTGGAACTGCCATAGACTGTACTTGGAAATATTAATAAGTTTTTTATTAAGAATATCAAGATTTTCGGGAATATATAATTTAATTATATATTGTACAATAAATTCTATGTTCTTGAATGGTAGAGCGTGGAGAAGGTATTCAAAATTTGACGGAATTAGTCATTGTTATTTTAAAAAGCTGATAAAGAGAAATTACCGTAAATTACTTCAAACTGCAAAATTAAACAAACTTTACGTGAATCATCCTGATACTGACTGACATCTAGTATCTTCATTCAAAAGTTCTGTTATTTAAAAAGTAAAAAGTTACGAAAATCACTAAAAATCACTAAAAAAATTAGTTTGTAAATGGAGTTGAAAACAAAAAAAGATATTAATAAGTTGTTATAAAACGAACGATTTGAAAATGCGATAGAGTTAGAAGTTTTTCGAAGCATCTAACTGTATATTCCAGAAAGCAGTAAGGAAAATCGTGTTACGATGGTGATGCAGAGACCGTAGATACTCGAGAACTCAGGTCAGTTTTCCCGCCGTTCCTCTGTAACCGGAAGTTACTCTTCGAATGCGTTTCCCTCATTCCTACATCCCTTATCCCACGTTTTTCGATCTCTGCCAACTTTCTATCTTTCGCTAGCAAAATATGATTTGTGCACATTGGAAAATAAAACTATCCATCATTTTATATCTGGGGAAATAAATACAATACAACGTTCTTTGTAACAGATTTTAAATTACTTTATTTATTTTCGATTACATGTTCATTATAGGTAAAATTGCAAAATGTAAATTGCAATAATTGTAATTAGAGTAAATTATATACAATAAGTGTTTACAATTTATTTATTTGAAATAAGTTTTCAATTTTTATTTCTTTATGTAGGATATTATTTTTTTAGCGAGATAGGATTAAAGATAGAAAAATAAGGAATAGTGTTATTTAATGAATTGTAATTTATTGTCTCATTTGTGAGGTTGACTGAAAATTTGTAAATTTCAGAATTTTAAAATTTAGTGAGATGGAATTATAGGGAGATGAGATATTTGACTATTTATGGACTTTAGATTTAAAACATTTGGAAATATTGATATTTGAGGATTTGGCAATCGTGCATTTTTGGAATTTGCAAGGTTTGCAATTTGGAAATTTGGTGTTTGAGAACTTGGTAATTTAGGAAATTAGAAATTTGAAAATTTGGGAGTTTAGGTGCGGAAATTTAGAAATTTGAAAATTTTGGAAATCAGTAATTCGAAAATTTGGGAATTTACAAGTGAGAAACTTTAGGAATGTTAGGAATTTAGGGATTTTGGGATTTGGGGGATTTAGGAACTAGGGAATTTGGGATTTGGGAGATTTAGAAACTAGGGAATTTGGGATTTGGTGGAATTGCGATTTGGGGAATTTGAGAATTCGGAAATTTGGGAGATTTAGAAACTAGGGAACTTGGGATTTGGGGAATTTGAGAATTTAGAAATTTGGAAATTTGGGATTTGGGGAATTTGGGAACTAGGGAATTTGGGATTTGGGGAATTTGGGAACTAGGGAATTTAGGAATTTGGGATTTGGAAAATTTGAGAATTCGGAACTTTGGTAATTTGGTAATTTGGAAATTTGGTAATTTGGAAATTTCGTAATTTAGTAATTTGGTAATTTGAGAATATGAAAATTTGAGAATTTGAAAACTTGAAAACTTGCATATTTGGAAATTTGAAAATTTGAGAGTTTATGGATTTGGAAACTTGATAACTTAGAAACTTAGAACTTGTAACAACTTCCAAATTGAAAAATTTCCCTAAATAAAAATGGTTGACACTTGCAGCTATAAGTATTGACAAATTCTTCAATATCGAATATTTGCAAATTCTCAAAACTTCAAAATCTAGTGATGTAATGTATTCTCACAGAAAATGTGTCGAAAAATCTAAAAATGTCATCAAACCTTGTATTATACAAATCCATCAAAAAACAATCCTATCACATTTGTCCAGACATCGCACCCAAAAAAAAGAATAAAATCATCCTAAATTACAATTTACATACATCTGTTCTTGCACATTAATCCATTTTTCTGCACCTTCCACACTCAGTTTAAACACGACCGCGTCTAATAACCAGCTTTCATTATAAATCAATTCTCGTTGTTTCTTCGCAATTACTACTCGTTAAAATTACCTTGTATGACTTAAGCATGTCAAAATATATAATTTGAACGAGGCAGCCCGATATTTTAGCCAGCACGCTATATCATTACAATACACGGTTTCGGTGACTGCCGAATAGTAATGAGCAATGTTTTACACAAAATTCCTTGGTCGGCAAAGAATAATGATGGTGTATGTACCTGTTCCGTTCGAAAAGTTGGGTTTCTTTTCTTGTTTGACTAACTGAGACTGTCATCCGCTATCTATCGATAATCCTTCAAAATTCACGTTGTTATCCAATAGCGAGGCCCAGCAGCTGGAAGTCCATCGCGTCGTCGAATTAAAAGCACCTGTTAACACACGTTCGGTTTTTCAGTGACACCCGAGCGACATCGACAGGTGCTGTAAGTTAATCAACTAATTTGACGAGTCCCCGAGTGCACGTGACTTCCGTTTATCTCGTTTCCGCGCTAATTCTTGCGCGGATTCATGGGATTCAACAAACGACCCTTTCAAAACAATTTTTCAAACGGAGAGACTCTGATAGGGTAGTCAAAAGGTAGAGTGTGAACTTAAACATTCGTACTCAAACTTTTTTCTTTTTGGGCACACAGATGTCAACCCACGAGAGACCCAAAGTAAAAGAAGCTATTCCCACATTCGGTGTCACATTTTCGGTCTCACGTTACTCGATTGCACCACGACTTATATAAATTGGAACAAAATTGATATTACATACTAGAATTTTAAATTCACTTAAAGGTACAGATGTCAACTCATGAGTTGATTACTCAAAGTAAAAGCAGCCCACTATAATTTGGAAATTTGGAATGATAATTTTATAATTTCATATGGTGGAAATTTTTTGGTTTGATAATTAGGTGATAGAAAGATTTGGAGACTTGGAAATTTGGGAATTCGAAGATTTAGGTATTTGGAACTTTGAGGATTCGGGGATTTGAGGATTTGGAGATTTAGGGATTTGGGAACTTTTGGGATTTAGAAATTTGTGGATTTGGAAATTTTCGGATTTGGAAATTGGTAATTTGGAGAATTGGGAAATTGTGTAATTTGGAAATTATGGAATTTTTAATTTAGGGAATTTGGAAACTGTGGGACTTTGGGGAATTTGGAACTTGGAAGATTTGGAATTTGGGGAATTTGGAATTTGGAATTTGGAATTTGGAATTTGGAATTTGGAATTTGGAATTTGGGAGATTTGGTATTTGAGGAATTTGGAACTTGGAAGATTTGGAATTTGGAAGATTTGGAATTTGGAAGATTTGGAATTTGGAAGATTTGGAATTTGGAAGATTTGGAATTTGGAAAATTTAGAATTTGAGGAATTTGGAAGTTAGAAAATTTAGAATTTGAGGAATTTGGAATTTGGGAGATTTGGAATTTGGGAAATTTGGAATTTCAGGAATTTGGAATTTGGGGAATTTGGAACTTGGGGAATTTGGAATTTGAGGAGTTTGAAACTTGGAAGATTTGGAATTTGGGGAATTTCGAACTTGGGAGATGTGAAATTTGGGAAATTTGGAATTTGGAAGATTTGGAATTAGGAAAATTTGGAATTTGGGGAATTTGGAACTTGGAAGATTTGGAATTTGGGGAATTTCGAACTTGGGAGATTTGGAACCTCGGAAAATTTGGAATTTGGAGAATTTGGAACTTGGAAGATTTGGAATTTGGAAAATTTGGAATTTGGGGAATTTGGAACTTGGAAGATTTGGAATTTGGGGAATTTCGAACTTGGAAAATTTGGAACTTGGAAAATTTGGAATTTGGAAGCTTGAGGAATTCTATATTTGGAAATTCCGAAATTTGATGATTCACTAATTCAAAAATTTACTACTTTGTTAATTCGTCATTTTTGAAACAAAAATTCTTTGACTTAACACAGAAACATAAATTTGATAATTTGAAGATATTTTAAAAATACGAATTTTGAGTACCACTTAAAAATTTATAGATCGAAACGTTCGATAATTTCCCTACTTATTTCTGCCTTGAAATCTACAAAATATAATCTAAGCTCGTTACGACAGTCAAGAAAGTAATATTAGAAAGACTATTACTAAATCATTAGTTTCACTATAACGGTAACTAGCACATATAATTTTGGAAGCTCCTTTCATCAAGTTTTTATCACAGAAAACTGTGATTAGTTATCTAATCTCTCTCGTGCGAATTGTTTAAATTGAACATTGAAATTTGAAAGTGAAAAGAAAAGGTACATCTTGAAAATTTGCATTTCTTAAAGTTTCATAGTCGTACGAGTTTAATCATCGATAAGAGTTGAAAAGAACTACAGAATATAAATTCTTCTTATTGTCTTTTAAATCAGCTGTGCAAAGATTGTCATAATCAGTGTACGACTTCGGTTGGTACGACGTTGCATTTATAATTATTTATCGTCTGTTCTATTTTTGTTTATGGTTTATGTTAATTATGATATAAAACTATATAAATGTTTATTATTGAGATTATGATAATTACAATGAGGTTTATTATAGATCATTACAAACGTAGATACTCTCTTTAATTTACTCAGAGTGATATAACTTTTTAATAAATTGATATATGTTCAGATTAAAGTACGTTTAAAAATATTTCAACTACGTATAATTAAAGAACTAGTTTTTATAAATTGAGAAACTTAGAAATTTTAAAACTTGAAGACAAATAATATATTAATTATTACAAGCTCAAAAAATAATTTATCCAACATTATTAAAATAACAATTATCTCCAAATAATAGAAGAAATGTTCACAAGTATAATATTGAAACAGCAATATTAGTATAAAAATAATAACAGACTCATTATTCTGTTATGTAATATATGTTCCCACTTTATATCATCACATCGAGATAATATCGATGTGTTCTATCTTGTAGTGATAATAAATATCTACTTCTATCTCTGAATCATTGCTCCCCAGCCAGAATAAAGGAGACGCCAGATCAAATATAAATTGCCTTCGGTAATTATTTTGCATCGGTGCTGCAATTCAAACTTAGGAAACAATAGATAAATAGTATACAAAATTTTTAATATTTTATAAAAATTAATTTAGGTTTCAAAATTCTTATATGTCTGGTAAAAGTATTTACTCATGAATAATAAAATAAAACAAAATAATAGGTAATAATAATTTTTATGAATATATAACAAATTAATAGTTTCGACAATTTAAAATTCGCGCCATTCACGTCTCATGCGCAGTACTAAAATAAAGCAATAATAAAATAAAACAAAACAATCATAAAGTAAAACAAAATGAAAATAATATGAAATAATAAGTAATAATAACTTTCATAAAAATATAACAAATGATTTAGTTTGACAATTTAAAATTCGCGCCAATTCACGTGCCACGCGCAGTAATAAAATAAAACTAAATGAGAATAAAATAAAATAAGTAATAATAACTTTCATAAATATATAATAAAATAGTTGACAATTAAAAATTCGCGGCAATTTATTTGTGCGCAACTTTTCCTACTACCGCCGCCATATTGGTTTTTGGACTCCACTTCGGAATTTCTATTTCATATATTTGAAATATCTAAAGCTTATATCGGGTTGTAGAAATCTTATACGACCATGAAAAGTAGTGTCTAGACCAGATTATATGACCACGCTAATAGTTGGGATCGCATCCTCATTAAAGATTCCGATCGCGATCGTCGATAAAGATCGGCGGAGATCTCCCTGTTACAACTCGTACTTCTACTTTACAAGCCAAGTGCCACGAATTAATTCGCGTCGAATCGCTCGGATTAGCCTAAGAAGCCCGCCAATTTCCATTCGACTGCTGGCCAACCGCTCGATGTAAAACGGTGTTTACATAATACAGGTCCGCGCTTTAATCGACGCGTAACGTAAACAAACCGCGATAGCGAAACGTCAACCAGCAGTTTCCTCGATCGTCCAGTTAGATTTATGCAAATCAATAAACCGTGACACGTTCCCACGTCGGTATTATTAATCGCGCGATAACCGTGGTAAAAAAGGAGGTTAAAAGAAAAGGAAGCCACGTCCGTGTCATTGAACGTGAACGAGCGGTGTGCGTATAATTATAGGAGAGACGTTTAATAATTCTTCACGGATCGATCGTTAATACGAATTGAAAAGCTACGGTTACGTTCATTCATGCGTTTCGTACGCTAACGCGTGTCAATAATATGCGACGAAACTTATTATTCATTGATTACTCATCGTCACGGACGATTGCGCAATGTACAACACGCATGTAAAAGCTTGTCAACGACCCAGCGTCGGTTCCGCGATTAATTAATTCTTAATAGTAGCTCGTTAATAAGGAATGCGACATGAAACGTAGATGGAACAAGGGAAATCGACGTGAACACGCGTGGCACGATCGAACATCTTATCGAGGATGATAAGGCAGCCTTTAGGTGACGATAAGATTGCTCTCGAGGCCCCAGGCTATCTTGTTGCCACGATCGTACGCAGCGATTAATTGATACGCGAACGTGCAGAAATTTTGCTGGAAATTTTATCATATTTTAAACCGTTTCGGTTTCACTTTCTTTTCGTGAGATACTTTAAATAGATCTATCTGGGGGTATTTAAGATGGAATCCATTTTTAATATTTGAGAACGCATCCTAGATTATAAATTGACTGTAAATTGCCAAGTAGTCAGATCTTTTCAAATTTTTAGGTTCATTTTTAATATTCGAATTTTTATATTTGGTGATTTGAAGACTTTCAGAGTCTCAAAATTCCACAAATTCTAAATTCCCAAATTCGCTAGTTCCCAAATTCCCTAGTTTCCAAATTTCCTAGTTCCCAAATTTCCTAGTTCCCAAATTTCCTAGTTCCCAAATTCCTTAGTTCCCAAATTCCCTAGTCTCCACCACCCTAGTTTCCAAATTTCCTAGTTCCCATATTCTCTAGTTCCCAAATTCCCAAATTTCCAAATTCCCCAAATTCCAAATTCCCCAAATCCCAAATTTCCCAAATCCCAAATTTCCCAAATCCCAAATTCGTCAAATCCCAAATTCCCCAAATCCCAAATTCCCCAAATCCCAAATTCCCCAAATCCCAAATTCCCCAAATCCCAAATTCCCCAAATCCCAAATTCCCCAAATCCCAAATTCCCTAAATCCTAAATTCCCCAAATCCCTAAATCCCCAAATCTTCAATTCTTCAAATTCCCAAATCCAAAAATTCTCAAATACCCCAAAATTTCAGAAATTCCCAAAATTCCCAAATTCTCCAAATTTCAAAAATTTCCCTAATTACCAAATTCCTAAAATTCCCTCAATTCTCCAAACCTCAAACTTCCCAAACTTCCTAAACTCCAGAAATCCCAAAATCTCCAAAAACTCACCTAAAAAAACAAGATCTCTCCATATATCGCCGTTTTCCTCACAAACGTATACCATGTACCATATCGGTCGCCACTCGACCCACAAACAAACGGTGTCAGAAGAAACTGAAGAATCGTCTAATAACAACGGTGGTCCACATAACCGGGAGCAATTTATATAATTGAACTTCACTGATAGAGTATTCGAGTGACAGTTCGCTGGCATATAATGATTCAGACAGTGGCCACGTGAACGAACTCTCAAGAGCCGTGAAATTTGACGTAGGTCACGGTGGATCCTTGTTCGCTGACTCGTCTTAAAAACACGCGCCCTGGGATTGAATTATAACCGGGACGTGATGGTATTTTATGAGCTTCCGAATACCTGAAATACGACTGTTCGTTGGTCATCGAGCGAAATTGCTCTTTTTTTTCTGAGGCCTCATTTTTTACCTCAACGATCCGGCAGATGAGTTATGTTGTAAAAATACTGAAAGAAAACCTGGTGCTGGAAGGTTGTGAGAAGTAGCGTAAGTTGAAGTTACGCGACAGATACAAATTAATTAATTAATACAAATTACTTTAAAATGTTAATTCTGTTTTGAAATGAGTGTATTTTGATACGATGAAAGTGGGACAATTCCTTATTCATTTGACTTCTATTTTAGGTTATTTATGTTTCATGTGAATGACACGTGATTAATGAAATTTGTTTAAAACAGTAAAATTGTTTTCACTTTCATGTGTTATAATAGCATGTGGTTAAGGTTATCAAACTGAGTATTATTAGGGAGGTTTTAATTAGAGTTTCAAGTCAAGTTAGGTTAGGTTAAGGTTAGTATAGACTACGTTAAGATTGGTCCTGTTAAGATAAAGTTATACTACGTTAAGATTTGGGCAAGTTAAAGTCAGCTAACAGGAAGTTAAGGTTGGTTTCTTACGATCTGGGTAGATTCACTTTAAGGTCAGATTATGTTAGGTCCATGTTAAAGTTAAGTTTTGTTAGATTAGTATTAATTTAAATTTTTGTTTCCTTCAGGTATAGAGTTAATGTCAGGTGAAAGTGAAAGATAAATTACAAAGTTAGGATTAATGTTACATCAGTATCAAGGTTAGATTGGGGTTAAGGTTATGTCTGCATCAAGATAAGATATTATCTTAGGTTGACATTCAGCATATTTTCAGACGTGAAAATTCAGAGATACAAGAGAACTGAAGATAAATGATGATAAATGTAGAGTTTCAAAATTTGTGAACTTGCCAAACTGAAGTTTCGCGTATGGAAATCATTCAGATGTTTTCCAAACACAATCCGATAAAAATCTGTCGCGTCGAAACAATAGAAACAGTTTCCGGTAGCTAATGAAAGTCAACGAAAAGAGAAGAGACGAAAGGGATCAGAGTGGATGGATGAGATTCACCTAAATGCCGCTTCCAATTAATTCGCTGCCGGCTGAAGGGTCGATGTACCGCGGAAGGAGAATCCGTGGCCCCATAAAACAGAGTCTCGCTTCGTCCCGTTCCTCCTCCACCTACTTCTCGTTTCTCTTTCCGCCTCTTTAACCCTGACCTCCCGTAAAATACACGGAGAAAAAGACTTTTCCAACGTGTACGCACGAGCGAGCTGCTGGCCGAACTCATGAATGGACCCGCGGCTCTATTTACGAGCGACGCGACCTGCTGCTGCTTTTATCGTCGTCTCGAGCCACTCTTTTACCAGCTTTGCCGCTTTTCGAGCCCGCGACGCAACGCGACGCGACGCGACGACGCTTTTATCCGAACAGACGCGACATTGCCAAACGATACTTCTGTTGGATGACTCATCTCCTTCCGGAACGGACAATTTTGGACGTTTCGATCGACTGTTATATACATATATTGCTCTCTGATGTATCATATGTGTATACTCGAACCTACATATGTTGCACTCGGACCTACATATGTAGCACTCGGACTTACATACGTTGTACTCGTATGTATACGTACATACATATGTGTATGTATACATACATATATGTTTACATGATACTCTAATATACGCCACACATATATATTGAACTCGACTGAAGATTGCACTTGAATATATAACGCACTCATGCACCTTGCACTCGAATATACATACGTTGCACTAAAGTGTACATCCCTGTCGAATCTACATATGTTCCACTCGTATGTACATACATTACACTCGAATGTCATTGCACTCGAATACACATTGCACGCGAATCCACCTTGCATTCGAATATACACATTGCACTGGAGTGTACACACATCACATATGTTCGCATGTGTATACGTTACACTCGAATGTACATTACGCACGAGTATTCATTGCACTCGAATGTTCATTGCACTCGAGATTACGCACTTAAACATTTACCCGTTGCATTCGAACACATTACATATAACCATACATACATAACATCTGTCGTATGGCGAGATGCGTGCGCGCAATATACCAAGGGTGAAGAAATGCGAAGCGCGCATAGAATTTAGAGCGATGTTGTTAAAACGGCGAGGCGCCAGGACGCGGTGCCGTGACCTAGGGCAAATTCGACGACGCCCGGCGTCTGTACGCGTATCGGTCTGGATCATTAATATATTCCGACGAACAATGATTCACGTCGCGTGCCCACGCGGTGCGAGCGCGCGTCTGGTGGGGACGGCCGGTAACAGGAACCGAAGTGTCGTAAAACTAATCTCCCAGATACAAATTACATAATCCTCGTCTGCCGCGTCCCTCGCGAACCTCTCTCTTTCCCTAATAAATATCTCCGCGGACGTATGAATGGCCTTTCGAGCGCCACGTACGACGCATCATCGTTCGCTTATTTTTCATTCTTCGCCACCGGGTCGAACATCTGCCAAGACTAATATTACTGCGTGATTTCATTTTTCTTTTTAAATTCCCGCATCGCAGATCTGTTGATACGGTGGCGCTCGCCACGTGGAGCAATTAACCCTTCGAAAGGTGATACGAGCATTGTTTGGTATAATGCGGCAATTTGTAATAGATTGATTTTCAATTTATGGTTGTACACGTAATATATTATTATAATGGTACGGGTTATTAATGATACGAAAATAATTGGAAAATTTTATAAGACTTCTTTCATGAAGATTTTTTAGGAGCATACATGAAACGTATGCAATGACGTTGGTATACGTGGTCAAAGTTAAAGAATAGTAGTGTAATAGTATACTAGTTTGTTAACATGATAGAATAGTAGCATAAAAGTAATTAGTAGTAGTAGAATAGTATTGTAGTGGCAATGTAGTAGTATTGGCATAGTAGTGTTCAGTAACATGTATAGTAGTACAGTACAGAAAATAAAGCGATAGCTCTCAATAAATCGTCAATAAAAATTTCTCGCCAGCAGAAGTTCGAAAATCGAACCACGTGATCTCAGTCCATATGATCCGAATTTTGTCAGCGCAACAGCCGTGTTCACGCATACATTGGAAGTCACGAAAGTCATCGACCGAATAACAGTCGCAGTACGTTCTCTCTGTTCCTCCCCCGATTCGCGCGACATCCTCCATCTTCGTTGTCCGATTGAATAAGGAACGCGGGATATTTGGAGATATTTATAATGCATGGACGCGCGCGACACCGAGGAGAAAGAGAGAAAAGCCGATAAAGGGAGGGAGAGGGGTGGATGACGGGTGCAACGAGGAGAGCAGACGAAGAGTAAGAGACATTGAGGCAGGTCGCGCACAAACGTGCCGCCACGGAAGCTCGCGCAGAGAGAAGGAAGAGCGAATATGGAAAGCCAAGGGAACCGAGAGAACAAGATGCATCGAGTGGTCTGGCGAGCGGATAAAACAGGAATGGAGCAGAGAGGATACGGAGGGATTAGGTGATTTGTATCGAGCACTTATAAGGCGCGGGACATTTTGTTCCATGGTGTATCTCTTCGGGACATCGAGCGCCGAGTAATACATGACCCAATGGGAAAATGGGGTTTCTACATTGCTGCTAGTGCATTTGTTGTTTAGTACATTTGCAACCATTGTTGAGTTTAGCTTCATTTATTATTTATTTATCTTTATTCCATTATTTATTTTATTTAATCGGTGGCCATGATTTCTATCTTACGAAATTTTTACTCGATATACAAATTTTGAAGTGACTCGTAAATTTTTAAAGGTTCGACCTTATACGAAAAATTCACTAAACGATTCTTAAGTATAGTCTAATTATGATAAAAATATTGCTATTGGCTTCTAAATGCAATTTTCTGCCCAAAATAAAATGAGATAAACAAGGGTCACCGAAACGAATTTTCAGAAGTCCCAAAAAGTCATTTAAGGAGTCCTCATACTTGACCCCTAACGCTGTCGAGTAAACAAGTAGGTAACGTCGACAGTAACGGTTCAGTGTGTGGTCAGACATACACGTGACTGCAATTGCAACGCGTTGCGTTAATTCGGTGCAAATATAAATCGATCACGATGATGATGATGCTCGACGATCTGGCTCGACTAAAAAAAAAACAACAAAGAGTAACCGCGTTGATTGATTTGTAATCGTTCGCGTTATGTCACGTGCTACGAGAACGCGAGTCGTTGCGCTCTTGCAGAGATATGAATTATAAAAGAGAAACAAAAAAGATAAACCTCATTCAGTAACAGATTGCCTGTTACGTAACGATATAAATTATAAATTAATTATGAACGCATTTTTTCCTTCTGCTTTTTTTCGGGATGAATTAATCGATGGTGATTTATGTTCGTGTTTGTATACGATTGTTTCTTTATTTTCTTGATGATTTAATGGCTGCCGAGATGGATTTTATTAGCGCAATCAATTTTAGAGATTAACTAAACAAACGGTTCATGAGCGTTTCTTTTAATGTTTTTTTGGATTATTTGTGGTATTGAATTTTGTTGAGGGGATAATTACGATGGAAATCAACGTTCAATTTGTAAATTTATGTCAGTGTGTTGTGCAGTTTTATTTCTGTACTACAGTGATGCTTTTGGAACGATTAGATTACGTACATTTGTAATTCTGGCAATATAACGAGAGTATTCTGTAATACAGTTTACAAACAATTTTAAAATATTTTTCTTCTTTTATTAGCAACAGAAGTATATTATGTTTACTGTGATTTAACTAGTTATGATAGAAGGATAAAATAAATTGTAATTATAACAATTTATATTTGTACAAATAATATATAATAATACAAATATTAAAATATTATTATATATAATATCACTCGATTATTTAATTAATATTGCATAAAATATAAATAATAAAATTCATCAACTCTGTAAATATATAAATATGCACATAAACATGAGTTAATACTTCATTAAATATATTATAAATAAAATACCATAAATTGTATACTAAATTTATAACACAAATAAAAATTATTCAAAAAAAAAATAAAACTTACTAAATAACACAAATAAAACATATTAAATAAAATAAATTATTTTTAAATTTCAGAAAAAATATTTTTTAGTCATATAAAAAGTTTATCTCGAAAACAGCCAAAGTTCAGTAACGATACGGTTAATTTTTGATTAAAACTTTATTATAGCAATAATCAAAGAGTTTTTGTAAACGTTATTCATCGAAAGAAGGATATTTTTTTCACAATTCACCAGCTCGAAATTAACACGACGAAAAACGTGCGTGTGAACTTGCATTTATTTACGAGCAACGAATTACTTTTTTATTTCCAATACACGAATCAAAATATATGGTGTTGACCAGCGCTGTCGATACTTTTTTCAATACGATAAAAAATGTCTGTCGTACACGCGGTCAGTTTGCTTTTATTCTCAGAGTACGCGCATGTTAATTTTAATGAATCCTTGGTTATCGTGAAATAGCGTTTTTTTCTTGTTTTTCTTTTCTTTTATTGAATAATTATGAGAGAATGAATTTGCGGTTGTGTTAAATTATTTTTATATCGGTTCGCGTTACGGCTACTTTAAATCGTGCCACTTCAGATACTTATATCGATCGATGAAATTTATATTTAGAACCAAATAGAGTATTTGTAAATGTAAGACAATAACGAAAATAGAGATAGGTTACTTCATGGTTATATTTAACGATGATTTTGTTCAATTTCGTAGTCTGAAACCTGTGGTGTTTTTAACTCATATTTTGAACTGAATCCTGTTTCAGTTTGTTTCGTCAATCAGGAGCGGACATGAGAGGATTGGTGAAGTAGTTATGACACTGAAGAAGGGAATTTGTATTGCGAAATCAAGGGGGGTTTGGGATAAACAAAATTTGTGAAGAGGATTTACGAAATTTCGGAAGACGAAATTCCCAACTTAACAATTTTCCAAATTTCGAAGTCCCTAAATTCCCAACTCTCTAAAATTCAGAATCCGCAAATTTCCAAATTCCCAAATTTCCGAATTCCTAAGGTTCCAAATTCTCAAGTTTCCAAATTCTCAAATTTCCAAACTCTCAAGTTTCCAAATTCTCAAGCTTCCAATTTTCAAATTTCTAAACTCTCAATCTTCCAACTTCTCAAATTTCCAAATTATCAAAGTTTCAAATTCTCAAATTTCCAATTTTTCAAATTTTCAA
The DNA here is from genome assembly GCA_963576845.1 of Megachile leachella. Lineage (NCBI taxonomy): Eukaryota > Metazoa > Arthropoda > Insecta > Hymenoptera > Megachilidae > Megachile > Megachile leachella. The sequence continues at coordinate 5,581,308 of OY756259.1, read as the reverse complement.
ATTCTCAAATTCTCAAATTCTCAAATTTCCAATTTCCCAAATTTTCAAATTCTCAAATTCTCAAATTCTCAAATTTCCAATTTCTCAAATTTTCAAATTCTCAAATTTCCAAATTCCCAAATTCCCAAATTTCCAATTACCCAAATTTTTGAATTCTCAAAATTCCAAATTCTGTAAATTTCCCAATTCCCAAACTCCCCAAATCCCAAATCCCAAAATCCTTAGTTCCTAAATCCCCTAAATTCCCCAAACTCCCCAAAATTTCAAGACACCCAAATTCCAAAATTCCAAAATTTGAAATTCCCCAAATCCCAAAATCCCCAAGCTCCTCAAATCCCAAATTCCCCAAATTCCTCAAACTCCCCAAAATTCCAAAACTCCAAAATTCCAAAATTCCAAAATTGCAAAATTCCAAAACTCCAAAATTCCACAATTCCAAAATTTGAAAACCTCAAAATTCCAAATTCCCAAAATTCTAAAATTCCCAAATTCCAAAAATTCCTATGTTCTTAAGAAAATATGTGAAAAAGTTTTAAACAGATTATTTAGAGATCTCTTTTTCAGAAATACTTATAGTTATATCTTTATAGAAAGCAAAATACAATTTTTCATTTTTCTCGCGACACCAAAAGCTTGTACGACTTTTATAAGCTCTGTTGGGACCTTTTGCAAGCCTTGCCCGTGGCATACCACGAAAGTAAGCGATATAAATTTAATGCTATTAAACTCGTGCATCGTCGAGAATATAATTCTAGCGTACAGGTTTGGTCTCCGGAGCGAGAAAGTATTTTCAAATTTGTATTGTATTATTGTTATATTCTATTAATGTGTGTGAAATTTTATTATAATACAATCAGGATAAAACAATATCATTGCATTTTTTATTTAAGTATTGTTTTATACAAATTTTGTAGTTATAACATTGATACGAATTAATTTTTATTAATTATTATATTATATAATTACAGAAGATACTTGTTTTTATTTTTTTTAAATATGGTAGTTTCATCTAATTTTTTTAATTATAATATTGCTACGAAATAATTTTGATTAATTATTACATGATTTAATTATAAAACATATTTAGTTTTATTTTTTTTTAAATATGGTAGTTTCATCAAATTTTTTAAATCATAATATTGTTATATGATAATTTTGATTATTCATTATATGATTTAGTTACAGAAAGTACGTATTTCTATTTTTTTTAAATATGATGGTGCTATACAAATTTTTAAATCATTATTTTGTTATGTGATTTTGACTAATTATTATATCATTATAATGTGATTTAGAAAGTACATATTTATATTTTTTTTTAAATATGATAGTGCTGTAAAAAATTTTAAATCATTATATTGTTATGTGATTTTGGCTAATTATTATATGATTATGATATGATTTAGTTACAGAAAGTACATATTTATATTTTTTTTTAAATATGATAGTGCTGTAAAAATGTTGTAATTATAACATTATTACGTTACAACTTTCGCCAATTGTTATAAGCAATTACAACAAACTACAGAAAGTAGTTACCACACATCCATAAAGAGAAATAAAATAAAAGGAATCACCTACATATACCGATTTACCAATGTATTCACAGCAAATTGAATTTTATTCGTTTATTATTAAACAGTTTATTCATCTTATCAGCTAATATTAACAGATTACTCATCCGTGTTACAATAATTTAAAATCAATAACACCGTTTTATTGATACAATATTCATATCGAATTAAATTTTATTAATTTATTAATAAATACGATTATATAATCTTAAGGTTAACAGGTGATTCATTTTTGTTACAATTATTTAAAATCAATAACACTGTTTCATTAATACTGTATTAACATTCAATCAAATTTTATTCGTTTATTAATAAACACGTTATTCATTTGATCGGGCAATCTTATTATTAACAGCATTCCATTTATACTACACTTCCCGTATTATTTAAAGAACAAAATTGTTTACGTTTATTGATAACAGAATAATTATTATGTTACGTGTATTTTCTTGTATATATACTTATTGTATGAAGTAGTTTTTTATGTATTTTATACGTGAAAGATTAAAAGTGAATATGAAAATGAATTGATATGATGAATTTATTGAGTGGCTAGTATTATTTTGTGTATTTTGTATCTTGTATTTTATATTCTGTACATTGTATTTTGTATTTTTCGTTTTGTATATTGCATCTTTTTATTTTGAATTTTTCAACTTGTATTTTGCTCATGGTATCTTGTATCGTGTATCTTGTATCTTGTATCTTGTACCTTGTATTTTTATGCTGTACCTTATGTACCATAAGTACCTTATGTACCATATTATGTACCATAAGTTTTGTATATTGCATCTTTTTATTTTGAATTCTTTATCTTGTATTTTGCTTATGATACCTTGTATCTTGTATATTGTATCTTGTACCTTGTATTTTTTATGCTGTACCTAATACATTATGTATCTTAAGTTTTGTATATTGCATTCTGTTATTTTGAATTTTTCGTCTTGTATTTTACTTGTGATACCTTGTATCTTGTATCTGGTACCTTGTATTTGTTATGCTGTACCTTGTATTTTGCATCTTACGTTTTGTATATTGCATCTTTTTATTTTGAATTTTTTATCTTATATTTTGCTTATGATACCTTGTATCATGTATCTTGTATATTGTCTTGTATCTTGTATCTTGTATCTTGTATCTTGTATGCTGTTCCTTGTATTTTGCATCTTATGTTTTGTATATTGCATCTTTTTATTTTGAATTTTGTTCTTATATTTTATATCTTGTATCTTGTACCTTGTACTTGGTATTCTATACCTTGTATTTTGCATCTTACTTTTTGTATATTGTATCCTATATTTTGTATCTTATATTTTGTATCTTGTATCTTGTACCTTGTATCTTGTATCTTGTACCTTGTACCTTGTACCTTATACCTTGTACCTTGTACCTTGTACCTTGTACCTTGTACCTTGTATTTTTTACACAGTACCATGTATCCTATACCTCGTATTTTATATATGGCATTTTCCCGCGTCGCACGGTCAAGGTATTTCGAGAGCCGGAAGTTACGCGCGCGCGTTTTTTATCCGCGGTTTGATTGACGGCTGAGGAGGAGGACTCGAAAACGATCGACCGACAGAGTATCGATCGAACTTAAGAGCCTTCGATTGGCGTACCTGCCGACAGAGGGCATGTCGCGAAAACACAACTGCGTTATTCGCGTTGCGTTTTCACTTGACAACTGAATCGATCAAATTCGCCGCCCTCCTCTCTCTTCAGTGTCCCTCTTCGCGTTCTCTTTCACCTTCAGGGAGACTTCGATCGCGCCGCGTCGGCGACATCAGCATTTCGCGTGTTCCGACTACAATTGAAAGGGAACCTTTTTGTTTTTTATCCGAACGAATATTATTAGTATTTCATTGCGTAAACTTCGGGTGGAATTGACCTTGAAATATACTTTCTGCTTTTTATCCAAACGAATATTATTAGTATTTTGTTGCGTAAACTCGGGGTGGAATTGACCTTGAAATATCCTTTGAAATTTCACTTACTGCTTATATAAGGTATGTTCCGTAACATTTATAGCGTAGAGAAGATTTCAGTTAGATTCCAGATTAAGTGGCTCCTCTTTGTTTTCCGTTGAAATGACTATTATCAGTAGTTTATTGTATAAACTAGGGGTAGCTAATTTAGAAACATACTCTGAGATTTCAGTTACTGTTTATGTAAGTTTTCAAGTTTCTCTTAGAATAGTTTTAGCGTTAACTCATTCGCTGCGATCCTCAAACTAGAACTTCAATATATTTTTTTTCTTTCATCACTTTCAATGCTATTTTATTAAATAAAATGTGCATAATGTGTTCTTAAAATTATTTTTTTTCTGTTACCTAACTTGTAAAAATATTTTACATATACATTTACAAACCATGTAGTAAGATGTGTATTAGCACATATGATATGTTATATGTACAAATCCAAGTTTAATTTTACATATACCGCAAAAATTACATAAATTCATAAAATTTTGCATAGAGGTAGGTTTCATATTATGGACAATTTAAGGTCTGATCAAATTTAAGTACAAAACCTTAGCTAGAACTGCACCTACATTTCTGTTTAGATCAACTAGTTAACCTAACTTAACTCTTCAACCTACAATTTAAAAAAATAACCAATTATTTGCAAATTGTGAATACAAATAAATTTACAAGTTTTCAGTTTTATCTTCAGCAATCCTTGATGCCAAAAGTAAACGAAAAATTCAATTACAATGAAAACGTGAGTCTTATCACATATGAATTGTGCGTCACGAGTGTGTCACGATATCATTAGACAAACTGTTAAAATAAAAATTTGGAAAAATAGAAAAGGCAACAAAGAATTTCATAACGGTAGATCGTCTCTTCGACCGCGATTTCTGAAAACTGTTACGTGTGAACCCAGCTTTAGCCATACGGGAGGTTGACTCGCACTACTGGGCAGCTCAAGGCTGCCCGCCCGGTCGCATTCCAACTTTTCCATCGGCGTCACTTCTCTTCTATGCACCGTGTCCGTCTATGCGCGCACAAGGTGCAACGAGTTGCACCAGCCAGACATGCGCTCGCATCTTCTTGCTACATTATGTCGCGGTACAGAATCGGATCGTGCACAGATTAGGTTCCCACGTGTGCAACCGTGTGTGACCGAAGGTTCAAATAAGATGCACCTACGTTGCTTCGTGTACATAGTCTCTGGATCGATGTGGGTTCTACATGTACAGGGTGTCCGCGATGACTGTGGACATTGTTGGGACGCTTTTGAGAGTTTGGGAAGGTTGGGATTTGGGGGTTTGGGGGTTTGGGAGTTTAGGGATTTGGGGATTTGAGGATTTGGGGATTTGAGGGTTTGAGGGTTTCAGGGTTTGAAGATTTGGGGATTAAGGATTTGAGAATTTGGGGATTTCAGGATTTCAGGATTTGCAGATTTGGAAATTTGAGAATTTGGGGAATTTGGAGCATTAGGAGCATTTGGAGAATTAGAAGTATTTGGAGAATTCGGAGAATTTGGAGAATTTGGAGAAATTGGAGAATTTGGAGAATTTGGAGCATTAGGAGCACTCGGAGAATTTGGAGAATTTGGAGAATTTGGAGAATTAGAAGAATTTGAAGGATTCGGAGGATTTGAGAATTTCGAGAAATTGGAGAATGTAGAGAATTTAGACAATTTAAACAATTTAAACAATTTAGTGAATTTAGAGAATTTAGAAAATTTAAAGAATTTAGTGAATTTAGAGAATTTAGAAAATTTAGAGAATTTAGAGAATTTAGAGAATTTAGAGAATTTAGTGAATTTAGAGAATTTAGAGAATTTAGAGAATTTAGAAAATTTAGAGAATTTAGAGAATTTAGAGAATTTAGAGAATTTAGTGAATTTAGAGAATTTAGAGAATTTAGAGAATTTAGAGAATTTAGAGAATTTAGAGAATTTAAAGAATTTAGAGAATTTAGTGAATTTAGAGAATTGGGAGAATTTTGGAATTTTGAGACTTGAATATTTCAAGAGTTGGAAATTTGAATACAAGAAAATTCTGAAATTTGAAGAATTAAGAATCTAGGAAATTAGGGTATCTAGGAAAACAGTAATACTGGAAAGTAAGGATCTAGAAAATTAGTGAACTAAAAAATTAGGGATTTTTGAAATTAGCTATCTAGAGAATTCAAGATCTTGAAAATCAGAAATATTAGAAATTTGGGTCCTAAGGAATTGGTAATCTAGGGAATTAGTGATCTGCAGAATATGGAATCTAGGGAATTAGTGGTCCGTAGAATATGGAATCTAGGGAATTAAAAATTTAGGACGTGAGTGCGTTTTAAAAATAACAAATTTGGAAATTTGACAATTTCAGAATTTGAGAATTTGAAAATTTGCAGTTTTGGAAATTTAAAAATTATAATTTGAGAAGGTAGGATTTCAGTGTCTTAATAATTTAAATATCTAGAGACTTGAAAATTTTACATTCCCAGGATTTGAAAATTGCTAAGCCCGCAAATTTGATAAATTCGAAATTAGAAGGTTTTAATATTTTGATGTTTAAGAGTCTACGTAATTTTGAAACTTTGATGATTTGAAAATTTAAAAATATCAGAATTCAGAAATTTGCACATTTTCGAATTTAAATTTTTGATAACTTATAAATTTTTATAAAGCCATAAAAGCTTACAATTTCTTCCAAATTTTTAATGGTCAAATTATATCAGGTAAAAATCTGATAATTTTAAAGTTTGAAATTTCCAAATTTGCGAAACAAAAATACAATAATCTAAAACTTAGGACTTTGGTATATTCAAACATAGTAACGCAACCCTTGTTGATCTAATTCATGGTAATCATATAGATCACGTGGCGATCTAATTCATAGTACTGCAACATGTAGCACTCCAGGGTATTGATTTATCTCGCGATAATTCAATTCACAGGAATACACGGCAATGTAACTAGCGACAATATCCTTTTCCGACAAAAATCCAAATAAACAATAAAACTAATCTCACTCATAATTATCAAAAAAACAAACGAACTGAAACGAATTAAAAAACGAACCTACACAAATTAGCATCTCGAAATATGGAAAAAATATCCACTAAACTCGAAAGAGATCGCGCGAAAGAAGCAGAAAAGTAAAAAAAGTTTGAAACGATTCAATTACAGGGTACAAATTTAATTCTCCCGAAGCAACGTTTTCATTGACCTTAATCGAGGCCATTACACAAACATCGTTCCACGAACTGTGGAACTTTGGAACTAAGAATTTAGTTAATTGTAAGTTTGTCTGGTCGAATATATATGCACACACCTGTGCACGATTATACTCATCCCCGCTATATTATATCACACCGCATATATCCTCTGACGCGTGTCTAGGTGGATTAAACAGGCGCGCTCGCGAGTTCTCCAATAATCGTAGATACAGAACCGTGTGTACACGTATGTATGTGTGTGTATCCTAGCACACGTGATATCCTTGCTATGTTATATTATGTACGCGTGTATCTATGGACGTATGCCTGGCTGGATTACGTGGACATGTGTGCGGGAATATTCGTATGTGGAAAGAGGAACACGTGCACGTGTGTATACACCGTGCATATTCATACCCTCTGTATCGGATTATGTCGTGGATAATGTGTTTCTTGCAGATACTCGAAGAAGTTAATGTAACATGTCTGCGTGTATCGTACGACGACGTTACTTTTCGGTCTTAATTACGGCGGCTGTGACACGCAACTGTCTTCGCGATTTTTCACACGCCCCTTACGGTAATTCGACAGGAAAATCACTCGCGCGAAAAGTACCTCCTTTTTTGTCCACTCTGAAAAAGTTGATGACGTTCTTAGAATCGGGCTGGTGACAAGTGACAATGATGCAAAAATAATAGAGGTGATCATACAAGAATGTGTCGTTGCGTAAAATCGATGTTGCTTATTAAAAAGACTAGTTAATATTAAACATAAACACGTTTCATAAGACTATTGATTTGATGAAGAAACGTTGCAGTATGTAATGAAAGGTCTGCAATGTGATGTGATGTTCTGCTTTGTTTTTTATGAAAATAGGGACTTTATGGGGATGTCGGGATAGGGACATTTATGTATATGGCATTTTAGGGACTGGAAATTTAGAGATAAGGGAATGTAGGTATATATCTAGGACATCTAGGGATATTGGGATATAACAACTTTGAGGAAATTGGGATCCAACTAGGGATTTTAGAATCTAGAGGTACCGGAATCTAAGGATTTTGGGATCTAGAAATATTAGAGAATACATATCGAAATTCAGAGATATGTTGGATCTCGAGATATCAGAATCTACGGATTTCAGGTTCTCCAGATAACAAATTTAATTTGGAGATTAAGTCTAGGGATATCGGAATTTAGACATATTGGAATGTAAGAATACTTATTACAATCTAGGGATTTCAATATATATGTTACAGTGAAACACCGAAACTGGAGAATGTCGACTTTCACCAGGGAATGTCAACACATACCAAAAACGCCGGTGAAAGATCGAATATTTGATTAAGTTCTTGTACATTCGGACCCTTACCGGTGCATGTCAACAATCACAGTTAGATTAGGTTAGGCGTATGTCGACATTTACCGATGTAAGTCAGAAATAAGGATATTTAGAAAATATTTCGGATGTACACCAAGCAACTATGTAAATGTAGGGATTTTAAGATATGTCAGAGTGTTACTATTTTGTGCTGTAAAGATATTGTAACACAGAGACATCGCAAGTTAAAGAAACTGGGATGTAACTGTAGATTCAAAGACATCAAAACCTAAGGACTTCATGTTTTAAAGATATCTAAACCTTGAGATCTCGTAGCCCAAAAGTACTGAAATCTAAAGACACTAGAAAATAGATCAGCTTCTAGAAATATCAGGAAAGAGATATAGTATGTAGGTACCAGATCAAGCTTTTTAGAAATCTCTTATAGGGATGAAACCTCTACAATTCTAGGGAAATAGGAATATAAGTATTCGCGTATCTAAAAATGGGAATATGACAAGGAAGTAATAAAAAATGATCGAAAATAATCACAGATCAACATCCAAATCGACGTGCTCAGCTACTTGTACACCCGACTCAATGAGTTTACAGGTACCGCAATAATTGCAGTCTCATTCTACAAACCCAGTCCGGAAACAATAACCCTAGAGCGCAAGAAACTATCGATACAGATCATGCCACAGTCGAATCGGCGACACATTCGCACGCGAGCACGTCTGCACGCGAACAAAACACACGACCACGCGATCCTACACTCGTTACGCGATGTCACTCCAGCGTACGCCCACGCAGATGCAGGTCACTAGATTATATTATGTACAACGTGGCGGGAGGGTGGTGCACGCGAGCGTTAACACACCCACACGTACAAATACACCGGTGGGAACGAAATGAGGAGATAAAAGTCTGGCTACTCTCGGCCGCCCTCATCAGCAGCTGTCGCCTCTACTTGTTGAATCTGCTTTTCCTCGTCCTCCACCCTTACCACGGGGGTACCAACCCCCCCAACGTTCTATCCCTACCCTCCCACAGTCTGCTGTTCAACTGTCCGTTGTTTTGCTTTTCGTTCGCCCACGCTCTTTGTTCGCCGCGATCGACACGCGGCTAACGCGTCTGCCGCCTCCAACAGGATCGGAAACAGGATCCGTACCGTGACGTTTCGAGACTACGGGATCGATTACCGCAGTACCGGAAGACGCGTGTTCGTAAGTACGTGTATGTTCAACATTTCGCGGATGACGTCTTGAGCTCTGATTTTGGGAAGAGGAGAAAGTTATAGATGTGGACACCTGTAAGAACACTTATGTCACAATGGGGTCTAGGGATGTGTGGACGATGGGGTACAGATTTTAGGAAATGGAGATCTGAGGACATCGAGGGGATAGTGAGGTCTAGATTGTTGATATAGGAGTACCGTTATTTGGAAAAAACAAAATCTAGGATATCCACGATTGTGGAGACGAGGTATGTGGGGATGTAAAGATGTGGTGACCCTGTGGTATCGGAACTTATCGATATGGGGATCAAGGTATATAGGAATGTAGAGATACAGGGATACAAGTATCCATGGATTTGGAGATCTAGGTGCTTAGGAATCTTGGGGATTTAGGGATTTACGGATTTACAGATCTCAAAACCTAGGGATGTAGAAACATAAGAACACAAGAATAGTAGAATCTAAGATCCTAGAAGGACATAGGAATTTAAGAATCCATAACAGAAATCTAGAATCATAGAAATTCACGAAAATAAAATAGGAGGAACATTCAGGATTCTAAGAAAGGAGTCCAGTCCTCAAGAATCCAGAAAAATAAATTCACTAAAAGCGTCACTATAATCTCACAAAAAACTAAGCTTAATCCACTTAATTTAATCTACCCTTCGAAATAAACGAAAAGATATCGTAGATTACGGTTTTAGGTAAAATACCCTAAAAATATATGAACTTCTCCGCAGAATCAAGAGCGTATTATTCGTTCTCTATTTTCTTTCTCTTTTTTCGATCAGTTGAACAATTCCTGATAGATGTGGGTACTTAGAAATTCATTCTTCACTCTTTTATTTAAACGACGAGCGGGCGCGGAATAATGTCGCGATAAATTTGATTTAATTCTACTTTTCCCGTCGGTTTTACAAGGGCGGCGTAAAAGCTCGTACTTAAAGCACAATACGCTTTCGAATTCGAGTTTTGAAAGTTCAGGTGTTCGTCGCTCCTTGAGCACATTTTCAGAAGTTTAACTCGCTCTTTAACTCACCCCTTATAACGAAATAGTTTCTCGGTGTAAAATTTAGTGACCGTGCTCGCCAATTTAACTTTAAATTAAATTTATATCACCGCGGGTTAAAGAAGTGGCATGCACTTTTCGGTGAGAGAGAAATAAAAAAAGAAATCGCGCAAAATATTAATGTAGGCGAATATTATTATATTCCTACAGAAAACGCAAGATAACAAGTTAGAGACACGAATCGAAAAATTCTTATTTTATAATGGTAGCAATTATTTGTTATCTGTTAGTTAAGATCTATAGGTTCTGGAAGCAAGGGATTTTGGGATCTGGGGATATTTGGATCTGGGAATATAGGGAATTTGGGGAATTTGCGGAATTTAGGATATGAGATATTGGGTTTTTGGGGAATTTGCAGAATTTGGAATATGGGGATTTTGGGATTTGGAGTATTTAGGGACTAGGGAATTTGGGAATTGGGGGAATTTAGGAACTAGGGAATTTGGGATTTGGTGGATTTGAAATTCGGAGAATTTGAAGAATTTGAGGAATTTGGGGAATTTGGGGATTTCGGGATTTGGGAACTAGGGAACTTGGGATTTGATGAATTTGAGATTTGGGGAATTCAGAAATTTGGGAATTTGGAATTTGGGGAATTTAGGAACTAGGGAATTTGGGATTTGGTGGATTTGGAATTCGGGGAATTTGGGGAATTTGGGGATTTTGGGGATTTTTGAATTTGGGAACTAGGGAATTTGGGATTTGATGAATTTGAGATTTAGGGAATTTGAGGATTTTTGAATTTAGGAATTAGAGAATTTGGGATTTGGTGGATTTGAAATTCGGGGAATTTGAGGAATTTGGGGAATTTGGGGATTTTTGAATTTAGGAACTAGGGAATTTGGGATTTGATGAATTTGAGATTTAGGGAATTTGGGGATTTTTGAATTTAGGAACTAGGGAATTTGGGATTTGATGAATTTGAGATTTAGGGAAATTCGAAATTTGGGAATTTTGAATTTGGGGAATTTGGGGAATTTGGAGAATTTGGGGATTTTGGGGATTTTGGAATTTAGGAACTAGGGAATTTGGGATTTGATGAATTTGAGATTTAGGGAATTTCGAAATTTGGGAATTTGGAATTTGGGGAATTTGGAAATTTTGAGATTTGGGGGATTTAGGAACTAGGGAATTTGGGATTTGATGAATTTGAGATTTAGGGAATTTCGAAATTTGGGAATTTTGAATTTGGGGAATTTGGGGATTTGGGGATTTGGAGGATTTAGGAACTAGGGAATTTGGGATTTGACGGATTTGAGATTTGAGGAATTCGGGAATTTAGTGATTCAGGAATATCTAAATTTTGGAATCTGGGGATTTAAGGATTTTGAGATCCGAGAATTTTGGAGTCTACAGATATTAGAGTCTAGGAATTTTGGGATCTAGGGATTTCGTCATCTCCAGATTTCTACATCTAGGAATTTCGCGATTTAAGGATTTTCTGATATAATAGTTTCGAAGATATAGGGATTTGATACAAAAACTATTGAAATATAGGGATTTTTTGATACAGGTATTTTATATTCCAGAAATATTCAGATATAGCAACCAAAGAACATAAAATTTGAGTAATGATTTAATTTACAATAAAAATATAAACATCCTACAATTCAGATACATAAATCTCCACATCCCCACCGCTTAATTAATTATTTTTCTATTACAATAGTATCTCAATATTCAATTAGACACTTGCAATAAAATATTGCAATAGTCCCACTAATAGTCATCCGACTTACAAAATAATCTATAATCCGAACAGATTATGAAAGACCATCGAAATTGTACTCGTGCATAACTGCATAAATAACTGTACAAATGCAGATCAATGTTAATTCGTTTATCCATCGATTAGTAACGATATCGGAGCGTAATCAGGTTAGAAGAGTTACGAAGAAGGAACACGGTATACTTCTGGTTTTCTGTCGTGAATTCCTGGCTCGATTCGAAGTAGGGCATCCCGTAGAAGCGGAACATATCCGACGTTTTCGTCGTCCCGCTACGTTAGATCGAGCCAAAGTGGCTCGCGCTATTTGGATGATATCGGCGCAAGCGTGCAGCGTCTTTCGTGGCCGGCTTTCGACGCATGTGCATCGATTATGTACACTTGGCTGCAACGTAGGCTTCCTCTCGGAAAGGACTCATATTTAAACATCAACAGTTTTTTTATTCACTAACTTTCGTATTTATAAATTTATAAATATTTAGTATTTACATACTTTTATTTTTAAATATATTGTTTTAAGAGTAATTCATTTTTATTCACAGTTTTTAAGTTTAGTAATTTTGGGATTTTTGGGTTTTCAAATTTTTATTCTGGATTTTCAGGTTTATTGATTTTAGGATTTTTGGATTTTCAACTTTTTATTCTGGATTTTCAGGTTTATTGATTTTAGGATTTTTGGATTTTCAAATTTTTATTCTGGGTTTTCACGTTTACTGATTTTGCGATTTTTGGGTTTTCAAATTTTTATTCTGGATTTTCAGGTTTATTGATTTTAGGATTTTTGGATTTTAAAATTTTTATTCTGGGTTTTCACGTTTACTGATTTTGGGATTTTTGGGTTTTCAAATTTTTATTCTGGATTTTCAGGTTTATTGATTTTAGGATTTTTGGATTTTCAAATTTTTATTCTGGGTTTTCAGGTTTACTGATTTTGGGATTTTTGGGTTTCCAAATTTACTAGTTTTCATATTTACAAATTTTCTAGTCTATACATTTCCAAATCTTTAGATTTTCAAATTTTCTTATTTTAATATTTATAAACTACCAAATCTTAAAATTGATACATTTCCAAATTTTCTAATTCTCATCCTTCCAAATTTATGTACTTTCAGTTCTAGAATTATTTAATTTTTAAATTTCTATATCTTCAGATTACCAAATTTCTTAGAACCCATATTTCCTATTTTTTGAATTTTCCAAGTCTCACATTTTTACATTTTTTAATCTTCTACTTCAGAAATTTTCATCTTTCTTAATTTTCACATTTACAAATTTTATACATTTTTTGGAATTTTGAGATTCAAAAATTTTTTAATTTCTCATTTCTATATTTTCAGATTATCAATTTTCTTAGTACCCATAAGTCCTAGTTTTCATATTTCCTAATTTCTATTATCTATACAAATCCTTAAACCTATAAATTTCTGACTTGTATCATACTTTTACCATAATTAAATTTTCAACACCAATTTTCTATTCACTCAAGGATCTACATGCGAAATGTACCTAACATTTGAACCTAGTTCATTCATCTTAACATCATAATAATAACCAGTTACTTCCAACTGACGTAACTGGCAAGAGAATTATAGATTTAGGGATGAAAATAAGAAATTTGTAAAATAGTCATTCGATTTGATTTTTTTATTATTAATAAACCTTGAGTCCATTTGAAACCCATAGAAGGGTCATTCGATTCGATAGTTTTACTGTTACCCCTTGCAGTACAAGTCTAAACTATTCACAGCAACAATATTAAAACTAAAAACTTATATTAATATATTAACTTATGTTTTCCAAAATTAAAATGATGCATTTTACATACAGCGATCCTCGACTATATAAATTATTAGACCTGAACTTGAAGAGTACCAAAAATTCGACTAAGGTCACATTCGAGCTATGAGTATGTCAAAGAACAACTTAACCCAGTATCCCACAAAATATACAATGTATAAAAATCAATGTATCAAATCAGAGGGTACGAAAACAACCAAACGTTCACCAATTCAAACACAAAGGGAATTCCCGCTTAAACGGAGAGAGGCACAGGTTGACTGGCAGTGGAATCAGCTTCCGAAAACAAAGGCAGCAAACGGGAGGAAAAAGGACGAAAGGAGGCCGGAGGTGGTCGCGACGAGGAAGTACGCTGGAAGTGGAAAGTTGATTTACGTACTCGGCCGATCTTGACCCAGAGTTCGTTTTTGCGTGTACGTGTTTGCACACGTACGTATGTGTGTGCGACACTGGGATTCCAACAACGCGCCATCTATCAAGCGGCCCACCTGCTGCCGGTGGCATTGAATCGGCAAATAGACAAAGGAAATCTCGCCAGAAGAGAAGGAAGCAGCGTGGTAGAAAAATAGGGGAATATGCCAGGAACGCGGAGAGGGATGAACAAGAAAAGTTTCACCCGAACTTGCTGAACCCAGCGAAAGTACAGAAAGAAAATCACAGGAAACTTTGTGAACAAAATCCGTTACGTTTGTCAACCATTGCGAATACGTTTCATAATATTTTTACTGAAATTTTAGGGGAAAGATATACTTAATAAGGGCAGATAGCGTTTATACGTGGGTTAATAATAATTACACATGGAGAACTTGAAACACCACTGCGTTTGGCGGCCATTTTGAATATCCTTGCAGAGTTTGCTATTTTGAACTATTTTATTGAAATTTCAGGAGAAATGTTAGCACTTAAATATCAAGGGTGGATGGTAGTGTTGATAGTCACATGTGAGTTAATAATAATGAAACATGTATGAGGGCCTTTGTGAAACGTCATTATGTCTGTCGGCCATTTTGAGTATCCCTACAGAGTTTGCTAATATTTTGAACTATTTTATTGAAATTTCAGGAAAAACATAAGTACTTAAATATCAAGGGTGGATGGTAGTGTTGATAGCCACATGCGAGTTAATAATAATGAAACATGTATGAGGGCCTTTGTGAAACGTCATTATGTCTGTCGGCCATTTTGAGTATCCCTACAGAGTTTGCTAATATTTTGAACTATTTTATTGAAATTTCAGGAGAAATGTAAGTACTTGAATATCAAAGTTAGATGATAGTGTTGATAGTCACATGTGAGTTAATAATAATGAAACATGTATGAGGGCCTTTGTGAAACGTCATTATGTCTGTCGGCCATTTTGAGTATCCCTACAGAGTTTGCTAATATTCTGAACTATTTTATTGAAATTTCAAGAGAAATGTAAGTACCTAAATATCAAAGTTAGATGATAGTGTTTATAGTCACACGTGAATTAATTATAATGAAACATGGAGAACTTTGTGAAACGCTATTGCGGTTGTCAGCCATTGCGAACATCTCCACATAGTTTGCTAATATTCTGAATTTTTATATAGGAATTTCTGAAGAAATATAAGGGTAGATAGCCTATATAGTCACATTTGAGTTAATAATAAAATATGTACACATAAACGTGACACACCACGTGCGTCATATCTGAAAGAGACCGACGTAAGACCTAATGTGACACCATAATGGATGTTCGATCAAAAGGTCATTTCGTACACCACAGAATTTAATTCTTTACTATATAACAATATTTTACAAACCTTAAAAATATCAAAATATTGCAAATTTCCTAATTGTCATAAAATATGAAGAATGTGATATTCTGGTTCTGTTATAAAAATTGTGTGTGGAATTTCGTGGTGACGAAAGGTCGGCATAATCCCCTAATTCATTAAAATAGCAGATTCGCCTTTCTAACGCGAACGTCCGCTCGTTTATCAAAGAACCGACGGAAACTCGCAAGACATTCATCGTCGGCACATATCTGCCTACCGATGCACAGCCACACCTCCGGTTTCTGTCTTTCTCCTCGCCGCTTAGCGGACCGTGTCGCTGCCATGCCGCCTTTTCTGTTTCTTTCTTCGTTTTTTTTTCCTTTTATTCCTTCTTTCAAAAAATCGCGCCAGTCTCTCGGCCAGGTTGCGATTGGCCGGTGGCGGGCTCGCAAACGAGGATAAAGAAGAGGACCGGTGGCACAAGGAAGAGAGAACACCGACTGGCACACTTAACCGACCACTGTGAGTCACACGGAGAGTTGTGTTGAATCGACGGGCCAGAAGGGAACGGGAAAGACGCTCGACACACTTCCCCGAGAGAGCAACCGGCACCGTCGCGTCGGCCACAAGGCACTCCCATCGTAAAACATGCTGTATCTGCGCACTTTTTTTATCCTTTTTCCCGCCATTTTTTCGCCTTTTTTCAATTTCGCGCGCTGCTCCAGTGAGCTGACGTTTCTTTCGGATACCGCTCCTACGGTTTTCTCCGGGATCTCGATCACTCTGATTTGGGTTAGGTTCGGATGCTGAGATCGCATGTGGACCGCACAATGTTTGTATTATTCGGATACCATATTTTTTGTGACATCACATTGATATGATATTTTGTTCTTTTAGCTAATGTCTGTTAATTTAAACAAATTAATTTAGTTTGGTATTAATTTTGTCTGTCAATTTACATGAATTAAACACCAACTCGAACAAATTATTCTAATATGATTTTTTTACAAATTAGTTTGACATTTGAATAAATTTTAATTTTGATCATTAATTCATCAAAACAAATTAAATTAAGCAATTTCATTATCGTTCAATTTTTAACCAATATATTTCTGTAAAATAAATATTTTTTACTAAAATAATATTTTTCAGTTTTAAAAAATAAAAAGTAGCGAACAGTTCATCGAACCTACGTTCGCTGAAAAATATTCGAGTTACATAATAAAAGAATTGTTTGCAACATTTTATGTGCAGCGTTGTCTGAATAGTATCCAAGTAAAAATCGATCTACGTCAAAGAACGTAAATACACGCGAAGTGACTTAAATTAGCAGGGTACAGCTTTTTGTTTCAGGTCAATGATCTTCCGCCCATTCATCTTCCCGAACGTTTCAATCTCCGCGCCAGAATAGAAACAATTTGGACAGATTTGAATACACGTTTGTTCGTTTCGAGAAATGCGGAAGAACCCCGACGGATTCCTCGGGAATATTTTAACCTTGGTTCTCCCTTTCTCTCTCAGCCTCTTTCTATGTGGTGACCTATTTAGGCATGGGCAAGGTCGTTTAGTCTCCCAATGCATTCACCGCGAGTGGAGCCTACCTGACTGAATTATCATTCGAAGTTGCATAACGTATGCGTTCTAACCGGCCCCCTGGTAAACAAAAAGTATCTGAAAATTACAGGTTGCCAGGAAATATTGCTTCCAGGTAAAGCGCTTTATCAAGATCGCTTTATAATAACCAGGTTTGGCGTATCAGTCCCTAATGGTCGACACGTTCTTTTCTCGTGATACTAATAGTTACTCGTTAACATTAGCATTCTTTTTTTTATAATAGCGATCTTCTGCTGAAACTTTTTATTATAAAATTTCTGGATTTTTATTTACAGGTCATTAGTTTTCTATGTTTTCACATTTTTGTATTCTTGGAATTCTGTGGTTCAACGGCACTATATTTCTGGAATCTGAATATTTATATTTCTGTGTTACTGTATTTTCGATATTTGTATTCTTGTATTTTTAGAGTGGGTTCCTAGATTAGAATGGACCTACATATCTTCGTGTATTTCTAAATTCCTAGGTTTTTATAAATAGGAATTCTGAATGGTAAAGTCGTTACATATTCAGATATATGCATTTTTAAATTTTTACGTACTCAGTTTACTACATCGTCAAATTTCTATCTCCAGATTCCTAGATTCGTATATCCCTAGATCATTAGATCACTAGATCACTAGATCCATATATTCCTATATGCCTAGTATCTGAGATTCCAATCTCCCTAGATTTCAATTTCTCTAAATTCCAATCTCCCTGGATCCCAATTTCCCTAGATTCCAATCTCTCTAGATTCCAATCTCTCTAGATCCCAATCTCCCTAGATTCCAATCTCTCTAGATTCCAATCTCTCTAGATCCCAATCTCCCTAGATTCCAATCTCCCTAGATTCCAATCTCTCTAAATTCCAATCTCCCTAGATTCCAATCTCTCTAAATTCCAATCTCTCTAAATTCCAATCTCCCTGGATCCCAATTTCCCTAGATTCCAATCTCCCTAGATTCCAATCTCTCTAAATTCCAATCTCCCTAGATTCCAATCTCCCTAGATTCCAATCTCCTTAGATTCCAATCTCTCTAAATTCCAATCTCTCTAAATTTCAATCTCCCTAGATCCCAATCTCCCTAGATTCCAATCTCCCTAGATTCCAATCTCTCTAAATTCCAATCTCCCTAGATTCCAATCTCTTTAGATCCCAATATCCTCCAAACCCCAATATCCTCGAAACCCCAATATCCCCTAGATCGCAATATCCCCTACGTCCCAATGTCTCTACATCCCCATATCCTAACACACATATCTTGTATTCATAAATTTTTAAATCATCGAATTTCTATTATATATTTTCAAATCTTCACATTTCTAAACTTCTATATCCATAAATTTGTATATCCCTAGATCCCAACATTTCCATATCTCCAAATCATAATATTTCTACAGAGAGACCAGTATGTAACAAGTATTTTTCTCTGGATTGTTTTATGGTTTATGTCCATTTGTGTATATCTATATTTTGACATTTCTACACGCGTAGGTCGTAGTTTTTTCAACATAACGATCGCGATCGCGATTCTTTGTGTATTCCCGGTGCGTTCTCGAGTGTCAGGCGGTTCCAGAAGCTTTTAACATTGGCGTCATGTAATCCTGCAGCCTTCGCCAGACTCAAGGACCTGCACAAGTCTCTACGTTGGTCGTTCGATCACGAAGAAGCCGAGCCAAGGACGGCTGCCTCGGCCAAAATCTCGAAATCGTTGCAACCGATGCCTCGACTCAACGTGACCGACTGCTTCTAGTCTCTATAGTAATGATTTTGTTTTGTGTCTTACTGATATTTGCGGGTTTAATATACTTTGAAGAGTCTGACACACGGTGACGCACTCAGAATGCAAACATTAATCTTATTAATAATACAGTTCAGTTTGAAGTTTATATTATTATTTTTATAGTAATTTTTATTTCCATAGTCAGGAATCGTTGAATACATAGAATTAACGTAATACTTCATAAGTGTTTTCTTGCCGTGTTTTGATATTGCAGAGGTAAACAGTTAGTGCTGTCTGACCTGTTAACCCTTGCACGACGACTAGACGTGGTATTATCGAGTACAGAGACACGTGAAGTACAGGAAGTTTGTTTTTAACACTCATGAGAAATGTACGATATCCACAAGTGAATGTGCGTCTTTAATTTTTGATATAGTTCAGTGTATTTCAGTTTTGAGTTCATTTACATACGAATGTAATGATGCTGTTTTGGCGATGGGCCAAATACCTATCTAAATGGTTTTGTGATCTGCAAAGTGAAAGTATATTTTAAATATTGGGTGCAAATCGGTGGTGGCTCTATTTTAATGTAGATTAAAACATACATTAAATCTACTATATAAATATTTTTATAAACTAACTTGTCAAATTTAAAAATCTTTGAACACTCAAGTTTCTAATGTTAGATTAGGTAAGTTAGGTTGGTTAGGTATGTTAGGTTAGATAAGTTAGGTAGGTTAGGTGAGTTAGGTAGGTTAGGTATGCTAGTCTATATTAAAATATATATTCGTTAAAAGTCTATACAAAAATATGTGTATTCAAAATTTATATAAAAATATATGTATTAAAAATGTATATAAAAATATGGATTTAACGATGATTTACGTTAGGTTAGGTTTTCAATTGATTGTAAGATCGAACACTTGTTTTATATCAAAATGGTGTGCTTGAAATGTTAAAAAGAAATGAATTTATTTTAATTTTAAAAATCGTTCTTTCACTTGAAATCTAAATACAGTAAATATTTCTCAAAATCAGTATAAGATCATTTAAATAGGCAATTAACGCTATTTATTGAAATCAAGATTGTAACTATTTACAACGCTATTTATTGAAATTAAGATTGTAACTATGTACAACGCTATTTATTGAATTCAAGATTGTAATTACACACAAATTGAAGTTCTAGATTTAGCAAGAGAAATTCTACGTAATCAAGATTGTAATGATATATAAGGTAGAGGAAGTTGTTTTCGCACGGTACAAAGGTGCGTCTACCTCACATGGGATTTGTGTACTCACTCAAAGCATTTCTCAAGATCGATGCAGATCTATTTAAATACTCAATTAATTCTATAAATAGATATAAACATAACGATACACAAATTAAAATTGTAGATTGACAATTCTGTATTTACAATTCTGTATTTACAATTTGAAATTCTATAGTTACAAATCTAAATTCTGCATTTACAATGTTAAATTCTATTTACAATTATTAGACGAAATACGTTTAGGTAATTTTTCATAATAAACAAAACTAACATGAAGTGTTATGTCAATAGACCAGTAGTATAATTAAACATGAAGATTTTAATTATATAAAAATAAAAATTCTAGACTTGCAAATTAACATTCTGTTACTTGAAATTCTACATGAGAGACAGTTAGTAGCCAAAGTGCGTGTTTCCGTAATAAACGAAAATAACGCGATAAAGTGTCGGAATGAAAAGTGCTGGTGGCAGAGGAAGTTGTTTTCGCGCGATACAAAGGTGCGTCCACTTCACGTGGGATCTGTGTACGCGCACAGGTCGCCACGCAATGAATCGCAGAATTTCCACGAGTTTCCCGCGCAAAGCTTCCTCCGGCTTGGAACTCGTTTGATTAACAGTGGCCGCAGCGCGGTCAGTAGAACGATTCTGCCGGTGGTCAGACTCGCCTCGAGTTTCTACTACAGCCATACATAGTTCGAACGTTCTCCACCCTCGCGATCCCACTGTTATAGTTAGGGGTGAAAAGAGTAAAAGGAACGATCAGTGAAATTGTTCCAGCAAAGTACACAGACGGTTGAATATATCACCGGGGTACTTATATGGCCGCCTACTTCTGATACCGTTGGCAAATTTTCGAATTAGAACAGTATTGTATTTTTACATTCATATTGTGTTACAAGAGGGAAAATTGAGACTCGTAAAGTCAGTATAATAATAAACATTATTATTGCAGTCATTTTTATATTTTCTTTTAAGTTTGAGTTATTTAATAGTTATGTGAGAATATTGATGATTTAGACAAATATTAAATTAGGATTTGTCTCAAGCGTTTAATATTAATTATGAAATAAAAATACAAAAATAAAAGTAAAGATAAAATGTAAAAAAAATAAATAGAAAATATAAGATATATGAAATAAAATTAAGAATGAGACAAATAATGAGATACACAGAAAAATAAGAACAAGAATAAATGAGGAAAAATAATAGGAATGAATAATATCCACTGAACAATAAATATCGATGTGCAAATAATTATATATAGTTTTAAAAATGAAAACTAATAAAGTACAACTAAATTATAAAATATATTTTTACATATTATTATTTCTATTATTTACACATGTTATTATTTTATTAAAACATAAAGCGTACAATATAACAAAATCATGAAACGTAAAATATTATTAATTCAGAAGCCACAAAATAAAATATATTAATAAATAAATTTGCAAAATATATTCCTACAAAAAATATTTCTTACGTTACTTTAAAGTCAAATTATTCCAACAATAAAAAAGTAGGAATTCAAAAAAGTTATAAAGAGAAAAGAGACTAATTAAAAATAGTAAAAAGAAAAGAAAAGTATATTTTTATTAAAATTAATTTCATTGATTAGAATTGAATGTCACATAACAGAGGGAAAACGAGAGAGATAAGTCATCCGTACACACTGACGGAAGAGATTAAAGCGATATTTGCGTCAGAGAGAGGGTCCAAAATCAACAGTACAATGCTCGCTGCTTGACTAGGGACATTAATTTGTCTGGCATAGCGTCAACCCCATTATTTAATTATCAGACCGCGTAGTATCGATAACTGAACGGATTACGGAATTGTCGACGATACAGACCTGTCATGTTCATCGATATTCGATCAGCAAGTCTTCCAAAACAAGATCGAGTAAAGAACATTTTTATCCTATTAATTTTTCTATTCATTTACGTTACTTGGATCTTTATTTTTGATAATATTAATTATTTTCTTTCGGAAATAAATTCAATGATTTTAGGAGGAACATTATACGACTTGATTAGTTTTTTCGCAGATGCATGTGTGAATAATCGAGATTTTTAGATTTTGCGATGTTTTTAGGGATTTCAGGATTGGGGGACTTTTGAATTGATGGATATTGAGTTCTAGGGATTTTTGAATTTTGAATATTTGTGAGTCTGAGGATATTGAGATATAGGGATTTTTGGATTTCGAACATCTGTGACTTTCAGGATATTGAGATCTAGGGACATTAGAATTTGAGGAATTCTGAATCTAGGGATATTAGAGTCTAACGATATTGGAATATAGTGATATTAGGCTTCAGAAATATTGTGATCTAAGTACACTGTAATCTTGAAGATTTGTGGGATCTAGGGATACTAGAATCTATAAGAATTGCGACCTAAGAATTTTTGTATTTAAAGATCATTCCATATAGAGGGTTCCATATATCTAACCCAACTCAGAAATCTAATCTAATCTACACATCTTTAAATTCTTAAATTTCTAAATTCATAGCTACCTAGTTCCTAGATATCTGAACTAGGTGTCCAAATCGTCAAACTCTTAGATTTCCGTATTCGTACATCCCTAGATCTCCAAATCTCTACATTCTCAAATTCCTAAACCTCCATATTCCATCTCTAAATCTCCAAAATTCTATATCCCTAAATTTCTAGTCAATCAAATTCCTAAATCCCCATATTAGAAGTATATTCCCCTATATATCTCCAATTTCCAAAATTCCCTTAATTCATCCAAATCTCCAATTCCCAAATGTACCTAAAAATGTACCTAGTAGTCAATCTCTACCCCTCCATCACATTTTTCTCATGACAGACAGATTTATTCTCGTTGTCCTCGCGTCGCGTGCACGTCCACGTGACACCGGCGCTGTAAGAAGAGGCGAAAAAGAACAGGTTACCCGTGTAGATGGCCACTGGGAGAACACGGGAACATAGGGTGCAATTAATTCGTTCGGTTCGTCTCGCATCGTATAATTTCCATCGAATTCGTTGCCGTGGTTCCGCGAGCGTGCACCACGCGGATGCATCGACGGACCGTGCACCGGCACGCTGCAACTGCAGTGCGGGACTGCGGTGTTGCATCTGGCGAGGTGGTGTCGGAGGCTTCGGCAGCCGCAGAGGCCTGAAAGCCGCGCGAGCGAGATACGATATTCGTAGTTTCGACGAGGACAGAGGAACGGACGCAACAGAAGGACAGAGAAAAGTCCCTAGGAAGAGAAGGCAGACGCGGAAAGTGGACGGAGAAGAAAGGGAGAGAGCGATAGAGACGAGCCACGTGGTTGCCAGTTCACGTCAACGTTGTCACACGCAGAGGAAAGAGAAACACTCTCCCCCATTCGTCTCTCTTTACCACCTTTCTTCCCCCGTTTTATTCCCTCTCCGTCTTCTTCCTCGTTTTTTCCTCTCGCTTGTACTCGCTCAACGTCTCGTGCAGCTGCCTCTCTTGCACGAGTAACAGAGGATACTTTCTTTCTCTCGAAATTTCTCTTCCTCCTTTCGCTAACGAGATTGTCTGACCACTCGTCTCTTTCTCTCTCGTTCCCTACGCCTTTTTCCCTATCGTCCTATGTCCCTCTTTCTCTACGTCCATCTTCGTTGCTCCATACCCCTCCTTTTTTATCGTTCCGTCGTTTCTCTCGCGTAACGCGCGATCTGGCCCGAAACAAAACTTTTTGACGTTTTTCGCGCACCCACCCTAGGAATATGGACATACGTCAACCACGTGTGTGGGGAATGCGCCAGGTCCGCGATGGGAGCACGGGATTGGTCGACGGGGCAACCAATAGCGTTTCGAGATGGTACGAGCGGGGAACAGTCAGAAGGGATGCTGCGTGGAAAGCACGGGCTGGAGGGGAGGAAATCTGGTGGGATGAGGGAAAACGGGAGAACGACGGAGCGCAGGGCCGTAAGGCGTCGAGGGGGTTCGCGATCGAAGAAAAAAGCCCTGGCTCGGATGGATCCGGAAGTTGATTAGGAGACCGTCGATACCGGGGAATGTATTTTTATCTCGACTGAAACGTAAATGGCGTGAAAGTTATTGAGCGCGAACGAAATCGTCTCGGGCGGTGCTTCGTTAACGAACGAGACGAGCACTCGAGGAAACTTAATTGAGTTTCTCGGTCGTGCCTCCACGATAACGGTTATTTAAAAAAAAAACGTGGGAACTCGCGAGTTCGTCTCGTACGTGTTCACAATTTGAAAAAAAAATTAGAAAGAACAGGGTCAGGTCTAGACCCAAATGTAGTCTTAAGGGAAATTATTTTTCGCGCAAAAAAGAGTTTAGTTCTCTCGTAATGAAGCCTGACGTACGGCACTGGGTGGAAGGAAACGCGATGGACGCGGGGTCCCAGGGGACCACGAACAAGCGAACAAAGGACGCTTTGAAGGGAGAAGAGGAAGACTCGAGGAGAGAGCCTCGCCTCGTTCCCTTTCCCTGATGGCTGGCAGAGAGGGATCTCCGCTCATCTGTTCTTGCCCTGCGGTAGGTAGGTTAGGTGGATACATTTGGCTCTCTTTTCCTCTCTTTCTCGCCGACGTTGCTCCCCTGCCGGTCTATTTCCTCGTGGTGGTGCACTTGCCGTGCTCCTAGCGTATCCTACGAAAACCAACCCCCACAGGAACCACACGAAGCAGAAATATCCCCGCCGCTTTCTCGTTAGCCCTCATATACGATATTCCCCTCGATTCTCATAAGCGTTCCGTGTTTTCAATTGCTCCGACACGGACCTCTTCTCGCTAAAAATCTGACTATCCGAAGAAACGGCGCGCCAGTTTTTAACAGGATGTCCGTTCCTCGATTTTCGCGTCTGCGGACCCGTAAACAACGTATAAGTGTTTTCGACGTTGCGTCTGTGCACGAACTTTACAGTTATTGAAGTACGGTGAAAGGGGTGCGAAGGAGAAATCCTCCAGAAAGTGTCTATAGACATTACGAGGGAAAAAGTCCTAGATGCATAATACAGTAATCCCTAGATGCGATGCCGGAGCATCGGTTTCTCGAGGAGTCCAAGCAGCGCACAGCCATCGCCGTCTCTATAATATTCTCGGAGAGATATTTCAGGGAGAGAGGGACTCTGACGAAGCCTGTCCAACGACGCTGAAAGACTAGAAAGAGAGAAATATACGCACCCATACACCGGAGAGCCGTGTCATGCACGTCGGCTATGCGGCAAGAAAGAGATGGAATAAAGAAGAAGAGAACGATCTCGATCCTCGTCCAACCAGTTCTTCCATTTTGCGTCTCCGTCCGGCCATTCCATACCGGTTTCCTCCATCTTGCTCTCACCACCGCCTACTCGTTTACTGGTCGTCCTTCTCCCTCCTCATTTCGCCTCTATCGCTTTGCCTCGTTCTCTATCGCACGGTCGTTTTGCACGATGCCTCCGTCCTCGTTCCTCGGCTACCTCGTCGCTGTTTCTCCTTCGTCTCGTTTCCTCTCGCGCTCGTGCTTCGCGTGCTTTTCTCTCTCGCTAGATTTATCCTTGTCCCTCGCTCGGCAGAGCATCCCTCCGTCCTCGTCTCAACCCCCTTCCCACATTTGCCGAGCTTGCACCAACACATCCGCCCGTATCCGTCCATTACTCGATCCTCTCGCTCTCTATCTGCTTCTCCGTCGTTCTCGGCCGGTCGTAATATTTCTCGTCCCTCTCGCTTACTCTGTTATTTCTCTCCGACCTCGGGCGCACGGCGCAATAGCTGGTTTCAGGAGACAGAAAAACGGGAAAGGAGAGAGAGACCGAGACCGGGAGAGAGAAAGAGAGAGCAAGGTGAACGATACCCGACTCGAGTCTAAGATAGGAGGAACCGAACACGGACGAGATGGAAAAAGGGACAGGAGCGAGAGAGAAAAGGGAGTGCAGGACGCGAAATCGTGTCCGAGCATTAACGCACCCCCTCCCCTCGCTCTCTCCCCCCTGTCGCCGCCGCTATTCAAACCGGCGGCCTAGGGATTTTAATTTCGCCGGATAAGTATTTATCTCGGTACGGGTACGTCCCGTAATGGACAAGGTGTATTTTCGGCGCGATGTAAATCAACAGACTTACGGGAATACGCGCATCGCCGTATATTCCCCATAAATCTATTTAAATATATGGTCGCGCGAGGCGCTCGCGTGCACCGCACACACGGACGAGTACTCGCGGAATCGTGTTGGTGGATACACGTGGGGCTTTCTCACTTTGACATCAGGGGAAGCGTGTCTAAATTGGGAGCCGTAGGAGGGGCATGCCCTGGTGAGAACGCGTAGGAAGCCTGAAGAAAGGCACCAGAGACGGGGAATCACCTTATACTCTTCGTTCTTCTTCTTCTTCTTCGCCGACATCCCTTCAGAGGGCGCTTCTACGCTGCAAATACACCCACGCGAAGAATTGCTCGTTGTCTGCTGGATCCACGGGAGCACCAACAGATGTGATACCGCGATAACTCACGGAGGTTGCGGGTCGTTTTGACCCAACTATGGAAACTAAATTGTTGTGTAGCTTTGGTAAAGACGTTCTTTGTATGGATAGACTGGAACAGATTATGTCATATCATATGTTTTTTTCTTCTTTTCAGCTTTAAGGGTGATTCAGATTTATTGTTTATACAATTATTAAAAATAATTTGAAATAAGAATTTTTTTAGTAAGTCGACATAGTAAGGGCAGTAAAATAATAATGATGATAACAGACAATTAATGATTGTAATGAATAATTAATAATAGACAAATGATAGAGTTTAAACTCATTAAATTTTAAATTAAAAAATTTTATGATAGTTGACAGTAGCAGAATAGTATTATTAATATAATTTTAATAACGCAAGGGGTAGGTAAAAAATTCGCATTGAAAATTTCAGCCATTTCCTGTTTAATTACAATTACAGTACAATGTAGATACGTATATTTTCACTGTATTGTTTAATACAAAATTGTAGGAGGTTTATACAAAAATTGTAGGTATGCCAATATTACATTAACATTTTGAGTATTTTAACTATTTCTTCATTTATTTAGCATTGATACGTCTTCATGCTTTAACTTTCTTCATGCATTTACACGCTGAAACTACATTTTCATACATTTAACATGCCACAGTGGAAACTGACATTTGTGGTCAGACACGCCAGAATACGAATTATTAACCTCTTAACCTACAATTTTTGCGACAGTTGCAACATTTAGAGCTAACTATTGCTACAATGATGAGATAAGTAAAGAAAATGTTAGTGCACACATGAGTTTGATTTGTTTTATCTGAACTGTAATGCGCGTCACGATATGTCATGATATAAGCAAACTCTTTAGAACAAGGTCCAATTTCTTAATTTAATATTTTAATTTATTAATGTATACCATGTTAGCAATTACATTAATTTGCTTTTCTTGCAAATAATTTTCCAAATTTTCATTTCGAAAAATTTTACCAAATATTTTCACATTTTGTCACATTTATTTTCCACAGTTTCAAATTATTTTTCATTCACAAATTTTTAATCATGCAGACTTGTAAAAAATGTAAGTGTCCCCAGTAGTCAAACTGTGAATTTTTTGTTTTTAATAAAACCTTCGAAAAATAGGAGACACAAAATGTTAATTAACACAAATTTCCGTGAATAAAGCAAAGCGAAGTGATCACGTTCTGAATAGTCATAATTCTAGGCTCGGTACACGCGTCCATTTCCATTGCGTCGTTTAACGCGTTAAAAACACGCGTTTTTTAGGTGCCATACATCTAAACGGCAGCATTTACGAGAGAAAAGGGGACGAGAAAGAGGGAAATAAAGGGACCGCGCGAAAGGAAGAATTCAAAAGGGGGATACAACTATCTGTTGGAAGTCTCCGGTGGAAAAAAAAAGAGAGAGACACGGGAATCAAAGAGAAAAGCGGCGGTCGGAAAAACAGCGGCCGAACTGTCAGCTGCTGTGAACGCGCGAGAGAAGCCGAAGGGAAGATTAAAGCAAGCACGAACGTAGAACCGGAAGGATGAACGGCGCGCGCAAAAAGTTTGTTCGA
The DNA here is from genome assembly GCA_963576845.1 of Megachile leachella. NCBI lineage: Eukaryota > Metazoa > Arthropoda > Insecta > Hymenoptera > Megachilidae > Megachile > Megachile leachella. The sequence continues at coordinate 5,553,075 of OY756259.1, read as the reverse complement.
AGGAGAGTAGGCTGGCACGATAGAAGGCCGGCGAAGAATAAAAAAAAAGAGAAACAGCCGGCAGAGAACATGTAAAATTCAGCAAAGTGGCAGAGCATCGAGATAAACGAAAGGTCGGAAGACGAGAGAAAGAGAGAACACGGTGGACAGGATTAGGAGAACAATAGAATTCGTGGAAAAATAAAAATGGCTGTTTTACCAAAGAGAATACGATATGAACGAAGTACCGGAATACTGGTAACGTACGATGGAAAGGAACGATGAAGTGTTCGAAACGTAGAGAGAGAAATAAGTGAGAAGATGGGTGATCTCCGTATCCGCGGATTTGGAGGTAAGGGTTTCGGTATCCGCGGTTTATGGAAGGGGATACTGATTCATGGTTTTGGTAGGGTATATTTTTTGGTATGTAAATTTCGGAATTTTCGAATTTATAGTATAAGTATAGAAATTTGGAAAATTTCGAAATTTCGAAATTAGAAAGTGGGGAATTTTGGAATTTAGAGAATTAATGAATTTTGAAAATTTGAAAATTGAAGGTTTTGGAATTTTTAGATTTTGAGAATTTAAGAATTTGGGAATATGTGAAATTTAGAAAAGGGATTTGGAAATTTGGAAATTTTTGAATTTAGAAATTTTTGAATTTGGAAATTGTGGAATTTGGAAGTTTTGGAATTTGGAAGTTTTGGAATTTGGAACTTTTCGAATTTGGAAGTTTTGGAATTTGGAAATTTTGGAATTTAGAAATTGTGGAATTTGGAAGCTTTGGAATTTGGAAGTTTTGGAATTTGGAAGTTTCGGAATTTGGAAATTTTGTAATTTGGAAATTGTGAAATTTGGAAATTGTGAAATTTGGAAATTGTTGAATTTGGAAATTATGGGATTCGGAAATTTTGGAAATTGGAAACTTTTAAATCTAGAAATTTCGAAATTTAAAAACTTTGGTATTTGAAAATTGTAGAATTTGCAAACACTGAAAATTAGAAACATTAAGGGCTTGAAAACTAAAAAATGTTTCCATGTAGGAATTCTAATTCAAAATTTAGAAATTGACACTTCGGAATTTAAATTTTCAGAAATCTATTATAATATTTTTGATGATGAGCTTTTTGAAAAAGAGATCCACAGGTCTATACCCTTTAACGCGTTCGATCTCGAGGTAGCAGGTGCAGCTCGACCGCGATAAAGTGAATGCGTAGAAAACAGTTTCAGGTCTATAAAATACATCTTTGTGTGACCTTGACCCAGCGTATTAGGGTCTTAATCACTTCTACATTTCCTAATTTCAAGTATTTTTGTTCCTGAAAAATGTATCCTTTAAAAATAACCATCTCTATTTTTATGTATTTTAAAATACAGGGGGAACTGAAATTGTTAGAACACATGAACAAATGAAAGGGGTCAAGTTTCTTAATTTCAGTTAAAAAAAAAAAAACAAATACACCTTTTTATTTCTTTTTATATTACAAAATTGTGTGGTTTTTTATGTTATAATTAAAAAAGTATCATGTATGTGTTACTATATAACAAATAAAAAATAAAAAGTTTCTTTAATTTTCAAGATATGTCTCTTTACAGCAATAGTCATTCGGTAATTTCCTGTTGTATAACTTCCTTAAGAACGACTTCTATTTACGTGTACGCATACACTTTGTCCTTCAAGCATACAATTCTTCATATTCTGACAAGGTTTACTTTAAGAGCCCCGAAAACGGGGATATATCAAGCAGAAGTTGTATCCACTACACACTGCAATTATAATTACCGCAAACTCGTATTATATTTTTATAAAGTGTCATATCACTGGAAAGTTGCTGCTAAAAATTTATTAACGTGGGTTTAAAAGTCATCGTGTAGGCGGCGATATAACGAGTATCTACTGTAGTGCAGTTGTTTTACTCGGGTAAATTTTTATTAAACTTAAGTACATGAAAATTCGAGTAAAGATAGCGAGAATACGATTGTCTTATTTTACTCAATTTTTACCAACTCCAAGTGCACATGAAACTCTGCATAAAAATGGCAATATAGCGAGAGTTGTTATATTCAGAATACGATTGCTTTCTAACATAAACTTCTTCGTACGAAATTAATACCACGGTCATAAACTTTTCTTCGAAATTAATACGTTAACGGGATCTCTCGTTATATTGCCATTTGCAATATAAAAATCTAAAAGCGACCTAATTAAATCCAATTTCCTACTCTCAATATTCTTGACACTAAACCGGCATATGTATACTTAATTTGAAATTAAAAATGAAGCTAAAATATAAACAAACGATGAAATATAAATTAGAACATTTATTCTTTATCGTGCTGGAAATCAATTCTGATTTCAAGAAATCTTTAACAAAATGTGCATAATAAGAAACTTGATGGATTTGATAGTTTTAGTGTAAAAAATATTTAGATATTCAAATGTCAATAATTTTCCTCGAAATTTACCCAAACGTTGAAAAGGTACTACGTGGCACAGATTGCAAAATCGATGAGAAAAGTGCAGTGAAAACGGCGTATCAGTGTGCCAGTAAGGGTTAACAGAATTGAAACTAAAAGTTCGAATGCAATTTACCGGATTCGGTATATTGTCCCGTGTGCCATTTTTCCGGGCAGCCGTAAAAGGCGAACGATCTTGAATAAGATCGAAAGGATTGATGATTCCAGCGCGGACGTGTTTGAAGGACCTTGGGTAGGTCGCGCTGGCTTCGTCCTTTAGCACCTACCATAGCGACTGGCTGAGCACCAACTATCGATCGAACGATATATACGTGACACGCTCGAACCACCGTGTACACGCGCACGCATGGCCACGTTTCTGACCCGTGGCCCGTGTGTAGTCGCGTGTACGTGTACCACCGTGTGTCTACGTGCACGTACACGTCCCGAGTTTATATATACATGTGTATATATAGATCGATCGATTGCTGGCCATGGATCGATACGTGCGCGCGCACCCACCCTCGCTCGTTCGAGGCACTATGGGTAAGGGTTGCTCTGCCTAAGGTGCTCCAAGGGATGAGGGGGCAGCCAGAGGTGGCGCCTATTGGATTTCTACCCACTCTTTTTTCCTTTCTTTCTTTCTTTATCCTCCTTCTTCTTCTTCTTCTCTTGTCGTTTTTTCGTTTTGAAAAATTATAGACCCCCAGAGTTACCCCGGCCACGATACCGTCGCACTGTGGCGAGGTTCTATGAATAAGTTCGCCGGCAACGTATCGGCGACTATTTTCGGCGGAAAACCGCCCTGAGGACCCAGTGCAAATGGAAGTTGGAAACGGAATAGCGTGCGAATTTTTGAACGCGCCATTTTGAGAACGGAATACAAAAAGAACGGCAATTTTAGTTCAGCGTTTTAGTACATTCATCGGTTTAATTTACTTCTTCTTGTTAGAAGATTCTTGTTAGAATTAGTAGATGTTTTGGTAAATTATTTTAATTATTATTTAATTATTTTGGGATAATGTTTTAGTAAATTGTTTCAGTCCTTTTAATAAAGATTAAATTGTTTTAGGTGATCCATTTAGTGGAGACTAAATTGTGCCAATAAATTCTTCTAATGAATTTTTAGTAAAAGCTAAATTACATTTATTTATTAATATTTAGTAAGGACTAAATTGTGTTAACGAATTATTGTAGTCCATACCAAATTTTGGAACAAGGTAAATTGTTTCAGTAAAAATTATTTCTATCCAATATGTAATTATGAATTTTCATTATTAAATACTTTCAATAAAAATTAATTTGATATTAAATTTAATATAGAACACAAAAAAGCTATGAAACTGAATTAATTTAGCAACACAATTTTAGTAACAGTTACGTTGTTTTAATAAATTATTTTAGAATGAATTCAATCATTTATGTAAGTCTTTTAAAAATAATTATATACGTAGTTCAAATATTAATAGGACGTGAAGACAAGTTAAAAATGTGCAACTAAATTATTTTATATAAGCACAATTTTCTCCAGGAAATTAAACTGAACAATTATTGAAATATCTGTAATAATATTTCTCCATAACAAAAGTGGATATTTTCAGAAATAGTAACGGATACGTTAATTAATATCATTAAAATTATTATTATTGATTAGTATCCTAAATGAAGTTATTTATGTGTATTTATAATATCTGCATCTGTATATTAATAACATCATAAGGAATGATTGATAACACATTTCAGCCGTAATAATAATTACATTTATTAATTTATAACATCCATTAGTAATGTAATTAATGAGAAACTTGTTGCTGCTGTACTTGTCATAAATATATTTTCTTATAAGAAAATTTGAAAACAAGTACTAAAAATTGGAAAATTTTAAATTTCTAAATTTCTAGGTTTCTAAGTTTCTAAATTTCTAAATTTCCAAATTTCCAAGTTTCTAAATTTCCAAGTTTCCAAATTTCCATTTTTTCAAATTTCTAAATTTCCAAATTTCCAAATTTCCAAATTTCCAAATTTCCAAGTTACCAAATTTCCAAATTTCTAAATTCCCAAGTTTCTATTTCTAAATTTCTAAATTTCTAAATTTCTAAATTTCTAAATTTCTAAATTTCTAAATTTCCAAATTTCCAAATTTCTAAATTCCCAAGTTTCTATTTCTAAATTTCTAAAGTTCTAAATTTCTAATATTCTAAATTTCCAAATTTCTAAATTTCCAAATTTCCAAGTTTCCAAATTTCCAAGTTTCCAAATTTCCAAATTTCCAAATTTCCAAATTTCCAAATTTTCAAATTTCCAAATTTCCAAATTTCCAAATTTCCAAATTTCCAAGTTACCAAATTTCCAAATTTCTAAATTTCTAAATTTCCAAATTTCCAAATTTCTAAATTCCCAAGTTTTTATTTCTAAATTTCTAAATTTTTAAATTTCTAAATTTCTAAATTTCTAAATTCCTAAATTTCTAAATTTCTAAATTTCTAAATTTCTAAATTTCTAAATTTCTAAATTTCTAAATTTCCAAATTTCCAAATTTCCAAATTTCTAAATTTCTAAATTTCTAATTTTTCAAATTTCTAAATTTTCTAATCTCTAAGCCCCAATATTCTAAATTCGAATTAGAAAATACAAAAATTTGTAAAATCCACACATTACCAAATCTCTAAATCTTTAAACTCAAACTTCCAAAACTCCACCAAAATTTCTAAATCCCCAAATCCCACAATTTCCTCAGCACCTCACCACCCAATTGACATATGGAACACTTCTGTGCTAACAACTCACAAGTTCTTCCGTACCTCGTCAATATCCCTAAACCATCCCCCACATCCCCAAACACAATGCAATCGAGTGTGACCTACCGAAAGCGTCTACCCAATTCCCATACTTCACTCCTACCCGGAATAAATCCTCCGCAACGTCTTCAAAAATTCAGCACCCCAAATGACCAAGAGAAATCATGGTCCTTCGAGGTCCTCGTCCCTTGTGCACCTGTACCACGTTCCGCGAGTTTGCCCCGTTCCGGGTGCGTAGAGTCAGCGCGGGCGATCTAAGCACGGCGAGCCGACATAATTAAAACTTCCAGAAAACATAATAACTACACAATTAAAGCGCGTCCCTCCGACTTCTCTCTTGTCAGGGACGTCAAAAAATGGGGTGCCGAGAAAGATGGAAACAGGGGGTCGAAAAACGAGAGACAGAACGCGGGACAAAGAGGAGCAGAGAGGATAGTCGGAGAGCGGAGGCGGATGGTGGTCTACAGAGAGAAAGGGGGTAAAATGATGTAAAAATAACAAATTGAAACTGCTGGCCAGGAGGGGTCGGATAACGCGAGCGGTCGACGAAGACAGCCACCGCTAATGTTCCCCGCGTTGGAGGAGGACACTGGATCTATACAGTTACCAGCGAACAGAGACGAAGTAATAGGATGAGGGAGACAGCGTACACGAGAGAGAAGGGTGGGCCAAAGGGGTGGCACAAGTAGATTTCAACCTGGAGGGGGTGAACTCTCCCCTCCTCCAGGGAGAACAGGGGAGGATGGACGTACGTGTTAACGCGGCTACTATATATGTGTACGTGTGTGCACACACACACACAGATACTGGTACGTGTTCACCCGTACGGATCTCTATGTACGAGCAACCCCCCGCCCCTCCTCAGAGGGGGCCTCTCCCTCTACAACATCAGTCTCCTTGTCTGGCGCACGGCTTTTAACGCGAGTGTATGTGACGCGAGGGGCAATGCTCCATCGTGCAACGTGGAAATTTAGTTCCCTTCGTGTACACGGGCACACCTACATTGCCCGCGAGCGCGCAACTATGCATCAGCCTGCGGCTGTGTGCGGTGCTTTACGACTCGATCGTAGAGCGTTAACGGCACCGCTCTGCGAACGTGCTGGTGCACGGATAGGTGCTCATGCCCGTCAGAGAAACGTTTCGACGTACACTCCGATGCAACGTAGGCTTCCTTTCGATAGGTACATTTCTGTAAACGCGACGATTTTTATGTTACTGAGTTACGTTTATGCTTTATGCGTTCGAGGTTTTATAATTTGCGAAATTTGGTGGGAAATGTAATTTGGGAAGCTTTTCATTTAGGAATTATATGGTTGTAGATTTTGGGTCTTGAATTTTGTAGCTCTTCGGTGGCACTCAAGTTTTGAAATTTTGGGATTTTCTGGGTGGCGAGTTTTCACGTACAAGGCTTGAATTTTTTTATTTTTTAAGTAACCAAGCTTTGAGATTCTGAAATTTTCTAAATTTTAAAATTGACAAATTTTAAAGTTGTAAAGTCTAGATTTGTGAAGATCCAAATTATCAGACTCATCCATTTTCAAATTTTAGGGTCAACAAATTCCTAGAATCCTATATTTCTGCATCCCTAAAACTTAAACCTCCCAGATCTCCAAATCTTCCAAATACCTACGTCCCTAAATTCCCAAGTCTCCACATTCATATTTCTCCAAATTTCCAAGTTCCCAAATTCCTGCACCCTCAAACTTACAAATATTGTAATTTTCCAAATCTCAAATCCCAAAATTTCAAGTACTATATTCCCAAATTCCCCAACTTCCTAGACTGCTAAATACAAATTTGCAAATCCTAATATATTTAACTACTTACATCCACAAGTACCTATGTTCCCAGATTTATAAGTTCACTAAGTTTCCATATTTCTAGAGTCACATAACCCCTTTTCTTTCTAAAGTTTCTGTGGTAACCTGTTGTTGCGTACAGCTTTGTTTAATTCAAGGTTTTGGGAAGGGATATCATGGAACGGGGAGAGATGGAGAGTAGGTGTTCGGGTGGTTTGGAGAGTTTAATGGAGAGAGATGGAGACTATGGGCGCGAGATTAATGATGTTTCGAATCTTCTTTGAAGCTGAGTCTAGGTGCTAGATAGTAGACTCCAAGAGAATGGAATGAAAATTTCAAAGTGGATTTGAGCGAAATTCTAGATACATAAATTCTCAATTTTGTTGCAATCATGGACCCTCATTTTTGACTTTGCAATGTTTGCGAGTTTCAAAGTTTCTAATTTTCTGATTTATGAATTTTTTGATCGTAAGGTTTTGAGTGCTTATATTTTCGAATTTGTAAGTTTTAAAATTCCCAAATTCTGAAATCTCATATTTTCAAATTCGTAAGTTCTGACATTTTCGAATTGCAAAATATCAACCCCTAAATTTTTCACTTCAACCATCATCAAATGTATCAACCTCAAATTCTCAAACTTCTAAGTTCAAAAATTCCTAAATTTCAAAATCTCAAATCTTTGATTTCTAAATTTCTAAAAATCTAAATTCCCAAGTTCTTACCTTCCCATAACTTAAAGCACCAAATTCTCAAAAATCCCCAAATTTTCTCAAATTTATTCCACAAATCCAAAAACTAGAAATTCCTCTTCCAAAATTTTCAAATCCACAAATTATCATTCAATTTAATTATTTACTCACAGAGTTTCGAATTTCCAACATCATAAAATGAATAATAAGCAATAATTATACTAATTTAAATGCTTCTAAGTTCTATGAATCCTCCATCTAAATTTATCATCATTAAAGTGGCAACGGCTTGCATCTTGCTTTTCTAAGAGGACATAGATAAACTTACTCTATCTATTACTACAAATTAATTCGAGTGATTTAATTTTCTAATTTATTATGCATACAAGCCTTGACAACAATGAAGATAATAGTGTGCGTCTCATTTTCAGCGAATTTAATTTAAATTTAAGCGAATATTGAATTTGATTGAAGTTTAAACGGCACATGAGGATTGATTAATATATTTTACTGCATTCAATTATTGAACTTTCGTATTGAATTACTAGATTCCTAAATTTTCTATTTCAAATGTACTTTAAAATTTATGTTTTAAAATACGATTCGATGCATATAAAGTTTTTAAAAATATTAATTTGTATATTTAGATGTTTGCATGTGTAGATTTATTAAAAATATTATTTTACAAGCTGTATATTTATTTATACATATTTATTTATTTATAGCTGTATATTTATTTATATTAATATAAGGTTATGTATCTCAAGTCATATGTAATATTAGTGAAATTATATATATTTCTAAATTACTTAATTATTAAAAATAACTATTTTAACACACAGGAACATTCAGGACCTCAGTCACTAAAAATTATTACAAGGAACCTACTCATTATTTTAACTTGAAAAAAATTATAAATAATCCTTGAAATTTGTTTCATCATTTTTCACAGCTGATTTCAACAAATTTAAACCTTGAATATAAAACAAAATTTAGGAACTGAAGACGTTGAAAAAATGGAAGTTTCCACAGAAAATTAAACATTTTTGTTTATTTTAAGGTAAAGAGCTAAAATTTTAGCTGAAAACTCTTGAGATAGAACAGTTTGAGGGAGAAAGTAGTGAAACATGGTAGTTTCAGAAAAAGAGTTGTTCATATTTTTAAGATAATAAAGTAGCTAAAATTGAAGCTAAAGCTAGGGTCGTTTCATCACTCAGTGAGACTGTTAAAGTTAGGTTAAAAGAAAAATGAATGTATATTTTAAACTTTCGTTTCTTCATATAATTACATAATAATTATAATTATTGTTCTCGATGTGTTACATAGAAAATTTTTGAAATTAACAATAATTAATTCTGGAAATTAGTTACAATGGAAAATGTTACTATACAATATCCTAAAATGATAATTCAATCACTAACAACCGATGTTATCGCAATGAATACAGAGAATTCCGTTAGCCACATGTCAAACACGGCTTTTGAAATTTTACCGAAATTCAATGGTTTTCGATGAACTAATTTAATTAGTAATGATGCCATAAATAGAAGATTAATAAAATTAATTGTATTGTACCTGTTTCGATAATGGAGTATCAATAATACTCGAACATTCGAATCGAATCATCTTACGAATGGATCGAGGACGAAACCACTCGAACAGGTTGGACAAACGACACCAATTAGCTAGGAATCACTCCTGCTCGTTAATTATAATATATCTTCATTAAGGATACTACGGATAATGGTATGCTAAATTTGGTGTAATTGAAAATAAAATAAAATCGATATCGTAAATTGGAGAAATGTTTGTAAATCTGTGCCATATTTTGTTAGTGGGCTACCTGTTTTTGTAATTGATACTTTTATTCTCAGATGTGGGATATTGTAGCTTTACTTCGAAGGATTTTTTAAGTAATTCACACTAAATTTATTTTGTGAATTTTTCAATTTTTCAATTTTCAGTTTTTCAGTTATTCAGTTATTCAGTTATTCAGTTTTTCAATTTTTCAATTTTTCAATTCTTCAATTCTTCAATTTTTCAATTCTTCAATTCTTCAATTCTTCAATTCTTCAATTCTTCAATTCTTCAATTCTTCAATTCTTCAATTCTTCAATTCTTCAATTCTTCAATTCTTCAATTCTTCAATTCTTCAATTCTTCAATTCTTCAATTCTTCAATTCTTCAATTCTTCAATTCTTCAATTCTTCAATTCTCCAATTCATCAATTCTTCAATTCTTCAATATCTCAATTTCGAAGTTCCTAATTCCCCAAATTTCTATTCACATTTCTATTTCTTCTTTCCCAGTTTACAAATCAAAAATTTCTACTTTTATATATTTCTGTATCATTTAATATCCAAACATTCAAATGTGCAGATCTCTAAATTTAAAGAACCATAAACGTACAAATATAAAAGTACACAAATTCTATAATCCAAAACTAAAAGAACTTGCAAATATATGTCCACAAATCCCAGAGCTCATCACTATAGTATCGCGTGCACCTGTGCCCGCGAGCTCAATATCGGGCACTAAATCTGCCCATCACTACACAACATCACTTTTTTAACTCCACAACCATGTAAAATTCATACCACTTTCATTCTTCCCGTTCAACTCCCAAAGTCGCTGCAAAATTGTTCCAATTTCAAAAAATCGCAAAATTGTTCAAATTTCAACAAATCAACAAAATTGTTCAAATTTCAACAAATCACTAATTTGTTCAAATTACAACAAATCACAAATTTGTTCAAATTTCAACAAATCACAAAATTGTTCAAATTTCAACAAATCACAAATTTGTTCAAAATTCAACAAATCACAAACTTGTTCAAATTTCAACAAATCAACAAAATTGTTCAAATTTCAACAAATCACAAACTTGTTCAAATTTCAACAAATCACAAAATTGTTCAAATTTCAACAAATCACAAAATTGTTCAAATTTCAAAAAATTACAAAATTGTTCAAATTACAACAAAATTGTTCAAATTTCAACAAATCGCAACATTGATCTAATTTCAAAAAATCGCAAAATTGTTCAAATTTCAAAAAATTACCAAATTGTCCAAATTTCAAAAAAAGCAAAATTGTTCAAATTGTATAAAATCCACTCGAAAGCATATTTTCAAACGACTCACAAGATAAAGAAGATTCGATTACTTCTGACACAAAAATCCCTCGAAAAAATTCATACTCGACCTCCATTTTTTTCAAGATCGACGTTTCGAATGAAAGGACGGCATCGCGCGAAAATAAAGAAAACGCGTTTGAAAGGGTTGCCGAGGAAAATAAAAGTGGTCATGGTGATCGCCGTCAGAATCCACGTGGATGATTAATGATCGCAATAGGATGTCGGGAACAACCTGCACGAGGACTCCAGTCATTGTCATCGAGTCGATCCAATGGTACGATAAGTTCGATTTCAGTTTTAAAGCAGCGGTTCTTAAACTTTCATAATCTCCCTTTGTTAAACGTTTTTTTTTTTACGGAATAGGTATTTAATTGTAAACGTAGACAGCTTATGTCTTGACTTATTATTTATTTATGTTGAGTTATTTATTAATTTATGTTGACGGGTTGTAATTAGATTTGTGACGCACGTGATGCGTCATGTCAGATGTGATAAAAATAAAGATAGAAATGTGATAAATTTAAATTGTATTTTTATAAGGATTTCGAGTTCGATATTAATTGTAGTTGGAGATTATATGATTTGGAAATTTGGAAATTTGGGGTTTGAGAAATTTGAGAGATTTGGGAATTTGAAAGAATGATAATTTTATGATTTCATAATTTTTGGAGGTGGAATTTGGAAATTTGCAATTTTTAAAATTTTTAAATTTGATTTTTCAATTTTTCCATTTTTCCATCTTTGAATTTTTCAATTTTTCTATTCTTCCAACTTTCAATTTTTCAATTTTTCCATTTTTCCATCTTTGAATTTTTCAATTTTTTTATTTTTCAATTTTTCTATTCTTCCAACTTCCAATTTTTCAATTTTTCCATTTTTCCATCTTTGAAATTTTCAATTTTTTTATTTTTCAATTTTTCTATTCTTCCAACTTTCAATTTTTCCATTTTTCAATTTTTTCATTTTTCCATTTTTTCATTTTTCCACCTTTCACTTTTTCAATTTTTTTATTTTTCAATTTTTCTATTTTTCCATTCTTCCATTTTTCAATTCTTCAATTGTTCAATATTTCAATTTTTCCATTCTTCCATTTTTCAATTCTTCAATTGTTCAATTGTTCAATTTTTCAATTTTTCCATTTTTCAATTCTTCAATTCTTCAATTCTTCAATTTTTCAATTTCACTTTCTAATTCACTAAACTTTAGAATGCTTCTAAATTTCTATTTTGAGATTTGAGAATTAGGTAATTTTGAGATTTAGTGACTTGCATATTTGGAAATTTGTGAATTTAGGGACAGTTTGTTAAAAATAAGTATTCCATGTGCATATTTTTATATCTAGCATAAGCTGAAAGAAAATGGTGTTATTGAATTAATTTAACAACTGTTGTATGAAAAGTCAAAAAATTGATTGTGAATAATGTCTTCTGACATATCTTATAGTAATGTCTTCTAACACCTCTCTGTAGAAATATTGTTAAGGCAAAGATTCTTAAATCTATAGTTTACTTATAGTTTACTTATATTTTACTTATAGTTTATTTAAAGCTTACTCATAGTTTACTTATAGTTTACTTATATTTTACTTATAGTTTATTTATAGTTTACTCATAGTTTACTTATATTTTACTTATAGTTTATTTAAAGCTTACTCATAGTTTACTTATAGTTTACTTATGGTTTACTTATAGTTCACTTATAGTTTACCTATAGCATTCTCTTAAACATTTTTTTGACTATCCATAATTTTTACAAAATATTATTTACTTACATCAATAACTTAAATATCGAAAAGATTTGACCATGTAGAATTTTTATTAAATGAATTATTTGCATAGAAGCAAAAAGCCAGGGACGTAAAATTAATTTCAAAATTGCTTCGCGAAACCCCAGGGGTATAAGAAGCTATGCTCGAAAGAGAAACGCCTCGTGTTCGATCGAAAGAGAAGAGCAACGAATCGAAATCGTTATGGCCCTGCAGCTTTATCAACCGGGTAACAATGTTTCATTCATTAGAACGGTATGCCGGTATGGCTAGTTAATTGACGACTAATTTCAGGACTGATTCGCGAAAATTCTTGTTTTAATTGCACAAAGGGCTCCGGCTACTTTCACGTAATGAATTCGTGGTTCGGTAAAAACGACGGGACCACTCTAATACACGGTGTGTCTGTTAAACGAATTTTTTATTTTGCTGAATCTTTCTGGATAGGTATGCAGTTTTATTGTGTAGCTGTGGCTACGGTACCTTTGTTTGCGAAATTTTGTTAACGAAGTACGGGGTTCTGGAATCAGTGAACGATGGTGGAAAAGTAGTTCTGGGTTCAGGAGGGTCTTTGTGAATTTTAGTTGAAGGGAGATGAAGATGGTATAGTTTGGGGTAATTTGGGGTTGATTAGAAATGAAGCAAAATTTCCAAATTCCTAAATTTTCAAATTCCACAAATTCCAAATTCCACAAATTCCAAATTCCACAAATTCCAAATTCCACAAATTCCAAATTCCACAAATTCCAAATTCCACAAATTCCAAATTCCACAAATTCCAAATTCCACAAATTCCAAATTCCACAAATTCCAAATTCCACAAATTCCAAATTCCACGAATTCCAAATTCCAATATTTCCAAATCCCTTTTCTAAAGTTCGCAAATTCACAATAATATATATATGTTATTATTATTGCTTATATTATTAATATTGTATAATATTATAGTAAGATTTATATCATAGTTAGTATCACATAACTTTGATATTAAATAATGTACAGGGTGTGTCACAACACGTTTAGCTCCTGGAAAGGGGTGGTAGAGGACGCGATTCTAAGCAAGATTTCCCTTTGCAAAAATGGGGTTTGGAGCTTCGTTTTTGAGTTATTAAAGAAAAACACGGACCAATCAGAGCGCGAGGATTCGGCGCCAATCGTGGCGCGCAGTCGCGCGAGCGCTGCCTTCGAGCATAATGGCCGACTGGGCGTAACCCTCGCGCTCTGATTGGTTCGTGTTTTTGCTTAATAATTCAAAAACGAAGCTTACCACCCCATTTTCGCAAAGGAAAATCTTATTCAGAATTAAGTCCTCTCTTCCGAGAGTTACACGAGTTGTGAGACATCCTGTATTTGTTTTATCATTTGCTCCAAAACTTATATGTCGTGCAGTTGCAGACATAACCCCTAAGAGCATTATTGTTTACCATTTTGTATTAAATCGTACATCATACTTTGAATCTCCATTTGGATTAATACAATTACATTGTTTTTAATTATATTCTGATTAAATTATATTAATTACATTAATAACAACAAATATATAACATTCATATGTGTATAACATACATCTAAAATTCTAATACATACTTTATTAAACCTACGTCCACAAAAAATATTTCTTGGCTACCCTAATTACAATTTTTGGTTGTATTTTAAATATTATATAATGCCACAAAATATAACTTTCCTTTAAATAAGATTCTAAAACAAAAAATATTTATTTATTCTCAATTTCTTACAATTATACAGTATGTGTCTTTTATTAAAATTGGAAAAAATTAATTTAAACGAGAAGTTAAATTTGTAGTGTAGTATTTATACTATTATATTTATTTTTTAAATTTAAACAATTTATACCATTATACTACTCTTATATTATTTATATTAGTATATCATTTATACTATTTGCATCATTATACCATTTATACCATTATATTATTACAATATTATTCATATTATTCCATTTTTATCCCACACAATATTTAACATATCATCTAAAAATTTCACAACAAAAACAACAAACAAAAAAAGAAGAAATGCATCTAGAAAAGTACCAGGAAAGAATATAAAATGGCGGTATAATAGACCGGAGGAATTAACAATGATAGCAGGTGTATCTTTCTCCATCGAGAAACTGATCCTTTTCGAATATTGAAAACGGGGGGTGTTCACCCCACGAAGAGCGGAGACGCGGTAGAAAATAGAATGAAACGTCGAGGCAGCGAGAATTTACATATTTGTCGATTCGCGGTAATATAGAGATTGACACGCGGATCTGCTCGTTTGCGTGATAGGAAACTGGATGAAAAAGCAATATAGTTTGTCGATGAGAGAGGATAAGATCGTTTTCGTGTCGCGATCACAGTAATTCATTTTTTCACGCTGCTTTCGAGGCTGACTGAAAATCAAAGACGAATGCAGATTGTTGTCAGAGTACTCTGATAATAATTTTTGGGGAAAAGAGAAAGAAGTAGTCTCATGTTGTAATCAGTTTAGTATTTGTTTCTTTTTGACCAGGTTTTATTAAGATAATAGTAATGTTAAGGGTTTGGTAATGAAAGGATTGCATTTGGGAGTTTTGGAGTATTAGAATTTGATAATTTTAAGATTTGATGGTTTGATAATTTGACAATTTAAGTTTTGGTGGTTTGGACATTTGACAATTTGTAGGTTTGGTAATTTGATCATTTGGAAGTTAGAACATTTGACAATTGGATCATTTGGTAGTTTGAACATTTGACAATTTGAAGGCTTGCTAGTTTGATCACTTGAGAGTTTGAAGGCTTGCTAGTTTGAACACTTGAGAGTTTGAAGGTTTGACACTTTGATCATTTGGTAGTTTGAACGTTTGACAATTTGAAGGTTTGGTCCTTTAGATATTTGGCAGTTTGAAGGCTTGCTAGTTTGATCATTTGAGAGTTTGAAGATTGGACAATTTGATCACTTGGTAGTTTGAACATTTAATAATTTGCAGATTTGATAGTTTGAAGATTTGACAATTTGAAAGTTTACTAATTGATCACTTGGTAGTTTGAAGATTGGACAATTTGATCATTTGGTAGTTTGAACATTCAATAATTTGCAGATTTGACAGTTTGAAGATTTGACAATTTGAAGGTTTGCTAAATGAACTCATGGTAGTTTAAACATCTAACAATTTGATCATTTAGTGGTTTGAACACTTAACAATTTGATGGTTTGCTTATTTCATCACTTGGCAATTTGAACATCTGACAATTTCATCATTTTGTAGTTTGAAGTTTTGAGAATTTAACGATTTGCTAATTGATATCATGGTACTTTGAACATCTAACAATTTGGTCATTTAGTGGTTTGAACACTTAAGAATGTGATGGTCTGCTTATTTTATCACTTGGCAATTTGAACATCTGACAATTTGATCATTTGGTAGTTTGAATATTTGACAATTTGAAGGTTCACTAATTTGATCAGTTCATATTTTGAAGATTTGACAATTTAATCATTTGATACTTTGAACACATGACAGTTCAATTTTTAAATATCTTTAAAATGATTCAATTCATAAATTCACAAATTTATCAAATTAAAAATCGTTCAACTTAGAAATACCAAAATCCAATAATATAAAAACACGAATTAAACAACCTGCCAATATTAAATATGATTTTAGCTATCTCATATAGAAACAGCATTTCTGCGCCATGTTGTTTAAAAGTAGCGCCAAATTCAAGTAACCATCAAAGTTACATTAATAAATTCCTTAATTAAACAGAAGTATATTAAAAGAATTAAAATACTTATACATTATAATTGTACACAATTAAATTTTCTTCTACATAAAGGAGTGGACAAAGTGAATTTGAAAGTCGTTTAATTTCGAATTTATATAAAAACGATCGAAAGAGTTGCGTACGTTTGCGAAAGTACGAAAGTATTGAATCGGAAAGGAGACGCGTGCTCCTTCGACTGCTTTACTTTCACCGGTCCGAGAAAAAGAGAAAAAAAAGCGAAAGAAACACATATCGCGAAGAAAATCTGTTCCCACGGCGTCTACCGACCGTCAGAATCGTATTGAAGAACCGGAAGTTGCAAACTCCACAAAAAATTCATGAAAGATATAAAACGGATTAATACGCTTGATTTTAAATTATGTATACACTTTTTACGAATTGTACCGCAACAATTTATATACATAGAAAGTAACAACTTTGTTGTTTTACCTTTCGCTCCACCATTTCTGATTTTATATAAAATGTGTTGAAAAGTCTGTATTTAATATAAGAATGTGATATTTTACTTCTTGTTTTACAATTTTATCCAAATTCAACTAATATTTGTTAACTTCTAATCAATTAATATTTGTAACTATAACTCTTACAATTAACTATAATTGTTCTATTTAATAATTATTTGCAAAAATAAATAATTTAACTTGTATTAGAAAAAAATATTTTAATAGTCGTGGTAAATTTGAAAATAAAATATGGTCGTTAAAATCCCTAGACTTCAAATTTTAATTTTGGTATCTGTAGAATCAAATTTTAGACTCTAAAATCCCTAGACTATAACTTCTTTTGATTCTCAAAGTTTAAGGTGCCAAATACCTATATGTATATTTCAAAATTCTTGATCCTCAAATCCCTAGATCAAATTGTAGTAATTTTAAATCCTAATATCCCAAAATTTCAATATTATTGCATGTTAACAAATCGCAACATCCCCAATCTCAACATCTTCAAATCTCAACGTCCTCAAATCTCAACACCGCTAGATTTTAATATTCCAAAATTAAAATAATTCTAGCATTCTGAAATTCCAGCATTTTTAAATAATAATATTGTCAAATGTCAACGTTCCCAAACCTCTATATCCTCGAAACTCAACATTCTAAAATCCCAACATCCCTAAATCTCAAAATTTTTAAATTGCATCGTTCATCCTCAACATTTCCAAATCCTAATATTACTAAATTTCAATATTCCCCAATCTCAACATTTCCAAATTCCAACATTCCCAAATCCCAATATTTCCAAATTCCAACATTCCCAAATCCCAATATTACCAAATTTCAATATTCCCCAATCTCAACATTTCCAAATTCCAACATTTCCAAATCCTAATATTACTAAATTTCAGTATTTCCAAATCTCAACATTTCCAAATTCCAACATTTCCAAATCTCAATATTACCAAATTTCAATATTCCCCAATCTCAACATTTCCAAATTCTAATATTACTAAATTTCAATATTCCCAAATCTCAACATTTCCAAATTCCAACATTCCCAAATCCCAATATTACCAAATTTCAATATTCCCAAATCTCAACATTCCCAAATACCAACATCCTCAAATCCCAATATTACCAAATTTCAATATTCCCCAATCTCAACATTTCCAAATTCCAACATTTCCAAATCCTAATATTACTAAATTTCAATATTCCCAAATCTCAACATTTCCAAATTCCAACATTCCTAAATCCCAATATTACCAAATTTCAATATTCCCAAATCTCAACATTCCCAAATACCAACATCCTCAAATCCCAATATTGCTAAATTTCAATATTCCCAAATCCCAACATTCCCAAATCCCAATATTACCAAATTTCAATATTCCCCAATCTCAACATTTCCAAATTCCAACATACCCAAATCCCAATATTACCAAATTTCAATATTCCCAAATCTCAACATTTCCAAATTCCAACATTCCCAAATTCCAATATTCCCAAATCTCAACATCCACAATGTCCCCATCTCTTAATATTCCCAAATCGCAATTTCCCAAATCCAAATATCTCCAATGTTAAAATCTCCAAATTCCAATTCCCCAAATCCAAATATCTCCAATATCAAAATCTCAAAGTTCTAATATCCCTACATACATCCCAATATCCTAAATATCCACATCCCCAGTCCAAGAGTTCCCTAAAATATCCCAAAATTCTAGAAATCCTCAAATGTTCAAACTCCTAATCAAGTCCATAGACCTCCACCTATACAACCATCACACTTCCCCTAGAAAACCTAAATTTCCTCCAGACTGTACTTATCAAAACATTAAGAGTCACGAGCGCGACTTAACCCCCACCCCTTCGTCCCCGTCCTTTTTGCTTTGACAGCACTCACCTCCCTCCTTCTCTTTGGTGCACCTCCGTTGGCCAGCTTCCACCTCCAGCGTCACCTCCATCGACTACGACGACCATCGCACCTCCGCCTCCGCGTAGACTGGCGCACCACCTCCGCTTCGCGCCCTCGAACCACCCCGCAACGTAAAATTATAATCTGTCATATTCATCAGTACACCGTTCTCCATCCTTCTTCTTCCTCTTTTCCTTTTCTCGTATCTTCCTTCGTTTTTCCTCATTTTCCTTCGTGGATACGATTTACTCTCGCGAGGGGTTGCCACCCCTTTCTGTCACCCTCTGTTTGTCTCCTTCTATATTTCCCCCCTCATTCGACTTTGTTTTTGAATTTATTTCTACTGTTCGGACTTTTTCTCTTTTATACGCTCGTTCGATCCTTTCTTCAGCTTTTCCCCTTTTTTGTATTTTAGCTTATGTTTGTTACTGTAGATTGACGCGTGGTTTTGTTAACGTGTTTTGTATCGCGTTAGGATAGCGAAGGGTGGATAGATTAGAGTGGGAAGATGGGTAACTTAGTTAGGTAGCACGGTTAGTTAGATCGGGTGGTATGTTAGTTGAGTTAGGTGGATTTAGGAGATTTTCGGAGGGGCAGGTTTTCTAGTTTTTTTAATAGAGCGATTTGTTAGGGAAAGGATCAAGTTTTGGGAAAATTTGGTAAATGTGAGAGGTGGGGATTTAGAGGATTTGGGGATTTGGAGGGTTGGGAATTTGGAGAGTTGCAAATTTAGATATTTGAGGATTTGGGAATTGCAAAATTAAAAATTCTCAAGTCTCCTTTGGGATTTTGCTAACTTTAGAATTTGGGGTTTTGAGATGTGGATAATTGGACTATTAGGGATTTTGGGATTTGAGGTTTGCTTAATTGGACTCTTGGAAATTTGGAAATTGGGAAATTGGAGATTTTAAGATTTGGAAATTCTACTGTCCTTCTGGAGTTTTGGCAATTTAGGGATTTGGAAACTTGGACAATTTGACAATTAGAGATTTAGGTATTTGTGGATTTAGAAATACCGAAGTTTGAAATCACCTAGTGTTTTAAAATTCTGATAATCTACGAATTTGAGGATTTGAAGACTTGGACATTCGGAGATTTATAAATTCTGAATTTGAAGGTTTGGTAGTTTATGATATTTGAAAATACTGAACTTTGAAATCATCTAGTGTCTTCGTGGAATTTGAGTAATTTTCGTATTTGGAGATTCAGAGGTGTTTTAACTTGAAACAAAAGACAAAATATTTAAACTTGTAATATTTCAAAACTCAAAACCTCAAACATCAGAATATTTCAAGATTAAACATCCACAAACCTAAATTTTATTAAAATAAAATAAAATTCACAATGCATTTCCAAGCTTCAAATAATCGAATAAAATAAGTTATGTCTTCAGCGTGCATACCCTTTTTCCGTACTCTGTTTTCGCCTACATAGTCCACAACCCTCTTTTTTCGTTCTACTTCTCTGCACCCCTTGATCGCGAGTTGACCCCTCCACGTCCACCCTGTCGTCATCTTCTTCGTTCCAGCAGCAACCTCGTTGAACTGGCTGACGGAGCAGGTAGAAAACGAAGGTAAGGTGCCTTCATTTATATTATAATCCTCTCTTTCCCTGTCTCGTTCTTATGCATCGAATTCGAACGACGTGGCTTGTCGCTTCCACCAGGCTCTCTCTTCTCCTTGTTCTTCCATTTCTGACGTTTATTGGTCCCACTTTTTGTGTCTCGTTTCTACCCTGTCTTTCGCGTGTCCTTTCGCCCCTACCGTTCGCCCTTTGCTTAATAACCTAATATAAAGTTGCGCTACGGACGCATCACTTTTCCGAGCTGGCTGAAATTAGTTTTGTTGGTTTATAATTGAATGCGGATACGATGTTACTATGAAATAAAATTCTACAACTGACGTCCATCGCTGTAAGTTTCGCATAGTAAAATAGAGAAGGTTTATGACGGGTATGAGAGGTTGAGGTAGGGGTTAGGTTAGGTTTAGGTTTTATACGGGTGTAGGATTCTTTTGAACCAACATGTGTTAGCTTACCAAATTTTTAATTTTGAAATCTTTTGGATTTTTAAATATTTTTTCAAATTTCCCCAATTCCAAATTCTTTTATCGCAAATTACCTAAATCCCAAATTCCCAATTCTAAATTGTTTTAATCCCAAATTTCCCAAATTCCAAATCTCCCAAATCCCAAATTTCCCAAATTCCAAATCTCCCAAATCCCCCAATTCCAAATCTCCCAAATCCCAAATCTCCCAAATCCCAAATCTCCCAAATCCCAAATCTCCCAAATCCCAAATCTCCCAAATCCCAAATCTCCCAAATCCCAAATCTCCCAAATCCCAAATCTCCCAAATCCCAAATCTCCCAAATCCCAAATCTCCCAAATCCCAAATCTCCCAAATCCCAAATCTTCCAATTTCTCAAGTTTCCCAAATTTCCCAAATTTCCCAAATTCCAAATCTTCCAATTTCTCAAGTTTCCCAAATTTCCCAAATTCCCCAAATTCCAAATCTTCCAATTTCTCAAGTTTACCAAACTTCCCAAATTCCCCAAATTCTCCAAATCCCAAATCCCCCAATTCCTCAAATTTCCCAAATTTCCCAAATTCCCCAAAATCCCCCAATTTCATATTCCACAACATTCTCCCAGCCCTAAAAAACCCAACATCTAACAATGAACACAAAAAGTCCTCATTCATTAAAAATTCCTTCCATCATCACCAGAAAGAATTCGTCGTCCCTCGCGTAAAGTAAAGGAACCCCTATGCATAATTCCACCGTTCATAAGATTCCAAGGTAGATTATCCGTACGAGCACGAAACATACGTGTCCTCATAAACATGTCAGGGACAGGTGTCTCGCATGGCGATGAACGCAATTTTTTCGCGCTAAAATTTGGTCCACGTGGTTAGACACCGGCGAGCATAGTGTCCCATTTTCAGGGTCCGGTCCATGACCACGGGGTGGCATGAGTTACGCACCACTGACACGTTTATTTAGCCACGCTGACCACGTGGGTGGGTAAGATGAATGGTTTCACTCGGATGCGACCATCCACGATGCACTTGTGCAACAACTGCGTCCGATTATGCCAAGATTGCTTCGGTCGTATGTTTCCTCGTCAAATTCGCGCTTTTCTACGTTTTTTACTTCGTACGTTTATTTTGCTGGATACTTGTTATTCTATGGATTTTGTGGTGATTTGGTAATATTCTGAAAATTAAATGTTTTAGTAATATGTTGAAAATTAAATGCTTTAGTAATATTCTGAAAATTAACTGATTTAATTATATTGTCAATGTAAAATGAATGATTAATATTGTGAAAATTAACTAAGTTAGTAATATTTTGAAAATTAAATGTTTTAGTAATATTCTGAAAATTAAATGATTTAATAGTATTGTAAAAATGAATTGATTTAGTAATATTTTGAAAATTAAATGTTTTAGTAATATTCTGAAAATTAAATGATTTAGTAATATTCTGAAAATTAAATGATTTAATAGTATTGTAAAAATGAATTGATTTAGTAATATTTTAAAAATTAAATGTTTTAGTAATATTCTGAAAATTAAATGATTTAATAGTATTGTAAAAATGAATTGATTTAGTAATATTTTGAAAATTAAATGTTTTAGTAATATTTTGAAAATTAAATGTTTTAGTAATATTCTGAAAATTAAATGATTTAGTAATATTCTGAAAATTAAATGATTTAATAGTATTGTAAAAATGAATTGATTTAGTAATATTTTAAAAATTAAATGATTTAGTAATATTCTGAAAATTAAATGATTTAGTAATATTCTGAAAATTAAACGATTTAATAATATTGTAAAAATGAATTGATTTAGTAATATTTTAAAAATTAAATGATTTAGTAATATTCTGAAAATTAAATGATTTAGTAATATTCTGAAAATTAAACGATTTAATAATATTGTAAAAATGAATTGATTTAGTAATATTTTAAAAATTAAATGTTTTAGTAACATTCTGACAATTAAATAACTTAGTAGTATTGTAAAAATGAAGTATTTTAACAAAATTTTGAAAATTAAATGAATCAGTAATATTTTTGAAAGATAAATGATGTAGTAATATTCCAAAAATTAATTGATAGAAATACAATTCACTAGGACGAAACTCTTAGGTAGGGTGAGGTATACTTGAAATGATTTCACATGTGAGTCGAAACACGTACTCAGACTACCTCCTCCAGCAATTCATCGAATATATAAAATCGAGATTTAATTATCTGGTAAACACAATGGCAAGTATATCAACGGTTCTACCAGTGATCGATTGAAACGAGATACCGGCAGATTCGAAGTGTTAACGGTGCTCGTGTCCACACCAGGTAGAAACAGAAGGGACACCAGCTCATTTAAATGGTTAGCGTCGTCTCTGTTTCGCTCGATATCGTGGTACAATGCACCCCATCATTTTCTCGTGAATCGTGCACCCGTATCACGGAGAGAGAAAGAGAGAGGCGCGTTCAATCAACGGCTCGCAGGACTGTCAGGACACCGGTGTCCCTCGCGGTCCTGTCAAAACGAATGTAATCCATAAACGGAAAAATTTGCGACGCGTCCGCTCGGAACGATTCCGATCTCGACGTCAAGGGCTTTATGCAGTCTCGATAAAAATCTGTCCGAAGATAAAAGGGATCGTCGCGATACTATTCCTCTTTTCTACCATTGATAGATACATCTATTAGCTAAGTAATTAGCTCATTTCAAATGTCATGATTTTTTATATTACACGGCACTATATATTTGTTTATTACAAATACACACTAAATTAGAAATCTAATGGGACCTTGTGAACGAGTTGAAATTACAAAGGATTTCAATCTTTGATTAATTAGTTTATTTTAACTCAACTTCCATGAGAAGATATTTCGTGGTATGCTTAAATTAACTTAAAATATATCAATTTTTACAAATTAAATTTCGCAGAATAATTTAAGTTCAAACACATAATTCTTCAAAATTAAATTTCGCGCCGCGAATCCATTAAAATGGCCTCCTAACCTTACCACCCATTTCGAAACTGCAAACCCCATTACATTCTAGTCCACTGACCTCTTGCATCTTAATATCATCGATATATCGAACAGCCATAAAATATCGATAATCAATAGTCAGACCACAACTACCAGTAAAAAATAGTCCCCCAGAAATTACACCCAGGCAGAAAACACGTCGCGCCGTTAATTTGGTCGACAGTGGCCAGCGCTGTCGGCCGTTTTTTCGGCCATGTATCGAGCGTTTTACATTTTTGGTACCGTCGGTGCAACGTGTTCAAGCATGCCAATAATTACGCGCGGATCTGTTTAAAGGCAGCTCCCACACGTGTAAATCCACGTCGGTGTGCAGTTTATGCGTGCGTCCACATCGACGAGGAAATTGAACAATTCCCGTTACCGCAAGGCACACAGCGCATTATTTATCCTGGATAATAATGAATTGGTTCGTCAATGAGAATACCTGCCTCTCATTTGCGTTGTGCCCGGTATGTACCTGTCCCTTTTCACCCCTCGTTCAGCCGGGATCTCTCACCCTATAATCGGCCACCCTCCCTGTCGACAATTCGATCTCTTTCCCTCCGCTGTCACCGACGACGTCTGCGATTGTCAGTGTTTACCGCGTACATATTATCGTGATGACGTTGCGGCGTTATGGTTCTATCTGCGGGAGAAAGGAAAAATGCCGGCCACTCGTTTGTCTGTTTGCGTCTGGACGGTGTCCGCGATGGATTTCCAACGAGTCATCATTATTCGAATTAGTGCTGTGTACTGGCGGAAATGCCAGCTACCCTAGGGAAAATGTGGATGCGAGGAAAATTCATCGTCGATTCTAGGGATCTTGTGGATATATATTATTAGGGGGTTGGTAGGATGGATGGGAGGTCTAGGTATATGGAGATGTGGGAGCACTGAGGAAGACTAGGGAATTGGGGGTTGTAGATTATGGGAAATTCTATAGGCAAAATTTGAGGATATGGGAATTTTAGGTTGTAGATGGGAATTTGGGAATTTGGGGAATTGGAGATTTGGAGATTTGGGGATTTGGAGATTTGGGGATTTGGAAATTTGGAGATTTGGAGATTTGGAGATTTGGAGATTTGGAGAGTTGGAGAGTTCGAGATTTGGAGATTTGGAGATTTGGAGATTTGGAGATTTGGAGATTTGGAGATTTGGGGATTTGGAGATTTGGAGATTTGGAAATTTAGAGATTTAGACACTTGCTAACTTGGGAATTTGGGGATTTGGGGATTTGGAGATTTGGGGATTTGGGGATTTGGGGATTTGGGAGATTCGGAGATTTGGAGATTTGGAGATTTGGAGATTTGGAGATTTGGGGATTTGGAAATTTAGAGAATTGGAGAGTTAGAGAGTTCGAGATTTGGAGATTTGAGGTTTTGGGGATGTTGGAATATACAAAAATCAATCTCACGATATTTCTACTTTAGTTTATTTGAAGGCAAAGGATAAACATCCTGCCTAATTAGGAACGCGACGAACTGCGTGGTCCAAGACGGTCCTTCTAGTGTAAGCATGCTGAGATATACAAAAGTATCAATGAAGCATGGGACCTCTCGAGCACGAGGAAAAACGGTCCGAGGATTAGTCTTAAAAGCGCACGTGTAGAGAAAGCATCAACCATAGAGTTCACTATTCGTTTTCCAAAAAGTTAAATTTAATAGATGTGTTTTATTGCAAATAGCACCTTTTGCTTCCATAATCCCAATAGGGGATTTGGGGATTTGGGGATTTGGGGATTTGGGAATTTGGAGATTTGGGAATTTAGAGAGTTGGAAAGTTGAAGATTTGGAAATTTAGAAATTTAGACACTTGCTAATTTGGGAATATAGGGATTTGGAGATTTGGAGATTTGAGAATTTGGAAGTTTGGAAATATAGAAATTTGGAGACTACGAAATTTTGAGGATATACCTGTAGGAACCCTAGATCTAGATATACCTGTAGGTATCTAGAAATTTAGGAATATGGGAATTTTGAGATCTAGAGGTGTGGGGATATAGAAATTCGCAAATTTGAAGGTTTGGGATATCTGTGACTATAAAAAAATATAGAAATCTGGAGAATTAGAACTATAAAAATTTAGGGGTGCACGAGTTTTGAAATTTAAGGAATTAAAGTAGACATATATTTTCTTAGATTTCACCACATCTAGATACTTGCATCCCTAGATCTCACGAAATCATCATATTTTCATTCCTAAATCTCTCTGCAGAGAAAAGTTGCCTCCCCAATTACAAATTATAAAGAAAATCAATAGTATTTCAACCTTGTGATAAAGTGACATCCCTAGATCTCCCTACTAGACATCCCTATATCCCTAGACATCCCTAGATCTCTCTCTATGTTTCCTATTAATAATTTAAAATAGCAAAGTGAAAAATACAATTGTGATAGCAGTAACCTATCCTAAACTAGACATCCCTAAATCTCTCCCTACATTTCTTAATAATAATTTAAAATAGTATACAGTGAAAAATGCAAACGTGATAGCAGCAATCTATCCTAATCTAGATATTCCTAGATCTCTCCCTATATTTCCTATTAATAATTTAAAATAGCAAAGTGGAAAATACAATTGTGATAGCAGTAACCTATCCTAAACTAGATATCCCTAAATCTCTCCCTACATTTCTTAATAATAATTTAAAATAGTAAACAGTGAAAAATGCAAACGTGATGGCGGCAATCTATCCTAATCTAGATATCCCTTGATCTCTCCCTATATTTCCTATTAATAATTTAAAATAGCAAAGTGGAAAATACAATTGTGATAGCAGTAACCTATCCTAAACTAGACATCCCTAAATCTCTCCCTACATTCCTTAATTGTAATTTAAAATAGTAAACAGTGAAAAATGCAAACGTGATGGCGGCAATCTATCCTAATCTAGATATCCCTAGATCTCTCCCTACATTCCTTAATAATAATTTAAAATAGTAAACAGTGAGAAACGCAAACGTGATAGCAGCAATCTATCCTAAACTAGACATCTTTAAATCTCTCCCTACATTCCTTAATAATAATTTAAAATAGCAAACACTGAAAAATGCAAACGTGATATCAGTAACCTAATTTCGTGGAAGAACTCGTACAGATCCAGCTATAGTTCGAATCAAAGTTGAGCTGACGAACTTTTCAAGGACTCACTTTCACTAGGAGCGTCTCTGTTTGCGCGTGACTCCGCTTCTGAACGGGGAAACAAATCGTTAAAAGTGAAACTACCCTTCTCGCCTGGAACAGCCACGTTGTTCTCGTAAACGCGTGTAAACGCGACCGAAGGAGGAGGGTGCGGGTGCGTGCATCTGAATAAATCCTGTCGGAAAGCGTAGCTACATTGTCCCGCACGGTGTGTCATTATACTCGCGGGCTAAATAGCAGTTAGTTTTGAAGCGACGCCGAAAAAAAAGGGGTGGCACGCGTGTTTTGACGAATTACACGGTTCGCCGAGATCGAAAGTGAAATTCTCTCTCTTTCGACCGTGTTCCATATTTTTTTTTTCACTCGCGATGCCGCCGGCAACTTCTCGTTCGAATACTTTTTAAATATTTCTGCCGCTTATTTTGAAAGTGGAGCAAGTTTTTTGTCGTGAGGACTTAATTCTTTTTTTAATTTGGGTACTACCCAAATTTTTTTTAGCTACCCTTATTTTTTGTTAGGGTAAGTTAGATTTGTATTTCAGTCAATTTTTAAATATTGTAGAGGACTTAATTCTTTTTTTAATTTGGGTTAGGTTTTGTTAGGGTAAATTTTGTTAGAGTAGGTTAGATTCGTATTTCAGTCAATTTTTAAATATTGGCGAAGACTTAATTTTTTTCTAATATGGTTTAAGTTTTGTTAGAGTAGGTTAAATTTGTACTTCAGTCAATTTTTAAATATTGTCGAGAACTTATTTTTTTTTTAATTTGGTTTGGGTTTTGTTAAGGTATGTTTATTATACTACAGTGTTTAATTTTATTAGATAAAAGGGGTTGTTTTATTACACTCCTTCCTCCCTTTCAAAATTAATGAATTAACATTTAATTTTGACATATAAAAATTTACACGAATTTCGCAAATAATTTGCAAGAATTTTTCTCGTTGCAATGAATTTTGTTAGCTTTGGACAAATCCTTGGTAACCGTTTTAAGATTAAATCAGTTAAGAATGTACTTAGAAATAAAGTTATCGCTGCAGTTTGCATTTAAGCGAGTTGAGAAAGTTTTCTGCTGAAAATTGATTTTGTGTGAAAGTACTGCATATTCGTTTGAAAGATTTGAGTGAGTTAATCTTGATAGCTATGAAATTTTATTTGTTTATTGTTTGACAGATTTTTGAACTTCGCTTTTTGAAGAGTAGATTTTATTTATAGTGAGGTGGAATTTGGTATTTTAATATGGTCTGAAGAATAAAATGAAATGTCTGAAAATTTCTAAATTTTGTAGTTCATAAACTGAAAACTTTATAATTTGCAAATTATTTATGTCTATAAATTTCATCGTAAATTTTAAAGTTGATAATTTATTATTTCAAAAATGTGAGAATTTACAATTGTTTAAATTATTAGGAAAAATTCTTAACCTCGAGAATTTATGATTTTAAAGATTTATAAGCTTGCACATGGTTGCAAAAAATTAAGCTTGAAAGTTTGTGATTTTAAAGATTTTTAAACTTGATAATTCTTTCTTAAATTTTGGATTTGAGAATTTGTGAGGTTTTAAATTTTCCACCTTAAAAATTTGCAATTTTGGGGATTTTTAAGCTAAAATGTTTAAGATTATACTTTTAAACTTGAGAATTTGTGGTATTAAAATTTTTGACCAGAATTTGCCACACTGAAAATTTTTAACCTTGAGAATTTTTAATTTTGAGGATTTTTAGACTTGCACATGATTGAAAAATTAAGCTTGAAAATTTGTGATTTTATAGTTTTTTAAACTTGACACTTTTTCTTTTGATTTTGGATTTGAGAATTTGTTACGTTTTAAGTTTTTCACCTTGAGAATATGAGATTTGGGGAATGTTTAAGTCAGACACTTTTTAAAAACCTCTAAGCTAAAAAATTTGTAAAAAACATTTTTAAACTTGTGAACCCATACTGCTCCAAATTCAGCAACTTACAATTTTGAAAAATTCTAATATTAATAATAATAACAATTTTAATAATACAATAATTTTCCCCTATCCAAACACATTTAATTTTATCACACCCATTATGACAACTGTACCGCATCAAAATTCGATTGCACAAAGTTTTTATTAAAGATTAACGCTAAATTCTGCGGTCGTATAATCGCCGGAAGTGGAACTTGGATGAAACCCTAACGCTTTCCGGTCACATTTCCAACGGCTACAAAGTCGAAAGGCAATTGTGTGCGTTGCATCGTACGCGACATGTCGATGCAAACAGAATGGATGGTGTTAAGTGCTTTAGAGCCGCTGGAATTTCGAGCCTGGAGGGTGGAAAGGGGGTGAAATTCGGACGAGATCTTCATTCACGTGCGATGAATCGAGGGGTAGCTCGAAAATTCTTTTTTTTCCCAGTGTCGCGAACACGATGAACTTTCGTCGAGTTTGTCAGAGACAATGAATTTTCGAAAGTTTTTTCTTTTACAGAATAGACCGATGAATTTTGATCGTGAGCTCGAATTTCTTTTTTTTTTTTAAAGTCATCCTTTTTTTTATTTCGGAACGATGAACCCATCAAAATTTCTTCCATTTTTTAGCTTTTACTACGGAAAATGGATTTCAACCAAAATTTTATCTTTACTTTTTTATATTCTATAAATTTCATTTAATCAAATAATTTAATTAGAAAATTATTTAATAAAAATTATGTAGATTTGGAGAAGTTTTGATGAAACAAAAAATCTAGAAACAATTTTGATTACTTTTACACTGTTTTATTTTTGATGTATCATTTTTGCAAAAGCAAAATCGTGAAAAGTTTAAACACAGTTTTCGTCGAAAACAAATTGCGTATCAATTTAAGCATCGTTTTTACAAAAATGAAGTTTTATATTTCGCTATATTTTATAAAAACAGTCTTTCAAGAATTAAATTCAATTTTAAACAAAGCAGAATGTGTATAAATTAAAACACCATTTTTCAAAATTGAAAATTCATACCATTTTATAAAAATTGAGGTACAAGTTTCACCAAAATCAAAATGTATATAAATTAAAATTTCCACAAACTTTCAAAGTCATTTTTACAAAAATAAAAGCGAAGCATAATTTAAAAAAAATGATAAATCTTCAAGTACTAAAAAAATGTTTAGAAATTGAAGTTACGAGAAAATGAAAAATATTTTATCGTTTCATTGAATCGCGTGAGAGATAAAAGCAACACTTATGCAGAGATTCTCGTCCGGCGGTGGTATCATCGAGAGTTATCGATTAATCGCGAGCAATACACCACTGTCCGCCGAAAATTAATATTCCCGGCGATAAATAATGCGGCTGCAAACCGCGTGAGCCCAGTGTGCATTAATAACGCATCGAGAACGAACGTTTCGCGTCGTTCAGATAACAGAAGCTTTATTTCAATTACCGTCCAGATTACCAACCGACTTTTCCGCCGGTGTTAATCTTCCCGCCTTTTTTTTCGCGTTACACCATCTCGAATTTCCATGATGCGATCATTTTCTGCTCGATCTAAATCCTTTCGTGTAACTTATGCCTCACGTTCAGTTTTTTCGGAAATATTTTAATTGTTGTAAAATAAATTACTTTACCAAAAATAATAAATAAACACTATGAAATACATCGTACATGTGTGATTTATAGGTTAGTTCTTTTTCTATGAAGAAAATGTTTCTTATTGTATAATAACTAACTTATATGATTAACAAATATGATTTATGATTTATAAATATTGACTAATTTGTTAAATCTTAAAGTATGTAAAGTATTAATCGTTAAATATTTGTTGCAAAGTCAGTTGGAGTCCCTTAAATAAATATGTTGAATAAAAAAAATGATAAAATATAAAATGGAAAGTGAAGAGTAAAATAACAATTTCAAGGACAGAAAGTAAATGTGTTCCAAAGTTAACAGAATTAATATTTCATAAAAAAATTGTTCATTTAAAAGTTTCAACGGATTGACACATTTTCACTTTTAAATTGTTTTTCCATAATTACGATCACGACTCATTCGATAACGCAGGAGATTCATTCACAATTTCCTGTAATCTCGAACGAGCATTTATTGCAGTTTATTGTGCGGCCCTCAACCGTTATCGTGTCAGGGGTGGAAAAAGTGTAGCACCCTGTTCAAAGATAAAAATGTAGAGCTCAGCATTTTGTTCGGAATTTTCGCTCGCGAAAAAATTAATCTCTCCTCTAATATTTCTCTTAATTATCAATAATAATACTGTATCATCGGAAAATGTGTACATTTATTTTCGCTGTTATTTGAACAGCAATTTATTTTCCCATTAACGTTCAACAACGTACACGCAAAATTGCATATTTTTACGTAGAATATATTCTAAATAGAAAAATGTGAGCAGATTATGGTAACAAAAATATGGAATTATTTTAATGATGAACAGTTAATTTAGTTTCGTATAAACTATCTACTAAAATAAATTATGAACACATTATCATTATAAAAATTTAGATTTATCTCACTAATGATTCCAGTAGTTAATTTAGTTTAATATAAAAAATTTCTTCAAAAAGAATTATATGTGAAATTTTCTTAATAAAAATATCAATTTACTTATCTCACATTCATCTGAAATTATTAATGTATTTTTGTACAAACTGAAATCTTTTAAATATAAAAATTATATATGAAAAATATCTTAAAGAGAAATTATATGTGACCAAATTATTTTAACAAAAATATGCATTTTTTCAACTAAAATTTATTTAAGTAGCTAATGAATTTTCTCATAAAAAATGTTCTCAATATAAAAATTAGAGGGGAACAAATTACTTTAATGAAAATATTGATCTATTAAAAATTTAGCTAAATGATTTCTCTTACAACAAATCTAAATAGAAAAATTAGAAATGAACAATTTGTTCTAACAAAAAAAAGATGTACTCAACTAAAATGTATCTAAACAATTAACATATAGTTCTATCACATGTCACATCTCCTGAATGAATTTTAAACTAAAGATTCTTAAAAATCGACATTTAACTTTTCTTCAAACATACCTCGATGATAACCTCAATTCGACCTAACCTTCAATACAAAAACCAGAGCAAACAGTTTGCGAACAAAGAAAGGAAAAAGCGACGATAAAAATGAAAAAAATGTTTCTAACTGTTTTGATAGTTGTGGCGTTAATAAAATCGTTGAAACGATTAGAATGGTTGAAATTGTTTGCATCGATCGCGGGAACAAGGTTAAACGCGTGCGAATCGATCGAAAAAAAAGGGAACAGTGACCGAATCCATCGAATGACTAATAAACGACGTTGTTGCTCATCGATCATTCCCGACACCGTGAAAAACGGATTTGCAAGGATAAAGTGGACACGCTGGCAACTGTCGGTGAAAAAAACGACAGTTCGCTCGGCTGGCCCGAATTTTTCACGAAAAGAGACACGTCGAAGTGACAGGTGCCAACAAATACCATCAAGGTCGACCATGACCCTCTCGAGGCGTTTACTTTCGCCCATCGATCGTCACGATAGTTTCGTGTTTTCAGGACGTCGACCGAGATATACTGTTAGGAAAAACCTCGATAAAGCAGATGTATTAAGAGTATGCAAAATCTCTGTCTGTTAATATATGCTTTATAGACAGTTTGGGACTAGTTTGATTGACTCAGTCAAGTATTTATTTTTTATGGAGTTGAAAATGAAATTAGATCATTTTTAGGTTACTTGGTAGATTAGAAAATAATTTATTAAATTACAAAATATAAAGGTATGTTATTTTATAATTATTCTAAAAGGGTGTTGGTAATTTTACACGTGACTTTTGTTAGAAAAGAGAAAATATAGAGTTCAACCAATTCTTCCAATTTTTTATATTTACTAACCTCCAATTTTTTAACACAACTTTCAAATGTACAATTCTGAAATTCCAAAATACTTGAACTACCATATGTATAAATAATACTATTAATGCTATAAATACAATAAATTAGCACAGCTATTAGAATAGTATTAACCGTACAGAGTACCCAAAGAATAAAAAAGAGTGATAGCACAATAAACTATAATTGAATACACACGTTGTTCAGTCAAGAACATCACCTTAGCAAACGATTTTAATTTAAAATAAGCGCCTGAACCGGTCATTTGACGGGTTTGGTGTCGATTAAAATAGCGTGTATGTTTATTTTAAAGTGGCTGGCGTACGCCATAAAAGTACCGAACCATAGTAAACATATTAAACGTAAAAATTGATGGTCGCGCGGATCTATCTCCCCTATACGACTGGTTCAGATATATTACACCTGGCACGAAGCTAGACGATATTCAACCTTTATTATACACATAGACAGGAATATATTCGTCTATCGTATGTATGTGCTCGATAGCCCCGGGTTTATTGCGACGGGCGTTATCACGAGCAGACGGAACGAACGTCCCCGCAGCAAGTGGGCAGTAACGTTTGACGAGCAGTCTAACCCTTTAATTGAGTGCAGTTTTACGATTTCAGACGTCGTTTTGGACAAAGGAGTCAAGAGTTCTGGAACATTATGCGGCACACCGGGATAATTCTGTCCAGTTACCGGGAATAATTTCAATGTGCGCTCGTTTTCGTCGTGAATCGGTCTTAATGGACGCTGTCCGACAATCTTTCTTCAGAATCCGCACGACTTTATTCGATTCATTTAATTATGCTATTTCCTATAGTGCTATTACCTAGTTCTGCTACCTTTTTTTGTATTGCGTTGGTTAGCAAGTTTTATTGGTTTTTAAACGGAGGTTACAGTATAAATTTTATAGCTCAAATTTTTTTTCTTAATTATTAAACTTCTTCTTGTATACAGACGATTACTGTGAAGAAATAAATACTTGTACACTATGTTAATTATTTTTATAATATATAAAGACTGATCGAATTTTCACTTTTTTATGTTCTGTTGGTTGGCAAGTTTTATTGGTTTTTAAATGGAGGTTACAGTATACATTTTGTAGCTCAAATTTTTTTTCTTAATTATTAAACTTCTTTTTGTATACAGGCGATTACTGTGAGGAAATAAATACTTGTACAGTATGTTAATTATTTTTAATAATATATAAATACTGATCGAATTTTCACTTTTTTGTGTTGGGTTGGTTAGCAAGTTTTATTGGTTTTTAAACGGAGGTTACAGTATAAATTTTATAGCTCAAATTTTTTTTCTTAATTATTAAACTTCTTCTTGTATACAGGCGATTACTGCGAGGAAATAAATACTTGTACAGTATGTTAATTATTTTTAATAATATATAAATACTGATCGAATTTTCACTTTTTTGTGTTGGGTTGGTTAGCAAGTTTTATTGGTTTTTAAACGGAGGTTACAATATAAATTTTATAGCTCAAATTTTTTTTCTTAATTATCAGACTTCTTCTTTTATATAGAGGGTTACATTATATCATTGACTTTTGATGTTAGCTTGCTATTGTATATTATTTTATGATATTATTATGATTGCGAACATTTGATGTTTTTATTTTTGTGAAAGTGACGTGATATTGTTACACGAAATAGGGGTCAGCAGTTTTATAGGTTAAGTGTTACCATGCTTTATATTACATTTGTGGTGTACTCATATTATTAGAAGATGGTGGTTGTTCTGGAAAATTGTGTATATCTGTTAAAACGTTTTAGAATCTAGAAAGTTTAATGAATGTTGGAACTTTGAAAATTATCTAATTTACGAATGTGCAAATAACCCACTTACAAATTTGTGAGTGATGTAATTTACAAGTATGGAAATTATCCCATTTATGAATTATGTGATTTACAAATATGGAAATTATCTAATTTATGAATTTGGAATTTGTCTAATTTACAGATATGAGAATTATCAAATTTGCAAATAGGAAAATGCTAATCTGCTAATTTGCTAATCTTGGAATCACCACATTTGGTAATGTGAAAATGATCAAATTTACAAATCTAAAAATGACTAAATTTGCTAATTTGAAGGTTATTAAATTTGGCAATGTAGAAATTACCAAATTTACTAATGTGAGAATGACCAAATTTACAAATGTAAAAATTAACAAATTTGCTCATTAAAAAATGACCAAATTTACAAATCTAAAAATCCTGAAACTTGCAGATCTGAAAATAACAAACTTCCAAATCTAAAAATTACCAAATTTACTAATCTAAAAATAATCAAACTTCCCAAACTAAACTTGACCAAATACCAATCTGAAAATGACCAAATTTACAAATCCAAAAATTCTCAAATCTACTTCTTAAACTCCAAATTTATGCCAAAATAAAAAATGACATCCAAATGTATCCAACTAGAAATACACAGTATCAAAAATGTACAATACTTAAAATAAAGTACCTAACTAAAGTAGCTAAAAATAACGGTGAGAAATATTTGTACCTTTACCCAAGATTTCCAACGTCCGCATTTGATAATTAAAAAAAGAGAAGCTTCGATAGCAACTTCAGTCGTTCTCACCTATACGTGTCAAGGCTCGATCGTTTGATATCCAAAAGGAAGAGGCGCAAAGAAAAAAGCAGAAAGAAAGAGAGGAAATCTTTGACTCGTACATACCCACCCCATCTCATTTGATGTTTCTCTCTTACTTCGTTTTCTTCGTCGCGCTATCATCTCACCCTCAAAGCTCATTCCTCGTGTTTCCCTCTTTCTTTACCTTTCGGTTTCACCCTCTCCTTTTCCCTCCAGTATGAAGGGTGCTTCGTCACTGTCGAGTACGTATCCCGTCTCTGTTTCGAGCACTTCGTCTTCTTCTTCGCTACAAACAACCCTCTTCGTCTCTCTATTTTCTGTCTTCGTTTCATTGCCCGACCACCCCTTTTTCTCTTTCACCTTCTACGCTCTCCCTCTATCTTTTTACCCCTCTTCGTTCCACACACACTACCAACGACGTCCCGTTTTACTTCATTAGGGGATATGAGTTTTTCCACCCTCACCACGGTGTCTCCCTCTCGCACCCTCTAGTCTCAAGATGGAACGAGGGGATGACTTGGTCCTTGTCGACCAAGGACATAGCGTGTATCCGAGGATGTATCTTCCTCTTTCTCCTTTTTGTTTTTCTGAAAACGTTCTTCTTGGTGGGCGTTCTACGTAGACGTGTTTACGATGGAAATATACGGCGAAACGCGTGGTCTTGTTTGGGGACAATCAAATATT
Organism: Megachile leachella; assembly: GCA_963576845.1. Classification (NCBI taxonomy): domain Eukaryota; kingdom Metazoa; phylum Arthropoda; class Insecta; order Hymenoptera; family Megachilidae; genus Megachile; species Megachile leachella. The sequence continues at coordinate 5,516,992 of OY756259.1, read as the reverse complement.
TCGAAAATATGGGACATTGTTAAAACTTGTCTTTTAAAGTTTAAAATAATTTTCCTATAATTTATACGTTTTGTGCACTCTGTATAATTTCAAATTTTAATAAACATGTGGGTATAACAATTTAAAATATATATTGTGTAATTAATATTGCTATATGTAGCTCTTCATATGCATTCATATGCTCTTCACATATGTACATATTTACATGTGCTCTTTACACATATACATATTTAAATATGCATACATTTAATACATAATGTGTAACATACGTGTACATATTTAATATATTCATGCGTGTATGCAAATGTTTAACTGAAAAAAGGGTGAGTACATTTTTGGAACACATTAGGTTCTTTAATTATATGTGTAAAGCAATTTATAATATACATATTGCGTATGTGTGACGTTGATATATATTTTTCATGTGTTATGACATTGACGTATATTTTTCACGTGTTCTGACATTTGAGTGTATTTTTCACGTGTTGTCACAGTGATGTATATTTTTCACACGTTCTAACATTTTTGTATATACATATAATTCCAAAATATATTGTTATTGTAATTGTTTTCAAAACATATTGCTATTTTAGTTGTTTTAAATATTATTATTGTTGTAATTGATTTCAATACATATTGTTATTGTACTTGTTTTCAATACACATTTTTATTGCAGCCATTTCCATTACATACTCTCAATTCTGCAAAAAATTCCCTTATTCAGAAAATCACTAATTAAGCGCCTATATTACTTAAATAATTATGTATACGTATTTTAGCATATGTAATTTTGCCATTGTCATATAGTACAGATTTTATAGTTCATTCATAGGTATAAATACACGACAGGTGGAAGTCGAGCACATGAAGCACCGTTCACGAGAAAAAGAGCAGCATGATCGCACAGGTACTTGGAGTACCTGTCTCGAAGCAGGTGGAAACGTACTCGCGAAGGTAAACGAGATCGCTACAAGCTCGAGACTCGTCTTTGATCGGGGATCAAGGATCGAAGGGAGATCGATAAGCATATACGCTCTGTAATGCAATATTGCAAATTTACAATATATTTTGGTGCAGAGGGAGATCTTGGAAATTTTTATAATTTTGGACATTTTGGCCATTTTTATAATTTATGCAATTTTGGTCATTTTTATAATTTTTGTAATTTTTGTAATTTTTGTAATTTTTGTAATTTTTGTAATTTTATGAATTTTGGGAATTCACATAATTTTGGGAATTTATGTAATTTCAGCAATTTATGCAATTTTGGTAATTTATGTAATTTAGAAATTCAAAAATTTACAAGTACACAAATTAGACTGTAATAGCTACAAAAAAATAATAAAAATCAAATCAGTACATTTTTAAGAACGACAACAAAAGAACCAATAATTCAAAGCAACAGAAAATCGAATAAATCTTAAATCATAATTGTGCAAAGCAATTCTCCATTACTCATCAAATAATGAACCACATAAATTCACCTCTCTTCATTATAACCAATTTATATTCAAATAAAATCGATACATACTCGAAAACCTAAGTAGCCGAAATAACATGTTTGCGAAGCGGCCATAAAATTGATATCAAAGCGAAATCGTCCTATCCTAAGGGTTTCCTTTCATTTTCATTAAGTACGTTACGTAGTCCTTCGAATAAGGATTTAGATCTAGCTTGAAGCGGGATGTTAACTGCGTACAGTGTCCCTGGATCGATCCCCCTCGTGTAAAAGGGGGTTGCGACAGAGTCGCCCTCTTCGTCAGCAGGGACCCCAACATTTTCACCCCCAAAAACTACGCCGGGAACCCCTGCGGGACATTCGTTCGTACCAGTACCCGAGGGGAATACACTTTCATTGTGAAACAAACCTACACCGACAGGGTGGTCCTTTTCGTCAGGAGGCTCAATGGTAAACCGCACAAATCGAAATGGAACAAAAAGGAAGAAAAAATGCTTTAAAACTGTGAAGTTATTGGGTCAGTGAACGAGGCTGCCGATTTATTGATTTTATTGGGAAAGTATTGCATCGAATTTGGTGCTAAATTATTTCAATGTGAGACATTAGAAATTAAAGTCGACATTCAGTTAAGAAAATTTGAAGAGATATATCGGTTTTGTAAAAAATATCAAGTTACGAGACATCACGTTTGTCTTTAATTTTGTGAGCGTAAAAATTAAAATAAAGTCTAGATTTAGAATAAACATTCTTTACATTCCTATACTGTGTGATATTTGCAATTTTATTTATAAATTTGTTAAGTAAAACAAGTGGAATATTTTAAATCTATTTCTGAATTCAAATTTCCCGCCAGAACTTCTTGATTGACCTATTCTGGTATTTTGTGAAAATAAATGAAATAAAATTGCTTTTTCTGGCTTCTTAACTGCCAGAAACATAGTTATTTCATTAAATAATCTTTAAAAATTGTATAATAACTTTTGGTTAAACTTCTGATTAAGTTTTGGTTCAACTTCTGTGGAATTTAAAATAAAAATGAAACACTTGAACGTTCTTAATAATACTCATTAATTGAAGATTTAATTATTTCATTTTTGTAGTTAATATATTACTAAATTTTATTTAAATAATTATAACAACGAATGTGGTTGAATGTCATAATTCAATATACAAGTTTTGGCGGGAAATTTGAATCGACTTTTCGATCTCCAATCTTTCTTTTAATACATTTATGAATACATTCGCTACAAATGCAAAGATTGTGCATTGTTTTTCCCACGTTGCCAGAAGTCTGATTCTTTGTGGATACATGTTATTCAGGAAAAAGTACATTAATCATTTGCAGAGTGCATAGTTTTTATGGAGGATGTCCTCATCTCTGGATTAATTTGTCGATGTCCTCTCCATCCTTTCGTTTTATTTTCCCTGTCTGGACGTTAAAATACTCCACGGGAATAAATGTATGATTCTATGCTAAACAATCTTTACAGTTAATGCGAGCCATAATCGCATGTACATAAAATTACTAGAACTACATGTGCACGTACTAAAATTGCATGTACATAAATAAATAATAAATAACGACATAAAGTACCCAAATTTCGTGCGCTAAAATCTATGTAAAATTAGGTTTGCACTTTTCAAAGTTATAAACATAGGTCACAGTTTATAAGATATATCAATGATACAGTTTTGAAGAATCGATACAAAAATATTAGGAGGAAAATTTGCAATTGTGTAACAAATTGTGTACACTTTATTGGGTAATGTAAATTCGATTATCTGAATATGTATAAAGTACATACGTATCTACGGTTATGTGCATGCGTACCAATCTGCAGATGTGCATCTACGTTCGCACACCGTTCTCGGAAATTTGTGTACATCTACGTGTTACCTATATATGCACGCAAATTCATTCTGAAACATTGCGTGTAGTAAATGCAATTACACCTGTGTATATGGTTCGCTTGTATTCGTGATATAGCGTTAGAATGTTCGATGTTGTGATAACAGAGCGGAATATACAGAGTTTAAGATAATATTATAGTTGACACGTTAATATAGAGGTTATGGTTTATCGGTGTTACCAATTAACCTAATTTGTTCGAATTTAATTTGCTTTCACGGCTATACAATTATTTCTGTCACTTAAAATCACTGATTTAGGCGTTTAACGATACAAAATGATACAGACTTTTGAATTATTATTAAAATAAATTAGTTACGAGTAATACAGACATTTTGGAATTTTGCGTTTGTGAATTTGAATGTTTGGAAACTGGCAGGTTTCTGAATTTATAAATTTGAAAATTTTCTGGCTTCAAAATTTGTGTATTTTAAAATTTTCAAGTTATAAATTTTTTTAATTTTTGTAAAAATTTTCATAAAAATAAATAACTCACAAAAATTCTTTGTAAAAAATATTTTGACAAAATTAATTTTTGTAAGATTAAAATTGAGCCTTTATTAAAAAAACACAGTGTAAAATGAATTCTAAATCAGTCACCAATTTATCAAACCGTAAATAAGTATTTAAAAAGAAGTAGATTAATATTTGTACAAGAAATACCAATTACGTTCTTTAATTTATTTAACTAAAAGCAGTTTTAACGACTGAAATCCCCGATGCTCTAATAAAACGGTCGTAATTTTCTATAACGCGTTCGATCCACGATGTCGATTCGATTTCACCGAATTTTTCACTCGACTCGATTTCATATCCGTCAATGGATAATTAGCAGCGATAGCGAGAGCTGTGAATATCGAAACGGAGGTCGGTGTCATGTCCGAAGCGCAATTAAAATCGCATTACACTTGACCCCGTGAATGGCTAATAATTGTTGATCCTCCGCCATCACCGCAAATAGATAGCTTACTCAATGAACCTGCTCAAATATTTCCAGACAATAATATCACCTCCAAAACATCTTGTTTTATGGTGTTCGACAACAAACTTTGTTACTAAATTGTTTAAACACTTAGTACTTGTTTTGATAAGTAGCTATCTACTTGTAATTATCTCTTTCATTTTTGATAAAAAGGTTTTCAGTTATCTTATATGTGGATAATATTTATGTATCGAAAATGTTTTTCATATGTGAAATTTCTAAGCACTCGTATTATTGAATTTATTGTTCAAATTTTTTAATTTGTAAATTTGAGAATTGGTACTATGGAACTCCCAAATTCTATTTTTTTTCAAGTATTGAAATGTTCAAATTCCAAACTTCCAAATTTCAAAACTTTCAAATTCCAAAATTCAATTTTTCAATTTTTCAATTTTTCAATTTTTCAATTTTTCAAGTTTTCAAGTTTTCAAGTATTTCATAGTTTTCAAGTTTGCAAGTTTTCAAGTTTATAAGTTTTCAAGTTTTCAAGTTTTCAAGTTTATAAGTTTTCAAGTTTTCAAGTTTTCAATTTTACAATTTTACAATTTTACAATTTTACAATTTCACAAGTTTAAAATTTTATAATCTTTCAATTTTTCAATCTTTGGATTCTTCAATTCTTCAATTTTTCAATTTTAATTTTCCAAACTCAGAAATTAACAATTTCATACATACAGTTCTCAAAATTTTGTTTAGAAATATAGAAATTCTTAAATCTGTAATTTAGCAAAGAAGCATAGAAATTTCCAAGTTTCGATTCATCAAACGGTCAAACTACAAAATTCTGCAATTTGCAAAATCTGATCAAAGTTCACGTGGAAGTTAATTACATCATATTAATTAAACGAGCGATTGTTCACCGCTTTACAAAACCGTATCAACGAAACAAGCAACGATTTTAAGGAAACGATAATAAAATCTCGTAACGAATGAATTTCAATTAACGAGTAATTTATTAATGATCAATAATTAACAGTAAAGCCCACAGGCATCGAAGGTACTCCGTTAAATGAAGAACCTTCGATTAACAGCAGAAAGACTGCGCTTCAAAATTATCCCTCGTGTTTAATTTTTTTGATCGTTGAAAGCGAACGAATTCTCGATCGTCAAGTGTTATCAAACAACACACACGTTGAGGTATGATGGAAGTAAAAACAAACAACGTGTCGCGAGACTCCGGAAAGAAAATAAAAACTGGAAAATAAAAATAGGACTATTCGAACCACGTGTTGTAGAAACTGAGCTGTTTCGCTCGCAAATTGATTGCAATTGATCGCAGATGTCCCTTGATACACGTTTCCGAGTTTATTGGCACACTGCTGACACAAGTCTGCTGTAAATTCAGATACTTTTTATTATCACTGTTTTAATGTGTTCACATCAATTTATCGGAGATAGTGGATTGATTATCTTGAATATTGGTTTAGGGAGTTTTTAGTGGAAACGGTGGTGAGAACAGTGTTCTGCAATTTTTGAATTTTGGAATTTTGAGAATTTTGGAATTTTTGAATTTTTGAAACTTTGGAAATTTTGGAATTTTGGTAATTTTGGAATTTGGAAGTATTGGAATTTGGAAATTTGGGAGTTTTCCAATTTGAAAATTTTGGAATTTTGGAAATTTGAGAATTTTTAAAATTTTGGAATTTGGAAATTTAGAAATTTGGGAATTTTTAAATTTGGAAATTTTAGAAATTTTGGAAATTTTGGAATTTGGAAGTTTTGGAATTTGGAAATTTTAGAATTTGGAAGTTTTGGAATTTGGAAATTTTAGAATTTTGGAATTTTGGGATTTGGAAATTTGGGAATTTTGCAATTTGGAAATTTGAGAAATTTTGGAATTTAGAAGTATTGGAATTTGGAACCTTTGGAATGTGGAAATTTTGGAATTTGGGAGTTTTGTAATTTAGAGAATTGTGGGATGTGAAAAATTCAAAAATTAAATTAAAACCACTTCACTTGCATCTCAAAGTACATTACCTACCTTCTAATAACTAACAAAATTGAACATAACTTACAAGAATTTAAGAATTTACAAGAAACAAAATACATTATCCTCTAAGTATAATTACTTGATCGATAACAGTAAATTTCCTGCAATGCCGTATTTTTCCAAACGATGTAAATATGTAGTTGAGCTCCCCAGAAAAGTTTATCGACTATTCAACAATCATAATTCGTGAGTCGTCGAGGAAATTTTACGAGCCATAGCGTAAATGATCAAACTTTGACTTCGTTTCAGCAGGTTTTCGTGAGCAGCAGAAGGGAGTAGATAATAAGGTCGTCGATGCATGCATCCTGCTGCATGCACTTCCTGGGGGCAACTGCAATCGTGGGACGCGCATGTGCATCCCGAATTCGCAATTTCGGAAAACCGACGTTCCACTAACGATTCCATTTCCCTCCCTTTAGTTTTCGAAATCGACCAAAATAGCAGGCCTTCGTGTCCCGTCAGTATTACATTTTGCAACCTTGATATCGTGAAAATCATTCTAACCTTTTGCCTTTGATTAGTTTTCGCGTTTACGAAAACTTTGATTGTAGAAGGAACTGTTAGTGAACATTCAGATACTCGTTGCGTAGTTTTCGAATTTGGAATTTTGAAGATTTTCAAGTATAATTTAAAAAATTTCTGAAGTGTTTAGTTTGAAAATATGTGAATTAATAATTTGAAGGTTTCTAAATTTCTAAATTTTTTAATTAAATTATCAAATGACCAAATTACCAAATTACCAAATTACCAAATTATCAAATTACCAAATTTTCAAATTACCAAATCTCCAAATCCCCAAATTTATAAATTTCGAATTTTCCACACCTCAAATTTCCCAAATTCCAAATTCCACAAATTCCAAATTCCACAAATTCCAAATTCCACAAATTCCAAATTCCACAAATTCCAAATTCCACAAATTCCAAATTCCACAAATTCCAAATTCCACAAATTCCAAATTCCACAAATTCCAAATTCCACAAATTCCAAATTCCACAAATTCCACAAATTCCACAAATTCCAGAAATTCCACAAATTCCACAAATTCCAAATTCCACAAATTCCAAATTCCACAAATTCCAAATTCCACAAATTCCAAATTCCACAAATTCCAAATTCCACAAATTCCAAATTCCACAAATTCCAAATTCCACAAATTCCAGAAATTCCACAAATTCCAGAAATTCCACAAATTCCACAAATTCCAAATTCCACAAATTCCAAATTCCACAAATTCCAAATTCCACAAATTCCAAATTCCACAAATTCCAAATTCCACAAATTCCAAATTCCACAAATTCCCAACCCCTCAAATTCCCAACCCCTCAAATTCCCAACCCCCCAAATTTCCAAGCCTCCCAAGTTCCCAATTCCCTAAATTACCAATTTTCTAAACTTCAGAAACTACAAATCTCCAAAATTCCAAAGTTCCCAAAAGTTTCTAAATTCTTCAATTTTTCAATCTCTAAATTTCCAAATTTCTAAATAACAAAATCACTCTGGCCTCTTTTTGTACTCTAATATGATCATTAAGGGTTAATCAATATGTGCATTCACCTCTCATCTACCTTAAATCATTTCTTCTCACGTGATAAATTACAACAGATAACTGAATATTAAGCTTATGCTCTATCTAGCTCAGACCATTCGACTACTTTACTACTCTCCGTAAATTCCCTCCCAACATTTAATTACACTTTTTATTAGCATTTCTATTAGCACCACTTGAGTAATTGAAGGCTTGATTAAACGGTGTAACAACAATAGTACGCTCGATATCCGAATAATCGAGATTCTATTGTAATAGAATATTTCTAGTCCCTCTGTGTGCAGCAGGAAAATGTTTTAACGATAGTTCACTCGCGTGTGTAAAAGGAAAAGAGAAATGAATCGTTGAAAGGTTAAAGATAAATAGCGTTCACGTTTTTTAAACGAATTCGTTTATTCGAATTCGCGAACGATCGTTGAAATACGATCGACTGCCATCATTTTATTTTTTCGCTTTGGTTGGATAGTCGATTTTCGTGATTGAACTGCGTGGATCGAATTTAATTCAATCCGAAATTGTTTCAGTCGTATTTTAGGTGCCATTTTCAGGATAGTATTTTTTAGAATGTTGTAAGGAAAGATGAATCGTGGAATAGAGGGTTTTTTAACGGAATCATTCTGTAATGTAACTCTGTTTGAACACATTCTGTAATATCATTTTGTTGAGTGTATTAGCTAACATGATTCTGTTTGAATACATTTTGCAATATGATCTTGTTCAAATACCTTCTGTAATATGATCTTGTTGAAATACATTCTGTAATATGATCTTGTTGGAATACATTCTGTAATATGATATTGTTCAAATACATTCTGTAATATGATCTTGTTGGAATACATTCTGTAATATGATTTTGTTCAAATACATTCTGTAATATGATCTTGTTGGAATACATTCTGTAATATGATCTTGTTGGAATACATTCTGTAATATGATCTTGTTGAAATACATTCTGTAATATGATCTTGTTGAAATACATTCTGTAATATGATCTTGTTGGAATACATTCTGTAACATGATGTTGTTCAAATACATTCTGTAATATGATCTTGTTGAAATTCATTCTGTAATATGATTTTGTTCAAATACATTCTGTAATATGATCTTGTTGGAATACATTCTGTAATATGATCTTGTTCAGATACATTCTTCAATATGATTTTGTTCAAATACATTCTGCAACATGATTTCTTCAGATACATTCTTCAATATGATTTTGTTCAAATACATTCTGCAACATGATTTCTTCAGATACATTCTTCATTATGCTTTTGTTCAAATATATTCTGCAACATGATTTCTTCAGATACATTCTTCATTATGCTTTTGTTTAAATACATTCTGCAACATGATTTCTTCAGATACATTCTTCATTATGCTTTTGTTCAAATATATTCTGCAACATGATTTCTTCAGATACATTCTTCATTATGCTTTTGTTCAAATACATTTTGCAACATGATTTCTTCAGATACATTCTTCATTATGCTTTTGTTCAAATACATTTTGCAACATTATTTCTTCAGATACATTCTTCATTATGCTTTTGTTTAAATACATTCTGCAACATGATTTCTTCAGATACATTCTTCATTATGCTTTTGTTCAAATACATTCTGCAACATGATTTCTTCAGATACATTCTCCTCAACACACTGAGTCCACGCAAGTAAAGCACAGCTAAAGTGTCACGTAAATAAAAAGAAATAAAAATAAACCACAATAAAGTAAAATGTTCCTCAACGAAAAAAAAAGAGTAAAATCTCTGTTTATTCAAATTTTCATTTTCGTTTCAAGTACACGCGAACGATTATCGTTATCAACCGAAAGCGTTAAGCGCACTCGTATTCTCCAGGATTCCGATGATGCACGACCCGCGGCGTTTTTAAATAACGCGCGTTTAAATATCTCGAACGGTTATATTTCACCGTTGCGAATTTTCCCCGCGTTCTGCATTAATTTCTGCCGTTTATCGTTCGTATTTTGCGCAATTATACGCGTCTCCCATTATCCTCCTTGTAAGATAAACAAAAAGGAAATTATTATGCTTGCTCGGCGAAGTAACAACTTGTGTAACTTCTCCCGTTATATCGTCAACATTTCAAATTGCGTAATTCATATGAAAATGATATAATATATTCATGATAGTCGTGATTCATATTGAAGATATATCTTTAGATATAAATGAAGCATTTATTATTAATGTATATATTTGTACATTATTAAAATATTAATAATAAAATATATGTTATTATTATTGAATACATTAGTACACATGTGCATACAACTATTTTGCGTCCATCTTCAAACGTCACTGTATGAAAAAAAATATTGATACATAATGTCATAAACACCCTATTTTTTATAACTTGCACTTACAAAATACCATAACAGCAGTTACAAATATGAGTGGATATCAGATTTGATATTAGCTAGATATTGTAGAACACCCGTTACACTTTTGAAAACCAATATGGCTACAAATTTCAAGGAGAACACAGAGAGCACCGTAGCTATACCCGGTGAAAGGTGTGAAACACTAATTGTATACACCGTGCAACAACGTATTGGAAACCGGCCAGACATTATGAAACGGGCCTGAAGTCGCGGAGAAAATATTTGAACGTGGAATTGAACGGTGTATTCGACGCGCTGTCTATTCTCGGTGTCCAAAAGCTCTAAAAATACGGGTCGTTACTGACTAACCAAGAAAATTAAGGCATCGCTCGTCCGGAAATAGCGTTCTGGATGCCTGCCAAATATCGTAAATACCGTTCTCGTTCGTTTCGAACGATATCCGAACAAGGAATTTGTAAATATCGTTATGGGATCGCGCGTTTCAATTTCCTTGTCGGCTATGGTCACCCCTGTTCTTTTGATCTAGGGACTCCAGATGTGGAACTGTTGCCAGCTCCTTTTCATTCCTAATGTATACCTCTTTGGTGTGTTTATTTTTATAGGTTTCACACCGAAATATTTCACTCTCGCTATCTTTGCACGATGGTTTGAGGCTTGATCGAGTACTTTGTAATTGGAAATTGTTTTGAGAAAAAATTAGTTGCAATAGATATGTTTGTTAGGATGCAGAGATGTTAGTTTACTGTGTGTGCAAGGTGTGATTTTAAAATTAAAAATTAATTTTGGGATATTTACTTTTTTAATGGAACTTAATTTGGTATGTTAATAGGATGCATTGAATAAAATTATGAAATTTAAAATACCTATATCCCCATATTCCCCGATCCCAAAATCTCTAGTTACCCTACTAATATATTAAGAACCACGACGATTGAATACAAATCGCCATGAATTTTCCATACGAGATATCCACGATAGCAAAACATTGCTTATCAGTATGAAAGAAAGAACAGATCTCCGTTCCGTGATTCATTTCCATGCGTTCGAATCTGCTTTTCGGCTCGAAAATAATGGCTGTTATCGTACCGCGATATCAGATCAAATACGTGTCGTTTACCCGTGCGAGTCCTCTGTTTGCTTTCGAGGGCTCGCTGCACTCGTTTCACCCTAGGTAATTCGAGGGAGAAAGAAAGGAGGCGGGTAGTGGTCGGTTGGTTACGCGAACCAAGAGAGAGGGTGGCGGTCCTTTCTGGTCGAATATCAGGGTTGCCAGCGTAACTTCGCCCCTCGATAAAGAGGGCATTTCCATCGGCTTACGAAGGGGACCGGAGCACACGGGGCACTTTTTGGCCCGGCTTGTTCTTCGGGCACACGCGTATTGGAAATCGGCCAAATATCGCCGGCAAAGCGCGCCACCGGCGATGTTTAAACGGACAATTAACGCGTCACGCCGAGCCACGGATAAAACGCGGCTCCGATCAAACTACCACTTCCGCTATGACATGCTGATATAAAACGAACGATAAATGTACGAACGTACTATTTGCACTCATTCGTCTCTTTTGTCTACCTTCTTCGTTTACGAAATGCGTCAAGAAAGGGTGTTTGACTACTTTTTTTTATTTATTGTAAGTGGTACATAAATGAATACATATACACACAGTTATTAATTTATTATACATTGAACACAATTTTATTGTATATTAATTTATTATTATTATATGAAAATATATGGACATATATTTTATATATGAACATATTATATTATGTATATATGAACATATGAAAAATAAAGCTGAGGAACTTGTTAATTTTGAAACATGGAAATTTAAAAACTGGAGAATCTGAGGATTGGAAACCTATAACACTTGAATATTATCTGAAAATTTTTTAATTTAAATATGTATATACCTGGAAATTTTTAAACATGAGTTGTAAACATAGAAACTCAGAAAATTTTAAATCTTGAAAATTAAAAGTCCCAAATTTAAAACTTTTAAACTTTAAAAACCCTTAGTACCAAAACTTTTTCTGAACATTAAAGAATGAAAAATTAATGCACCACCAATCACAAGCCTAAATTTCAAAGTACAACAAATTAACATTTTTATTCTCCCTAAACACAATCATCCTTCTATCTCCCTCAAGAATTCTCGAATATTTAAAAAAAAAATAAAAAATGTCAAAAAGTACGGTAAGTAATTTTGTAAAAAAAAAATTGAAAAGGCTAAACATTCAGCAAACGACACAGATCCGCAAGAAATGAGCCACGTCTCGTGATTCATCGGTTTATCTGTTTCGCGACGTTAAACGTGCTGAAAGCACCCTTCTTTCTCGCGACCAAGAGGGAGAGTGCGGGGGGATGAAAGGAGGGGAAGACAGGCCGGAAACGGTCGGCTGAAAAAGACGTCCGGTAGTTCTTTCATTGACCCGTCCCCGAGATCTTGACTGTGAACGCTCCGTCGTCTTATTTCAGAATCTCCTGAATGAAAAGGGGACCAGCGACATGGAAATGAAAACACGACACGTCTGCGACCGTTTTCTCGTAATTCGTGATTAACGCCGCGATGAAGCTTTGTTTCTCAATGAAACGGAGACTCGGTTGCGTTTAAATGCGAAACGTCGACTGAAAAATGATATTTCAATTATTTTCGTAGTGCTTCTTTATGGTTCTTTGCGTATAGGCAGCGGAGATTATTGTTGTATTTAATATATGGGTGGGTGCAATTTGGGATTGTTTTAGATGAGGCGTGTATGCAGAAAATTGTTGGGTGTTCGAGTTTGGGAATGATTGCTGCTTTAAGGTTTTAAGTTTGAGTGATTTGGAGATTCTAGGTTCTTAGGATTTTTAGTTTTTGGGGTTTTGTGTTTCTCAGTAGGTTCATACACTTTTGAATCTTTAGTATTTTTGATATCTACATTTCTGCAGTTATAAATTTGTAAATTTCGAAATTTCTATATTTCACAACTTTCTTCATTTTTACAGTTCTGGAATTGGAAACATTGCCATATTTCTCAATATGTGATTTTGTAAATTTCTACAATTTATGAGACATCTCGTAAATTGTAGAAATTTTCAAAATATTGTTCAACAGCTAAAATCAACAATATCCTCCTATTCGCAATATATTTTCTATTTAAAAATTCTGACCATTAGAAATGAACCAGCAAGTAACCATTTCAGATTGTCTAAATATATTTACTATCAATTTTATTTTTCATATGAATACTCATACATCTAAAATGCGCGTCTAGTAAGTTGACAATCGAGAACAGCGCGGGTCGTATTGGTTCACGTGCCAACATACCAGAAACGCTCAGCACACAATTTAATTGGCACACTCTGTACGTAACTTCGTTTCCAGGAAAGTTGAATTTAAAAATTTTTCAAAATATTCAGAGTTGAAGAGACGTGCAGAGTGGAACTCGCAATTGTTTTAGGTTATAAATTCGTTACCGATGCGGTTACAGAAAAATGTCAAAGGAGAAAGATGAATGGTTGAAAGAATACCTTGCATATCCGTGGGATCGTGTTTTTGTCTAAACGCAATGCATCATTGCACTTCTACAATTGCATAGTGTTTATATATATAGATACTCCCAGTTGTTTCATTTACAAAAGGTGTTGAAGTGCAACGTTAAAAAAATTATTGCGTTTTAACATAAAAATAAAACGTTAAATTATTTAAGGGGGGAAAATGTTTTTAAGATATTTTTAGTTTAAAAAGTATTGGATTTGGTAAGTTAAAAATTATTTTATACTTGTGAATTTAAATATCAATAAATATTTCATATTTAAGAATTTAAAAGCTAAAAATTTAATTTAATTTTTAAAAATTTACAAATTGAAAATTACTTTGGACTTTAGAATTTGAAAGTTAAAAATTATTGTTTATTTAACAATTAAAAAATTAAAAATATTTAAAAATTACAAATTATGTAATAATTAGTAATTTGAATGTTTCAAAATATTTTATATACAACAACGTAAAAATTAAAAATTATTTCAACTCAGCAATTGAAACGTCAAAAATATTTAAAGGTAGAAAATGATTTTGTTCCGAAAATGAAGAAGAATAAAATTGATTTATTATTTTGTAACGAATGAGAAATTAAGAGTTGAAAAGTGACTTGAAACGAATGAATGTTGACATGGAGAAGATATTAAATCGAAGGAGAGGTGATGCTGGACGTCCTCCCACGCGATGTCTTCATTCAAGGATGACAAGTTCGAGTTGAAAGAAGTTGAAACCCGGAATACCTCCCTCGATTTTCTGTGATCCTGTCTCTCGATAATCAACGACCATCTCATTTTTCTGCACGATTTAACATTTATTGTATCCGATCGAAAAAGTTTTTCATCGATACACCTAATTTTTATTTATTTATCTTTTGATGCAGTTCTCCACAAATTCTGAGTGTTTATTGAAATTTATTCTGTAAACAGAAAATGCGTGGTGTTAATATTTGTTTAATAAATACATTTATTTGGGTTTATTTGGATTTTAATTTGAAATTAATAACGGATGTTATAAAAACGCGTGTGTATTTTGTATTCACTTAATAAAATTCGTAGATTTCGTAGGTTTTATTCTTAAAATTTATTTTTCTAGATTTCTAATTTCTTATCGAAGGAGAACATCTTTCGATATTTTGTACCATTTCATGGAACGAAAGTAAAATCAATCCACCACGTAACCTATTATCGGAGTGCAGAATAACGGGGGAACGAAATTAGCGAAGTAACGACTCGAAAGAAAATTCCATCGATCGAACTCCATTATTTTCGATCTTGAAATAATTATCATCCTTTCGACTTTTCTATCGAGCATTCGTCGAGAATTCCGTGTGGAGTATCAATCGTTACCAAGTAGATCAAGCAATTTCTGACTGTGCAAAAGAACAGAAGCGAATCTTCTTCGAAACTCTTTTCTTGCGCCAATCCAAGAGCAAAGGGTTCAAGAAAATCGACGAAAGTCGGCATAATTCTTCTATCTCCTTCGGCCGTTACATTCGAATTCAACCCTCGTTCTTGAAGATCGATAATCTCGACAAGAAGAATCATACTCGCGATACAGCAAATTATTGGGATGCCATAAATAACTTCCGTTCATCTTTCTTTGCGTTTGCTATTGCCTAATATATTTTAAAACTGATTTATCGACTTCACAGGGTGATTCATTTATTGTTGTACAAGTTCTTGGGATTTTCTAGGAATACGATTTTTATTGAATTTCAAGGTTATGTTTTGTATGGATTAATTCTGTGGAACATTGTTAATGATGTAGTAATATAGGGGAATAGTATAGTTAATAATGTGTAACATGGACTGAAGAAAATAGTAAGTAAAGTCAAGGTTTACGTTTAATATGTAGATTACGTATACATTTTTGTAATATGCATATAGATTTTAATATAGTACTATCTAATTTTAATTATAGTACTAACTGATCTTACACCTCTAACATTCACCCATTAGAAATCATTAATCTCTTTAAATCCTAAGCAATCATGCTTATTCTGTTCCCATTATCACTCATCAAAAATCATGAGCCTATTTTAACCCTAATACAACTCACCTTCCCTCTGTCTTCATTCCTCATTACTGCTTCTAATAAACCTTATTACGTTCCCATCTGATAGTCCACATCCACCTATCAAAAATCATCCTAACCGAACCCTCACTCAACCTTCTCTGTCTTCACTCCTCATAACCACATATGGAATTTATGTTTCAATTCGATAATCTTCCTCATCTATCTATCAAAAATCATCGTCTAACTCATAGAGTTTGATAGAGTCAAACTTTTTTTCATCACTCACTATGGTCTTTTATAAATTTTATTATTTAGCAACTCGATAATTCTCCACCTGGACCCGCATCCACCAAATACCACCAAGAACCTCTTTTAGTCTTAATCAAATACTCATCCAATATTTCCTTTGTCTTTATTCCTCATTACAGCCATGTATGATATATGGTTACTTACCAATTGGATAATCTTCCACATACACTTATTAAAGATCATTAGGAATCTTTTTTAATTCTAACTGGACCTTCAGCCAACCTCTACCCTTTTCATCACTCATTATGGTTTTTAATAAATTATATTATTTAGCAACTCGATAATTCTCCACGTGGATCCACGTTCACCAAATATTATCAAGAATCTCTTTCAGTCGTAATCAAACAATCATCCAACCTTGCCTCTGTCTTTATTCTTCATTACGACCATGTATGATACATGGTTACTTACCAATTGGATAATCTTCCACATACACTTATTAAAGATCATTAGGAATCTTTTTTAATTCTAACTGGACCTTCAGCCAACCTCTACCCTTTTCATCACGCATTATGGTCTTTAATAAATTATATTATTTAGCAACTCGATAATTCTCCACGTGGATCCACGTCCACCAAATATTATCAAGAATCTCTTTTAGTCGTAATCAAACAATCATCCAACCTTGCCTCAGTCTTTATTCTTCATTACGACCATGTATGATACATGGTTACTTACCAATTGGATAATCTTCCACATACACCTATCAAAAATCATCAAGGACCTCCTTCAGTCCTAATCGAACATTCATCCACCCTTCCCTCTGCCTTCATTCCTCATTATGACCACACATGAAACGTGGTTATTTACTAACTGGATAATCCACATGCACCTATAAAAAATCATCAACCTCCTTTAGCCCTAATCAAACACCCAACCTTCCTTCCTCATTACCACCTACGAAACTTATTTACCAATCCAATAATATTCCACACGTCCCATCAAAAATCATCAGGAATTTAATCGTAAAAGAGAAGTACGTCTCTTGCGTTCTCCATTCCTCATTACGGCCTTGAATAAAACTAAATAAGAAAATGTAGAACTCAAAGCGAAACTAACCAAGAGCTGTCTCGCTTTTCAGCGCGGATCGATGTCACCTCGGCGTCGTTGACCGCTCGATCCCGTCTTCATCGCTCCTCGAGATCGATGAAGCATCCCCCTCTGCGAGATCATCCCCCTCCCCCGTCGCGTTAGAGCGTTTCGAAATTGGTGCTGGCGACCCCCGTAGTCTCTGGTACGAGCGGTGGCACGGTATAGCTATAATGAAGCACCGAGTATACCGGTGGCTTCCCCTCGTCGTCACTCCAGGGCACCCCTGCTCGCTCGAAGGGGATGCCCCCAGTTGGGGCGGCGCGCATGCGCGAGGGTCGAACGGAAAAAATCGGCTCAGCTAGCTGACGGAGAAGGGGTGACCGTATCGATCGTGCTCGCATCGGAGTCCGCGGCGAGTTCGTGGGCACAGCGTCGTCGTGCATCCATGATGACGCCGAAGAACCGAACCCCGTCGACGATGACGTACAGTCATCAGCAAATCTGTTTTTCTTTCACAAAAATATCCCCTCCACTTCTTCATTTTTACAGATTTTTGAGAGTCATAATTACTTAGGGAATTCACTTTTGGAGATCTAGGAATTTGATGACCTAACTATTTGGAGGACTTGTAATTTGGTGACCCAGCTATTTGGAGGACTTGCTATTTGATGATCTAGAAATTTTGAGACACATTTGAGGAAGTAAGAAATTGTAGATGCAGAGATTTGGGGGTTAGGAATTTGATCTTGGGATTTGGTAGAGGTGCGAATGTGCGAAATTAGAAATTTGGAGATGTACAAATTTAAGAATATGAGAATTTGAGGATCTAGAAGTGTACGAAGAGGGAAGATGTACGGAGATCTAGAAGTTTGACGATCTACGTGTTCGACAGTACAATTTTACGATTTTACGAGAATTTGAGGATTTTGAGATTTGGAGATATGTTGAGATGGTTCGGATACCTTGTGATTTGAGGATGTACAAATATGGTAATTTGGGAACGTGTGTTTTGCGACATACTTGTGACGAAAATCTAGAAAATCAAGAGTGTAGTTTGGAAATGTAGCAATATCAGGACCCAGGAATTTGTGGGTGTAGAAGACATAGGTAGTTAGATGTGTAAGTATTTAGGGATCTACGAATTTGGTATCTCTAAGGTGTGGAAGCTGAGAAATTTAGAATTATAGGTATTTGGGTGCTTTTGGGACTTGAGAAACTATGAATACGGAAATCTGGGAGCTTGGAGGCAGAGAAATTTAGGGATCTGAGGATTTGGTGGATTATGACATTGAGGACTATAGACCTTGGGACTTGATGATGTAAGGGTTTGAGACGATATTGAGAACCTATGTGTTTGAAGATCTAGGGATTTGGTAATGGAGGCATTGAGGAATTTGAGAATTTGGGAATTTGGGAAATTGGGAAATTGGGAATTTGGGAAATGGGAAATTGGAAATTTGGAAATTTGGAAAACTGGAAATTTGGGAAATTAGGAATTTGAGAATTTGGAAAACTGCAAATTTGGGAATTTGGAAATTTGAGAATTTGGGAATTTGGACATTTGAGAATTTGGGAATTTGGGAATTTGGGAATTTGGGAATTTGGGAATTTGGGAATGTGAGAGTTTGAGAATTTGAGCGTTTGAGAAATTTGAGAAATTTGAGAAATGTGAGAAATTTGAGAAATTGAGAAATTGAGAAATTGAGAAATTTGAGAAATTTGAACCACTTGAAAAATCTGAAAAATTCGAGAAATTTGAGTCACTTGAAAATTTGATAAATTTAAGAAATTTGCGAAACTTGAAAACGTCGAGCTCCACACCGA
Organism: Megachile leachella; assembly: GCA_963576845.1. NCBI lineage: Eukaryota > Metazoa > Arthropoda > Insecta > Hymenoptera > Megachilidae > Megachile > Megachile leachella. The sequence goes on along the minus strand of OY756259.1, from coordinate 5,498,043 downwards.
AAATACCTGCAACCCCAAATACACATGAATGGCCGAGCACGAAATTATAACTGAACCCATAAATACACATTCATACTTCTATAAACGAACATCTTAAAACTGAATCTACTAAATGAATCTACATGAAGTTATGACGTGAAGTTCAAGTGGATTCAAGATATCATTTCATAACGATAAAAACTTGAAAGGAATGTTAATTAATGAATGGATATGGAAGACACCTGTATGATGTGTATAATTAATTTCAAAAATAGTAAAAGTTCGTAAGTTTAACAAAACTCTTTCAAGAGCTACTTACATGAGTTAAGATGTCATATTAAGTGAGTTTTTCATATTAGTCTACTTTGCCTAACAATTTCTCCCTGCTGTCTACTCTAAACGCGTTTTGACATAATTAACCAGTTAACTGCGTTCGACGTGTAAACACGTCAATCCAAAGTTTCATTCAGCGTAGTTGAGGTTAACAAATCGTTAATTTATTATTAGAGATGCTATCCTTAGTTTGATAAAGATTTACATTTACTTACTTGAGGTAGTTCTCATAGGTGGTTTAAAGTGACTATCCTACAAATAAGAACTGTTGTGTTTTAATATTTACCCTCTATATTTTTTCTTTGCATTTCATAAAATAATCATCTAGATGCATTCTCGGTTTGTTGGGGCAAACTTACAAATTTCCCAATTCTCAAATACCAAAATTTCAAAATTCCAAACTTCCGAAATTCCAAGTTTAAAAAATTCCAAGATTTCAAAATTCTAACCTTCCAAAACTCCAAGCTTCAAAAATTCCAAGCTTCCAAAATTCCAAGCTTTCAAAATTCCAAGCTTCCAGAATTCCAAGCTTCCAAAATTCCAAGCTTCCAAAATTCCAAGATTCCAAAATTCCAAGCTTCCAGAATTCCAAGCTTAAAAAATTCTAAGCTTCCAGAATTCCAAGCTTCCAAAATTCTAACCTTCCAAAACTCCAAGCTTCAAAAATTCCAAGCTTCCAAAATTCCAAGCTTTCAAAATTCCAAGCTTTCAAAATTCCAAGCTTCCAAAATTCCAAGCTTTCAAAATTCCAAGCTTCCAAAATTCCAAGCTTCAAAAACTCCAAGCTTCCAAAATTCCAAGCTTCAAAAATTCCAAGCTTCCAAAATTCTAACCTTCCAAAACTCCAAGCTTTCAAATTCCAAGCTTCCAAAACTCCAAGCTTCAAAAATTCCAAGCTTCCAAAATTCCAAGCTTTCGAAATTCCAAGCTTTCAAAATTCCAGGCTTTCAAAATTCCAAGCTTCCAGAATTCCAAGCTTCCAAAATTCCAAGCTTTCGAAATTCCCAGCTTCCAGAATTCCAAGCTTTCAAAATTTAAAAATTCCAAAATTCCAAGCTTCGAAAAGTTCTAAGATTTAAAAAATTGCAAATTCTCCAAATTCTAAGATTCCAAATTCCGAAATTCCGAAATTCCGAAATTCCGAAATTCCCAAATCACCAAATCCCCAAATCCCCAAATCCCCAAATCCCCAAATCCTTAAATTCCCAAATCCTCAAATCCTGTTTGATGACCGCCGCGATTTTTACGCTGAGGGCAAACCTTGCAGTCCTTCCTAACTCCCGTTAGAATAACACGCAGTTATCGAATTTCATCGAAACTGGAGATGGATCAACCTCCGAAAATCTCGATTGGTCAACCAAAGTTTTAACATACGATTAAAACTTGTACAAAAACGTTAAAAGTAATATTGACTACCAAGTCTACTATCATCAAAGTCTTTCAACCGCACTTGATATACAAAATGGCGTCTCTAAACCATCTTCAATTAAATAGCTGAAAGTGCTAGGAGTTAATAAAGAAACTTGAATTCTTTTGAACGTCTTATTTGTACCTTTTGTTTCATATTGTATATTAACCCCTCGATTTTCGTGAAATCCGCCATCGCCAAGTGGCGTCGTCACAAAAACCTTACGCAACTGGCGTTCATTCATCTATCTCTGAAACAACGTCGCCTGGAGGCGCGACTGAGGTATTGCCGCGATAAAGATCGATGAATATTCATAGATGGACAAAAAATCGGCCACTCGATGAATAATCAAAGAGCTGCTCGCTTCGTCGCGACGATATCGAGCCTCCGCCTGAAAATAGTCCTCGGATGAAAGGGTTTCCTTCGTCCGGTCGTACAATCTGCTGCTTAGAACCGGCTTGTCGGATATGAAAATTCCCTTTTCGTGTTTGTCAAACGTTATTGTGTATTCACTGTGATTTTCTAATTTTTAGAGGGGTTATACGATTTTTCTTAATAGGAGAAAATGGTAACTTTGGGTTGAAAGCTTGTGGGGTTTGCTGATTTTTAATCTTATTGGGTTACATTTTGCAATGAAAATTATTTGCAGTGAACTGTGGTGGAAGTTTTGTGTTTTTTAATTTGGGAATTGGGAGGTTTAGGAAGGTGCTCGTTTGCAAAATGATAATTGTGACAGTTAAATAGTTTAAGATGAAGGGTTTGAGGCAAATTTGTTATGTGATACATATTTTCAAGCTGAGAAATTGAGAAGTTTAGGAAGGTGGTCATTTGCAAAATAGGATATGGTAATAGGATAAATCTGGCAGGTAAATATTGTGACATGAAGGTTTTGAGTCAAACTTATTTGTTATGTGATACATATTTGCAAGCTTAGAAATTGACAAATTTAAGAAGGTGTTCATTTGCAAAATAGAATATGGTAATAGGATAAATGTGACAGGTAAACATTGTAACATGAAGGTTTTGAGTCAAACTTATTTGTTATGTGATACATATTTGCAAGCTTAGAAACTGACAAATTTAAGAAGGTGTTCATTTGCAAAATAGAATATGGTAATAGGATAAATGTGGCAGGTAAACATTGTAACATGAAGGTTTTGAGTCAAACTTATTTGTTATGTGATACATATTTGCAAGCTTAGAAACTGACAAATTTAAGAAGGTGTTCATTTGCAAAATAGAATATGGTAATAGGATAAATGTGGCAGATAAATATTGTAATATGAAGGTTTTGAGTCAAACTTATTTGTTATGTGATACATATTTGCAAGCTTAGAAATTGACAAATTTAAGAAGGTGATCATTTGGAAACTGGGATGTGATAATACGATAAATATGACAGTCAAAAATTGCAACAGGAAGGTGTCGAATCAAACTTATGTCACATAACAAAGATACTGAACTATATATTTACAATGGAGATTAGTTGTAGTGAACTATTGTGGAGGTTCCATATTTTCAAACTTAGAAATTGACAAATTTAAGAAGGTGATCATTTGGAAACTGGGATGTGATAATATGATAAATATGACAGTCAAAAATTGTAACAGGAAGGTGTCGAATCAAACTTATGTCACATAACAAAGATACTGAACTATATATTTGCAATGGAGATTAGTTTTAGTGAACTATTGTGGAGGATCCATATTTTCAAACTTAAAAATTGACAAATTCAAGAAGGTCACTTGGAAAATGGGATATGATAACATGGTAAATATGGCAATTCAGATTCTAAGACAAAGGTGAACCTACATCACATGAAGACTATACTGAAATATGTACAATGAAAATGACCTGCAATGGACTGCAGTGAAGACTACATATTCAAACATAAAATTTGGAAAATTTGCAAATATTGTTAATGAGAAGACTGCAATATGGTAATATAGTATATAAGACAGTTCAAACTTGTCAGACTAAGGTGTCGAATCTAACCTATATCCCTGCCGAAGTATTCATAGTGAAAATGACTAACAATGACCTGCAGTGAAAATACATATTCAAACATAGAATTTGAGAAATTTACAAATAGTGTTAATGAGAAGACTGCAACGTGGTAATATGGTAAATATGATAGCTAAACCTTGTGCGACAAAAGTAATGAAGTGAACTATAGTGACAACGTACCTATAGTGAAGAAGTAAAAAGTGAACTATAGTGATGATGTACCTTCAAATGTGCAAATATAGTAATGAGAAAAAATACGTTACTATGGTAGAAGTGGTAGCTATAAATTGTAAAAGAGAACCATCGAATGAAACCTGTATCACGTAACAAGGGATTTTACGAAAGTTCCTCGTGAAAATAGTGAAAACGTAAGTATGCGTGTCGCGTGGTAGAAAGGGCAAAAGTAAAGGGCACCGTTTTCCCGCCAGCGATTCTACGATCAGCCTAATGGTTTAGTAAGACTATACCGAGCCATTAACAGGTAATGAAGGTACCGGACGATTGCGACTACAGTAATACTATCCACGTATTCACTTACCGGCACTTACACGTACGCGGAATGAGAGATAGAAGCATCTAAAGCTCTGTTCTCCGATGCTACCAGCGTGTCCTGTTTCATTGACCCACACCCTTTCTATCGCACGCATACCGATAACGTTATCTGATAACGGCGCTAGACGAATTTCGAAACTGGACACGTTGAATCGATGATATTCATCATCTTCCTGTCGTTCGTATAGATTTCGAATAATTCGATAGGGTAGCTTCAAATTCAGTTAATAGCGAATTCTGATGCGGTTAATTAATCTCCTTTTGGATGATCAGCTTTTAATCTCTGTCTTATTGTTAATGGTAGGCTCAAATTTGATTTTGTCACGATCAGATTTACTTCATAATAATTTACTTCATTAAATTTACTGATACGGAATGTATCATGTAACGTTACATGGAGAAGAGGGTTGATACTGGATCAGGTTGATACAGTGACGTTTGGTGAAGCTCGATGGGAGGTTTGAATTCATTATTTAATATACTGCCGATTGTGTATTTTTTTATTTAAAAATAAGATGGAAAAATAAGTAGGTAAATATTGAAGCATCAATTGACATAACTAATCACTTTAATAATGTACGATGAAATGGTAATGAAATTTTGTAACATAAAATGTGAAATTTGAGGCATTTTGCTTGGTTGGTTCTAGTGTTAATAAATTATGATAAAATGCATGATTAGGTACAATAATGTTAGTTGTTAATTAGCAGTGATGTTAGTAGTTGAGTAAAAATACTCTAATTTTTGTGTGCGTGTACTTTTTACATATTTTTATTTACAACGTGTGCAAAGAAAAGTTTAAAATATATTTTAGCTTGTTTACCTTATATGTTTTATATAATTTATTTTAGATATTGTATTTGATTTAGCTTGTATATTTTGTGTAATTTATTTTTGAATACTTGCTTTAGTTATCTTGTACGTTTTATATAGCTTATTTTAGCTGATGTATTTTATTTAGCTTGTACATTTTATATAGTTCATTTTAGGTTATGTACTTTATTTATTTTGTATGTTATACATAGTTAATTTCAGCTTATGTATTTTATATGTCTTGTATATTTTTCATATATATTTTAGCTTATTTATTTTATTCTAGCTTATAAATTTTATACATTTTATGTAACTTATTTTATCTCACACATTTTATCTAATATAATTTTTACCCAGTAATTAATTTGAACAAAAATTGAAATTGTTTAACAATTTAAAAGAAATTGTGAATTATAAATTGTATATTAAAAATTGTAAAATGTACTATTTAATGAGCTTATGTACATCTTCTCGCGCGGAGTTTACCAGCATAAATATGCTAAAAGGAAACAATAGAGAAAAGAGATAATAAAATGGTTGCAAGGTGGATTGATGCGGACGGATTAAAAAGAAAACGTTATTGGAAGAAACAAATAACAGGAACAAAAAGGTAAATACAACTATAAAGCAAGTAATAAAACGCACGGGAAAAGGGAAAAAAGAGAAAGTGATGCAAAAATGAAGAGTAAAAATTCGACGGTGAGGAAGAAAAAATGTTATCAGGAAATAAAACAAAGATAATACTAACGACGTTAAATTAACGCGTAGAAAGATAAATTAGAATAAAGACACGAGTTTAAAATAAATTTGAAACAAGGATAAAATTTAGGAGAAATTAGTGAAGAGAAGTTTAGAATTAATGGAAAAAAAACGAAGTTTTAAACAAATTACAAAAGATGAAGTTAAAAATAAATTAGGAAGATATAAAATTTAGAATAAATTAAAAAAAAGGCGACGTGTAAAATAAATAAGAAAAGAAAAATAAAGTGTAAAATAAATTAAAAAAAGAAAAATAAGGAGCAAAATAAATAAGAAAAGAAAAATAAAGTGTAAAATAAATAAAAAAAGAAAAATAAATTGCAAAATAAATAAAAAAAGAAAAATAAATTGCAAAATAAATAAAAAAAGAAAAATGAAGTGCAAAATAAATAAAAAAAGAAAAATAAAGTGCAAAATAAATATAAAAAAAATAAAGTGCAAAATAAATAAAAAAAAAAAATCAAAATTAATCAAAAAAACGTTCCTGTCTAAAATACCTAAAAAAACAAAAAACAAAGTCTAAAACAAATTAGAGAAAATCACAAAATACAGAATGAACTAAAGGCGAAGGAAAAGAGGTACAAATATGAGAATAAAAAACGCGAGGTCAAAATAACCGTAAGATAAAAATAACATGCAGTTTTAAAAATATACGTGAATAAAACATGGAGAGAAGAAAAGGAAAGTATAATAAAAGCCGCACTAATTATAAGGCAAAGAATGTCGGTAAAAAAGGGTGGAGGAAGTTGAAGAACGATAGATCACACGGTAGAAAAAATAGGAGAGAAAGAGAGACGCGCGAAGTGAAAAACGATTAAAGAATGTCGAGGAAAAGGAAGAAACGAAGGACGATAGCGGAACGAAAGTAAAAGACGGAACGAAGATCCCGGAGAGGGCAATAAAACAGAAAGAAAAGTTACAGGGAGGAATATAGAGTGAAAGAGGGCAGGATATTAGGTGAAGCAGAAAGAGGAAAAAGAGAAGCGTTTCCAGGCCACGCGGCAGCTGCAGACATCACCCCGTTGATGCATTATTTTGCACGTGGTTTAATACATACGTTAGTAGGAAAGCCGGTTAACGTCACCGAAATCTCAACCGCGAAACATCCCTCGATTTCGGTTTCTGTTAAGCGATGCAAATACTATCCGATAAAGCGATACGATCGGTTACAGCGACACCCGATTTCCTAAGTCTTCCCACTGCACCACTTCTTGTAAAACAGTTTAAGTACCACTTTAAACCGTATGTGTTTGAAATTTTAAACATCGTGCAATCCTTTATCCATGATTTACGAGTGCACGAAAAATATATGTTTAGTTCTTGTTTAAATGTTGATATATTTAAGATATGACGTGTTTAGTGAGTACTTTGTTTTTATTTAAATATTGATATATTTAAGGTATATATATGTTTAATGTCTACTTGGTTTTTGTTTAAATATTGATGTATTTAAGATACATATAAGTTTAACGTATATTTTGTTTTTGCATAAATATTGATGCATTTAAGGTATATATATGTTTAATGTCTACTTGGTTTTTGCTTAAATATTGATGTATTTAAGATACATATAAGTTTAATGTATATTTTGTTTTTGCATAAATATTGATGCATTTAAGGTACATATATGTTTAATGTCTACTTGGTTTTTGCTTAAATATTGAGGTATTTAAGATACATATAAGTTTAATACGTATTTTATTTTTGTTTAAATATTGATATATTTCGGATATGTTTGAAAATTTTTAAGTTGGGAAAGTTAAACACGTGAAAACTGAAAAGTTTGGTAATTTTATAAAATGCAGTAATTCAAGAGAACACGAGTTCAAGAGTTCAAGAGTTCAGGAGTTCAAGATTTCAGGATCTCAAGTATTCAAAAATTCAAGAATCCAAAAGTCGAAGAATTTAAGAACCTAAGAATTGAACAAGTCAATAACTGGACAATTCGACAGTACAGTAATTTGACGATTCCATAGTTTGATAATGCTAGAATAGAATAGTTGAAAAGTTTCGAAATTGCAAAATTTAAAAATAGCGAAATTGAGGAATTGCAGAGTTATAGAATTGAAGAATTGAAAAAAAGAAGAATTGCAGATTTGCAGAATTGCAGAATTGAAGAATTGAAGAATTGAAGAATTGAAGAATTGAAGAATTGAAGAATTGAAGAATTGAGAATTGAAGAATTGAAGAATTGAAGAATTGAAGAATTGAAGAATTGAAGAATTGAAGAAAAGAAGAATTGAGAATTGAGAATTGAAGATTTTTAGAACTAAAGAATTAAAGAATTGAAGGATTGAGGTATTGAGGAACTAAGGAATTGAGGAATTGAGGAATTGAGGAATTGAGGAATTGAGGAATTGAGGAATTGAAGAGTTGAAGAGTTGAAGAGTTGATGAATTGAAGAGTTAAAGAATTGAATAGTTGAAGAGTTGGGTAATTGAAAAATTGGGGAATTGGTGAATTGGGGAATTGGAGAATTGGGGAATTGGAGAATTGGGAAATTGGAGAATTGGAGATTTAGAGAATTGAAGAATTAGAGAATTGGAGATTTAGAGAATTGAAGAATTAGAGAATTGGAGAATTAGGAAACCGGAAAATTGAAGAATTGAACAATTGAGAAATCGAAAAATTGAAAAATTGAAAAATTGAAAATTGAAAAATTGAAAAATTGAAAAACTGAAAAACTGAAAAACTGAAAAATTGAAAAATACAGCAATTCAAGTGCAATAATAGAACAATCCTACAATTCTACAATCTAACAATTCAACAATTCCATAATTCACCAACTCAAAAATTCATTAATTCGTTAATTCCACCAATAAACTAAAAAATCTGAAAACCCGTTAAATTAAAAACTTGAAAATTTCCATCTCTCTAAACTTCTAAAATCAAAATTGAAAAAGGAAGTTGTTTATTTCTGGGTTCTCTGTTCCAAGCGTCATCGTACCACGCACCGTTCGCTCCAATGCCCGTGAACTTTCACAGCAGTCAATCTACCCACCGGTGTTTTGTCCCGCACATTCTTCGCAACTAAGCTCCATCAAAATTTCCTTCTATTTTCTCTCCTCGCACGCCTTATTCCTCTATCATTTTCCTTCGTCTCGATTTTCCAGGAACCTCTGACCTTCTCTGTTCTCTCCCTAGCATCTCCCTTCATTCATCCGTGGTTATAGATCTGGCTGCTATATTTAGGTGAACTCTGGTATTATCCAGGAAAGTGACGGACGTTCGAGCGGATGTACGAACGGACCAGTCCTACCAACTGGAACCAGAGGGCTGGCTGGCTTTTACTATCCTGTCCGTTATGTCTGACGGCCTGCGACGCTAGCCTGCGGGTTCACCTCGATGGATCGATACGCGTCCATCCGGTCGGTCGTGAAATTCACGGGCCTATTTTTCCCGCCATGATTGCCAGAAAATTTCGGAAATGTTAGTCAGGACTCGTCATCGTGATCCCTCTTTTCTGCTACGCGAAAGTATCAAAGAGGGAACTAAAAGACTACAGAAATTGCCCTAAATTTGAAAGTAGACCGCGAAAATTTGTAGTATGTCGTGGTTTACAAAATGTTAATAAATCAGTCTATAAAATTTAGAAGCTGCTTTGCAGACTTTGAATCATGTGTGTATAAATACGTGATGTAGGGATAACACATGGGGTCTGGTATTTGGACACCTGTGTGGGTTGTACTTGTTATTGCATTTAGTATTTATTTGAACAGTTTGGCTTTTTTAGGAAAATATTTGGTAAAATGTATTGTATATTAGCAATTGTAGAATTTTTATGGAGCTAGACTTTTTTTTATGTTTGTAAACTTGAAATTGGGAGGTTGGTTCATTAAGCTGAGTGAAGTATTATGAATATTAAGCTGTGCAAGTACTGAAAAGTGAAACAGTCTAAGTACTACATATAAAATATTATATAGATTTTTAACATTGTATACATTTGTATACATTTGTATAAATTGTATACATTTTTAACGTTGCAAAGTTATTGAATATAATTGCTAATCAAATCGACAGCTTGCCTGAGTTATCAAGATATACGATTTATCACATAACTGCAAAATTGTTCAATATAATTTGATTTATAAATTGTCTAATGTTCCTTCCATGCTATAAATGTTTAAGTACAGGTCTTTTACCTTACTATTACAATATAAAAAGCGAACTGGCTGTTTTTAATGAATCATGCCTTTCGAAACGGCAGCGAAAGGTTATGACTCGAAGGTTGACGATCTAGCACGATATCGCGCGATTTAGCTGTTTATGATAAGAAGTGAATGGTAACAAAAGAGATCAATAATTAGTTACATTCACTATAAATTATTGAAATCAATATGATTACGGGACCTAAACGTGTATGGGTCTGCTTTCTCGGTTATTTCTGCCAAAATCGAAATCAACTAACAAATCTATAAATTCAAATAAGTATATTTACCTCTTTTCGTGAAATATTTTATGAAATAACTGTGCAGATCCAAAAGTAGATATCAAACTTGTTACAATATCAGTGTCAATTTATTCCATCACTGACAAACAAATCTATAAAGTATATTTAACTGTTCACGAAATATTTTATGAAATATGCTACCCCAAAAGTAGACAATGTCTAAACTACTTCAAAACTTGTCACGTAACAAATAATTTATACCACCAAAAAATTCAAAGAAGTATATTTAACTCTATTCACAAAATATTTTATAAAATATGCTATCCCAAAAGTAGACAATGTCTAAACTACTTCAAAACTTGTCACGTAACAAATAATTTATACCACCAAAAAATTCAAAGAAGTATATTTATCTCTGTTCACAAAATATTTTATAAAATATGCTACTCCAAAAGTAGATCGATGCTGCCTCAAAGCTTGTCACATAACAAATAATTTATACCACCAATAAATGCAAAGAAGTATGTTTAAATCTGTTCACCAAATATTCGACAAGACTTCAAAAATAAACCAAAAATGGAAATAATATAGTTTGAAAAGTAGTCGAAGGTGTACCACGTTGTATCCGAAGGGTTAAGATAATCACACTGCGTTGATAAAAAAGAATGATTAAAACCTTGGCGTATCACTAATATTCCTAAAAAGTAGCATTGATATCTCCGCAAAGCATCCCCCAGCCTCTCCCTGTTTGTCCGCGTGTGTTCCTCGCAACGTGGATGCATTATTTGTTGTCGGCTGCGTATGATGGTCGGAGAGAGACTTCAACGGCGGGGTCCATCTCGATGGATCGATACGTCCATCCGGTCACCACGGAATTCCAGCGAGTTGGAAATTTTCCGTCTCTCCCGTGCTATTTCGCGACTTGATTGCTTTGTTATAAATGTATATGCTTCGCGTATTACCGTTTCATTCTCCTTTGACACTTGTCACTTTGTTGACGCCTTCATCTGACTCCTCTCTTTCCTTTCTCTTCTTTGTCCTTTCTCTTCTTCGCAATCGAGATCGACGAAAATTCAATTGAATCGTTTAATATTCTGTTCGATAGATATGATAATTAATTATGTCGTAATTATATAGAATAGGACGCGTCTGGCTAATTTCAGTGACCTTGAAATATGTCGCCGACGTTATTCGTAATAATTTCTCCTTGTACAAATAACTGTTGATGGTCTTTAATTTCAGAGATTAACGTTCAGAGATTTCAGAGTTTTGAACGTGGTAATTATTTACAGGAGGTCACACACTTTACCGATTTTTATGACCTTGAAATATGTTATCAAGGACACTGTTCTGAATAATTTTGCTCCATACACATAACCTCCGTTGGGCGTTAGTTACAGAGATATTCGAAAAAACGTTTTGAACGTGGTAATTATTTACAGGAGGACAATATTCTGAATAATTTTGCTCTCTACATATAAACTCCGCTGGGATTTAGGTTTAGAGATATTTGCAAAAATATTTTGGACAAGGAAATTATTTATGCAGAGTCATACCTTATCGTTGATTTCAACGACTTTCAAATATTTTATCAAATTTTTAAATTTCTAAATTCTCCAATATCTAAACTCTAAAATTCCAAATCACAACGGCTGAAACTCTAAAATTCCCAACTTTCAAGATCCTCAATTTCTCAATAAAGTAAATTCCAAAGTCAATTGAAAATTGATAACTTCAAATTTATAATCAAATTAAGAAATCGCAAGAACGTAGAAGTTTAACATATAAATTTACAAGTTACTAGACATCGGAATTAGAAAATTTATCAACCAATTACAATTTTATCTGAGAAAGTCTATCTCCATTCATCAATTCGTCACCGCGCCATAAATGCACGTCTACCGATAAATTTATTTATTTTCAAACGCCTTGTGACATAAATCGTGTGTCCGTATTTATAACGGCACAAAGATTGAACATTCAAACGAATTCCTAATCGAGAATCGATCGATTCCTCTCCATCGGCGATTGTCGTCCGTGTAGCGGATTCATTATTTTCCCCTCGATTTTTCGAGGTTAAAGGGCTGCTCTCGTCCTAGGGGGAAATATTTCATGGAATTTCTCGTCGCCACGTACATCGGGCGATAGAAACAACGCTTTAAACCCGGCAACAGAGAGAGTAAGAGAGTTCTTTGTGCGAACCGCCCGCAGCGGACGGGCTTGATGTAAAAAAAATTCATTATTCCTGCCTTTTTTATACCGTCGCGATTATCGTTTCCACCGGCATGGGAAATGCTGTCCTTGAAATAGGTTAACCTAATTTTTCCCCATCCGCCGCAGGAAATGATCGTTGGTTTATTAAACTTTTTAATAATTAGCTTAAGTACTCTTTAATTCTACATGTTCCACTAAATATAATTTTACTAAATAAAACATTTATACTGATTGATAAAATTGAACAACAGTATTATGCATTTAATAGATAAATATCATCGACAGAATAATTTCTAGTATCAAGGTTTAAGAGTTTAATGGAATGCGTCAAAATGGCGGATCTTAGATTCCTCATACTCAATTACGAAAATTAAGCGTTTGTCGAAATGTAGCTAATTATTCTTACAACTAGCAAACAATTGAAGAAAATTAAAATGTTAGGTACATCAACGATGCTTGACTATATAGATTATAATTAAAATTGAACCCAAAATTGTAATAAAGATATGAAGCTACCACATGTGAATTGTACTGCATGTCACATGTGTGACACGTTATTGTAGAACAAGGAGTGAAGAAGTGCAAATGCTTAATATAAACGATAAAAAAATTTAAGTGTCAGCTATGTAAAAGTATTAAACGTAAATGTGTCTAAATATCTTGCTGCAATGGTAACGACAATTTGTAGTAAATAAAATGTCCATTGGCCATGAGACGTCGAAGGGTTGCGGAGGCATCATTCGCGGTCAAAAGCATGGACTCTGTCGCGATGAAACGCGGTCCAAATTCACGCACCGTCGAATACTTTCGGAAATGCGTGGCCGCTCAATCAAATCTCACAAAATTCCTCGGCCATGCCATAAAGGGATTGGCTCCATTCGCTTCATACCGTTGTGTCTCTCGATCGACGTTTTGCGAACCGTTCGACCGACGCTTTCGTCCGCTTTTCGCTTCCATTCGTCCACCAAGGATCGTGTGTGTACGTACGATTTTCTGTCACGAGCGATTACGATCGGTACAGAAGAGAAACAGAGATCGGCTATGGAAAATAAGTCGCGCGAGAGTCATTACAGCGGTCGCGAGCCAATTACACGCAACACACGCCCGGGTTATTCAACGTATCGTTCTCTATCCTTTCAAAGCACCCTTTGGGATTTTAATTTGTCCCTCGTTCATCGATTTCCTTGCCACTCTCTTCTTTGTTAACTATACCACTTTTTTCCCCCTTTTTTCATATGTACAGCTTTAGTCCTGTTGCTTTTGCGTAATTGGACATTTTCAATGTTTTTCATGGAAATTCCCATGTAAATTTACGTACGATTTCTGGAAATTTATGTGTCTATTACTGAAACGCGTACGCTGTTATTACTATGTAAATGCTTATTTTTAAAATCATAGATTTTTTTTTATTTGTACATCTGTACATTCTTAAAATATTATGTTCCTTGATTACTGTAGATACGAATTACTATATGTATGTAGTGTCTATATCATTATATTCTTAGATCACTTGATAAAAATATTCCTAAATTGTAATACTGTAGATTCTAGATTGATATACTGATTGCTATACTCACAATAATACCAATAAAAATAATAATAATGGTAATGTTACAGTAATGACAATAATAATAATCTCTCAATAAAACCAATAAAAATAATGATAATGATAATGTTACAGTAATGACAATAATAATAATGTCACAATAATACCAATAAAAATAATAATAATAATAATGTTACAATAATACCAATAAAAATAATAATAATGATAATGTCACAATAAAACCAATAAAAATAATAATAATGGTAATGTTACAGTAATGACAATAATAATAATGTCACAATAATACCAATAAAAATAATAATAATGCTAATGTTACAGTAATGACTGTGGCGTCGATTTAGCGGCCGCCACGTCCCTGCCCAATTTATAGTATTTAGTCTAGTTTTTAGATCTCCGGTGTGAATGAGATGTGATAGCGAGTTGTTTGTCTGAGTCCGAGCGAATGCTGCGCGAGAGGATGTTTAGATCATCGGGTCGAGTGTCGCGTTGGGTGTCCGAGTTCGAAGAATGCCTGTGAAATACGCGTGTATCGTTGAATGATTGGTTTAGAGTGAGAGCGATTCGGTTTGGACGAGGAAAGAATGATTCTGAGTGAGAATGAATCAGGGTGTGTGGGGGTGAATGAAAAAGCCAGTTCGTCATTGTAAGTCGAGGAGTAAGGTCGCGGACCTACTCGCGAAATAAACGCAGTAAAAGGTGGAAAATAAGTATTATTTCTCCCTGCGAGTTCACATCCCATATATTGGTGACCGCCGACGTGATACGTCGAGTGCACAGTGCAGGTTTTGCGTGTGCAACGTGTGGGATTTGTGTTTTTTTATCGCGTTTTTCCGAATTAGGGCACCGCCCAGGGACACTGAGGTGACGCGTGATAACGCGAATAGTGCCAGTGCAATTAAAGACTAGCAGTGACTAGAACTCATTTAGTTAAGTTTAGTGTTTAAGTGTAGTACGTAAGGTTAGAACATTGACAATGTCGCTCGGTGAATCGTCGACCGGGGGTGATGTACCCGCCGTCGATCGGGTCTCAGTGCGGATACCGGACTTTGCACCCGCCGATCCGGAACTGTGGTTTAGTATGGTGGAACGCAGTTTTGAAGCGAGTGGCATAAAGACCGAATTGACAAAATTCGGGTACATTTTAGGGGCTCTCAGCCCGCAGTACGCGGCAGAGGTTCGGGACATTATTATGTCTCCACCCCCTGAGCCGTACCAGAAATTAAAGTGCGAGCTCATTAAAAGACTGAGCTCATCGCAAGAGCAGAAGACGCGCCGACTGCTAGAACACGAGGAGATCGGCGACAGAAAACCGTCGCAGTTCCTTCGCCACCTGCGAACTTTAGGAGGCGCCGCAGTGTCAAAAGAGATCCTGCGGTCACTTTGGATGGGTCGCCTGCCATCCAGCATGCAGGTCATTTTGGCGACACAGCGGGACACTGACCTGGATCAGGTGGCGGAGTTAGCGGACGTAATCGCGGATACAATGGGTCCGCGCGGTCACGTCGCCGAGACCTCCACGAACGCGCCCGTTCAGCAGCCGTCGGCAGCGCAGGATTTAGAAGCGCTGTTAAACACGAAAATGTCGCAGCTTACATTGAGCTTCCGACAAGAAGTTGCGGCGATTCGCGACGAAGTGCGGGAGTTTTCGCGACGCGAGGCTACCCGTCGGGGCCCGTCGCTGTCACGCGCGCGTCAACGTTCGCGATCGCGATCCCGGCAACGCCGACTCGAGCAACGCGGCGGTAGGTGTTTCTACCATTTTAAATACGGCGCGAACGCGTATCGGTGTGAACTGCCGTGTAATTGGACAATGCAGGGAAACGCGTCGGGCAGTCGTTAATGACGGCCAGCGATTCCTGCCCGTCATCGCGCCGTCTGTTCGTGATCGATCGGGTGACAAAGACGCAATATTTGATCGACACAGGGGCCGATCTTTGTGTTTTTCCTCGATCGAAGTTACGGGGATTCCGTGATAAGGCGTCATACGCGTTGTACGCCGCGAACGGTACGGAAATCGCCACGTATGGTACTGTTACGTTAAATCTGGACTTGGGGTTGCGCCGTGATTTCGTGTGGAGATTCGTTGTCGCGGATGTGTCAAAGCCCATTATCGGTGTAGACTTTTTAGCGCACTTCGGGTTATTAGTGGACATACGGAATTGTCGGTTATTAGATCAGGTGACGACGTTAAAAGTGAACGGACGCTTAGCGCAAGAGTGCGGACCGTCGACACCGACCGTGAAGACAATTTTCGGTAGTTCGAAATATCACGATCTCCTACAACGGTTTTCGCGTATTACGCGGCCTGGAGGAACTCCGGCAACAGTGAAACACGAAACGGTACACTATATTCGTACAACCCCAGGCCCGCCGGTTTCGTGTAAACCCCGTCGCCTTGCGCCGATCCCTTTACGAGAGGCTCGTAAAGAGTTCGAAACAATGATTCGTCTCGGTATCGCGCGGCCGTCGGAAAGTGCGTGGTCATCGCCGCTCCATATGGTGCCGAAAAAAGGACAGGACACGTGGCGACCGTGTGGTGATTACAGGACTTTAAACGCGCGTACAGTGCCGGACAGATACCCCGTGAAGCACATTGAAGACTTTGCTCACGCGCTTCACGGAAAAACTGTATTTTCAACGTTAGATTTAGTGCGGGCGTATAACCAAATCCCAGTGGCCGCGGAAGACATTAAAAAAACTGCGATAACTACTCCCTTCGGTCTATTCGAATTTCCCTTTATGTCGTTCGGTCTTCGAAACGCGGCACAGACGTTTCAGCGATTTATTGATGAGGTGTTGCGCGGTTTAGACTTTGTTTACGCGTACATCGACGACATATTGGTGGCTTCGTCAACAGAAGAGGAGCACGTGCAGCACCTGGAAGAGGTTTTCACTCGGCTCGACAAATACGGCGTACTGGTTAATCCGGCGAAGTGTAACCTTGGCCAGTCGCAGGTTAACTTCCTCGGTTACGCCGTATCTTCTGAAGGGACTCGACCGTTGGAGGACAAGGTGGAGGCAATTACCAACTACCCGCAGCCGACAACCGCTAAACAATTGAGGCAGTTTCTGGGTATGTTAAACTTTTACAGACGTTTTATACCCAGGGCTGCACAGGTACAAGCTCCATTGAACGAGTTGTTGCGCGACAACGCCAAGGGTCGCACTCCGCTGAAATGGACACCGGAAGCTTCGGCGGCTTTTGTCGAGGCAAAGCGGAGCCTGAAAGATGCAGCGTTATTGGCCCACCCGGTAGATAACGCACCGCTGGCGTTATTTTGCGACGCTTCCGATTACACCGTGGGAGCCGCGTTACAGCAACTCGTCGGAGAGGGCTGGCAGCCGCTAGCTTTCTTCTCCAAAAAGCTCAGCAACACCGAGCGGAATTACGGAGCGTATGACAGGGAATTATTGGCGATATACCTGGCGATCAAGCAGTTTCGTCACATGGTGGAAGGACGGAGCTTCACCGTGTTTACGGATCAGAAGCCCATCACGTTCGCCTTCCAACAAAAACCCGAGAAGTGTTCTCCAAGACAATTCAGGTACTTGGACTTCATCGGGCAATTCACGACGGATATACGCCATATCGCCGGTAAGGAAAACGTCGTCGCCGACGCACTATCTCGGCTCGAGGAAGTCTCCGAGCGGTGCAACTTCTCGGACCTCGCCGAAAGTCAACAACACGACGCTGAACTGCAGTCTTACTTGCGTGGGGAAACCAGCAGCAATCTGCAGCTCAGAAGAGTACGTTTACCGGGCACGAATACGGACATTATTTGTGACGTAACGACGGGAACGTGTAGGCCGTTTGTAACAAAACCTTTTCGGAGAACGGTATTCAACTCAGTGCATAGACTAGCGCACCCCGGTGTTAACGCAACAATTAGACTCTTGACAGAGCGGTATGTGTGGCCGGGCATTAAAAGTGACTGCCGGAAATGGACGCGTAATTGTGTTGAGTGTCAACGGTCAAAAGTAAGCAGACATGTTTCCGCGCCTTTAGGTAGTTTTGGTGTACCGTCCGGTAGGTTCGAACACGTGCACATAGACATTGTGATTTTGCCGGTGTCGGAAGGTTTCAGGTACTGTTTAACGTGTGTTGATCGGTATACGCGTTGGCCCGAGGCCTTTCCACTCAGGGACCAGGAAGCCTCGACCGTGGCACGCGCGTTTTATGACGGTTGGATCGCACGTTTTGGAACCCCGTTGCGCGTAACAACGGATCAGGGCAGACAGTTCGAGAGCCATTTGTTTCGTGAATTGTCACAATTAACAGGTACAACACACTGGCGTACAACGGCCTACCACCCGGCAGCCAACGGCTTGGTGGAAAGATTCCACCGGCAATTCAAGGCGGCAATCCGCTGCCATCAAAATTCTCGATGGACCGAAGTGCTCCCGACCATCTTGCTGGGCATTCGCGCAGCCTGGAGGGAGGATTTGCAGTCCACCGCAGCAGAGCTGGTCTACGGCGAAACGCTGCGTTTACCAGGGGAGTTTCTGGCGCCTAGGAACCGGGACCCGGAACCGCTGCCGAAAGACTTTGCAGGGAAGCTACGCGAGCATTTCGCAACCCTGGCTCCAACACCTGGCAGCAACCACGCTGCGAAGAAAATTTTTGTTTTCAGGGACCTCGCAACGGCGGAGCATGTGTTCCTGCGGAACGACACCGTCCGAGGCATTTTGCAGCCCCCTTACGATGGCCCTTACAAAGTGCTGAGTCGAGGTACTCGCACTTTCACCTTGGACATCCGTGGGAAATCGTCCACGGTCACCATCGACCGATTAAAACCAGCGTACCTGCTGGCTGATGAAGAGGAGCGCCCAACTTCGCAGGAAGCGACGCGGCCAGCGTCACCTGCCCCTTCATCAGGCCCTTCACCACCTATACCGACCGAAAGTTCGGCGCAGCCGCCTCGAACACCGTCCATCTTGGTGACACCGAATGCGGGAATTCGCGTTACGCGATCCGGGCGAAGAGTTCGTTTCCCGGATCGATTGCAATTATCGTGATTTTGTCAATCACTGGCAGGGGGGTGATGTGGCGTCGATTTAGCGGCCGCCACGTCCCTGCCCAATTTATAGTATTTAGTCTAGTTTTTAGATCTCCGGTGTGAATGAGATGTGATAGCGAGTTGTTTGTCTGAGTCCGAGCGAATGCTGCGCGAGAGGATGTTTAGATCATCGGGTCGAGTGTCGCGTTGGGTGTCCGAGTTCGAAGAATGCCTGTGAAATACGCGTGTATCGTTGAATGATTGGTTTAGAGTGAGAGCGATTCGGTTTGGACGAGGAAAGAATGATTCTGAGTGAGAATGAATCAGGGTGTGTGGGGGTGAATGAAAAAGCCAGTTCGTCATTGTAAGTCGAGGAGTAAGGTCGCGGACCTACTCGCGAAATAAACGCAGTAAAAGGTGGAAAATAAGTATTATTTCTCCCTGCGAGTTCACATCCCATATGACAATAATAATAATGTCACAATAAAACCAATAAAAATAATGATAATAATAATGTTACAATAATACCAATAAAAATAATAATAATGATAATGTCACAATAAAACCAATAAAAATAATGATAATAATAATGTTACAATAATACCAATAAAAATAATAATAATGATAATGTCACAATAAAACCAATAAAAATAATAATAATGATAATGTTACAGTAATGACAATAATAATAACGTTACAATAATACTTATAAATACTAATTGAATTAAAAGAACTAAGCACCTCTCAATTTAATTAAAGATGAATACTTTCAAAATTGAGTGTCGAGTCGCAAAAAATATTTTTGGACTTTTGCAGATGAGTATACATGCAGCAATGATACAATAATTTTATAACTTTTGTTATGCACGGTTATGTTATTTATTTCACTTTCTGTTTATTTAGGTAGCATTCGAATTGAATCTAAATTGAAGCACGAATTCGACATGATGTGTGTATTTACGTTGAATAAACTTATAATGACTGCAGAGCTCGATTTATATTTAATTTACATACAAACAGTTTATATTTTGTACAGTATTTAATCGATACTTAAAATATTCATAATACTAATATGATAACAACATTTGTACATTATATGAATTCAGTTAATTTTAATCGTAGAAAATAATGAATTGCCTCAACAGAAAATATACCTTTATATCAAATAATACACCCTTACTAAAATTTATCGACACATTTTTATTTTGCAAATAAAATTGCTGTTAGTCCAGTAAGAGATCATCGAAGGAAAAAGGTCGAAAAATAGAACGGAATTGCCTGTCACATCGAGTTTAATTACAGCCGTTCGACTGTTGGCAAGATCGATACGTAATATCGATAAAAGCCATCTAGCTCGGGATATCTCGGTTTAAATAAATACGTAATACGTTTCCTTGTTTCCCGCTTCTTGATCGGTGGCACGGTTATCTGTCGCATATTTTGTGTATCTTGTAAAACGAGCCAAGGCAGTCCCGCGTCGATCGTGTAATGAACGATTCGACGGTATTCATTAACGAAATCGTTTCGCAGCAAAATTGAATTTCGACGTGCGAAACGTTTCTGTTCGCGTTCAATCAACCGAACAAACAGCTTCGCTACTCACGATCGACAATGAAGATTTGCGTGATCCGATGTGAACATCCAGCTATCGGTGAAAGGAAAAGTTTCATTTCTGGCGAATTATTTTCAAACCGATACTTGCTTTTCTAATTAATAAAAACAAAATATTACAAATATTGGAGATAACAAATTATCAATTAGTTAGTAATAAATTGCTATTTGTGTTATAATTTCGTGAATTGTCATTACTGTAGCATTATCATTATTATTATTCTTCTTGGTTTTATTGAGAGATTATTATTATTGTCATTACTGTAACATTATCATTGTTATTATTTTTGTTGGTAGTATTATGACATTATTATTATTGTCATTACTGTAACATTATCATTATTATTATTTTTATTTGTGTTATTGTCACATTATTATTATTGTTTTTATGTAACATTATTATTGTTGTCATTATTGTAACATTATAATTATTATTATTTTTATTGGTATTATTGTCACATTATTATTATTGTTTTTATTGTAACATCATTATTGTTGTCATTACTGTAACATTATAATTATCATTATTCTTGTTGCTATTATTGTAACATATTATTATCTTCATCATGGTAATTGCAACAAAAAGCTATCATTATAAACCAATTTGTAAAATTTGCATAATTGCGCATTGTAATAATAGTCAGAGTAAAATGTCAAAAAGTTTAACAATTTGTAAAATAATCTCCACGAAAATATAACGTCATGAAAGTTATTTAAAAATCTTGACACGAAGCTATCAAATACGGTGTAATTCGATGAAAATTCAAGATTTAAGTCGAAGGAATCATAAAGCGCAATAATCAACAATCTTACTTCACAAAATGGCCGGTTGCAAGGGAACAATCTTACTGCAAGTCACGCCACCTGCGGTCGCAAGGAAAATTAACGTAATTTGCCACGAACTGAACAAAGTAGCAGACTCTTTTGACCTGTGTCACTTGCGGTTGAAAGTGAAATTAGTGTTTTAAACGTCGGCGAAACGCGAAGCAAGATTCTCTGATTTCGCTTATCTCCTCGACCGCCGAGAAAAAAGAACGTCGGTTAATAGCGTGAACCAACCTGAGGTGTTTATAAATATTTCAAGTTTGCACATTCGTTTTATCGGTAATCGCTAAATAAGAAGTTTAAGCTGTTTGGGAGAACATGCAATTTCTTAAATTACATGAATGTAATTTTTAGACTCGTATCTCGACTGGCTACAAAGTACAGCCCTGTTACAAAATTAGTTCTCTGCGAAATAATTAAATTGTAACATAACGAGGTCTGATTGAGCAAAATTGGTAAATAATTATTTTTACTTGACTGTTCAAGAGTATAACGAGTATTGATCGAAATTATAAAATAATAAAATTAAGAGTACCTTATTTTTATTTAGTTTTTCACTACAGTAACTTCATCGTTTTACTTTGAACTTAAAAAATATTTTTAAATTATTAAGATAATTAAAAAGATGGTAATAGATTTCTAATAAAATACCAATATTGCTATTACAACCTACGAATTAAAAAAGTGCAAACATTTCTTTAAATCGTTAATCGCGAATTTTCGCCGAAAGCAAAAAATTGCACAATGCAGCATTATTTTACAGTAGCATAATAGAGGGATTACAGAGAAAAGTTCGTAAAAAAAAGATCAATGTTAAATATTTTCACGATGTATATCTGGCCCGGACGTGCATCGAAAGGTAAAAAAAGAATCATACGCGAGTTCTGGGGTTATAATTGGCTTCCATTATTTTGCGCATCCCCTTGCATCTCGTTTGTAACGACAGAGGATTAACCCGTTTCGCAGAGAAGCTCGTGTACTGCGAATGATCTCGAAAAATCACACCGTGAACGCAAACAAACCGTGGCCCACGTGCAATGGTAAATATTTCGAGAATTTATTTTTGACGTAAACACCTTTCACGCAAACGTTTCCGGAATTTGTTTCCAATGCTTGCGTCCCGCGATCCCGTTTCCAACAACACACACGGGGGAATTCATTTGCCGCGATACACTGAATAACTAGATATTTTATTGGGCCCCGTGTAACGCAAATTCGCCATGCTGGATCCAGCCAAACGAAATCATCCGCGAACAAATGCTTTGAGAGAAATCGTATATCTTGTTGGAATTCGAAATGTTCGAAGAGTACATCGACGCTTCGCTGTGTTTCATACTGCATCTTTTAAAAAAAAAAGTGCAATTTTTACCAGTGTTATTTCCTGAACGAACGTTTTATCGCCAGAAATTCTTAATTGAGAATATTTTTTGCGCGAAGTATCAAACGAGATAACAGACTGATTTTTGCTGTTCTGGGTTTGACTGGTTTGTTGCTCAAGAAAATTAATTTTTGACACCAAAATTAATTTTGGTGATTTTCCAAGTTTGATTTTTCATATTTAGTAACGAATTTTAATTTATAGAAATGTTAAAGAATTTATAGATGATCCAATTAAAGAAGTTTTGTGGATTATATTTACTGTAACACTTTATTTATCGAATTGAAAAAAAAGTTTGTGAAAGCTGATAGACCCCACCATTAAACGTAAGTGAAACTTTGAACGCTCTGCTATTTTAATAGTATTTTATCAGTGATTAATTTTGGCAAAATTAATAATAACTTCTCGTATCGGTATTGAAATAAGAGAAAAATTGTGTGCTAATGAAAACAACATGGCTATATTTCATTTTATAAAGACAGGAATCGAATTAGGGATCTGCATTCTTCATCATCTCTACTTGAGATATTCCTGATTTCTAATTATTATCATAAATGTATTTAAAGTAATTCATTCTTTTAACAAGTAATAAACTTTCAATACCAAATATTATTATTATTTATTATTTTCAATCAATGTTTAATGTTTTCAATATCAAATATTATTACTTTAATTCTCAATAAATTTTCAATAAGTAAACCTTTACTATTAAACAGTATTATTTATTTATCGAAAACCAATCATAATATATTTCTGAAAAATATTAGCATTATCCTACATCACCAATTACATTAGTATTACTTAATCTTGCAAGACCTCAAACTTAATTTTTTCAATAATTTCATTTTTGAAATAAATACAAAAATAAAATTACAGGAGTTATTTTATCAATTATAAATATAAAATTATAAGAATCATTAATATTGTAAGACACAAATATAAAATTTTAAGAGTCATTAATTTTATAAGACACAAATATAAAATTGTAAGAGTAATTAATTTTATAAGACACAAATATAAAATTTTAAGAGTCGTTAATTTTATAAGACACAAATATAAAATTGTAAGAGTAATTAATTTTATAAGACACAAATATAAAATTGTGAAAGTCATTAATTTCATAAGACACAAATATAAAATTGTAAGAGTAATTAATTTTATAACAGATAAATGTAAAATTACATGGGTCATTAAAATTGTGAAACGTAAATATAAAATTGCAAGAGTCATTAATTTTATAGAACGTGTGACCGTTACAATGTTAGCATAACATCGTTTCAATGGATCATATTGTGCGATGATAGAACGAGACCGATCGCGAAGAATTTTTCTGTGAAACGATGACCCGATGTCGAGTCACAGTGTCGGCCATTTTGTTAACAGACGCGATATGACGTCACATGGCCTACATGATAACCCTCTTCGTCGTTGCGTTCAAATGATAGCTTGTTTCTTCGTTCTTTCGTGATTTACATCGTAGCAAGGATTGTTGCATGTAAATTATTTTGTGATTTTGTAAAATTGATCGAGTTTACGCGAAGCGAACGGCTGCGTCGATTGTACCGCCATTACGGCGGGAAACTTGAAATCGTTCTGATTCCCTCAAAGCTGTATAACTCTACATCGTTTCTCACGGCACATTGAATCGTAAAAAGTGTAAATAACGTAGTAAACATACTAAAAAGCGAGTGTTTATACAACAAACGATTACGCCAATGGTGCAACGATTTGGCGCGAAGTTTAAATTGAATTTTGCTCAGATTTTTTCGTAGAATAGTAAATCACGAAACAATGGATTATAAATCGATTCTTTCGATGAGTTAAAGATAGTGTAAGTTAACCAGAAGTTATAAACTGAAATCTACCAAATTCTCAAGTAATAAACTACATCAATAATAATGCTTTGGCGGGTTTTATTCGAGTATGCTCAGATTACTATATGAAGCCATAGGTCGCAATGAAACAGGTCACGAATCAGTTTACTTGATATATTAGATCGTAAAATGTGCAAATTAAATTATATAGCGAAACTTCAGATGATTTTCATTTTTAATACTTCTAAAGCGGTCGCGAGCTAAATAGGAATAGGAAAATCGATTCTACAACTTTATGACTATACACGTGACCGTTACAGAATAGCTGTGGTATTTTCGAGAATTTCTGATAAGGGTTCTTTATATGAAACCTATTAGTGACCTTCCTATTAATAACAATATCAACAGCAGTAGTAAAAACAATGTCAATAAAAAGTAATACTTTTACTTAAATACTTGGAATACTGGCAATAATATTATTTAACAACAATTTTTGGACTTATATGAGTCAACAATATAAGTTTGACAATAATATAAGGGTCTGAAAAAATATCAATATCAGTATCATTACCAATACCCAATACTCAGACAATCAATATTAATTATAATAAAATAACAATACGGTTATTCGTACCAGTACCAAAAATAAATACCAAGACAGTAGTAGTATCAATATCAATAACTGTCAACACCAGTTGAATTGATATGAAGAGTAATATCAATATCAATATCAAATATTAATATGAATACTAATTTCAGTATAAATGCCGCTGCTAATACAAATAACAATGACAATACTAAGATAATATTCATATAAATACCAATATGAATACTATTAATACTAAAACCGGTACCAATACGAACAATACCAATATTGATACCACTACCAGTATAAATGATACCATTATTAATACTATTACCAGTACAAATATCAATAGGAATATTACCAATACTAGTACCTCCACTAGTATACATAATACTAGTATTAATAATAGTACCAACACAAATAATACAGGTATTAATACCACTAACAATACTCATAGTAATATGAATGTCATCAATATTCATTCTATTACCAACATGAATAATACCAGTGCTGATACGAGTTCCAATGCTACTGATACGAACATTGATACCAGAATCAATAGGAATAATATAAATAGTAATACCAGTACTGGTGGTGGTATCAATACAAATATTATCAGTATCAATGTTAGTATAAATAACACTGGAATCAGTGCTAATAACAGTACCAATACCAATGCAGTAACTTCAGTATCAATGCAATGCCAATAGCAATGCATTATTAATGCAAATACAGTACCAATACCAATGCAGCACCAAGGTCAATGCAGTACCAATACCAATACAGTATCTTCAATACCAATGCAATATCAATAGCAATGCATTATTAATGTAAATGCAGTATCAATACCAATGCAGTACCACCAATATGAATGCAATACCAAGGCCAATGCAGTACCAATACCAATACAGTACCAATACAAGTGCAGTAACTTCAATACCAATACAATGCCAATAGCAATGCATTATTAATGCAAATACAGTACCAATACCAATGCAGTACCAAGGTCAATGCAGTACCAATACCAGTACAGTACCAATATCAGTACCAATACAAGTGCAGTACCTTCAATACCAATACAATGTCAATAGCAATGCATTATTAATGCAAATACAGTACCAATACCAATGCAGCACCAAAGTCAATGCAGTACCAACACCAGTACAGTACCAATACCAATACATTACCTTTAATACCAATGCAATGTCAATAGTAATGCATTATTAATGTAAATGCAGTATCAATACCAATGCAGTACCACCAATATGAATGCAATATCAAGGCCAATGCAGTACCAATACCAATACAGTACCAATACCAATGCAGTACCAATACCAGTACCAATACCAGTACCAATACCAGTACCAATACCAGTACCAATACCAGTACCAATACCAGTACCAATACCAGTACCAATACCAGTACCAATACCAGTACCAATACCAGTACCAATACCAGTACCAATACCAGTACCAATACCAGTACCAATACCAGTACCAATACCAGTACCAATATGAGTACCAATATGAGTACCAATATGAGTACCAATATGAGTCCCAATATGAATACCAATATGATTACCAATATGATTACCAATATGATTACCAATATGATTACCAATATGATTACCAATATGATTACCAATATGAGTACCAATATGAGTCCCAATATGAATACCAATATGATTACCAATATGATTACCAATATGAGTACCAATATGAATACCAATATGAATACCAATATGATTACCAATATGAGTACCAATATGAATACCAATATGATTACCAATATGAGTACCAATATGAGTACCAATACCAGTACCAATATGAATACCAATGCCAGTGCCAATACCAGTACCGATATGACTACCAATATGAGAAGCAATATGAGTAGCAATGCCAGTATCAATACTAGTACCACTACGAGTACTAATAACAGTACCAAAACCAGTACTCATACCATATTACACAACTAAAATACTATTTTTATTCAACGCACCCCATTTGTAGGTCTGGATCACGAATGACCCAGTTCCACCGTCGCAACGTCGAAACGCGTTAGAACTGTCGAAAAACTAAGTTCTTTGAGAAACTGGCATTCAAGAAATTGCGGACATGAAATTTTCGAGCAGAATGAACGGAAAGATCAATTGTCTCGTGTCTACGGGCGACTATCCAAAGAATTCTGATTACTCGACCCGCCATAGTACCGATCTCAGACATCAAAAATCGACCGTAAATGCGAACGTTACTTTCCAAATGGTTTTCAAACGACCGTTTCGAAACGTTCGAATTCGATCACACGAAACGACCGACATCACAGCGTTATTCACAGCGTTTCTTTTCGACAATCACGACAGATTTTCGTGAACGATACGTGTCTGTGATCCATCAAATTGTTATACAAAAATCGATATTCGTGTCGTTCCTTTTCCTTTCTTCGAACGACACGTGGCCAGATTGAAATAAATAATGAATTTTTAATCCCTCGAACCAACGCTGACACGCTGAAATATTTATTCTTTCAATTTTGTTGAGTTATGCATTTTTAACATACTATTTGTATGGTATGGACTATTCTATTTGACGGTTTAGAAGTTTTCGTGTAATGTCAGTGGTCTTTCAGGGTAAAACTTTGAAAACGACGTTAAACTTCGTGAAGTTCAATTTACGAAGATTTTATAGCTGAGGTAACCTTCTAAATAACTTAAAATTAGAGGATCGTACGTGGAATGTAAGATTTTGTCGTATAATAAATTTTTCAATATTTCAATTTTTTGAAATTTTGAAGTGAGTGCCATTTTTCGTGCCATATATGAGAAGTAGAATTTATTACTTATTAAATTTTCAGTAGCTAAATAATTAAACGTTAAGATTCAGAAATTTTTTGTTATCAAATCATTAAACTTTAAAATTAAGAAATTTTTAATAACGAAATAATCAAACTTTAATTTAAAGACATTTTTAATAATGAAATGATCAAACCTTAAAATTAACAAATTTTTAATAATCAATTGATCAAACATTATAATTAAGAAATTTTTAATAATCAATTGATCAAACATTATAATTAAGAAATTTTTAATAATCAAATGATCAAACATTACAATTAAGGAATTTTTAATAATCAAATAGTCAAACCTTAAAATTAAGAAATTTTTAATAATCAAATGATTAAACCTTAAAATTAAAAAACTTTAATAATCAAATGATCAAACCTTAAAATTAAAAAATTTTTAATTATCAAGCAGACAAACCTTAAAATTAAAAAACTTTTAATTACGTAGCAAACAAATCTTAAAATTAAACTATTTTTAATTATCAAATTATCCAATGTTAAAATTCACAAACTATTTCTTTTCCAAATCACAAAAAGTTGAAATTGAAACATTTTTATTTATCAAATTACCAAATACTAAAATTTCTAAAACTACTAATTATCCATCCAAAGACCAAAATACGTTTCACCATAATTTAAACTAAACAATTAATTCGAAGAAAAACAGCAAAAATCTCTTGCACAATAAGCAGCTACACTCGTGACGCACTCACAGTTCAAGTACAGTAAACCTTTCTCATATTTTTATTCCTCTGCACTCGGAAGGTGATTCATACTCACCTTAATGCAACAATTTAAAATCAGTATTTTCCAACTAAACCATTACGTATGTGTTATACGTGTGACTTATGCGATCATAGATCATTATGAAGAAGCATAGTGAAACACTAATTGTTAATTAAAAGTAGACAAATAATAACTTCAGCATCATTCGTCAAATTTATAAATAGTTTTAGAGCTATTCGTTAACAGCAAAAATTTCGAGTTAAGAGCAAATGCAGTTCAACATTTAATTCGAAAAAAATTCAGAGACTCAGAGAAGCTTAAATACAAAATGGAGAAATAAATTTATTGCTCTGAACATTAAAACTTATCGATCAAATTTTCATTTGACACACTTTTTATTTTAATTCAGAAAATTCGTTGACTTGACATCTTTGTTGATTTTCATAAAAATAAGGAATTAATATTCTTAATGTTTCAACAACGTTTTAAGAACATTTAAACATGTTTAACATTTCGACTGCTACATCATCTACATATGAGTGACGTTTAATCTTCCATACGAGTGTATCATCTATATTATTTGTGACTGCAAATAGTAAATATAACCAATGTGAGAATATTTAGTAAGATTTGTTAGGAACAAAAATATTATCTTATATACAATTTACAACTGCTTCTGTGTGGCAATCAACGTGTTAAAGAATTAACCTACGTTTCGTTTGTTTGCTCATTTAGCTTTATTTTCCATTTCGTAGTGAGTGTGCATAATGGCAGCCAGTACTGTAACAATCTATTTAATACAGTAACTGTAACTGTAACAATTCTGTTATCCGCCAAACAAAACCGTAGCTTAATTTAAAAAAATAAAACATCTGAAATATTATTCTTAAAAATCTGAAAAATTTCCGGTTAAATTTGTCCGCGTAGAGCATCATTCAATTTTAACCTCTTGAATACTAAGAACGCATATATGCGCTCAGTGAAACGAGCTCAT
Source organism: Megachile leachella (assembly GCA_963576845.1). Classification (NCBI taxonomy): domain Eukaryota; kingdom Metazoa; phylum Arthropoda; class Insecta; order Hymenoptera; family Megachilidae; genus Megachile; species Megachile leachella. The sequence continues at coordinate 5,468,252 of OY756259.1, read as the reverse complement.
GACTTATTTCCAAGAGTATGCAGCTCGAGCAGAACATTCGATATAAGAAAGTATACTTTCATTCATAATTTTTACACCTCAAGTAATACATCAGAAAAACGTAAGCGAATTGTTTCAAGCAACGGTAGTACAGAAAGTGAATCATCACGTATTGACAATTATACCGTATCAAAAGTATTAATTACGTTTACATTATTCACTGACAGTTTCACTAACAATGTAACAATTACGTTTGAAACGTGAAATTGATCTATCAAACAAAATCATAGATCAAGATATAAAAATCTGCTTTCCGGTAAAATTCTACGAGATATGTCATAATACAAAAAATACATATTTCATCTTTTGTTTGCTTATTATTTTCCATCTTTAATTTCGCAGTGAGTGTGCAATATTCACTGACAGTTTCAGTAAAGCAACAATATGGTCGATTTTCCAAATAAAGTCATATATCAAAATATAAAAATCGGCAGAACGCCTCGGTTTCCGGTAAAATTCGCTCGGCTGTGAGGCGCGTTGTTTATTACGAAAAATGTATCATTTTATTGAGATAAGTTAGTTAGTTAGTTAATTTATTATTTAACTTGATTTGCAAATTAGTAGTAAGTGTATAGGTTGACAGATTGAACCTCTTCAGTAATAGGTTGAGCAGTATAAAATTGAATAGTATGTTTTCGAGCAAAATCGTAGACGAAGATATGAAGGTCTACAAAATGGCCGTTTTCCGAGAAAACTTTGCCGCGTGGGAAGCTCGTCATTCAGTACAAAAAATATATATCTCAGTCTTTGTTAAGTTAATTAACTTGATTTCCAATATCGAAGTATGTACATTATTTACTGGTAGGTTGAGCAATGTAAAAATACTACGTTTCAAAGCAAAATCGTAGACGAAGATATAAATGTTTGCAAAATGGCCGTTTTCCGAGAAAACTTTGCCGCGTGGGAAGCTCGTCATTCAGCACAAAAAATATATATCTCAGTCTTTGTTAAGTTAATTGACTTGATTTCCAATATCGAGTACATTATTTACTGGTAGGTTGAACAATGTAAAAATACTACGTTTCAAAACAAAATCGTAGACGAAGATATAAATGTTTGCAAAATGGCCGCTTTCCGAGAAATTTTGCCGCGTCGTGGAATATAAAATATATCTTAATCTTTGTTCTCATTAACTTCATTTCCAATTTCGCTGTACGTGTGCCTCATTCAACAATAGACCGAGCAATGTAAAAACGAATTCCGCGTTTCCAAAAAACACCATAGAAAAAAATATAAAAATTTGTAAAATGGCCGGTTTCCGAGAAAATCCTGCCGCGTGGGAGGCGCGTCAATATAAAAAATATATATATATCTTCCTTTGTTAAGTTATTTAGCTGGATTTCCAATTTCGCAATACGTGTGCCTTATTCACTGACAGTGCAATATAAAACTGAATACATTTCACAGAAGACAAAAATGTGCAAAGTCCCGTAAAAATTTTGCCGCGTGGGAGGCGCGTACAATTTTAAAAAGGATCGGTTTTGGTTGGGTTTTCAGGTAGGGAACTATGAAAATCGATCAGCGGCGGCAACTATAAGTGACTATTCGCGGAATCGTCGCCGAGGAGGAACGGAGAGCTGCAGAGAGCAGCTCGACCGCTGCGCAGAAAGCACGATGGCGATGGCGACGGCATCGTCGTGGCCTCATCGACCTAACCTACTTTAGCCGAGGGACGCCAACACGAGGACGACGGTGGCGCCGTCGCCCGAGGACGTCCGACGGCGACGCCATCAACTATATCTAACGGCCGTTCTCCAACGTCCTCGTACCAAGCTCCACCTCTCGTGTTTCTCTCTTTCCACTCCTCGACCCTCTTCTTCTCTTTTTCTTTCTCTCTCCGCCTCTCTCTGTTGCTCCGCTTTTCCATGACGCTTTTGCCCTCCCGTCGCCCCGTGGCCCTCACTTTTTCATCCTAATCGCGCCAACCAAGCAAGCAGAACTTTTTCGGCGGAGTAACGATTTTTCGAAAGAACCGAAAAGTTTCCGGACCTCTAATCGCGGTGGTTCAAATGATGATATCGATTTTGATTGGCGCCGCCATTTTTTGAACGCGGGCCGCCGAGTTTGATTTGTGAATGTGCGGAGGAATATGGAAGTAGTTTTGGAAGATGGTTTTTATGGGGAGTCGTTAGTTTGAGCGAGTGGAGAAGGTGAAATGAGTAATATGGTGGAACAATGGAGAGATATTAAGAAGTTTGAGGATGTTGAGATTTTTATAGGGAGGAGTTTAAGAGGTGTAAAAGTGGAATTTGGAGTTAGGTTTAGAGGTGCTTCGTAGTTTGGGGAGTTGGATGTTGGAAAAGGGAGGCAGAGATTTGGGGAATTTGTGAATAGAGGGATCTGGACGTTTGGGGATTTAGAGACTTGGAGATTTGGAGATTCGGAGATTTGGAGATTTGGAGATTTGAAGATTTGGAGATGTCGAGATGTGGAGATGTGGAGATGTGAAGATGTGAAGATTTGAAGATTTGGAAAATTTGGAAATTTGTGGATTTGGAGATTTGGGGACTTGGAGATTTGGAAACTTGGAGATTCGGGGATTTGGAGATTTGGAGATTTAGAGAGTTGGAGAGTTGCAGAGTTGAAGAGTTGGAGATTTGGAGATTTTGGAGATTAAGAGATTTAGAGGGTTGGCGAATTGGAGAGTTGAAGATTTGGGGATGTAGAGATTTAGATATTCGGGGATTTGGGAATTTGGGAATTTGAAAATTTGAGAATTTAGGGATTTGGTAATGTGAGAATTTGAGAATTCGAGAATTTGAGCATTTGAGCATTTGGTAATTTGAGAATTTGAGAATTTGAGGATTTGGAAATGTGAAGATTTAAGAATTCAGAAATTAAAATTTAAATTTGATAAATAAAAATAATAGTGGCGTATGATGTAAAAAATTTGAATAAAAATGTAATATTTATGCAACTAGCATCATTCAAGAAAATTATACCATACTCGAATTGATTTTCGCGGTATTCTCGATGAAAAATGGCGTTATTGACCTAACCTTGTTAACTATTTCGGGACTGTGGTTAGAGGGTGTTTACACCGCACCATGTTCCTCTCCCCCTTCAATATATGTTATCTAATTACACGATCGGCCATGAACTAAACAATGCGATCGAAAAAAAGATGAAATCCGTATAAAAGCAATAACTCCTTCATGTTTTATACAAATTACTTCTCCTATTTTACTGAAAATGATAATCAGAATAATCTATTAGTCAAAAACTTAAAACGTTGCACTTACGATTAAGTATTTTATTTAGTTTTTCAAAGAATTTTCTCAAATCATGCTGTTCAATTAATTAATATAAATTACAAATTTTTATAACATAACTTAATATATCAATAAAGTAATAAATTAATATACAAAACATTAATTTTAATTTACATAATTATATCATACCATAATTCTAATCATAGCAAATGGAACATCAGAAAATTGAATATTCACAGAAAAATTATTAATGAAACTCAGACTTGACCATGATATTCTATAATTATAATAAATTAAAATTAATGCTATTCACGTATCAACTTGTTGCATTTCAAAACTGGTTTATCCAGAAACTTAGCGAGATATTGAATTTTATAAAGAAATGTATATAGACATGAAATATGATTATTATTACACAATTCAATTATTACCTATCTATTTACACTAAAGAATTAAAATTTAATGTGCTTAACTTGAAATCAAAAACGAAGTTAAAAAAAAATTGTGAGAAAAGTGGTAAAACATAAATTATACATATTATTTCACCTTGATAAAAATTAATATATAATCGATTTTTAAAAAATTCTTTTAATTTTTGTAATTCAAAATAAACTTTACTAAGGCATTTTGGTAGTTTTAGTGTTAATGAGATACTTTGATTGAATTTATACAATAACTTTTCAACAATGTTTTTAATTTAAAATAAGAAACTTGTAAGACATTTTGGTAGTTGTGGTGTTAATGAGATACATCGATTGACTTTATGTTATAACTTTTTAACAAATTTTGCAATTTAATATAAGAAATTTATGAGCCATTTTACTAGCTGTAATATTAATAAAATACATTTATTAAATGCTTGTAATAACTTTTTAACAAATTTTGCAAAATACAATACGAAACTTGTGAGGCATTTTAGTGGTTATAATATTAATAAGATACATTGATTGAATTTATGTAATAACTTTTCAATAAATTTTGCAATTTAAATAAAAAACTTTAAGTTAAAAACTTTAACTTAAAAAAATTTTATAATTTAATAAAAAACTGGTAATACATAACTGATAGTATTAGTGTTAACAAGATATTAATTAAATATTTGTAATAACTTTTTAACAATGTTTGTAATTTAAAATAAGAAACTTGTAAGACACGTTATTAATTTTAGCGTTAATAAAATACATTGACTGAATTTATGTAATTTGATTAAAAAAATGAAATTGTTTTGTTGATTTTCAGAATAAGGCAGTGTATCGATCGAGTGTCTACGGCTGTTGGAACAGCACGAGCTTCTGATGGACGATAGCGAATACTTTGCTATCGAAACTGAAGGTAGAAGCAGAATGGCACGAATATGGTCGCCAAAGTTGTACTTACGTTACGTAACGGGTAGATTCTAAGCGAAAATCTCTGCCAATGGTTGGGGAGAATGGCAGGATTCGTTCCGTTTATGCGAACGCTCTGAGAGCGAAGATTTTTGAAAGACTATAGTGCTTTCAGACTTTCCTGAGATGTTGTGAAAATTTGAATATCTGATCTTTCGCAATAATTTGCAAACCAAATTATTTATTTTAATATTTGAATAATTTTTAGAGCAACGAGAAAATTCATGAATTTTACAATCAGTTGAAAATTAAAATATTGGAGTTTCTGGATAATTTAAATGTTGAAGTTTTTGTTTTAATATTTGAAGAATTTTGTGAACTTCAAGAAAAATCATGAATTTTTGAATATTTTAATGTTTGCTATTTTTGAGTAATTCAGGAGTTGAAGCCTTTGTTCTAATACTTAAAGAATTTCATAAGAATTGAGAAAATTCATGAATTTTACAGTAATTTAAATATTTGAATATTTGCAACGTCTCAGTAATTTAGAGACTGAATTTTTAAATGTAATACTTGAGTAATTTCAATACTGAATTTACAAACAAATTTAGAAATTTTATATTCACTCGAATATTTGAATATTTGCACTTTTTGCATAATTTAGAAATTAAATTCTTTATTTTAATATTTGAAAATTCCTGAATTCTATATTCAATTGACAATCACATTCATTATTCAATCAAATTCACTATTCAATTGCAGTTTCTGAATAATTTAGAAATTGAACTCTTTGTACTAATATTTGAATAATCAGTGATGGTCTTGAATATGGATTCCTCGTTTGAATGTTTCAAATCTCCATTTGAAAATTAAAGTTACTTCGAATTCTTTGTTTAACTTGAAATTGAAAATTTTCTATATTATACGTTCATTCAAACATATTTAAAGTAAATTAAATATTTAAAGCAAATATTAAATATTTAAAGTCATCGTTTAAAAATGAAGAAATCATTTAGAAATTGAATAATTTAGAAATTGAATAATTCAGAAATCAATCAATTTAGAAATTGTTAAATTTTATAGCCAAAGTAATTTAAAAATTTAAAGATTTAAAAATCAATTTGGAAATTAAAAAATTTGATAATCAAGTAGTTTAGAAATTTGAAGACCAAGTAATTTAGAAGTTTAAAGATTTAAAAATCAATTTGAAAATTAAAAAATTTGATAATCAAGTAGTTTAGAAATTTGAAGACCAAGTAGTTTAGAAATGTAAAGATCTAAAAATCAATTTGGAAACCAAGTAATTTATATATTTGAAAATCAAGTAATTTAGCAGTTGAAAAGTTCTCAACTCAATCGATCTAGAAGTTAAAAAATGTTAAGGACCAAATGCAAAATAAAAAATTTGAAAGTCAAATAATTTAAAAACTTGAAGCTGTGAAAACCTCATCCACTCGACTGCCCTCCTTCCCCCAAAAAACTGTAAAAACCTAAAACGTAAATACTCAAGAACAAGTAAGTAATGTCGAAATATCCCTCATTCCTCCAAAACAGAAGCAAACATTTAGACACCTCTCTCGGTCCTCTTCATCGAAAAGAAGGCTATTGCACTGAAACATGCGCATTCGTTGTGTGCCGTACGCCTGCAACGAACGGTTTCTCGACGAGTTAATTTCAGTCATGGCGCGTTGTGAAAGCATTTTATAGGGAGTACCGATTAGTATGCCGTAGAAGGAACTGTTTCTTCGCCGTTGTGTCGAGGGAGCAAAACGTTTCACCGTTTTGCGATCAACGTTACTACGAATCCCGTTACTCGTCATGTTTCTGCCTCGTCTTCCTTTTTTCGCCGGTAACTACTCTTCTGCGTACTTCGGAGCATACGATCGAAGAAAAATCACGGATCAAAATAGATGAGAGCGATGTTTCGCGGCCGATTCGCTACTGGCAGGCTGTCATTTAATTTCGATTTAGGCGCTTTTGCATTCTCTGAACGTCATCAATCATTTGCCTTTGCTTTAATTCGCACGCGACATACGGTGCTATGAAATGCGGAAGTGTACTCAGGGTATTAACACTAGAACCAATCAGGGTTCACAATTTTATTTGAAAATTCCTACATTCTTTACTGGGAGTTTTACAGCGATTTTCATTCAGATTCAAAATAATATTGTGGCTATACAATAATAATTTGGCTACTTATATCAGTACCAGCTTTATTTTGGCTGGAAGTGGAAAAGTAAATCTACCAAAGTTTGTTAGATATTTATTTGGAGTTTAAAGATTTAAAAATTTCAAATTTGAAAATCAAGTAGTCTAGAAGCTTAATATTTCACAAATTAATGCAGAAATTTTTTTATTTTGTAGTTAAATAATTCAGAGGTTTAAAGATTTAAAAATCAAGTAAGTAAGTAAGTTTATATTTTGTTATTTTATTGTGGAAATAAATTTTGTTATTTAAATGAATAATTTCTGTTTACATTTATAAAAGTGTCAGCTATTGGAGTATCTAGATGTCAGATATTGGATATACTACATTTCGGCCATGTCAGTTATTGGTGTAATTACCATAACCTTGTTTATTTAATTTTCTTAACATTAACAAAATTTAAATAGCTTTTGGTTACGTCAATTTAAAGATAAAGGATCGATTAATTTTGATATAATATTAGCGACTGTTTTTATTGATTTTAAATATTTTTTTATTTAAATTGTTTGAATTCTTTCTCTTAAACTGTCAGCTATTGAGCAACTTACCTTAATTAGAAAATTTAAAATTTGAAAATCAAGTGGTCTACAAGTTTAATTCTTTACAGATTAACGTAGAAATGTTTTAATTGTGTAGTCAAGTAATTCAGAAGTTTCAAGATTTAAAAGTCAAGTAATTAGAAAATTTAAAACTTGAAAATCAAGTGGTCTACAAATTTAATACTTCACAAATCAATATAGAAATTTTGTAATTTTATAGTTATAATTCAGATTTAAAAATTAAGTAATTAGGAAATTTACTCTAAATGTTTCCTAATGAAATTTTACCACAGTATGAAGATAAACATGGCAGCGATAACATAGCCATCGATGTTCCACGCGGCCATTTTGTACACCATGATCACTGAACAGCATTCATTTTTATGTAACGATACAAGCCCCACAAATCGGAGAACAAAAATCTCTGAATTGCTGCAAAAAGTGAATATGCAATTGCTCTTGTTAAACTGAATAAGTAACAACTGTATCTCTACTATAAATGTGTACGAATTGATCGATGTCCAATATTTTGCGTCTTGTTTTCCATGATTTGCTGTTGTATCGATTTATTGTTGTTCTTACAAATATAGAATTTGTACGACAAGGTTTTTATATAGTAATTTAAAACTTCAATTGCTTCGATGTCGAGGATGGTGAATTGTGTGAGGGAGAAAGTGGATTAGAAGAAGTTGAACTTCATAATGGTGAGGCAGACAAAGAAAATGTCTGGAAGCCGGAAAGTGAATTGGAAAATATTTGAAGTTTATTTGAAAGACTGTCCTTTCAGATTGTAAAAATGAAAATTAAAATTAGCTGTAAATATCAATGAAATTATAAAATAACAAAATTAGGAAAATATTAAAATTATGACTTTTTAATTATTAAGTAAAAAATTATTCTTTTTACCTTAATTATTATGTAAATTATTATTGTTTTTACTTTCATTATTAAGTATATTATACATATAAATTTTATACACACAATTTACTTATTATTAGTAATTTTTGAGAAAATAATAGAACAATAATAATAACAGTAAAAAATTAATTAATGAGTTTAATGTTCATAAATTAATACATGTATACATGAAGAGATGCACAATCGAATGAAGTTCAAAATATTAAAAATTTTGTGTAGTAGAATAAGAAGCAACGTTTCTTATAAAGAGCGTCAGAGTCGACGACTTCAAGATGAAAGTTGCTCTAGCTAGTCGGCTAGAGCCTGGTCTGGCTACTTTCTAAATTTAGGCCGTGTTGCTTTCACGCGCCGAATTTCTGGACGAGATCATGTCTACGTAACATCTCGGAATACACATGGCTATTATTCTCTATCCCTATTGGATAATATGTTTAACCACCGTATAAAAATACTTCGATAATTTTTTGATGCAATGCACGGTTCAGTGAAGAGGTTACATTACGGGAGCATCTACTTTCTGAAGTTATGCTACGTTATTATTCATCTATTCAGGTTTGATAGCGAATAGTGAATTCTTTAAATTTTCGATTTAGTGAATTCCTAAATTTTTTAACTGACAAACGTAAAATTTTCAAATTTTCCAGTGCACAATTTTGTAGATAGCTCACATTTTTAGACTTTCGAATTCTTAAGTTTTTAAGAGCAACAATTTGAAAAATTCCAAACATCCTAAACTTCAAATTCTTAAACTCCAAAATTTCTAACACTGAAACCTTAAAATTTTCAAATCTCACAATTCCCAAATTAATTTTCCAAACCTGCAAATCCACAAATCCTCTAATACCAAAATTCACAAATTCCATAATTTTCAAATCCCAAAATTGCCAAATCCCAAAATTCCCAAATCCCAAAATTCCCAAATCCCAAAATTTCCAACTCCCAAAAATTTCCAAATTCCAAAGCTCTCCAAATCCCAAAATTCCCAAATCCCAAAAATTCCTAAATCCCAAAGTTCCCAAATCCCAAAATTCCCAAATCCCAAAATTTCCAAATCCCAAAAATTTCCAAATTCCAAAGCTCTCCAAATCCCAAAATTCCCAAATCCCAAAAATTCCTAAATCCCAAAGTTCCCAAATCCCAAAATTCCCAAATCCCAAAATTTCCAAATCCCAAAAATTCCCAAATCCCAAAGTTCCCAAATTCCAAAGCTCTCCAAATCCCAAAACTCCCCAAATTCCAAAATTCCCAAATCCCAAAATTCCCAAATCCCAAAATTCCCAAATCCCAAAATTCCCAAATCCCAAAATTCCCAAATCCCAAAATTCCCAAATCCCAAAATTCCCAAATCCCAAAATTCCCAAATCCCAAAATTCCCAAATCCCAAAATTCCCAAATCCCAAAATTCCCAAATCCCAAAGTTCCCAAATTCCAAAGCTCTCCAAATCCCAAATCTCACCAAATTCCAAAACTTCTCAAATCCCAAAATTCTCAAATCCCAAACTCCCCAAATCCCACAAGTCCCGTAACTTTCAACCCAGAAACAATCACATTTCGTTCGCGCTCCAAAAATCGTTCGATTATACGTAAAATTTATCCTAAACGGAAATCACAGTAGGTAATACAGCGATGGGACGAGCGACTTCCTGTCCAACAGAGTAGGCAGATAATAAATTATTAATCGTGCGGTGACGCGGTAGAGGCGTTGTTTCTGACAGATTCACGATATTAAAATCCTGCTCGAGTGTCTTTTTTATTGGGTCAAATATCCATCAGTGCCTCGTTCGAAAAGCTGCTACCGCGACACGCTGATTTATTATGTCCGAACGTTCGTTTCCGTTCATCCCTAGAAGGAATTAAGCTTTCGGTGTATACTATTACGAACTCCTGTTTCCCGTTTCATCGAAAATTTCGCTTGCCCCAAAGTTTCGTTAAAAGGATGTTTGACAAATTTCAGTTTACTGAAAGTGCGAAGCAATTGATTTGTTGAAGGTCAATGTTAAAGAAAGATGATATATCATTGTTTGAGTTTGGGGATTTGGAGATTTGGAGATTTGCAGATTTGGAGATTTGAAGTCTGAGATTTGAGGATTTGGGAATTTGGGGATTTGCTAGTTTGGAGATTTGGGGATTTGGGAGTTTGGGGATTTGCAAATTTGGAGATTTGGAGGTTTGGGGATTTGCCAATTTGGAGATTTGGAAGTTTGGGGATTTGGGAGTTTGGGAATTTGCCAACTTGGAGATTTGGAAGTTTGGGGATTTGCCAATTTGGAGATTTGGAGGTTTGGGGATTTGCCAGTTTGGAGATTTGCTAGTTTGGAGATTTGGGAGTTTGGGGATTTACCAATTTGGAGATATGGAGGTTTGAGGATTTGCCAATTTGGAGATTTGGAAGTTTGGAGATTTGGGAGTTTGGGAATTTGCCAACTTGGAGATTTGGAAGTTTGGGGATTTGGGAGTTTGGGAATTTGCCAACTTGGAGATTTGGAAGTTTGGGGATTTACCAATTTGGAGATTTGGAGGTTTGAGGATTTGTCAATTTGGAGATTTGAAAGTTTGGGGATTTGGGAGTTTGGGAATTTGCCAACTTGGAGATTTGGAAGTTTAGGGATTTCAGAATTTGTGCAATTCGCAGTTTGTCAATTTGTGTTTGATGATTTTGAGGTTAGGAACTTAGAAGTTTAGAATTGTAGGAACTTGGGGATTTGAAGCTTTGAAAATTTATTGCTTTGTAAATATAAAAATTAAAAAATCAATAAACGTGAACATTTGATAATAGAAAACTCCCATCGCCACATATTTAACTTTTCTTAAAATTTATCCTTCATAATAAATAAATTCTGTATTATCAAAAATTATCTAGTTTCACACATATCACACCTCTGACTATAACTTTATCATTTAAATCCACTCCTAAAGGATTGAAACCTTATCAGCAATACAACCTTCTCACGTTTCTTCGAACCGATTTCCATTGACACACTTGAACCGCCGGTACAATTCTGCGTATCGAATGTTCCCAAAAATAAAGCCAATCTATTTATTCGTGTGAAATCATGATCTTTTAGTTGCATCACTTATTACAGAACGTACTCTATTAAATACAATCTAAAAGATTATTCTTTTGAGCGGCAACTTGAGTTCACATCTCAATTAACGGCGTTAAAAGAAGGCGAAATAATGTTGCAAACGATCGAGTCTAGTTCCCGTCAGGTGAGAAAGGTAAGTAGACTATCGGTATGGCGCATCGTTCGAATAGAGATGCCATACGATAACGTAACCAACAGTGGCACTAACGGTAATGGTAATTTATCGATAACGTTGCCACCCCATTGTTACACGACACGTACGCGCATGTGTGTGCATAGGTGTACGCACACATAAGTTTGCCAATGCGGATGGGACCATCAATATTAATACCGTTTGTTAACGTGTTTTCTATCTTATCAATTATGGTGACCCATAATTTATGGTTAACGTCCACACTTTTTATTTTCTTCGATATTATTTATGTTCTGCATGTTTTCGTTGAGGGAATAGTTGAGAGCTTGAAAAATTCGTGACAGAGATAATTAAGAAATTAATTAGACGATATTTTAAGATGCAAGAGAATTACCAATATATTGTGTTCGATTATCATTAATTTATTAGTATATAATTACTTTAATTAAAAGGGCTTAATTAATTTAATGAAAAGTGTTCAATTAGTTTAATTGAAAGTGCGTAATTAATTTAATTAAAAGTGTTTAATTAATGTGGCTGTAAACCGTATTCTATGACGCTTTAATGTAACAACGCGGGTGAAACTTTTGTATTTTGTTAAAATAAATCAAATTTTTATTAAGATTTTATAGATATTTAGCTACACTTACAAGATATGAAATATCTTTCAAATATATTGTTTTATTTGATTAGGTGTTGTTTGAAATGGTTAAGAATATATAACAATACAAAAAACGTATCTTGATATCTTATTTATCTAGATAATACTTGAAATGAAATTTTTCAAATAACTTTCTCGAATATTCTTGAAACACGTCATTTTATTTAACTGATTGTGAGTATTAATTAAAATAATCGAAACTGTTTCAAAGATAATATTTAAAAAAATGTATCTTGTTATCTTATTTATTTAGATAATACTTGAAATGAAATTTTTCAAATAACTTTCTCAAATATTCCTAAAATGCCTCATTTTAATTAGCTGCATGTTAATTGAAATAGTTGAAACTATTACAAAGATAATAGTTGAAAAATGTTATCTTGTTATCTTATCTCATATTATATTATCTTATTATCTCCATATCTAGATATTATTTAAAATGAAATGTTCAAAACACATTTCTTTATAAATTTTCAAGCATGTTATTTAATTAGATAACATACTTTGAAAATACGTTCTATTTTATTCCAAAGATAATGTACTTAAAAAATATGTCTTGTTATCTTTCATATATAAATGTTATTAGGAAAATAATACTTCAAATACTTTTCAAACATGATAATTAAACAAGATGATATTTAAAATGCCTAACACTGTTCCAAAGACGCCATACTGCCATCTCATTTATCTAGATGCTACTTAAAACATAATGTTTCATATATACTTCAAACATTTATCAAACTTATTTATCGCGATATTATTTGAAATGCTCAAACAATAAAATACTCAAAAATAATAAAACAGTGAAAATTTTCAAAATTATTATAAAATGTAATACTATTACTATTACCACCATGATACTATTTGCTATTACCTCCCCAAGTAAAATTTGCATTGTTTGACTACTCTAGAATACCTAAAAATATGTCTCATAAAACAGCGAATCACTAAATAAGATTATTTGCATGGTGTGCAGTTCGCCCGTCAGGCACGTGACACCATACAGCGAAGCGTAGACGCTGAACCGTGAACAGGGTTAAATTCCTTCGACCGATTCCTACCGGCGTTTCTTTCCGCTTCACGTGTGCGCAGTTAGGCGAACCGCTCGTTTACCGGTAGCGTGCTTTCCGCCATCAATCCCGCTCATTTGCGCGGATTCAAAGCGGTTAGCGCAAAGCAGAGGGAGCTACTCTAGCATTGCGAAGCACGGAGATATAATTTTTGCAAGAAATCACTATGGTCTATCGATTGGAGCCTCAAGGTAACATGAGCAACAGCCGTTCCCGAGGGAAAATATGGTAGCCGAGGGAGAGTTATCTTCTCGTTTCTTCATTTTTACGGATTTTTGAAAAATTGGAGGCTTGGAGAATTGGGTATTTGCGGAGTTTTCAGATTTGGGAATTGGGAATTTTGGGATTTGGGGAATTTTCGGATTTGAGGAATTTTGGAATTTGGCAATTTTGGAATTTAGGGACTTTGGGATTTGGTAATCTTGGAATTCAGGGATTTTGTAATTTTTAAAATTACCAGATTTAGGGACTTTGAGATTTGGGAATTTTTGTATTTGAAAGTTTGGAAATTTGGGATTTACAGATTTCCACATTTGGAAATATTTGGATTTAGAAATTTGAAAACTTAGGATTTGCAGATTTGGAACTTTGGCAACTTTATAATTTAGAAATTTTTTAATTTTGACATTTCAAATTTTCGAAGACAACAATTTTGAGTTTCAATGATATAAAAATCTGAAAACTTGATAACCTAGAAACATTGTAATCCAAAGATTTATGGACCTAATACTTCAAAATTGTATCATATAATCTAGGGATATGGAAGTTTAAGTATTTAGTAACCTAGAAATCTGGGAATCTACAGACTCGGAAATGTAGTAGTTGAGAGATTTCGGTGTTATCGGCGAGTACCTTGAAGGGGTCGCCAGCGACCCGTAATGACGGTGGTATGCCGGAGGACTTGCTGGGTGCAAGTTGCAAGGTCGGGACCTTGCACGAAGAAGACAACCTCGTGGCAGAGCTGGAGGAATCGATCGTCCGTGAAAAGGATCCCTTCTGAGAGGGGTACTGCAAACGAACCGGCACGGTGAGTTTCCCATGGCACTCGATGGCGAAGATGGCGCTGGTCTTTTATTAAAAATAAATTATCCAGAGGAAGATCGACGGAGGGGAGGGGCCGTTGCATGCACGGCTGGCTAACGTCGAACACGAACTGCAGTAGGAGGGGAAAGGCGACGAAGAAGAAGAAAAACGAAGAGAAAAAAGAAGATCGAGCCGGTGGAGCGGGGGCTGAAGAGGAGGAGATGCAGAGGCAGCGAGCAGAAAGCACAGCCGGACTGCGGAGAAACGACGCGTACCTTCTCGAAGAACGAAAGGTAAGAGCATCCTCTGGAACCGGTCCTTCTTCTTCGGTAACTCGCCGAGACTCCAGGAGGAAACCAGAATCGGAGCTATGAGGACGCCACGAGGCTTCGATTGACGAAATCGAACGTAAGCGAAGTTTCACGATGGAGGGAAAATGTGAACCTTGAACCGATAACTTCGAATCCAAATTAACAAGTCATTTGCATATTTATTGGGTTAATTATTTTGTTCTTGCCAGTATAATTCTCTTTAGATCTTAAAATTTAGAGACAGGGATAATATAATTAAGTATAATGCAAAAATAAAACGTAGCTTTAATTTGATATCCATTTTATGAATTTGGCTGAGTTTACAATTAGTGGAACAAAATGACAGCAATAATATAATAATGTAATAGTAACAATAATTTAATAATAGCAGTAACATAATAAAGCAATAAAAGTAATAATACAGTAAAGTATTGACAATACTAATAATTCAAAATATATTGTAAAATTCTAAACAGTACAGTAATAATAATTCAACAGTAACAATTAGAGTAACTGAAATAATAAACAAATTGTTACCAAGTTCGTCCGAAACGTTAAAGTAAATAAAAAAGTATGAGCGTAAGGATCCCTTTGTTGTTAAGCCGTCACGTGATGGCTCGAGGCTCAGGAGTCTAGGGCGTAGGGTTTAGGCTCATCCAGACATTGTCTACAGACAATCTGCATACATTGTCCGCAAACAACCCGTAGCAAGTACGCAGACAGTCTGTAAACTGTTTATGGACAATTGTATAAAGAACCGAAAGATTTCTCTACTAGGTTTGAGCATGTCTAAATGCCTGTTCAGCTCGCTGTAAAAATTGTGTGAGGAACTATAGTGTTTATTAGAAGTGGACAGTGTTTTGAGAGTGCTCAACTTCTTACGCGAGTTTTACTCTCAAGCATGCACATAATCCTGGGCCAGCCTTTATGGATGATTATATCCTGATGAGAAACTTGATAGTTTCTCTTGTCAGTGCAGAAGAACATAATTTATATTTTCTTCGAACTATAATATCCGCGCATAGCTACGATACCCGTAAATTGTTATTTACTTGTCGAATAAAACCTTCTACATTGCCATTCCACGTTCCCGCGGAATTTAACGAACTCGGCTACACCCTGTAGCTGCATTCGAATGATAATGCCATTCACGTGTCTCCGTCCACCGTGAAATAGTATTATACCGCGCGTTTCAAAAAGGTTATACACGTTATGCAAAAACAAGTCTAGTCACTATTTTATAAACTACAGCACTGTTTCGAAGACAGCAATTAATCGTGCATAGGTGACCTCATTCTTGCACACTGTTTCAAACTGCATTGCTCATGTTAGTCGAGTGACTTAAATTTTTAGGAACGTCTGGAATGCTTGCTAAAGTTATTCATATATTGTTAGTTGTATTGAATATTTAGTATTATTATTAATAAAATCGTCTTAAAAGAAATTTGTCTGGTTAAAGAGCTAAGGAGTCTGTGAAGAGTTAGAACTTTAAGGTTTAACTTTCTGGACGTCCATTGTAAGTCAAGGACTATTGCAAAATACTAATATAAAAGACATATTCTTCCAATTTTTGGTTAACTTACTCATCTACATATTTCAGTCAGTATTTGCTCATTTTATCTAAAGTTACTTGAGTCACAAATTACTAAACAGATCTACCGTGATTGAGTGAACAGTTGAGGTGATAACAGAAAATCTTGTACAAAAGTACTCATAAAACAGGACGAAATAATATATTTAACATGCGACACTAACGGTCAGTTTATGAATTAATAAAAATGGTCGACGCTCATGTAACATGCTATAATCAAATATAATGTTATTTATTTGTGATAGTGGACAGTTATAACACAAAATACTATATTCAGCAATATTATATACTTAAATTATTTACACGCTTTTTTATTAATTTTCTATATGAATTTATGTTAAAAGTGCCATCACATCCGCCATATTTGTTCATCATGATATCATTTACACTGTCGTTTCACGAATGAAGTAACATAAGTCGATACAGCAGTGATAGAAATGGCAATATAAGCAAACAGTACTTGGTCTCATCTATTAAGTATCCTCCTCTTATATTGCCAAGGATATCTTAAACAACATTTACCTGTATGGATGATAATATGAAAGCAATCTTGCAATAGATAATAATATTAACAAGAACAAATTTGTGAATTTGAATCTCAAGTATTAAATAAGACAATTACAATATAAATATAATAAAAATAGATAACTATCGCAAGCTTATATCTAGAAAATCCTAGCTGTGCGTAGTCGTAAAGAAGTCATTTAAAATTGTAAAGAAGTAAAAGACCGAAATGGCATCATACCCTATCTTCAGCTTCTGCTGACGTAATAGTGAAATCATCGTATTCGACTACCATTTATTACATCTAATCTCTGCTGATACTGTTACATGAATAATTGATGTACGCTTCTCTTGAATAGGTACTACTGTAGAAACTCCACCCTTTGCTTGACAATTTTGTGTGAAAATCGCGATTTTGGAAGAAGTCTTTGCAAATATTCAGTTTTCAATTTCTTGAATTTTCAAATTCTAGGTTTCCAAATCCAAAAACCCTCAAATCACCAGATAACCAAACCCTCAAATTCTCAAATTCCCAGTTTCCTAAAATTCCAAATCCTCAAATCTCCAAATCCATAAAACTCCAAATCTTAAAAAACCAAAAATTCCCAAAAGTCTAAATTCTCACATTCTTAAATTCTCAAATCCTCAAATTCCAAGTTTCCTAAAAGCCCCAATTCTGAAATCTCCAAATTCCTAAAACTCAAAATCCCCAAACCATAAATCCTCAAATTCTTAAATCATCAAATCCTCAAGTTCTCTTTCTATGCTTCTAAATCCCTGTATTGCCAAATCCCTATATTCCCAAATCCTCATATTCCCAAATCCCTATATTTCCAAATTCCCAAATTTCCAAGTCCCTAAATTCTCAAAATCCTCAAAATTCCCAAATCCCTAGCGTTCCACCTGACAACGCCATCGTCGTAGGGACTGTATAACGCTCTTATGTTCTTAGCGTCGTTTCTCGAAACGGAGACACTATTTCCAACACTTCTCTCCACGCGTGTTACCGTCGAATTTCAGAATCTTCCCAGTATGCGGCGTTACGATCGTCCTTCGCGCGCGGGGAACCTCTTCGCGCTCTGCGTTCCGCCGCAGAACACGATGGCCTTTTTCCCGTCTTTGTCATGCAAACGCCTCGCTCGCTCGGTCGAGGAACAACCGTCGAAGCGGTCGAGCCAAGCAGCCAGGCCAAAGTCTGGTTCTTTTGGGTCTCTTCTCACCGTCTCCGTCTTTTTCCCTACCCCGTCGTTATTTCCCTCTTCTCGTTTCTGCACGCGTGCAATCTCCTCGTCCCTCCAGCGTCTCCAGTGTCGTCGGAGCGACGAGACGCGAGTCTCGGCTTGTCTCTTCAGCATTTCTCGCGTCGGACTCGCTGCTGAGAAGCGAGAGGACGAGCATGCCTGGGAGCCTTCTTTCTCATGGCCTGATGCCAGCGTCGCTCGTCTTCGTCGCACCAAACAACCGATGACCTCCCAACCTTGTCTCGTTATAGAGTCCGTGTCTCTCCCTTCACCCCTCAACACTTTTTCCCTCCCCCGCCCGAGCATCTTCTCCTTCTCCTTCACGCCCCTACCAACGCTCTCTGACGCCGATGATTGCGCGTTCCTCTTTGCCTTGCTCCTTTTTTCCCTTCCTCCTGTTCTTCTGCCCGCTGTACCTTCCCCCACCCAGGGGCGCCACGATCGCGCGTCCCGTCTTTTTCTCTTTCGTCTTCTTCTTCTTCTCTTCTTTCGCGCGTTCCGTCCGCCGTGTTCTTCTTGCTCGGTCGGCCAGTGTTTTTAAAGTGGCTAACTGTAAACTTCGCTTCGTGGCGCGCGTGCACACGCAGCCACTGGCCGAGCATCACGTAGCCGCTTAGTTATGCCTTTGCCCCTGACCATTGCACCGGCGACCTTAACGAGTACAAAGTGCGAGAGGGAAGAACGTGGCACCTCCGCGAACCGGCATCACCCGGCTGGCTATTGCGCCGCTACTCCGACCGCCTTATAGGAATTTCACGATGACCTTCCTTGTCCGCGACACTCGTCATCGTGGAAGATTTTCGGAATCTCGGGTCCAGATTTGCTGACACCTTCGGTTGCGACATGTAAATTAAACTTGCCACATACAAGCGTCATCCAAGTGGCGCTAGGACAGAGTCGAATGGTGATACTGATAGAGACTCTTCACGCATCCTTTATCATCTTAAAATTACATGTAAGATGATGGTTGCATTCGATGAAGGGCTCTGTTAAGGAAGCATACAGTCGAGGGTGAATCAGGCTTTCCCAGGAGCAATACACTAAACAACGGAAGCCTTCAACTTCCTCAGTTTTCGGGACTTCTAAGGATTTGAACACTTCGAGATGGATTATGAATTTGAAGACCTGGGAAATAAAAGTTCCTACAAATGTGGCCAGGACATAAGATATGGATCTAGAGCCATGAGAATCTGGTACCCTGAGTGTCTCAGGATAATAAAATTCAAGAAATTGAGTAGTCTGCAATTTGGAACCAAGAAAACTTGTAAACTGAAGAGCTGAAAAAAAGTTTGGTTCTTTGAAAATTTGCTAAAAAATTTTCCGACACATCCCCCGATCTAAACCTCTCCTAAACGCGCCCAAAGTCCACAAACAATTTTCCCCGAAACGTACGCAAAATATCCCTAACGTGATGACCACTTTGGTCTAACGAGGAAATGAACCATTCAGAATATCGTAACGTAACCTGTCACCGCCACGTGAGTTACCCTTCACGGGTCTATTTCAAGGTACGCGTCGCAAGTTTACTTTTTGCCAATGACCATTTTCGCCCGTTCCCTTCCGTCCTTCTCGTTCCCTGTTGCTTACACTCTCCTTTTCAATTAACTCGTCAACCAAACTAAAATACCGGCCTGGGAAAAGAGAGGAACAGGATCGTACAACAGACTGACATCCAGACGCGTGACAAAAGCCAGGAAAAAATCAAAGTACCGGCGGGAAAGAGAGTTAAACGTTGCTGAAGCGAGAGAAGAGGAAATGGTGGATCGGGTAGGGGGCAGCAGTGTGCCGCATGCGCAGTTGCACGCGCAGATAATGTTCTTTGGTTCAGGACACAGGCGTACACATGGCCTGCGGGTACAAAGCGAGAAAACTTTTCTTTCTTTCTCTCTCGTTGTTTGCGTTCTCCTCGTCGAGCGCGTGGCATCTCCTCCTCTTTTTCTCCGATAGCTTGTAAATTGCGCTCTCTTTCAATGGCTCTGTCCTTCGGTACCCTCGTTGTCTTACCGCTGCCAACATTCTGCGTCTCGTTCGTCCGTGCACACTGCGTCGTTCACCACGATTTGCCCCGGCCTCTGGAGTATATACGGGGCTCTATTCGAGCGTGTATACACGCGTTTTCGTGGTTACGATCCATTCGAGCGGGAAAACACGAAGATTCGAAAACAGAGCGACAGCACCCGCTGGGACGTGGCTAGAGGGCGCGAGTCATTGTCGCGCCTCTCCCACGGTTTTTACTACTTTTTCAATTATTGAAAAATCCAGCCGATGTTACCCGATCCTCAATAGACTTCTTCTTTTTGACTCGGGAATTATTGGTTAATCGAGAATATTGACTAAGTGGGGGTGCGCATGAAGGACGGGAAGAGTCATGTGAGAAAATTCTGGCGCCAGAGAAATCACGATGCACGAGAGTTCGTGCTGCAACCGGAAACGGTTTATATGGTGCCTGCCCATTTGCACCGCTAAATGTAATAACTTAATGCCATTGCATCCTGTTATAATTCACATGGTTAGAGGTTGCGAGTTATTGTACGGGCGCCGGTCACGCCGAAACTTTTCACACGAACGCGGACCCAACCAGTCGTTCATACTACGATCATGTTTTAATGGACTGATCACGCTTTTTACAGATTTTACAGATTGCATATGAATTTGATGGTGCATTTTATACACAGTGATTTACTTCGTACGCGGTGAATCTTTTGTGAGTTTATTGTCACCCCAACGATTTCGTATTAGATAGACAACTTTATGACTTTTTATTTTATAGACAGCTTTACTGAAATTTTGCTTTGCAAACTTTAATAATTTTGCAATTTTTAAATAGTGAATTTAATATTCTATTTCATAAACTGTAAATTTTACACTGTATTTTAGGGTGACTTTAACAAGTCGCTTGTTTAATTTTAATTAAAATTGTAAAATACAATTGTTCTTTAATAATCTACAAAAACGTCATGCAACCTAAAATTCATTCGTTTTATACGTTCACCAAAAACTGTTTTGCCAACCTGTATATTTTATGAAACCATTTTTACCGAAATGAAAAAACTGATTGCAAACAATTTCGTAGATATTTTGTAGAGATCGATTTAAATGCACCACCCTGTATATTAAACACGCTACAAAAATTGTTATTTAATCAAGCTTCTGCATTCATACACTTTCAAGTTTTTGTTTGAAGAATCTGTATTATGCAAATTTCATTACACAGGTTTTTGTAATCTGTTTCGAAGATTACATCCCCACTTGAACGCACAGGAAATGCTGCACAAATTAAAATATTCGTAAAACTTTTTTGTCTTTGTTATTCGAAACGGGACGTTCATTAAAAATAGTAGATACATGAAATAATTTTCGTATAGTAGATACATGTGCATTTGGAGATTTGGTGAATCAATAAAACGGGTGTTATCTGCCAACACGTCGGACGCACGCACACGGTTCGGAATTTTTAAAATTATTATACGTATATGTGTAACTATGATATTTTGCAATTATTTCAATTGATGGATTCAATCAAAAACTTGTTTATTCGATGACTGAGTAGAAGCTGTGACGTCAGACACAGAATGGAAAATTTGTGGTTTAGTAGTAATATAGAGTCTTACAATCTCGTTTATATTTAATGAAATTATGTTCTGCAATTTTCTAACTATTAATTAAACAAAAAATTTGAGAGTTTGATGACTATCGAATGGACATGATACAATCCGAAAAAGGAAAAATTTGAGGTTAATTCATAGCAATATTCCATCTGTAAATTGTGTCCATATTTAGTTAGAAGTTGTACCAAAAGTGGAGAAGGTGTATAATTGTCATATAGTTCTTCTAAATCATCAAATTCGACCAATAGCATGTAATTTCGATGACTAAGGGCCAACAGTGACACAACCCAAAGAAATTTGAGGTTAATTCGTGACAATCCGCATTCTTGCGGTAATCTCGTTTATATTTAATCGAAAGTTGTGTTAAAGGGAGTAAAGGGTGATAGGGCTAAAAGTTTCGCGTAACGGCGCGACTGGAAACAGTAAAACCGTGAACGAGAGTGTGGGCTCCTCTCGGCAGTGCGGCGCCAACAGATAAATTTACCCTCTCTGTTCTCTCCTCGCACCCCTCCATGAATACTCTACCAAGTCTCGTTCTTCCTCTTTTCTAGCTGTTCCTTTATTCCCCTCCCGTTTCGTTCCCTCTTTCACGGTGGGATTCTGTCCTTATCGAGTTACGGCTGATCCTCGTTCCATCGCTCGTTTCTCTCTCGGCTCGGTCGCGCGACCGTCTCTCCCTCTTCCTCCTCGTGCATTAGCCAAGGAAATATCTCTGAACTCTCCTTTCACATACCTTAGGCGGCAGTTGAAGGCCTTCGCACGTTTACTCTTTGTGAACCGACGCCGACCGCCGCACGCCTTGGCGGGAAAAGCGCGACGTTACTCTTTTGAACTTCCCGCCAAATGGGACTCATAGAAACCGCGAAATTTGAATTCAATAAATTCGGAACGAAAATGCTCAATTTCTAATGCCTTCATAATAAATATCACAAGGAAATTAACAGAAAAAAATAAACTGTTTACAGTTACTTGATTTCAAAAATGGCGCTTTAAGAACTATACATTTGTGCAAACTATATGATGACTGTATTTAGGATTTTGAAGTGTTCGTACTACGAAAATTTTGTTGAAGAGAATTATGAAGAGATTTATTTCACTGTATGTCTTTAGTGAATTTTCAAAATTTTATAACACATAAAACTACAGAAACAAATATACATTTTTGTTGTAAGTTGTCAAAACTTTCAGTGTACTTTACACATAATCATGTTACTATTACAAAATAGTGCTTTATTATGTCAATTATTTATCGTGAAAGTGTATTATATTGAATTCTCAAAATTTTCAGCTCGCTATTCAAACGATGGAATGAAGGTTATAGAAATCAGCATTGAAGTAAGAGAACAAGGACAGTTTATAATTTTGTTAACTGCACTCGAAGCATAAAACAGATGGTGCCACAATAATTATTGTCCAGCATATTTCATTCAATTGACAAATTTTCAAAACAACTCAACGTTTATCAGTGCGTGCACCGTGCATTACCGACGTCTGCGATTTGATATCTGTTGGTCATTGAAATGCTTCATACAGGAGTTAGTGAAAAGCGATTGATAACTTATATTCGAACATCAGCTAATTAATACTGTCGTTCGCACGATAAAACGTGTATTTTATTTGATCGCGTAACCGTAGCACCTCGACGTATCCGTACGCTTTGTGTAATTTAGCGGGAACCGAGCTTTATGGTCGACGAATGCTTTGTTTGGATTTATTAAATCGAGAACATAACGAAATAGTCAACGAATAGTTTATTACCGCTACGGGAGTTTCGTTAATAATTTCAACAATATTGTTCACTGAATTTCTGTTCGTGCTTTATTCTCGCAACTATATCGATTTTGATTATACGAACGTGTTCATTGACACGATTGCAATTTTATCTACTTTCGTATATTATACGCGTGTTATATTAAAAATATTTATCTTCATTTTAGATCATAATTACAAGCTGCTGCAATTACAATTTTAGTTTACATCGCAGTTGCATGAACGTTCCGCCATTTCAGAGGCTGCGCCGCCATTTTGTTTTCGTCGTGTCTTCAAGTTCTAAATTAAAGACGAAAGTTAATTGTATATTCAAAATAAATATAACATACCTAGTTTATATAATTATCATAAACTTAAATGTATCTTTACTCAGTATCTCAGAGTTCTGTTTTTGTATTTTAATTTTTTAATTAACATTTGGAATTGTACGACTGTTCTGATAGAGGTTAACAATATGCCCACGAGATACAATAGTACATAAATATTAGTCAAATCTTTTACGACAGGAATGTTTATTATATTCTACTACTATTTATAATGTTAATCGCGTTATGTGAAACTATGTTATACCAGAAAAAGTGGAAAAAGCGTTTTCTAATTCCCACGAGGCAACCTCCTCCACATAGCGTTGAAAAGAAATCGAGCAGAACTGGACCGGGCGAACAATATTTAATTGCATATCATATTTCTCGCGATATTCCGTTATCAGATTAGATGTTCTCATCATGCGTTTAAATGATCGCGTTGCGTAGATCTTCTTACCTTTTCTTACGCAATCTCGTGAATTTATAGTGCTCGTTTTGTTTTCCGTATATAAACAGATGCGGTTGTGGCGAAAATGACAAACAAAGTCACGTTTTAATTTACATGAAATTAGTTTAGATATACTTTAAATATAATAGTAATTTTATTTGTTGTGTGTCTTTTGGAGGTTATAGGAATGAGAGAACATGGCGACCGAGAGAAAAGATTTGGCGGGTAATTCAAATTGTCAAATGGACTTTTGTAATATTCATTGTTATATTTGCTTCATTTATTACTTGTGTTGAGGAATATTTGGTTGGGAAAAAATTTTCTGTAGTCTCTTCATTAGTTTGTTATTTTTAAATGTATTTTAATGTGAATATAACATGAATGTACATATGTAACATATGAGAAGCAAGTGACTTATGCTCTAATTAAAAATTTGTTCTATTTTAAATCACGATATACCAAACATTTAAAAAGAATGTTAAACATAATCAAAATCTGTCACCCAATATACCTAACGTGTTATTAAATAGAGATTTGGAATTAGATGTAATACTAAATTAAGAACAATAGAGAATGAAAATGTAACGAGTACCAGCAGCACTATTTTGAGATAGTTTAACTGCTAGTCTGTTCGACCTCAAATGATACCAATTTTTCTGCGAACGTAAACGATACCAACATTTCTGCGACCGCAAATAGAAGAACCGCAAGTGGAGCAACGCGATCCTACATACACAAGTACAATCGTACACAATGACGATAGTGTTTCAATCTCACCGTTTGAAAACATCAACTATCTGTCTGTGGCGAACACCATGAAATATGAAGGAGACAGAGATTCGATCGTTTGTTAAAAGTTAAAACTGACGAATGAAAATGGGTCGTTCATCGATTTCACCCGAAATATCTCTAACAACGATTCAACATTCATTTCATAATTTCTTCAATTATAAAAAATAATTTTGTTCTTTTACAAGTAGGTATTATTAAATCTATAAATATAAATTATTTTCTACATACAAATAAATGAAAAATATAATATAAATTATTCTTTTGAAAAAGCAAAAAAATTGACAAATAAATAAAAATAACAAAAAATGGTAAATAAATAAATATGATAAAAATGGATAAATCAATAAAAATGATAAAAATGAGTAAATAAATGAAAATTACAAAAATGAGTTAATAAATAAAAATTACAAAAATTTATAAATAAATAAAAATTGCAAAAATAGATAAACAAATAAAAATTACAAAAATTGGTAAATAAATAAAAAAGGCAAAAATAGACAAACAAACAAAAATTTTAAAAATTCATAAATAAATAACAATTATAAAAATTGGTAAATAAATAAAAATGACAAAAATAGGCAAACAAATAAAAATTACAAAAATTAGTAAATAAATAAAAATTACAGAAATAAGCAAACAAATAATAATTACAAAAATTAGTAAATAAATAAAAATGACAGAAATAAACAAACAAATAATAATTAAAAAAATTAGTAAATAAATAAAAATGACAAAAATGAATAAATAAATAAAAGTTACAAAAATGAAATAAAATAAAAATAAATATGTACATCAGTAACATGTATATTATAGAGAAAATAATAATAAGTTTATTACTGAAAACAGATGTCTCTAAAACATTAAATTTTTCTGAATTCTCCCAACCATTTGATACACAGCCGAATAAACAACAGTCCAATTATTCCGTATCTACGACACACAACTATGGACGAATTAATTAATTATATCATATTTCATAATAATAATTTATCGACGATAATACCAGCATATTGTGTGCATCTAACAAAAGCCAAACAAGGTAACGCTAAACCCTATCGAATCGAACATGTATTGTAACAAGACCGACTAACGTATCATTAAATGAACAATAAAATCGTGTTTCAAAACCTCGACTAATTGAAAAGTAACAGAATGTTGTTGAAATTGTTCGATCTTCTCAATCGTTCCTCAGCATCATATGTTTCGAATGGCCATAATTAACGCGCGAAATATCGCGGCGACCTAACAACAGCGATATGTTTGCTTTCTTTCGAGTTACGGTGAAATCGAAATTATTTTTACTTACTCTTGCAATTTGTATTACTTTTGCAAGGAGTGCAGTCTTTAATTATTCCAACGAAAGTTAATGATAAAATTTTAGGTTGTGATTATGAGGCTACATTTAAGGTTATGGTAATTATATAAACAAAGAATGTTATATTTATTTTAAATAAATGAGGATTAACCTTCGGCTTTAATTCAGAACTTGAGGACACAGTGACAAAAACAAAATGGCGACGCAGGCTCTAAAATGGCGGAGCGTTGCATTTTGATGCATTTGCATGGATAATTTTTGGAAAATTTATTTAACATTGTTGAAGATAGACAGTTGGGTTACTGTTAAAATGTTTGAGACTGTGGTTTGTGGCTTTTATGGAATACTGATTTCCTCGTACAATAAATATAATATATGGGGGAAAATACACGTCTTACTAACATGTGGAGTAGGCAAGAGTACTAAATTACAGTTTAACTTCCAGAGTGCAAATTTCTAAAATTCTAAGCTCCCAAAATTTTGAAATTTCAGGATTCTAACATTAAAAAATTCTTTAATTCCAAATTTCCATTATTGAAAATTTGCAAGTTTCCAAAATTCCTGCTCTTAAAGTCCACAACATCAAACTTGTAAAATTTTCCGAACATCTATTCAAAAATTCCAAAATCCCAAAATTGCTTCTAATCCACCTAACAGTGCAGAAGACTTAAAATTTAAAAATACTCCAAAACTCTATCAAAAAATCTGGAAGTCCCAAAATTCACACCTCTCCAAAGTTTATGTAGAAATCCAAAAATCCCAAAAATTAACGTCTCTCCAAAGTGTACATAAAAAACTCCCGGAATTCTAAAACTTGCTAAAATCTATCTAAAAATTCATAAATCCAAAAATTCGAAAACTCCTTATAATCTACCTTCAAATCCAAAAATCTAAAAATTCGAAAACTACCCAAAACTTGTCTAACTCTCTAAAACTCCAGATCTGCTGAAAATCTAAATAAAAATGCAAAAGTCCCAAAATTCACACCTCCCAAAATCTACGCAAAACCACAAAAGTCCCAAAATAGCACAAAACTTTCAAGAGACATGTCTCAAAAGTCTAAGCTAAATATCTCAACAGACAATAAACGCTAGTCGATAGAAACAGCTAAACTGCGTGACGCAAAACTCTCGCATGAGCCGAGCACAGTAAAGGTAGACGCGGAGAAGTAGAACCTGTGCAGGGAGGAACAGAAAAAGGAATCTACGGCTCGACAAAGGTGATCCACGAAGGCGTAGCAGACTCGAGGAACAGAATTTCTGCTGCGTGGGCGTCGGATCTGCGTCACCAAGCTTGAATCAGTGTCGCAACGTGAGCTCGTTACTTCAGAAGACGGATAAACGGGAACGTTATATCCAATCAGGATCGGCAAGGAGCAGGCGAGCGTGTAAAAAGGACGAGAAAACTCGAAAATATCTGTTCGATGCTTGCCTTTTTATCTCGCGCAAAAAGTGATGCCTTACGATTTCTGTAGTTGAGGAAAGTTACCGGAAGGATATCAAAATATAATGGGATTTGTTAATCTAATCTGTTTTTTTTTTCTTTAGGAAAAGTAAGTGTTTTCTTTTGGGGGCTGTTATTTAGGTTAGGTTAGGTTTATTTTGTTGACGTTGGAATCGATGTTTAGGTTAGTTTATTTACGTTAGGTTAAATTTATTTTGTTGAGGTTAGGTTCGTTATTTACGTTAGTTTAGGTTATGTAAGGAAATAGAAAATCGATGAACGGTCGGCACGGGCCACGTGCTTTTTGTCAGTGCATTTCCTTTTCGCAGGGAAACCTCGCTGGGCCTAAGGGCCATAAACAACCATGCTGACGGGGGTGTCCTCAAGACGGGACCGTGTCTAGCGAGACATTCCTGTATTGGCATTTGCCGTGAAACGATCGTAGTAAAGCATTCAGTATTTTTATATAAAACGCCCACTGCTTATTTAGTGAAAACCTCACCTTTCTTTTCCATTCACCTTTTTTATCTTACATATCAGAAGCGGGATACACCCAGTGCGGTTTTTCTGATATATTGAGGACTTTTGTTTTTGTTAAATACGCGAGTGTAAAGACGTTTTCATTTGTTAATAGTAGTGTTTAAGCTTTAATGACAGTTTAGTGTTATAAGTTAGTGTTTAGTTAGAAACAGTTATTTCTGTGTGGTGAAGACTTTTAGTAAAGACAGTGACTTTGTTGATCGTGTCGGTTATAATGGCAAGCCGTGTTCCAATGGAGCGTGAGCGTAATGCTGAAGAGGGGGAGCAACTTGCTGCGGAATCGCGATTACAGCGGTTGGAACTTATGATGGAGGAAATGCTGGTGCGATCGAGAGCATCGTCGCGAGCAACATCCCGTGGAGCGGACCGTCGGCGGGTGTCAAGATCACGGTCTCCATTTCGACGTGTGTCGAGGTCGCGTACGCCACCGCGATCGCATCGGGGTCGTTCGCGTAGTCCGCAGGATGACCGATTAGGACGTGTAGAACGAATTTTGGAGACTTTGAGTGCGCATAGCACTAATTCGCGCGCGAGATCCCCGAATTATGCACGGCCCGGGGATGAACAGCTTATCCCGGTATTTGATCCCGCGAAGGAGGACATTTCGGTGGAGAATTGGGTCCGTCGGGTGGATGAACTGGCGTCCCGATTTTCGTGGGACGATCGGTGCGTCATGAGGATGATTGCGACGAGACTACGTGGCCACGCGCGTCAGTGGTATGACACGCGTATGCGTGCGATGACCACGTGGGCGGAGATTAAAGTGTTGCTGGTCGCACAATTTAGGAAAATAATGCCATTTTCGCGGCTGTTGCGAGAGGCCGATCTGTATGAAGCGAAGCCGGGGCAGTCGTTGGGAGATTACTGCTTCCAAAAGTTGAATTTAATTCGCAAATTGAACATTGCGTTGACGGACAATCAGATGGTGGATATGGTTATTTATGGGATACCAGACGAGACAATTGCACGGACGATGCGTGCCGCAAGGTATTGTGATTGTAATGATTTATATGCATCGATGTGTGCAATGGGTGAAATGCCCGGGAAAAAAGAAGAGAAGAAGAGGATTGAAAAAAGACGATTGGATCAACCATCGACATCGGGGACATCTAAGGGTGCAAGGAAGGAGTTAGCCTGCTTTAATTGTGGCAAAGTGGGGCATATGGCGGCCGAGTGTCGGAGACCTAAGAAGGCGTGTGACATTTGCAAAAAACTTGGTCACACACGCGAAAATTGCTATCGGAAAGAGGTAAATATTGTCCAGTCTATTAAAAATAGTGATAATATGTATCAGCTGCGGGTTCGGGTTAATGGACATAAAGTAGACAGTTTGGTAGATACAGGAAGTGCATGCACACTTGTTCATTCGTCCGTAATTAAAAGATTTCTCATTAAAACGCAAACAGTAGACGATTTAATATTTAGGGGATTTGCGGGACGGTCGGTAACGATGAATGAAATAGCGGCGATTACCGTAAAAATACAAAATGTAATCGCGGATGTAAATTCATTTGTTGTTCCGGATGAATACACTGCATATGACGTAATCCTTGGAAGAGATTTCTTGCAACAGGACCATGTTGTAATGTTGAAGCGAGGAAAACAATTGATTTTTAACGACATTAGAGATTTAAAGATGCCGGAAACAACGCCGGGAATAGATATTTATGTTGTTGAAATAAACCCCGAATTGCATCTAGATAATGTCGGGAAGCGCGAACGGAAATTAATTATCACATTGATCGAGGAATTTCGCGATTGCATAGCAACGTCAATGCGCGATCTTGGAAGGACAAACACCGCATCAATAGAAATTAAATGCTTGGTCAATGAACCAGTTGTTTATCATCCGTATCGACTTGCGGAAGCTGAAAAGAAAGTAGTTCGTGAAATAATTGTTGATCTGTTGAATAATGGAATAATAAGGGAATCTAACTCACCATATGCAAGCCCGATTACGTTGGTGAAAAAGAAAACGGGAGATTATAGGATGTGTATCGATTATCGAAAACTTAATGCAATTACTGTAAAAGATAAATACCCCTTACCATTGATTGATGATCAGATAGATAGATTAGGAGGTAATAAATATTTTACGGGTCTCGATTTGGCGTCGGGATATTACCAAGTACCTGTGGCCGAAAATTCTATTGCGAAGACGGCGTTTATAACCCCGGAGGGTCATTACGAGTTCCTTCGAATGCCGTTTGGTTTGACGAACGCGCCTGCAGTCTTTCAACGTTTGATGGACAAAGTTCTTGGGCCCTTGAAGAATACAATTGCATTTCCGTACTTGGACGACGTAATTATACCTTCAAAAACGGTCGAAGAAGGAATCGAACGGTTACGGTGTGTTTTAGAAGCGTTTCGTGCACATGGGCTAACGTTAAAGTTAGAAAAGTGCTCGTTTTTCAAGAAAACTATTGAATACTTGGGACGAGAAATAAGCGAGGACGGAGTAAGGCCAGGTCAACGAAAAACAGATGCTGTTAGGGATATGCCACGACCCTGGACAGTAAAGCATGTACGACAATTCTTAGGGCTGGCAAGTTATTTTAGGAAGTTTATCAAAAATTTCGCATCGATTGCTGAACCATTAACACGCTTGACACGAAAGGATACAAAGTGGCAATGGCAAGAAGAGCAGGAGAATGCATTCCAGTTAATAAAGGAGAAATTAATGTCACGACCGGTATTATGTATTTTTGATCCAGCCCGTCCAACGGAATTGCACACGGATGCAAGTTCTCTCGGTGTTGGAGCAGTATTATTGCAACGAATGGACGATGACAGGATGGCGGCTGTGGCATATTTTAGTAAACAAACGACAGCTGATCAGAGATGTTATCATTCGTACGAATTAGAAACGATGGCTGTTGTTTTAGCGTTGCGATATTTTCGTGTTTATTTATTAGGTATAGATTTTAAAGTCGTAACGGATTGCAACGCGTTGAGGACGACTTTCTCGAAGAAAGATTTATTACCCCGTATCGGCCGATGGTGGTTGGAAACCCAGGAGTATACTTTCGAAGTTGTATACAGACCTGGAACAAGAATGGCACATGCAGATGCATTGAGTCGAAACCCTCAACCCATAGGCGTCGAAATAACTTATGTTGACGTTACGGAGGCCGACTGGATTACTGCAGCACAAATGCAGGATGAGCAGTTATCACGGATAAGGACGGTTATGGAAAACAGTGATCAATCGCCTGAAACGAAGCATTACTTCAAGGAGTATGTATTAAAGAAGAATAAATTGTATCGACGGTTGCCAAACAAGAAGGAAGCTTGGGTAGTTCCAAAAAATGCAAGGTTACAGATATGCAGATTGTGTCACGACGATGCGGGACACTTGGGAACGGAGAAAACAATCGAACGGATCCAACGGAATTATTGGTTCGCCGGAATGAGACGTTTCGTCGACAAATATGTAAAAGCGTGTTTGAGTTGTGCATATTATAAACACACCGCGGGCAAGAAGCAGTGCAAACTCAATGTGATAGAGAAGATCCCCGTACCATTTCATACAATTCATATCGACCACGTGGGACCGTTTGTGGTGAGCCGGAAGAAGAACAAGTATTTACTGGTAATAGTAGATGCATTCACAAAATTTACTATCGTAGAACCAGTAAAAAGTGTAAAGACACGATATACGGAAAAAGTGTTATTGGATTTGATGCACCTGTTCGGTGTTCCAACAAGGATAGTAAGCGATCAAGGAACAAGTTTTACATCACGAAGATTTGTTACTTTTTGTAGCACTTACGGAATCAAGCATGTACGTAATGCAGTAGCAACACCAAGAGCTAATGGTCAATGTGAAAGGTATAATAAAACTATTGTCGACGCGTTAGCTACTACTGCAGCAGCACAAGACCCGGCTGAATGGGACGGGCAGGTAAAGAAAATACAGAGTGCATTAAATACAATGCATAACAAGAGTATTAACACTACACCAATGAAAGCATTGATTGGGTGTGATGTAAGAACGATTGCTGAAGGACCGATATTGAGCGCTTTGCAAGAGGAAGTAGACCGGCTGGATTTAACAGAATTAAGGGAAGAAATCAGCAGGCATATTACAAAAGATCAAGCAGCTCAAAAGGAACGTTACGATCGTAAACGAAGAGACGCTCGTAAATATACAAAAGGAGAGTTGGTACTGGTTCAAATTACTAGTGAACCATCCACAGGAAGCAGTCGGAAATTGTTAGCAAAGTATAAAGGACCGTTCCGGGTACGGACTGTTTTACCGAACGACAGGTATGAAGTTGAAGACTTACGAGAAGGGGTGAAGCGACTACGAACAGTCGTCGCTGCCGACAAAGTCAAGCCATGGGTATCGATACAAGGAGATGAGCATGACGATGCTTGAGGAAGCAGATTTCATATCCTTTTTGTTCATGTATTTGCATCGTAGATGTAGTTCGGTGGTGGTTCATAACCATCATTCGAAATTGTATAATATCTCACATTCTTTTCTCTAATGTGTAGCAGAAGGAGAACAGAGCAGACAATCCCAAGGCGTAAGGACGCTTTGGAGGGTTACGAAAACCACGTCGATGAGAGAGAGGTTGTCCACGTTGCCCGACGATCAGGCAAGGTAACAAGGAGTTACCGGTGATGAGCGGCTATGGAGCCGAAAACACTTGACGAATTAAGGGGAACAGCAGGTGCAGCAACCCTGACAAGTTCAGGATGAAGGACACAACGTGTGTCAAACAAAATGCTGAGCATGGATCGAGGGTATCCTAGGCATTGACCGAAAACGGTGCGTTACGCATCTCAGGTCAACATCACCTCAGACGGACACAAAGTGTGTCCCAAGGAGAGGGATGGCGGTCTGTAAGAGGTACTTAGTATACCCAGGACTGTAAAGTGATACAACGGTATCAGTAGTCGATTGCAAGCAATACAACGGTATTGTGTTGCGACGGCAATAGTTGATTTTACGAATGTTATCATTGTAAAATCGTAAGAACACCGCCTCGGACGGACACGAAGAGTGTCTCAGGTAGAGGGGTGCAGCTGTAAGAGGCACGTAGTATGTCCTTGCTGGTAAGTGATACAAGGGTATCAGTAGCTGGTCGTAAGTAGTAAGATGGTATTGCGTTGCGACAACAAAGTAGTTGAAATTCGGAATGGTGATTTAAATGTAAGTCTGAGGACAGACCCAAGTCAGTATGGCCGAATGTAAGGAAATAGAAAATCGATGAACGGTCGGCACGGGCCACGTGCTTTTTGTCAGTGCATTTCCTTTTCGCAGGGAAACCTCGCTGGGCCTAAGGGCCATAAACAACCATGCTGACGGGGGTGTCCTCAAGACGGGACCGTGTCTAGCGAGACATTCCTGTATTGGCATTTGCCGTGAAACGATCGTAGTAAAGCATTCAGTATTTTTATATAAAACGCCCACTGCTTATTTAGTGAAAACCTCACCTTTCTTTTCCATTCACCTTTTTTATCTTACAGTTAGTTTATTTACGTTAGGTTAGGTTTATTTTTTTAGGTTAGGTTCGATATTTAGGTTAGATTAGGTTCATTTATTTACGTTAGGTTGGATTTATTTTTTTTTAAGTTAGGTTCGGTATTTAGGTTAGTTTAGTTTAGTTTATTTACGTTAGGTTAGGTTTATTTTTTTAGGTTAGGTTCGGTATTTAGGTTAGATTAGGTTGGTTTATTTACGATAGGTTGGATTTATTTTTTTTTAAGTCAGGTTCGGTATTTAGGTTAGTTTAGGTTAGTTTATTTACGTTAGGTTAGGTTTACTTTGTTTAGGTTAGGTTATGTATTTAGATTAGTTTAGGTTAGTTTAGCTTAGTTTAGGTTAGGTACTTTGTAGAGTGGGATGTGTGCAAAAAATAAAATATATTTATTGTCATTGAAAATACATGCTATTTGTTTTTATTTTTGTAATATGTATTGTAAGAGTCATTTCAAGAATTTAACAAATTTTTAATATTATCTTAAGTTTCTCAAAATTTCTCTGAAATTTCAAATTGCTTAAAATTACATACTATATCTAACTTTTTTTTTAAACGTAACATTTTAATTAAGAACAATTTTAAGTAACATTTTAGCTAGCAACAATTCTAATAATATTAACAGAAATAATTTTTGCAATTGTAAACAATTTTTGACTAATAATACCATTGTGAAAGAATAAGTTATTCATAAATTAAATAGAAAACCAGCCATTTGCTTCTTTGGACGCCATTTTATTTTTTTGAATGAAATTGTTTTCTATCTTATACCATTTTAGCCTAATTGTATAATATTTGTTACCTGTATTTTTGCTTGTCTTAAAATTGTTACCATTAATGATATTAATGAGTACTAAAAATGTAGTATGTGTGATATTTAATCTACCTTGTTACTATGTTTAAACTAACTGATGATATTTTTATGTGATCACATTTATGTCACATTTATGTCATGTCATATGACATTTATGTGAACTATCAAAATACCATTAAATACGACATAAATAACATTTTTTATGTTACTAAATAAAATCTTTTTCTATTATAGATAAAATTTTTATGTTAGAAACTTATGTTATAAACACAATTTTTTTATTATAGGGATAGCTTTTTTACGTTATACTTTTTGTTATAGACAGAAGCTATCGTAATTTTTTTTTTGGGTATCATTCATTGATAACTTTTCAACGTTGAAGATTGTTTCAATTACAACCATAAAAATAGAGAATTGGAAAGTATAACAGTACGAAATATCTGAATTATTTAAATCGAACATCGACAGATATTCGACCGTGTCAAATTTCCATCAACTTTTAACGAACCCCTGTGAATCTTTCGGAGAGTTCAATTTGGAAGCCCGTGGCTCAAAAACAATAGCCGAAACCGAATTGAAAAAAAAGAAACGGCAAACTGGAATATACCTAGTCAATGTTTCATGTGGTTGGAAATTGAAGAGGTAGATACGGAAAAGCCAGCAATGGTTGGATCGTTAAAGTTTTCGATATCATTGTTTTCCAGCAGGCATAAGGTAATTTTCGTTCTATTCTTGTTACTATTAGAGTTGTACATCGTCGGATAATTTTATTATGATAGTTACTATTATTATTATTTGTGAATGTATTTAATTAAATAATTAATTCACTGTTTCATGACTTTGGCAATGTAGAAAGAAACAAAATTTAAGGGTATTCCAAAATGTCTGTGTTTTTAAGGTATTAGATTCTCAAAATCTTGAATTCATAAATCCCTAAATTTCTATAAGTTCCTATATTCTTAAACTGCTGGATTGCTGAAGTTCTCGATTTCAATGTATCTAAATTCTCAAACTTCAATGTCATAAAATGTCTGGACCCCCAAATTCCTAAATCCATAAATTTCTAGATTCTACAATATCTAGACCTTCGTATCACTAAATTTCTGAGTTTCCAACTCGTTAAATCTTTAAATTCCATAATTGTAGAAATATTCAAGCACCTAAATTCCCACATTCCTAAACCTTCAATTTCTTAAATTCCCAAATTGTTAACTATTCAAATTGTTCCCATATTTCTAAATTCCTAAATCATTAAATTCCTACACCACCAAATCCTTAGATTTGGTGTGTGTCAATATTTCGTAGTTAGTGAGACGCACTTGGTGCGTCAATATTTTGTAATTAATGGGACGCACCAAATGCGTCAACAAAAACAAAGCATAACACAAAATTTATAACTTTGCAGATGTTTCATTAACCTTACAATAGTGCAGTTACAAACTTCCTAAAAATAGTGGCAATACATGATCAAAGAGAATCAAAATACAACCAATATGTCAACACTTACGAAAATGATTGATGAGACGCATGGTGTGCGTCAGCAATAGTTAGTGAGACACACCTGATAACAATAACAAATCATAACACAACATTAACTACTTCGCAAAAATTGCATTAACCTACCAAGAGTACAGTAATAAATTCCCTAAAAATTCAGAAGTAAAGAAACTCTTAGGTTCTAGTATTTTTCCTAGGGTAGGATTTACTCTCGACTGTACGTGCTTGCACCGATCTGATCTGGTCAGCCAGAATGCGATGCCAGGTGAATGGTGCAACGATCGTCGAGAAAGTAACTGGTGATTCTGGACCTTACATAAGAAGTACCATGAGTTGCGAACTCTCGTTAAAAGACACGAGCTTTTTCAAAAAGCTTACGTAACCCCATGTCAACCAGTGAATCGAAAAAAAACGTTGCCTAATCGCTGAGAATTCCTGTTCTCTGCTACGCTCAATTAATGTGACTCGCTTCTTGCAAAAAAGTTTCTATGCTTATTAGCGATGTACTGCTTATACCTTATTAATTTAGAATAATCGAAAGATTTTACTACATTTATTTATCGATCAGTATTGTATTTTATTTATTTGTAGACTGTGTTTGTATGAATACATTATTTATTGGTGGACTGTATTGATACAAATTTTGTATATTATTTATTTGTGGAGTGCATTGGT
Source organism: Megachile leachella (assembly GCA_963576845.1). NCBI lineage: Eukaryota > Metazoa > Arthropoda > Insecta > Hymenoptera > Megachilidae > Megachile > Megachile leachella. The sequence goes on along the minus strand of OY756259.1, from coordinate 5,431,697 downwards.
ATAAATTTCTATATTATTTATTTATAGACTGTATCTGTATAAATTTCTATATTATTTATTTATAGAATGTAATGGTATAAATTTGTACATTACTTATTTATGAAATGCAGTTGTAGAAATTTCTATGTTGTTTATTTGTAGGGGGACTTTCTGTGTTATTTGTCTATGGGTATTGGTATAAATTTCTATATTATTTATTTATAGACTGTACCGATATAAATTTCTATATTATTTATTCATACATCGTATTTCAATTTTATTATTTTTTGTATTATTATATTCTATTTGAAATAACAAGAATGATACAAATCATTGAACAATAGCGTTTCATATAAAAATAAATATTCAATTGTGTAGATATTATCGTGCAACAGAAAAGTAGACAAAATAATTTCTTGTATAAACCATTTCGAAGTTACTACACACCGGAAAAATAATTTCGTGAAGTAAATGGAATATTGGAGAAACAATTTAAAAAGGTTAATGGAATATTAATTACAGAACTTATCTTTGGAGAATCATTTATTTCATGGAAGAAAGTGGCTCGATGTTCTTAGGAACAATTCCGTAAAATAAATTGAACGTATCTATTTATTTTAGAAGCACAATCCATTTCGTCAAATAAGACTTTATGAGACACAATTTTGATGACGGAAAGATTAATCCGATTGCAATAACGAAATGTAATTTTCTCGTTGTTATTAATTTTAATTTTGCAAGGATTCTGGTAAAATTTTTCGTAAGGAATATCTTTTAGGGTTGTACAAAATTTGTGAACAATAATAAACAAACTTTTTAATAAAAATTAATAAACTTAATGATAAATAATAATAAACATACACTTATTAATAAATAATAATAAACTTGAACTTAATAAATAATTATAAACTTAAATCTAATAATAAATAATAACAAACTTGAAGTCAATAATAAATAATAAAAAACTTAAACCTAATAATAAATAATAACAAACTTGAACTCAATAATGAATAATAATAAACTTAAACTTAAAAATAAATAATAACAAACTTGAACTCAATAATAAATAATAATAAACTTGAACTCAATAATAAATAATAACAAACTTGCACTCAATGATAAATAATAATAAACTTCAACCTAATAATAAATAATAAAAAACTTATACCTAATAATAAATAATAACAAACTGAAATTTAACAATAAATACCAAACTTGAACTTAATAAATAATAAACTTCATTCAATAATTTTCAAAACATTTAGTCTTAAAATTTGCATTAAAATGTTTATTACACTAAATCCATCGATTTATAAATTGCAACTAAAATACAAAAAAGTAAATTAATTAAGGATCCAACAAAAATCTCAAGGAAAACATTCTAACAAATATAAAAAACCTGAGAACCAGTCAGACGACCGGTTTGTTAGTTCTATTAATCAATGATCGTGATTATGAAAATATAATAAATAAATTCGAAGTATTGACCTTGGTCAATATTAAGCTAATAGCGGATGTAATATTTCACGTGAAATAATTGACTATCGAATAATGAGTATCAAATGAATTTATCATAATATGTCATTGTATCAATAAAATTTATGTGAATTAAGTATATCTCTTATCTCGTCTATAATAATCAGATTTCATTGATCTCGACATCTTTTAAAATTCACATATTCGGAAATAATGTTGCATAACTGTCGTGATAAAACAGCTTAGCAGCATATTAATATCAATCATTTTCCCGCGAGTATGAAAGTGAAGTGTCATGTTCGGATCGTGTGATTATCGTGTCACAAAATTGGAAGTAAATTGCGTTAGACAAACTCGACGAGGTATCAAAACAGATGTAAATCACGCTTCATTCGATCCGGTGTCGATGAGGCGTGTTGTTTCGCTTTCTCGCCAGGAATCCGACGATCTTGTCGAGTCTCAGAAACACGTGTCTCGTGCACCTGCATCGAGGTGTGCACCGTGTAATCAATCTATCTTTTCACCCCCACAATTTTCCGTTTAACACGACGTACATTTGTAGAATACTACAGCAAGCTTAATTATGTAGGAGCAAGAAATTAATTAATGGAAGTTTGACGAATATTCGGTTGAGAAAAAAATTCACCGCTGGAGGCGCTGGTGTGTATAACAAATATGGCGCCGGTGCACAAAATAAGTATGAACCATTTTCGAGAAGAATTGAAGAATCAAGAAAGAAATGATTAAATTCACTTATTTATACTAAAATAAAGAAAAGAAATTTCTACCAAAATAAATAAAAAAATACTAACTTAGAAATCATAACTGAGAAATTTATCGTTTGATAAAAATGATTAAATTATGAGTTGAATGAAATTAACAAACTATAATAAATATAGAAGAAAATTTAACTATGAAAATGTTTGTAACTTAGCCTATAACAATTGAAACTAGTACTGCTAATTTAAATAATAAACACTGCAACGTTACACATAATATACTCGTTAGACATATCATATTCTTGCATACGTTACGTACTGCATATTTATTAAATCTCACATATCTTTAGCACGTGTAACTAAAATTATAATTGTAATGACTAAATAATAAATGTTCCGTGATTATACAAATTACGCACTTGTTACGTATGACATATATTTTTGCATATGTATGTTGCACGCTCCGTACTTATCACATATTCCACATATGTTTTGCATATGTTGTTATACTCTTGCATATGTTCATGTATCGGTACGTATATCCATATCTCTCACATTATATTTGCATATTTCGATGTGGCAGTGCATGAACATTTGCAACGTAGATATACATGATCGATGAGTATCAAAACACAGATGTGTCAACCGTTATGGAAATTATTGGTGAGACGCAACGTGTGCGTCAGTAGGAGTTGACGCACCCGGTGCGTCATCAATAGTAAGACGTAACACAGCAAAAATTTCACTAACCTAACAAGGGTTCTGTTATAAACTTTCTAATGTAATAATTCTGAATATCTTACATATCGAATAACATGTATATTAACTTATATTTCAAGTATATTAATTTTGAATAATATAAAAGAGTGTTACTGTGTAAATCCTGTAATAACACAAATTAAATATAAAAATCGTAACACAAATTAACTATACAAGTGTTATAATAGAACAAGTTAATGTTCTCTAAAAATATAATTTAAAACAAGTTCCCTAAAGATGTAAATTAATACAAGCTCTCTGGAAGTATAATTTAATACAAGTTTTCTAAAAATATAATTTATCCAATTTTTATAATAATAAAATTTTGCAAAGCAAACTACCCCATCACCAAATCAGAAAAAAATATTTTCTCCTACCTTCAGCCACAAACTCTAAATCCTCCGCATCTAGGGATATTTGAGGCGTCCTCAAGTTCACCACGTGATCCAAAATCGTTCACACAGAACACACACTGGAGTCGGCAAACAATCATCTATCGCGTGCACACGATACTCGTTGTGTGACAGAATCGCGTCAAGAATGGCGCGAAACAAATATCGTTCGCATGACACAGAAACGTTGTTATCGAAACCGAAAGTGAAACGCGACTGAATTCGGGTCCTAGACGAGCGTAACGTTTGCCTTGATTTTACTCTCTGAGGTCGAACGATAAACAGACTACGAGCATTGTTTGCATTCGGTTCAGTATCGAGCCAGGTATATTTGTGTGTCTTCGGGTGTTATTGAACTCGACATTGTACAGTCGACAGCAAATATGCTTTCGCTGCGAAAGATATAGCAGTCGAGGCCGAAGGGCCATCTAGCTTATTGACTTTTAGGGATTTTTGGGAATTTGGGAATTTTTTGGAGTTTTTCAGAATTTGCAGATTTAATTTAATTTACTTGGTTTATAGTTGTTATGAATATACTTGCTTTCATTTAATTTGGAAATGAAGGGGCTAGTGATTTTACAGATGTGAGAATCTAGGGATTTTATACAGAATTTTGGGCACCTAGAACAAATATGGAAATATAGAAATTTCACAGTGCAAGAATTTGACGAACTAGGAATTTTCGATCTTGCAAAGACTATGCATTGTAACAAAGCTATAAATTACTATAAGACCATGAATTTCATTTAAAAAATTGTTACAAACGTTTCAAATTGTTATATGAATCTAAATGATAAACTCGAGTACAAAGTAAAATCTCGAAAAGAAGAAACATGTTCTTCAGATGCAAAAGAATTCTACAACCTAACCTAAATCATCGCGCTATAAAATGGCCGCGGAATACGAAATCCCCAGCAGACAGCGTAGAATGCAATCCACGTTGTCCATGAAACCGCAACGCAACCCGAAAACCCACTGAAATCCGTTTCCAAAAAATGATTGCAACCCTGACCGCGGACAAGGTTCGCCAGATAACGAACTACGCAATGGTCCTTTCATATCAGCCGCCTGTGGTTACGTTTTCTGATCGACCGCCCATCGATTCGATTAAAAATGAACAGACGGGTACAAAAACGGGAAAAGAAACGCGGAAATCGGGATCGTTCGCGTATTTGGGATATTTGTGCACAAATATGCGCACGCGTAGTGGTGTTTGGACGGAAGGAGAGCAAATGTAAGTACAACGTGATTTTAGGGGTCTTCGTCAAAATTTGGAGGTGGGTTTTTAAGTATTACGAAGGATTGAAATTTTTAGCAATTATTTCTGGTTTTAAGAAATTCGTCAACTTCTCGATTTTAGTGTTTCTTTGGGATTTTTAGATTTCGGTAAAATTTCTATGGAAGTCTCAAACTTTTGTAAAATTTCTTAGTACGTTAAACATTTGTAATTAATTTTTGAATTTTAGTAGAATTTGTATCAAGATTTTGAGGTTCAATAAAATTTGTATCAAAATTTTGGGGTTGAATAAAATTTGTATCAAAATTTTGGGGTTGAATAAAATTTGTATCAAAATTTTCTAATTTCAGTAACACTTGTTTTAAACTTTATAAATTTAATAAAATTTCGATCAAACCTTCAATTCCTACAAAATTTATATTTTTAATTTCAATACAATTTATACTGAACTTTTTAACATGAATAAAATTTGTATACAAACTCTCACATTCGAAAAAATTTTACGATTTCCAATTTCACTAAAATTTATATTAAATATTAACAATTTTAAGTTTGGAAAACAACCAAACAAAATTTGTCTTTTTTCCGTGATAACAAAATTTGTTAAAAGCGCAGTGAAACTATCTGAAAATCTGTAGAAATGATTTGAAGTGATAACTCGGATTATTTAGAATGGATTGATCATGCTCATCTGTCAATCAGTTTCCATCACGAGAGGTGAAGAGAGAAAACGCGGCAGCAATAAATACTCGATGATAAAAACGCAACAGTTGCGTTGACGATATTACTAAAACAATTGATGGAATGTACCTCTATCAGTGAAAGTGGCAAAGATCGAATATAGCATTTCCCTAGTGACAAATTTTCACTTTCACAACACGTTCTTATAATGCATTTATGATAATTTATTTAATCTGTAAAATTTGCAAAATGATCAAGGATTATTTAGTTAAAATTATTCAGTTAAAATTTTTGCATATTATTTTTTTGGGTTAGTATATATGACTTCGTTTAAAAATTTTCAAATTTATCTCGTGTTTTAATTTTATTTCAAACTAGCATACCTAACCTACCTAACCTACCTAACCTACCTAACCTACCTAACCTACCTAACCTACCTAACCCATCTAACCCACATAACCTATATTTCGTCGTTTGTTTATTCATTTTTAACTCCACTTTTAATTTCAAAATAATTGTACATTATGCGCCGGTAGGTTTAGTGTTAAACTTAAAAATTGTTTAATTTTAACCTTCCTAAACACAAAAATCCAAAATCGGAAAATCTAAATTGAAGAACCCAGACACGCGAAAATAAAGTGGTAGCCATGGTACAAATGCACGGTACGCGGAATGCTAACGACGGTACTGTATCCACAAATGCTTAACACGTGGTTTATCGTGCACCTTAATCAATGAACGACGAGGGAATGGGGCACTCGAGTGAATGAACCAAATCGTGTCTAAAGTATATGCACGTCGTTCGACAATAACCATCGACTCGACGTGGTGCGGTTTCGTTGGGAACGAGGACAAATGAGAATGGTACACACGCTATCTGTCTCTCTCGCTTCCATTTGCTATTATCGTACCGGGGAATCTGAACAAATTGAATGCAGAAGAAGGGACGCAGGTAACTCGATGATCCTCCAATCCTGAGTTACCATTACCAACAAATATTTGAGCAGTCAACTACCTAAACTGTGCATCGTTTCTGATTATATTTTGACACTTAAGGGTGCAGGTTTAGGAATTTTTTGATGATTTTATAGATCATTTTTTGTACTTTTAGATTTGAAAATTTAGAAATTTGGCGATGTAAAAGTCTAAAAATTAAAGAATAGAAATTTGAAAATTTAGAAATTCGGGGATGTAGAAACACAAAAATTTTAAAATTCGGAGATGGTGAGATTTAAAAATGAAAATTTCCAAAATTTGAAAATCATAAACTGTAAAAATACAGAATTGTAGCATTCGAAAATTTGAAAAGCTATTAATGCATAATTAAAAAACGTGAAAATATAAAAACAGCAATAAATGTAAAGGCAACGATAGATAGAATCGCACAACACACAATCGTCGCATTCGAATCACGTGTCGATCTCGTAATGTTTATATCGAGCAGCAGCGATTACAAGCTTTTCTGGTCAGATAGAATAAAAAAAAAGGTACAGATCCGAGTTGGTATGTTAATCGAGTTATTTAATCGTTCCACTTGCCCGTGGAAATGAACGGGAACGTCCTTCCGCTTGATTACGGAATCTCACCTGTTGCCGGCTATTACTTCTCGCGTGGATTACGTAACAATTATTACGACAATCGATTACCGTTTTATCGAGGTCGTGGATGAACGCTGAAATCGATTTAACTAGATAACGGTACATTGGCGCGTTCAAATAACTCGTAGCTCGCCTTCAATCGATTGTTCATGGTCCTTGCTGTTGTCTCAATCAATTATGCAAATTAGCTGACGTGTTAATTGTGTTTTCAAATTTGTGTTTGTATTATTTCGCGCAAAAGTGCTTGCCTAATGAGTAATAGTCACTTCCTTGCGAATTAATTGTCAGCAAATACTACTATAATTAACGTTTAATGTTTTGTAACGATAATATCAAGGCAATTTGTGTTACCAATATTTACTATTGTTTTAATCGAGTTGCATTCCTATTACATTTACGGACGAATAAATTCATCGATTTTGGTATTTATTGTGTCTTCTTTGATGTGTTGCACAAATAATAATTTATTGCAAAAGAAATATCAAATATCGATGTATTGACATATCTTTGTATCGCTATATTAGTATCTCCATGTATCGATGTTTCGATGTATTAATCTATCGATGTATTCATATAGCGACATACCGAAGTGTCTATATATCGATTCATTGAAGTATCCATGTATCGATATATCGATATATTGACATATTGCCATGTCAATACATCGACATGTCAAAGTATCCGTATATCGATTTATCGAAGTATCCATGTATCGATATATCAATATATCAGCACAACAAATAATCGTCATATCGATGTATCGATATATATCGATATATTAACGTATCGATGTATCAGAATACAAATAATTATAAATTTAGAAATTTAAGATTTCGATACTTAATACTATAGTAACACAAATGATTCTATTCGACCACCAACCTCAAATACCGATAAATCCAAATAATTAACACGTAATAACATTTCACCGTGTATTACAACCCACAATCATTTTCATCGGCGTGTTAATGATCCACCATACCGTGTCCCATATTAGGCATACCTGTTACTGTACCGATTAACCTGTTAAGCGCGATCCGAGAGCTTTCGTAGCATGCTACACAGCACAAGTTCACGAAGAGAATGTTTCGAGGCAAGAAAAAACGAAATCGTGACCAATTCTCTCCGATCGAATCGTTCCCGACACGTTTATCGTCGCACGCGCGGCTACCTCATCGCTTTATCGATCAATCGAATCGGATTAATGACATGTTTGCCAACAGAATACCTGATGATAGCCGGCCACATCTTACACAATGACGAACAACGATCATTACGTTGATCGCGGTGAAAAATCTCACGGACCCTCGTAATACTTGTCACATTTTTATGGGATCATTCGGATGACAGAATTAAGTGCCTTGTCGCTTTAAATAGGATTATCGGAGTAACACGTTTCTTTCTTTATTTCTGAACCGTAATTACACCGAACGTTTCTCTTCGGTAAACAGATACTACGCTGATATAACTCTTATGCAATGTTTGCTCCGATGCGTTGATTTGTGGAATTAAGATTAATTGCCCGGTTAGATGTAATGTACTGTGTTTGGATTGCATTTGTGATTATTAAGTTAGCGAATTTTTTTGTTTATGGATTTGCGAGTTTACAAGTCATTAAACTCACAATTTTTCAATTTTTCAATTTTTCAATTTTTCAATTTTTCAATTTTTCAATTTTTCAGTTTCTCAGTTTTTCAATTTTTCAATTTTTCAATTTTTCAATTTTTTAATTTTTCAGTTTCTCAGTTTTTTAGTTTTTCAATTTTTCAGTTTCTCAGTTCTTTAGTTTCTCAATTTTTCAATTTTTCAGTTTCTCAGTTTTTCAATTTTTCAGTTTCTCAGTTTTTCAATTTTTCAATTTTTCAATTTCTCAATTCTTCAATTTTACATTTTTTCAATTTTAGAGTTTTCAAATATTCAGATTTCCAAATTCTGAAATTCACAATTTCTGAAATTCTCAAACTCAGTAGTACAAAAATTCGAAAATCTCAAAATGAAAGAAATTGGGAAAATGGAAAATCAATAAATAAAAGAACAAAATTATTGATAAATTAGGAAATTAGAAATTCACAAACTCTTCACTCAAATTCAATACTTAAATTCCCATATCCCATAATTCACTGCGTAGTACGTTTCACACGAAAACAGTAGATCGCAATATCCCCGTCACATAGCATCAATCCGCATTAAACGGTATTTATTGTACAATGCTCGCGTCGCACCTGACACATCAAAAGATCGAAAGGTAGATGCGAATCGTCTGGTGATTCATCGTTGAGGTACGTGTACAGATTCACGGTATGCTGTGCAAAGATAAAAAACAGTGTCGGACATCACAGCATGTAATTCCAATTGAGTCATTTGCCATATTTACCACGGGCACGCGCCACCTGCTGACAATCACGATCCGGATCGATCGATCGTGAACTGGATTAATACTGTACGTGGAATCAAGACAATCGAGGGAGCCTGATCTTGGCTAAACGAGATTCTTAATTGACGGTTAGGTATTCCACCAACGAAGGATACCGATCACAAAAGAGTTGTTCTTTCAGGAAATTACCTTTTGACAAGTTTTATTGTTACGGTGATGGAACGGACTTGTACAATTGATTTCATTGATCGAGACAATTACATACCGTATACGATACATTCGTGTGTATGTTGTATACAGGGTGTTTTCGAAATTGTAGTACAGAGGATGATTTTATTAAAAAAAATAAGGTAAAAATATAGAATACAATTTTTGGATGTCACTTGGTTTTCGAAGAAAATTTAAACAGTTTCGATTTGTAAGAAAAATTTCTTCACGACACTGAAATCATAAATTCAATAATTTTTCACTACTTTGAAAATGAATGTTTAAATTCAATTATTATTAAATAAATATTCAAATTCAATTTCCTGGAAAAAAACGTTCATCATTTTGAAAACACTCTATGGTATCGTAAAGATTAATTAACATCGGTAGAAAGTCATAACATATAGATAGAAAAACACAGCGGCGCAAATGGATATCCACACTAAATTTTTATCGATTTATAAATAAATAAGCTTGTACGCAATTTGCAGTTGCCCGCTAAAACAGTTCAATATTTATAACTGCGACCTTAAAATTCCTTTTCGAAAACACACTCGTTTTTATAAACAAGACCACTTTCGGTGATGAAATACTTGTATTTTTAAATCTGATTCATGATAAAATGTCTATGAAAGTAATATCTAATCTTGCGCATTTTTGAACATTTGTAAACACTTAAATTATAATTAAAAATTGGAACAGCAACAAAAATATATACCGAAAGAAAATTGCATTACTTTACTGAAGTTGTTAAAGGGTGAATGTACTGAATTTTTAGGGGATGAGAGCGAAAAAATTTTTTTTGAGTATTTCAGTTTTTTTTCATCCTAATGTACCCTAATATAGTCACCTTTATTTTGGTAAGTATAAAAAATTTTATTCGATTATCTCTTATTTGGTAAACACCCAACCAGCTAGTTCCATCTGGAAGCCGTTCCAAAGCGGGGAGCACGTTTAACGTCGAATCCCATGATCAGGATCGAGGTAATGTCTCCATCGGTTGAAAAGAACAGACAGTTTAATCCACCACCTTACAACACAAGTGGTTCGCCTAAGCTGCTGGCAAGAAGCATGTTCGCGTGCCAACAAGGCGAGCAAATCGTCGCAAAAAGGGCGTAACCTTATAGAATCCGCGACTCGAGTCCAGTTCGGGAATGCGAGTCACACGACACTACTGTGGCGCCATTTATACTGGGTGGACGACTTTTACTCGTTAATTGTTTTATGTGGATAAATGTACTTTGGGTTGCAAACATTTGATGAGATTTTGAGCAATTATTGCAATTTGATATGATGGTTATAATTGCATATCTTACACTTTCGCAGGGATTTGGGGATGTAGAGATTTGGAACTGTAGGGATTCGGGGATGCATAGATCTAACGATTTATGGATTTAGGGATGCAGAAATTTTGAAATATGGGAATTCGAGAATATAGAGATTTAAGAATGTAGGAATTCGAACGTATAGGAATTCAGAAGTACAGGTATTTGGAGATATAGAAATAGAAATTGGGGATATAGAAGATATAGATATTCAGGGACGTAGGAAACCTTTATTCATTCGAAGTTTAAATTATTTCCACTTCCACACATAGCCCTAAAGAAAAATACAAAAAAAGTCCATCTAAAATCGTACAAGGTTCCTCTAATGCATTAACACCAAAAACGACAAAAAGCCCGGGCACTGAACATATAAAAACATTTGGAGCGATCATCCGTTTCCGGTTGAAAGAGCTTGAATTCAGTCGAAGAAGCCGAGACGGGAAAAAATGGCGGACGACAAGAAGCGTATCTCGAATAAAATCAGGCGTTTCATCGAGGTTGGAAGAAAAATGAGGCATAACCGCGTGAAATGGACGTGTAATGACTTAATTACGTCCTGGCGTGGATCGCGAGGTGTTAAGTACACCGGGGAGGGCAGGGGGCGTGCGTTGAACGGGATAGAAAGAAGGGGGGCGCAGGTCTGAATGCTTTTAACGGGATTTATGAATGGATAACGAAGCTTGGCCGCCTTTTTCGCCGTTGTGTACGTGCGGTAACACGCGTGTGCGCAGAAAAAAGCACGCGTACAACGCGGCAGAGAGGAGGCAAAGAACACGAGGCAAACATTATTATACCCGAGCCGTGAATTATAGCTCGCTCGTTCAGCGTTTCAATTTCAAGCCGGCTCTCTTGGTCCCGCTACAACCTCGCATCAATTAAAGGGGAAGAAACGATGCGCCGGCCACCGTGTTTTGCAATCTTTCAATGCTTCTTTTTCTAACCGCGCTTGCCTACTCGACGACTTGCCTGCTGTACGATTTTCAGCGATTTAACCGCTTATGTAAACGGACGTAATTACGCGCTGTTTTCAGCAAATGGGTCGTATTAGTTTTGAGTGCTGTTTGGATACAGTGTGAGTCAAAATGGATGTAGTGGGGGTAGAGAATTTGGAGGGGGGTTCAGGTGATGATTGGGAAGAGGGTATAGTGAATGTGTAAGGTTAGGTGTGTAGGATTAGAATTAGAGTTAGAATTAGGGTTAGGGTTAGGGTTAAGGTTAGAGTTAGGGTTAGGGTTAGAGTTAGGGTTAGGGTTAGAGTTAGGGTTAGGGTTAGAGTTAGAGTTAGAATTAGGGTTAGGGTTAGGGTTAGGGTTAGGGTTAGAGTTAGTGTTAGGATTAGGGTTAGGGTTAGGGTTAGGGTTAGGGTTAGGGTTAGGATTAATGTTAGGGTTAGGGTTATGGTTAGGGTTAGGGTTAGGATTAGTGTTAGGGTTAGGGTTAGGGTTACAGTTAGGGTTAGGTTATATTGAAATTAGGGGTAACCTTACTGTGAAGGTACAGAATTATGTATTTGGTACAATTTTCAAATCCACAATTTCCATATTTCCATATGCCTAAATTCCTAGTTTCCAAATTTTCAGATTCCCATATCTCTAAGTCCCCAAATCACCAAATTTCCATATGCCCAAATTCTCAAATTCTCAAATTCCCAAATCTCCAAATCCTCATATCCTCAAATCCTTACGTTTCTAATAGCGTATGTCCCTAGAGCCCTAAATTCCTAAATTCCCAAATTCGCATACTTCAAATTCTCATCATTCCTAAATTCCTAATTCTCGTCATTCCAAGGTCCCAAAATTCCTAAATCCCTAAATCTCTAAATTCCCAATTTCTTAAATTCTCACATTGTTATACTCCAAATCCTCAAATTCTCCAAACACCTAATTCCCTAATTCTCCAATTACCCAAAGCCCCAATTACCCAAACTTTCAAATCTCCAAACCCTCAAATACCAAAATTGTCACCACGTACCAAACTCAGAAACTTAAAAATTCGTTACCATGCAAAAATGTCCAAATCAACAAAAATCTTGCAAAAGAAGAAACTCATACAATGGTCATAAAAGCACCGCTCAATGCCCTAAACTAACATTCTATTTTTCCATTGGCCTTTATTCCCAAATTTCTATATTTCTCCCGTTATATACATAGCACAATATATCAAAAATCCGATCGTCACACATGGACTAATACAAAATACACAGAGCAGAGGAGAAAGAGAAGGAAGTAAAGAATACATCGGAGCAAAAGTATTTTCGTATTCGATAACGGGTGCCAGTGATTCATCGCGGTGAGCCAATAACGCCGGCGCTTCGTCAAATATTTATGTTGATTCGTTACGCGACGGAATGCGACGTAACCGAGCGGAGTTTTCGTGATCGCGTTCGAGAGAGGACCACGGTCGAATAAAATACGAGAAAGAAAGAAAGGAAAACCTCCGACGGGACAGTTATTAATCACACGAGCCGGCAATCAAACGTATGTAAATATAACCAAACAATGTAATATAGGTGTTTCGCTCATGAAATATTTATCGCGGTACGACACGCGCACAAGTGAACGCACCTGTGGCAAAAGGTGTAATTAAGTTGTCGGACGTCGGCCGACTTTTTCATTTCCGTCTAAAGAACTGGTTACTGTTTTCTTCGAACGATAGCGATGTTTCCTTTCACGGTTGCAATTTACGAGCGGAATCGTCACCAGTCATCCATAGATTAATATCGTTTTATACGACGCGCTTGTATCGACGTAATTAACTCGTAAAAGGAGGTGCAAAGTAGATCGTTTGATTATCTAGTCACTACCTAGTTACAGAAGAGTATAAATCTCATATAGAAGTATGTGTCCAAGATTTTATTTATAGTCCTTAATAAGTAGCTGATAACAAAGTGATTAGGGTAAATTTTTATTTGGATAAATGGATAGATATACTGTGGGCAAGGTAGGAACAAGTAGTGGGATATTTATCTACCCGTTCGTTTAATGCACACTTTAATGTACGACGTTGAAGGCCCTGAGGAACGCCTCTCAAAGGTACTACCCATAGTTAACCAATGGATGACTTGTTAGAAGGCGGGCATTACAAAAAAGTAGTGTACAAATAAATGCTATTAATTACCTGTCTGATAGGTGAATAGCTGTACTCATAATACTAATGACCATAACTTACCTATCTAATATGTATATAAATCTAACGCTGTTAATGACTATTAATATAGATGTAACTTTTATCTGTTAATAACTGTGCATTGCTTCCAAATTTAATAACAAAATCACAGCAATTTCGCGGCATTCTTGAAATCTTCAAAATGCCATCTATTACGTGCACCATTCCTCAGAGTTACAGAACATTTCCATAAAAGCCTTCTACATACTAAACAACATATTCGTGATATGTGAATTGAATGGAGCGTATATCAACAACCATTCTGTAACGTCTACATTTACCCTATAAAAAGAATAAATTTCATTGAAAAGCTTTCGCGTGGCACGTGCCCCGAAGGTTTACGACTGGTGACATCCTCCTCCACCGCATCCCGTTTCGCTATCGATAAACGACCAAAGTTTTACATATTTTCATCCACATATACTCCACACAGCTCGACACGTTCGATCGGATATTCGACGAAGACACGCGACCACATGCACGCTACTTACACCAGCTCAACCCTGAAGGACACGCCGGCGTGTCGCACACACGCGTACACACGAGGGCAGGACATTTACCAGAAAACGGGGGTGAACTGCAGGTGTGTCCTGTCGTTGACGTACTCTCAAAGCTCGTCGGTACACAAAAGTCGACCCATTTTCCGTCCTTCTCCCTGCTCTGTCCTCTTCTCCACGGTTGATGCACCCCCTCTCTCTGCGTGCCACCCTCTAACCACCTTTTTTTTTTGTTAGTTCGTTCGCCTACCCACGCTACCAGCCGTCACACTTGTTGCGCGACAGAAAGGGAGAGGAAGGGTGAGGGAAACGGAGAAAGAGGGAGGATGGTGTGAGGCAGGGTGTGTAAGGTACACACATTGACACCGGATTGACGGACTACCCGTCGATTATGCGTGCAGGGCGCAGAATGCGATGCTTGACTGAAACTGGGCGACGCTTCGTGAAAAGGGGTAACTGCATCGGCCCAATTACCGCCGATTCGATTCCGAACGATTTCACCCTGCAGAACTTGAACCTGAATGTGTACAGTCGGGAGAAAATCTGGCATACTTGTCAAAAGTTTCGAGATCGGTGCCTTTATTTTTAGGGGCTTTTGAATATTTAGATATTTTTGGGTAAGTTTAGAGCTTGGAGTATAGGAGTTTGAAGACTTCAGGATTTGAGAATATACGAATATAAAAATTTAGGAACTTGACAGTCTAAGAACTTGGAATTATCAAAAAGTCCCTAAGTCCCTAGAGCGACAAATTGCTATGTTCTTAAGTTCTTAGTGTCCCAAAATCTAGCTCTCCACATTCCTACAATCCCAAATTTCTAAGTCCAAACATTTCTAAATTCCCCGATTCCTAAATCCATAAATTCGTACGTCTCCTGTTATCTAGGCTCTAGACATCTACAATTCATAGACTCCCAGAAACATATAGAAACTCTTCCCAGTTTGTTATCATATTCCTACTGAAATTAGATTTGTTACCGCCTGTACCTACAATCTAAACGTTAAGCGACATATATCAAAAGCAAACATAACCTCAAACTAATGAATCCTCATTTTGAACTCTCCTGTATGTACTCCTGAAGTGAAGTGTTATTCGTCTCTGCCTGTGTGATATATGTAAACCGAATGTTGACATAAATTTCATTGGTGTTGAAGGAGCGGAGTTAAGGAGATCGTGGAGAGAATTCGCGGAAGGTGCATAAAACGGGACTAGCGAAGGAGAAACAGGGATAAAAGGAGAGACGAGTGGCATGTTTGTACGCACAATACATACTTACCGGAGAAACATCCCATCTTCCTCGTCCCGTTCCCGTTTGACGGCCAAATCGAGCAGCACGAGACACGGCAGCACGTGCTTCCGCCGCATTACAAACCGTCCCAGGAATGTGGTCTGCAACATACAGGTTAAGGGACTCGTGAGGCGCCGTGCTCGTAAATCACTCAACGATCGTAATCGCGAGGTTCCGCGTGTACACTCGGCTGCAACATAGCCTTCTTTCGATAACGATAAGCACCTAAATTTCTTTTTATTTGCAAATTCTACAATTTTTTAAGTTTCTCACATTTTCGGAATTCTTGGTTTTCAAATTTTTCAACTTCTCAAGTTTGTTGAGTTCATTAAGTTTCTTCAAGTTCTTAAACTTCTCAAGATTTCAGATTTTTTAATTTTTCTCGAGGTAATTAAGTTTGTCAAAAGTCTTAAAGTGTTCAGGTTTTTTAGATTTTTAAATTTCTCCAGTTAAGATATCACCGAAGACCCTATGATTTCTGTGTCTACATATCCTCATATATCCAACCTCCTTCACTCTATCAACCTCTACCCTTGACTCTATCATCAAATCCTGAAATTAGCATATTCCTATCTCACTTTTGCTGTAATCATCGTCGATCAACCCGACGTCGATGCTATATACGTCCTTGAACTTGAAAAGGCGAGCCATCGTCAAAGAACCCGAAGGTCCCCTCGTCCGCGAGTAACAACACGGTGAGCTCTTTCATCCAAACGGATTCGTGATGTTTACAAAAGACGAGCTGGAAGACGGACCGGAGGGTTGCGAGGGTGTACGGCGGTAGTCGGAGAGGATGAAGGAGGAATCTCGAGCGATGGAACGGGAAGAGCAGCGGGCTCGGTTGCGAAGAGAAGAGAAGAAGATATCGTGGGAGGGTGGTTGAGCGGGAAGGCGCGGTTAGACGCGGAACGGAACTGGAACGGTGTAGAAATGTTATCATAAGCGTAGTGAACTTGACCCACTCGACGGAGTGGGCTCCTTCCAACTACCACGATGATACGAAGTTACGGGCCGCTCGTGCGAACCCGTAACACGATAACAGCTGTTGCATACCTCTCGATTCGCGGGACAGCAAAAGTTTCGACGATCGCGTGCCTCCGCCGCGTACAGACACGCGTGCGAGCGTGTACGTGCACACACCGAGCGAACGCTTCCGTTATTTCCTCTCTCTCTCTCGGTCGTTTCCGTCGTATTTTTCTCGTTCCACGGCTTTTTTTTCTCCTCTTTCTCCAGCGTGCTTTCTCTGCCCTTTTTGCTCGCTAACCGTGGAGCGACAGAGACGCAGACCGCAGAATCCGCGAGCGTATTCCATCCACGTCGATCACACGAGCAATCGCACGTGCTCCGAACGACTTCGGAACCGAAAGTGCGGAAAAAGTTGTTCGAAAGAACAACCTGCAGCGACGAGGATTCTGACACATCCACGGATCGAGACGTGTACCCCTTACGGAAACTACTTAGCCATCTTGTTTCTGCGTTTTTGCGGGATGGCGCTTAAACGAGTGCTCGGACGCTTGACGTATTAATTCGACCGTGCTGACGTGCTTCTTAGGCATGATTTTTTTTTTAAGAACAACTGTGTTTATTTTTTGTAGGTGTTCACCCTCTTAATCTAATCTTTCATTTTTTATTTTTTTTTTTTTATGAGGTTTTCAATTTCATTTTTTAATTATATATTTGATATTTATTGTTTTATTTTTTTTATTAAATTTTTTATTGTGTTATTTAATTTTATTTTTTATGACTGATCCAAACGATAGTCGATTAATTTTGAAACAAAAATCCACTTATGTGTGAGCATTCTCAATGCTCAGAAATTAGAGAATCTATGTTTAATTAGATTATAGTAATTAATAATGAGCAAAGGTGTACGCTTAATTTTTAATATTTATTATTAATAATACTGCAAACAACTTACTTTAATTTATTTCTACATTTTATATGTTTTTATAATATTTAATATCATATTTATTTAATTTAGTACTGCTAATTGGAATACAAATATTTCATTTAATCAATAATTAAATGTATAAATGAATGAATTAAAAGATATTTTTAAAAATATTTAAATTTATTCAATTTATTTTATTTAATAAATTAAAATTCAATATGTACAATATCCTATTCTCAATGTTTCTATTATTGCAATTACTATAAAACAATTCTATGTTTTCTTAAAAAATACTAAAATAGAGAGAAATTAATTATTATTCAGCCAATGAAAAACTTCCAGGAAAACAACTCTTTCATTACGTTTTTCCGTCAAAAAATCACTCGCTTTTTAATTAGTTTTCGTAAAAAATGAGACTAAAAACGGAAAAATAATATATATAATTTCAATTAGTTTTGAATTCATGATTCTAAATTTAATCCTGACTTTCATTGCACCATTCCCAATTTCATAGCTTCAAACAAAAGTTTCTCCTTTATTTTGCAAAATTTCTTTCGGTATCGAGAATATTTGCAAAGTTTGAATAAGACCAATATTACAAAGGTCGCGACCTCGTCACACAAGGTAAATATCGAACAAGAAACACAGCGTTAAACTCAACGAACCAAAAACTAATAAAAACGTCGGTACAAGTTTACCCGTGAACCTGACCTGTTCCCAATAAAAGCAGAAGCAAACCCTAATCTTGTTGAAGAGCGGAGATACTTGAACGCTGAAGACGTACATAACCGAAGAAAAGGAGCAGAGAAATAGCATCGAAAGTGCATCGACCTCTCGAAAGAGACACGGTATATTTACCAGGCACGATATTCTCTCGTGTCAGCGACATGAGTCGTTGCACGGTGTGGGGCGAGAAAGGGAAAGGTCGAAGATGGATTGAGATCTTCGGGCGGGGTATAAAAAGTAAAAGTAAAGCAGCTAAAGGATCCCCGGGGCTCTGGACAAGATTCAAGTGCCCTTTGGCGAACAAGGATAAGGAGGTAGAAAAGGAAAACAGAGAAAGAGAGGAAAGAGCAATATCTCAATAAGACATCGATCGCTCATTAGTAACACAAGAACGGTTCTCGTGCTCCTTTTACTCTCCATCGCGCGGGTACAGGGCAGTGGGGCGCGCATAAAGAGCCCAGGCCCCTTTATCGTGCACCACGCTTCATCGCTCCCTCGCCTCGTTCGTCTTACTTTTTCCTCTCGCCACGATAAACTTGACCCAGTGAAAAACGGAACGGATCGAACCCCGTTCTTCGGCGTCGCTCCACCGCAAAGCGGTCTCTGGCCGCGCTTCACGTGACCGCGCGGGCATCACGCGCGTCCTTCGATGCGCACGTGAGCTCGTATACCTACACGCGCTGCACCGACGAAAGGGAAACGAGACAACAACGTGTGACGCGTTTCTGGTCACGAATCCTCTCGATTACGACTACCATCGGATACCTACGAAACTATTCTTCTCTCCGAAAGGATAATGCACTTTAACGCGGTTCGATCGCATTCTTTCACGTCTATAGTAAACACGGTTCTATGTTTTGTTACATCGTATGGAACTCTAGGAAACGTCATACGAATCTTCCCACTGCATACTATTTTAGTTATTTAACTATATTAGGGTAGTCTATAGGGTAGGCCATATAACGATATGGCCCAATATTTGTTACGCTCTAGGTTCTATTGCATGACCATGAAATTGGTTATCACGGTTTAGTTAATTATTTGTCATATGGTTAGATTACATTAAATAGGTTATTTAATTATATTAGGATAGTCTCCTTATATGGCCGAATACTTGTTACGCTCTAGGTTGTATTGCATTACATGACCATGGAATTGGTTATCACGGTTTAGTTAATTACATGTTATATGGTTAGGTTACATTAAATAGATTATTTAACTATATTAAGATAGTCTCTCTATATGACCGAATATTATTGTTACGCTCTTGGTTGCAAAGCACTATATGACCATGGAATTGGTTTTCACGGTTTAGTTCATTACATGTTATATGGTTAGATTGCATTAAATAGATTATTTAACTATATTAAGATAGTCTCCTTATATGGCCGAATACTTGTTATGCTCTAGGTTGCAAAGCACTATATGACCATGGAATTGGTTATCACGGTTTAGTTCATTACATGTTATATGGTTAGATTACATTAAATAGATTATTTAACTATATTAAGATAGTCTCTCTATATGACCGAATACTTGTTACGCTCTTGGTCGTAATGCATTACATGACCATGGAATTGATTATCACGGTTTAGTTCATTACATGTTATATGGTTAGATTGCATTAAATAGATTATTTAACTATATTAAGATAGTCTCTCTATATGACCGAATACTTGTTACGCTCTTGGTTGTAATGCATTACATGACCATGAAATTGGTTATCACGGTTTAGTTAGTTACATGTTATATGGTCAGATTACGTTAAATCACAGATATGATTAGCACGATTTTGTTATGTCTTATATGGCCAGAAAGTTGATTGTCATATATTTGGATCGTTACGTGTTACATAAGCGCAGAGTTAACTTTCATGGTTTCCATCATATATACGGGTTCCAAGTTCATTGCTTGAGTCATTGTGTTATGTGGTCAGTTTGATTGTCACATATGTGAATCGTTATGTGTTACATAGCCAGAAAGTTGATAGTCATGTGTTTATACTATTATGTTATATTTCCACAAAGTTGATCGTCATGGTTTCAATCGTTATGTTATACGGCTATCAAGTTTCTTGGGTTGTATTACACGTTCAGAAATTTGATTATCACATGTTTGAATCGTTATATCGTCAGAAAATTGATTATCATCAAGTGTTATAAGATTACCAAGTTCATTGGACCTTTATGTTACATAGTCAGTTTGATTGTCATATGTTTGAATCATCCTATGTTGCATATCCAGCAAATTAATTCTCACGCGTTTGGGTGCGTTACATGGTCACAAAGTTGTCACCATGTTTACATCATTACGCGTTACATGGCCAAGTTGATTGTCATTTAACACGCTGCATGTTCCACAGTCTTGGTTGTCGCTGTTTAGATAGTTACGCGTTATATGGCCATGGGGTTGTTACAGTCCATATAGTTAGTGTTACACAACCACGAAGTTTGTTGCTACAGATTACATTATAAAGCCATGGTATCGGTTACCACGGTTCAGATCATTACGCGTTATATGGCCACGAAGTTAGTCGTCACAGTTTAGATCGTCAGACGTTATATGGCCACTAAGTTAATTCTCATAGTTTGTACCGTTATGTGTTATATGGCCGCAAAGTTGTTTGCCGCGATTTAGATCGTCAGACGTTATATAGCCACTAAGTTAATTCTCATGGTTTATACCGTTATGTATTATATGACCGCGAAGTTGGTTACCACAGTTTAGATCGCTGTGAGTTATATAGTCATGGAGTTGAATGTCACATATTAGATTGCTGTGCGTTATATAGCCACAGAGTTGATTGCCACACGTTATATGAAGTGTTGTCACGTTAGAAGTTACTTGTTATGTAACCACCAAGGTCACGCTATAAATCTTTACATTATATAGCCACGAAATTGATTGTCGCTATAAATCTTTACGCGTTACATAGTCACGAAATTAATTTCGTTACGCTTCTCGTTATATAACCACCATTAGATAGCTGTAGGTTATAGCCACGTATCAGATTACAACACGTTACATTACCACGTGTTAATTCAATACACCTTTGCAATATTCGTCCTTGAATTTCCTTGTAATTAATACAACTGTTAGTGACTGAGAAGCTGACGTAAAGATAAGAGGACAAACTTAGCTTATTACAGCCAATCAGAGCCGTCTGCCATCTTTTCAGCTTCCAGCAGTGAGCAGTTAACCGTGACTGTATAACTATTATGGCTGTGTTTAGTAACTATTATAACAGTAATTGCAGCAACTATAGCTACAGTAACTAGTAGTAGCAGTAGCTACAATCCTTCACCATATTACAATAGTCCCGCTTGATGTCACCCAAGACTCCGACCTACGTCCACATCTCCGTCATCGCAAATATGCTCCACCATCTGACGTCACACTCAGAGACGTCACACATACCATAATGATTCACAACCGCATGCAAATAGAAACAAGAAACAGGGTGATGTCCGAGCAACACCCAGTGACCAAAGTCTAGTCGTTCCGCGTAGCGCCGGGCTTTCGGTAGAACGCCGTAGGAGAGAACACGTCGTTTATGGCCGATAAGCCGACCGCATTCCTCTGGTGCATCATCGCGATAAACCCTTGGGGTCTGTTGCTGCACGAATCTGGAGCATCCGCTAACGAGGCGTGCAAACGTGTCGGCCGCATGCACGTGCGACCACACGATGTGTTGCGTGCACGGAAGCGACTATAAAGCATACACGAGGATACGTGCGCGCGACGGTCCCTGGTAGTTTACCTCGAACGAGGCAAGTTCACCTACATTCGTCGAGGGGTGACGGAGGGGGAAGATTGAAGGGAGGAGGCGAGATAGAGAGAGGACGTCGGCAAGGTGAATGAGCGAACGAGGGAGGATGCGAGAGGGATAGAAAACAACCTGAAGGATGAAAAACATAGGAGGGAGGGATTTAAACTGGCATTCGAAAGTTCGCAAACCCCTCGTAAGCCTCCCCTACCTATTATCTCGATCGAGTATCGATCGATGCTTTTTAACCGAAAGACTCAGCCTCCTTTCTGTCCTACTACATCGCCGGTCCTCGTCGCGCATTCTTGTCGAGGCCCCTCTTCGTCTTACCATCGGTTTGAACTTGACCCACTGAACGGAGGAGAGCCCGGAGGAGCGGACGACTGGAATATTTCAGTTCCAGCGAGCTCCCACCCTTCGTTCACCCTACCCTTTAAAGGTATGCTCCAAGTTCGCGTGTCTGCTCAGTGTCGTATTTGGCGACCACGAGGCCGTGTGTGCCCTGGATTCCACGAAATTCCAAAGGAGACTGGGTATTTTTAGAGGATGCCTTTTATTTCGATGGTTTTAGTACAAAGTCGTTCGGGTTTCGCTGCCTCTGATGAATGAACGATGCGGAGGGGATTTCGCCCCAACTGCATTCTCACTTACTGACTGGGCAAAATGAACTGTGGAATTCTTTGGTTAACTGACTAATTGTTGGTTATGGAGTTCTGCAGTTAACCCTTGTTTTAAATTATTGTCTACGACACTCATGCTTTAACATCTTACACGAATTTTTAAGTTTCAATTTGGAGTTCAAGTCTAATTAAAATTTGCGTAATCCTGGATTAAGTATAAAATTGACATGACATTTCAATTTTTATTCTCTGTTTTAATATTGTAGCTGTGATTTACCTGACAATAGGGCAGTCTCTTAGTAAATTAAAGACCTGTAAAAATTTGTAAACTTGGATATTTAGAAATTTGTTTAGAAAATGTATAAAATCAATAAGAACTAAAAATTTGTGGATGTGAAGACTTAGAAGTATAAAAACTGAGAACCTAGATACTATAAATCATTCAACTTCCAACAAACAATCTTTCGTAAAATCAACTTGTTATCAGATATAAATAGACTTGTCAATTTACTATTTCCTATCTGAAATCTTCAAACTCCTCCAACCAGCTAACCCCCGTCTCAATAAACACAAATCCCTATGAAACCACATCAACCTTGAATCTCACTACAAAAAGAAGCGACTCCTTGTTTCAAACCCTCCTCTAATCTCTCACAATGTGTTCCGTATGTAGCCATCAGCTCGTATCCTCGTTCCAGGAAAGGCAGCATCCTTGCTGGTGCAGCTTCTGTCCTTCTTGTTCGAGGTACCTGGTTTCCGAGGATAAACAAAGGAAAATAACGGGAAGGGATCGAGAGAGACGGGAGAAAAATGTCGGAGAAAGAGGGATGGAGGTCGGTGAACGAAGGGTGGCAAGAGAGACGGAGGATATTTGTGTCGAAGGAGAAAAGGGATGACGTTAAAGCGACTCGAGAAGCTTGGCGGATATCCGTGATTGTTGGTGGTCGTGATTGCGTTGGTAGTTGTGGCATTACCACAAAAGGACGTTAAAGAGAGAAGGATGGCGAAAGAGGTGGGGACAGGGAGGAGAGAAACGGTCACTGTAACGGCAACGCGAGCGTTAGAATAAGAGAGAACGAGGAAGAGAGAAAATAGAGAGGAACGTCAATGGACGAACACGAGAGGCCCACGTGAATGTGTGAATGAAGAAAGAGATGGCGGATGAGAGGCGGGGATGAATGGGTGCATCTTAGAAGCGGCACCAGTCAGCTGATATGCCACCCCGGGTCCCTCTTCCAAAGGGAATCCCAGACGCCGACTGACGGAGCCATTGAATTTCAAATTAGATACAAGTTAACCCCCGTGCTTTTCTTACCCGTATGTAGATACAATGCGGAGAATACCTGTTACTCCACGTTTACTTGCTTTTGGTGGTAGATATACTTTTGTGGCTTGTATAGGGGTTGGAAAGTTGAGGATTGGGGGATTTGAGAGTATTTAGGTTTGTTCTTTAAAAATCGGAATTTGACAATTTGGGAGCTTGAAGATTTGGGGATTTAAGGGCTTGGGGGTTTGAGGATTTGGGGATTTGGGAATTTAGGGATTTGAAGATTTGGGGTGGAAGGTTTGAAAAGTTGTAATTTTGGAAGTTTCGAAGTTTGGGGATTTAGGGGTTCGGGAGTTCGAGGATTTAGGGACTTGAGAATTTAAGGATTTAGGGATTTGGAGATTTGGGGATTTGAAGATTTGGGGTCAAAGGTTCAGAAATTTAGAATTTTGGAAATTTATGGTTGAATATTTGGAAATTTGGAGTTTTAAGGATTTGGGGATCTAGGGTTGAAGACTTGGAAATGTGGAATTTTGGGGATTTGAGACTGAAGGTTTAGAAATTTAGAATTTTGAAACTTAGAGATTTCAGGATATGGAGTTGAAGATTTGGGAATTTAGTAATTTCAGGATTTGGAGTTGTAGTTTTGGGGAGTTGGTAATTTGGGGTTCAAGGATTGGAAATTTGGAATTTTTTAATTTTGAGGATTTGTGGATTTATAGATTCGAGAATTTGGTAATTTAGGGATTTGCATATTTAAAAGTCTGCGAATTTGGAGCTTTTGGAGTTTGGGAACTTGATGGTTAGGAAATTTGGAATTTTTGAAATTTTTGAATTTTTTAGGGATTTGATCACTTGAGAATTTGATGATTTATTGATTTAATAATTTGATGTCTTAGTGATTTGGTGATTCGTAGATTTGCAAATTTGAGAATTTATCAATTTATGTATTTAGGAGTTTGTGAATATGGAAATCTTCAAACTGCCATATCACTAAATTTTCAAATTCCTAAATTCCTAAATTTTCTAATTCTTAAATCACTAAATCTTCAAATACCTATTATTTCAAATTCCCTAATTTTCAAATCCTCCAATACTACAAAGGAATTTCGAAATTTAACAAATATTCGAATTAGAATTTGAAGAACTTAAAAATTCAGTTCCAACTCTCCACTAAAAATGCAGCAACTGAACCTTTATTGAATTATTGTAAAATTAATACAGATTACCTTAAAATACAAAAATGAATCTAATTAAGAATTATTCAAGTATTTCAATAAAGGAACTCTATGAAGGACACTATGTAGTTGAAGAGTCTTGACTGTGTCTAATAATTAACAATAAACATTATAATAAACATAATTTGGGCATTTGAAACTGCTCGATATATTCAATTTCAATTACTAATTAAATTTGAAAATTAAAAAAACTTTACACATTAAAAATGCAACTGTATATTTCAGATTATGTATACATACAGAGCATATGTACATACTTTTATATGAATTCGACATGCAACGGTGCATTAATTTTCAACTCATGTGTTACTATTTACAGATCAGGTGCTTAAATTCCTCATCAGAATGAATTCGAAGGTGCATTTAATTTTTTGATCCTCTCCAAAATGTCTGCCACAAATTTAGAGTTCAAAATTTCAAATTAAAAGTCCCAAAATTGCAACATATAGACAAACAAACACGGAACGATTAGTCCCAGGAGCCCCACAACGTTCGGCAATAACCTCTTAGGCATGTTGACCGGCTAAAGATTTGTTCCATAATGGATTGAATGGGGTCGTTGACTCGTGGTTGTAGGACTACGTCAGGAAAGGTCGTAGTAGCGGTAACCGATCCGTTCCATTCACAAACGCTCTAAGAGAGGCATTATCTCCCTACGACCCTGAAATTCCCGCTGCCCCCCTACTGCCCTCACCCCTTGCCCTGTTACGGTACACTGATACGCCGTAGCAACACCCTCTTCCGTTTCTCTTGCACCGATGTTCTCTCGCGGTTCTCTCGGCTGGCAGCCACCTTACTTTATTGCCTCTAGGCGCCTGGCGCTTCTTTACGCCAGCGTGTGAAGCGTTAATAGCTTCTGTGAACCTGACCCCACCTCGTCACCGACACAACCGCGTTGCAACACCGATACGTCGGCAAACAGACACTGTCTTGCCAAACAATTCTATCGGACTGATAAAATTTTTTAATTTTGATACGGGTGCAGTTTAACTTTTAGAGACTTTTGTAGATTTGAAAAGTTGGAAATTGGTTGTGAGTTTGGGGACATAGAAAGCTAACCTTTATATTTGGGCAATTTTGAAATGTTGGATCTGAGGATTTTGGATTTAGATTTTTGGGGTTTAGGTATTTGTGAATCTACAGATTTAGGGATTTAGGAATGTGCAGATTTGATTGACAGGTACATCAGTTTGTGGATATATTGTGAATTTAGAGATTTGGAAATTTAAGGATGTGGAGATCTGATTTACAGGTGTATCAATTTGTGGATTTAGGTATTTGGGGATTTAGGAATCTAGAAATTTGTGGATCAGTGGATCTATTTGCAGGATTAGAGAGTGTAAACTTTAGGGATTTGTAGATCCAACAATTTGTGGATGTAGGAATGTGAGGATCCAGAAATATGAAAATTTAGTAATACCAAATTTAACTATTTATGGATTTATGAACCTAGGAATGTATTTATTGTGAATCTATTAACTTATGAATCTAGACATTTGTAAACCTAGAAATTTAGAAATCTAGAAACTCGTGATCACTTCACACAGAACTGTATTTCAGTATCTCACAAATTGCTTGAACACCATTTCATAAATCCCCACAAACATTCCTACTATTCAACTAAACAATCAAGAAGTTTCAAATATTAAACTCCCCAAATCGCTAAATTTAGTCCAAAAATAAAGATCAGAAATTTAGAATAGTTTCTCTTTCGTCAGAGAGAGAATAGGTGATAGGTAGCAGAATCCTCGATCGAGGAACAAAACGAGCCTCGCCAAATCAAACCGCACTCGAGTTGAACGACGGCTTTCTCTGCGCCGAGAGAGCTCACCTAAATCCCTTTCTGAACACGGCAACCCAGTTTTATCGAGCGTAGGCGCCTGGCGCTTCTTTATGCCGGCGTGCGAACCGTGAATGGCTTCCGTGAACCTGAACCCGACCGACAAACCACCGGTATCACCAATGTCAACAGCGTCAACCAACCAGTGTCAACACACAGAGACGTGTGTCACCGCATCGACGACGGATCGACACACCGACACCGCCGGATTTGTTTAGCTTATACGGCCTCCAAGCTGCCCGTCGAACGTGTAACGCATACATACTTTACTTACTTTGTACATTCGTGGTTATGCGACAGGCTGAATGGAGCAAATTGCGGTTTAGGGGAAAAGGTTTCATTACCGGTTGGTTTTTAGTTCAACGGATTTTTAGCATTTTAGTTCGAGAGTTTGGGATTCTGGAATTCTGAGATTTTGGCGATTCTAGGGATTTTGGGGATTCTGGGGATTTTGAGGATTTTGAGAATTCTGGGGATTTTAGAGATTCTGGAAATTTTGGAGATTTCAGGGATTTTAGGGATTTTAGGGATTCTAGGGATTTTGGGGATTTTGGGGATTCTGGAAATTTTGGAAATTCCAGGGATTTTAGGGATTTTGGGCATTCTAGGGATTTCGGGGATTCTGAGAATTTTAGGGATTCTGGAAATTTTGGAGATTCCAGGAATTTTAGGGATTCTAGGGATTTTGAGGATTTCGACTATTTTTTGAGAGTCTAGGGATTTTGGGATTTCGGTTATTTTTGGAATTTGGAGAATTTTTGAATTCTGGAATTTTGAGGTTTCTAGAAATTTCGGGAATTTTTTATTTATGGGATTTTGGAGATTTCTGGGATTTGGGGAACTTTTGAATTCTGAGACTTAAGGATTTGGGAAGTTTTACATACTGGGACTTGAAAAATTGAAAAATTGAAGAATTGAAGAATTGAAGAATTGAAGAATTGAAGAATTGAAAAATTGAAGAATTGAAGAATTGAAGAATTGAAGAATTGAAAAATTGAAAAATTGAAGAATTGAAGAATTGAAAAATTGAAAAATTGAAAAATTGAAAAATTGAAAAATTGAAAAATTGGAAACTTGAAAAATTGAAAAATTGAAAAACTGTAAACTTGACAACTTAAAAACTTGAAAAATTGAAAAATTGAAAAATTGAAAAATTGAAAAATTGAAAAATTGAAAACTTGGAAACTTGAAAAATTGAAAAACTGTAAACTTGACAACTTAAAAACTTGAAAAATTGAAAAATTGAAAAATTGAAAAATTGAAAAATTGAAAAATTGAAAAATTGAATAACTGTAAACTTGACAACTTAAAAACTTGAATAATTGAAAAATTGAAAAACTAAACTTGACAACTGAAAAACTTGAAAAATTGATATAATATGAGTTCCCCGTCCACTCAATAACAACTAACTTAAATACATTCTTTCAAATAAAAATTGACCCATTCTGCTACAATTACCTACCACCAAGAAATTCTAAAGATATTTATGCTTCAAAACCTGTTCGAACTCCACAACTCCGAAGCAACCTAAAATAGAAATTAATCTCTCTTATTGCATCTAAAATTGAAAAGCTGCAACATTTCTATGGATACACAAGTGGCAACATAACCAGAGCATACAGTTAATTATTATTGCAATATATCTTGCGGCATACATCTATTTTCACTTACGGCAATGAACGTGCTAATGCACTAACGGTTGATAACGTGCCAGCTCTTCCAAGAGTCAATTCAGAGCGCAGCAAAGAGGATGAAAACGAGAAGAAGCTGAATCGCTGAAGAGAGATACAGGACAGGTAGATATCTAACGACTAGACCTGTTCTCTTTGACGCGTGATCTGTCACGCTTGATTACGATAGTAAATCCTGCGCCCCCATTACCTGCTACCTCGACGCGAATCGAATGGAACGACAGGTTGCACGTGCTGGATGCTACATTCAGATTGCAAAGGAACATATGTGTGCATGTGTGTGTGTACATATGTGCTTACGAATAAAATTACGGTGCAGAGAAAACCTTGACATTACCACGTTCGTACTTGTTCGGGGAAGAAAGTTTCTGTTTACGGCGATATAATGAGAGACTATATTTTTTATCATTATTTCAGAATTATGGTATTGGGATATTTGGTAGACATTATTGAACTTGGAGAACTTGATTGGAGAAGAAAGTTTGTGTTTTTATGGCAATATAACAAGAGTCTACTGTCGATCATTGTTGCAGAATAGAATTGTGGTTGGGAAAGTTTATTGATGTTATTGGACTCGTTTAATTTAAACGGATAAGAAAGTTTCTGTTTATGGCAATATAACGAGAGTTATATTATAGTACAGATAATACAGTCTATTGATGGTTGCTTCAAAGTAGAATTATGGCATTGATGAATTTCAGTGAAGTTATATTCATCGTATTTGATTACAGAAGAAAAATACTTAAAATACTTTATGGCAATATAAGGAGAGTTTATTGTGGTGTCACATTACTTCATAACAGAATTATGCAATTAGATTGTGTCAGTATTATCGCATTTCTTGTATTTCGTTGTAGAAAAAGAGTTTATGTTTTTGGCAATATGCCAAGAGACTAAGGATTATGATAATGAGGACGTGTGACACAAAAATTGAAAAATCGAGGAACTGAAAAATGGAAAAATCCGAAAATCAAGAAATCAAAAAATTAACCAATTATTTAACAAAAATTTTATATTTAATAAAATTGAATTACTTGATCATAAGGATTGACAAATTTTATCTAGAACACAGTTTTATCCTCTAAACTGTAACTTTATCTTGAAGTGTACCTTGAATTCAGAACATGAAAGTCACATTGAAAATGTAATAAGATGTATATGAGATGCAGTTTCTTTCTTTTGAGATAGAATTGCTTTATATAAGAGTTCCATACTCCTTTCACTTTCTTCAACAATCTCGAGAATCTAGTAAAAGTAACAGGTAGATTCTGAAAAAAAGACGGTAAGAACGTAACATAATTTACTGGAGATTGAAAGGGTACAAAACTTCTACAACAGGAAAGGTTCTTTTCTAACTACAAAACTAATAATTATCTCCGAAAATAATTGACCCCGAAAACACTCTTCAAGGACAATGTGACATAGCCTGTTTAGCACCAGAACCAAACCGGTCTCTTATAATAAATTACACAATTTATTAATATATCTTTCTTGCAGTCTAATTTCCATAAATATAAGGAATTAATGTGTATACTAATTTTTATGTTTTAACTGAATTTTTAATTTGAAATATTATGCACATTACACAGCTGACGTTATAGTCGAAGAAATTACACACTTTCTACAATATAAAGATAGCTGCTTTTACACAGAGTTTATAGTACATTTTTAAGACTACTCTTCGTCACCAAGTCAAAAGTCACAATGACCCTCCTGTGGTCTTCCGATTCTTTTTATGGGCAACGAATCCCCACTTGAGGAAATCCAACGATTCGCATGGTGCCAGGGTCAGAATGACCAGGTTCCACATGGTACCGTTACCATTGGCGACACCAACTATTTACACCAAGTTTATGACAAGAGTGTTAACTGCAGTCACTAGGTCGTAATCCCCATCGTTCACTTTGATAGCAATACGTGATGTTTCCATAAAATAAGTACGCTAAAATTATCCTGTCATAAAGTAACAAATACAAAAATACTGCGTATACAATCCTGCATCTGGCATGTTGCTGACCCAGGTTTAAGGGTCTCACCCTAACCCATCTTAAACAATTCCAATTTGAGATGACCACCCTAAACGTTTCTGACCTTGTTCTTCAGCTCAATCTGATCAATTCTAATCAATTGGGGCCGTAGGTCAAGCAGGACCGTCTCCTACGCATCAGTTTCAGGGTCAGTACATGACACGCGTAGATCTCATTGAAATTGGTGAGTGTCACTAGGTTCATAATTACACATATCGCCGTGTATCGAGAAAGAACCGCCACTGGTTTCGTGGCGTGACCGAGGCACCGAGATTTCATTGAGGAACAATAGGCACATGACACCTGCCGAGGACAAGCCACGCTGCCTAGACCTAGATTACGACAATAATGCCGTCGTCGACCAGACGAACAAACATCGTAGGATGACGAGAGAGAGAAGGATAAAGAGAGACCGTGCAAAGGGAACCGTGTATCGGAGAAGGAGACGCGGCGTTCGAGAAACAGAAAGAGACGAAACGTGCCTGGCACGAGTCTCTAGCACTGGGGCAATGTCACACCTAAGCTATTATTCTCATTCACTGCGGCCAGACTTACGGCAGACTAATAACCTGTCACCAACTACCGCCACGGTTGCGACCAACCTCTTTCCGTTCTCCGTCTCTGTTCATCTCGTTCGCCCTTTTTCTTCTTGCTCGATCACTCCGTCTCCCTCTAATGGGATTCGTCGTTGTGGTGTGCGAGTTCCTCCCGTACTTCCCCGCTGACTCGCCACCAATGAACACTTTTCTTTTACAACGGCACGAGACTCGGCCCGACTATTTATGTAAACGTCAACTAACCTGAGGCAAGCCTGAAGCTGAAACGGGGCTATTAACTCGGCCGCATACCGAGGAAACACGTGGTTTCAATGCTGATGAGGTTGGCGCGTGCGGTTTCGCTCGTCAACAAATTTTACTGCTTTGCGTAGCTTCTTTTGTTTCTGTCTATATAGGTGCGGGTGGTGGGGTGTGTTGACTCAGGAGATTCCGGGTTTGGCTATTTAGCGAGTGGCTATATAACGGGAGGAGGGTTGACGCGTGGAGAGCTGTGGCAGGGGAGATATTTTAATATTCAACGCGTGATGATTTCACACGTGCTATTCGTGATTTCACACGACTATAATTTTCTGTCCATAATTTACTGTATCTAAGATGATTAGCGAATGGCTACTTAACGGGTATATATCTAGCGTGTAGAAATCGAATGATAGAGATGCGTGATCTAACGCATACAAACTGAGCCAATGATCATAGCAATTGAGGTCCTAGCAAAGCAACAACACTGTTATTTGATCCGTAACTTAATCGATCGATAACTTATGGTATAGATACATGACCGTTAGATATCTAACGGCTAGATACCTAACGAGTGAGCATCTGCCGCGAAAAAATCTAGCACGCATACATCTATCGTAGAGAGAGCTAACACTTTAAAATTCAACAGTTGATTATCTAACACTTGGTTATTCAACCTATAGAAACTTGACGCACAACTACATAACGGTCAGATATCTAACGTGCAGAAATCTATTGCGTACAAATCTAAAAACTAGTTATTATAAATTGCGGAGATTCCAAAATTTAAAAATTTGTAATTGACAAAAAAAAATTAAAAATTGCAAAATAAATTGAAAAATTTAAAACTTATATGAGTTTGCATATTTAGACTTGAAAAACAACCTTAGAAACGTGACGATTTTGAAAAAGTGAATTAAAAATTTTAACTGACAATTTTTCGACGTATCGATTACAAAATATTGGAATTGCAAATATTCGAGCAACCGGCTACTCATGCATGCCCCAGGTGCATTCCACGTGCACTATCATGCACCTGTCTCTCGTGGGCTTAGTTGCTCATCACTGTCACAGACTATAGACGATCAACTAGCCATGACATTGATTCTACTCAGGATGCTCGAACACGTACTGCATTACACGTATTCTCTCACGATACATAAACCTTCGACCTTTGGTACAAATACTTTCTATCATATCATTTTCATTCTTTAACTCTGCCAACTTAGAAACATTTTTGCTGTTGGCAGATGACTTTAAAACCAGTTAATTAAAAAGTTTAATAAATTCTTTTGAAGTTATTACTTCTCCATTATTAAATTAAATTTTATCTTCATACATTATATTTAGTTAAAAAATATCTGTTTTGAATTGTATTAAACCTAATGACGTCCTTAATTTTGACAGGTACATGATTTAAAATTTTTTTCTTACACATCGACGTGAAACTAGTTTTCCAGATATAACTACTATAAATCTCGCCTTCAATTATTTATACCATAATTCATAAACAACTCGATATTTACGCAAACACGATTTAGCATCACATCTAAACACATCCGATTTGATCACAAGCCAAGAGGTTAAAAGAGTGACATATTCGGTTTTATCCCTCTCGCCACAAGTTCAATCACTCTTACTTTTTTCCACCCTGTTATCAGTCCGCTGTCGGCAAACACGAGATGCACACGGAAGGCGGCGTTGGTTTCACAAAAGATTCGATTCACCCTCGGGGTTTATGAATGGATTCGAACTATGTACTATTAGGTCATCAGCCACGATACACCTTGTTTTCTGTGTTTGTGCGCGACCGTAACAGGCCAACGGAGGAAAGGAGAGCATCGTGGTTGCAGAGGAACAGAGAGGTAAACACCGAGGGACCAGGCAAGAATGAATGGCATACGCCACCGTTAATAGCTCGTTCTCGCTTCAGGGTTGTGCAAGGTCAGTTCACTTTTAACCGGCCCGATGCCGTTATATCTCGCACGACCGTCACCTGTCGTCTTCGTCCTTTTTTATTTTCGACCACGTGTAATACCATTAGAGAGACTTGGAGCGTGAACGTGTGCTAAACTTGATGGCTGAATTGATGACTGAGTGGATGAATGGGTCTGGCGAGGATTGCCGGAAGGATTGTATACACGTCTCGGATTTCTGTGTTCATAAATATGGATGCTTGTTTGAGGAGATTTTGAAGGGAGAATTTTTGAATTTGGGAATCCTTAAGGTTTTTAGGGTTTTTGGGTGTTTAGGGACTGAGAAATTTGGAGATTAGGAATATAGGCTTTGGCAACTTGGGAAATTGGGATTATGGGGATTTTGGGATTTTGGGGATTTTGGGAATTTGGGAATTTTGGGAATTTGGGGATTTGGGGATTTGGGGATTTGGGGATTTGGGGATTTGGGGATTTGGGGATTTGGGGATTTGGGGATTTGGGAACTTTGGAGATTTTGGGAATTTTGGGAATTTGGAAATTTTGGGATTGGGGGATTTGAGGATTTGAGGATTTGGGGATTTGGGGATTTGGGGATTTGGGGATTGGAGGATTTTGGGATTTGGGGATTTGGGGATTTGGGGATTTGGGGATTTGGGGATTTTAGGGATTTTAGAATTTGAGGATTCGAGGATTTGAAGATTTTGGGATTTGAAGATTTTAAGCTTTGGGGATTTTGGAATTTTGGAATTTTGGAATTTTGGAATTTTGGGATTTGAGGATTTAGGCATTTGAAGATTCAGAGATTTTGGAGTTTGGGAATTTTGGAATTTGAGAATTTGGGGATTTGAGGATTTGAGGATTTAGATATTTGAGAATTTGTAGATTTGAGTATTTATGAATTTGGGGATTTTGGAATTTGAGAGTTTAAGAATGGAATTCTGAATTTAATAATTTGAGAATTGGGATATTTAATAAGGTGGAGATTTGGTGCTTTGGAAATTTGGGAATTTACAGATTTGTGAGTTTGGTAATTTAGAGATTTAGGATCTTAGAAATGCAGGAAGTGAAGGATTTAGAGATTTCAGAATACTTTAGTTTAAGAATTTTGGGATAAAGAAATTTGGAAGTTCATTCACTTATGAATTTGATAATTTAATAATTTGGTAACTTGATAACTTGGCAACTTGGTAACTTGATAACTTGGTAACTTGATAACTTGGTAACTTGATAACTTGGTAACTTGATAACTTGGTAACTTGATAACTTGGTAACTTGATAACATGATAACTTAGTAGCCTGATAACTTGGTAACTTGATAACTTGGTAATTTGATAGCTTGGCAACATGGTACCTTGATAACTTCCTAATTTGACATCTTGGTGACATGATAACTTCATAACTTGATAACTTAGCAACTTGATAGCTTGATAACATGGTAACTTGATATCTTGGTAGCTTGGTAGCCTCAATAACTTAATGGCTTGATAACTTGATAGCTTGGTAGCTTGATGGTTTGATTGCTTGATGGCTTGTTGACTTGATAACTTGATAATTTGATAGCTTGGTAACTTGATGACTTGATAGCTTGATGACTTAACAGCTTGGTAACTTGATACCTTGATAGCTTGATAACTTGATAACTTGATAACTAAATAATTTACAAATTTCTAATTCAACAATTCAAAATCACATGAATTCAAAAATTCATAAAATTCGTAAAACCCAAACATTTTCTAACTCCCACCTAACATAATATCACCCACATCCAAAAGTCCAGACATTTCTCACAATTCTCCCTGTCCCTGACCCTATTATTACTACAAGCCACTACATACGGTCCATTACATCATAAATTTATCCCCGACCCTATTATCATTACAGCCCAAGGCTTAGGGTTCATTTCAGCATAAATCCGTCCCTAAGTAGAATATCCACTAAAGGTGTCAAAAACCCGAGTCTCCTTGCCAAAAATCTTAGTGTGCGTGCCAAAATCGTTAGAATATCAATCCCGATGTAGACGCACCTTAACACTTTCACAACCGGTGACACCAACGTGGTGTCATAGGCAGGCCAAACGTTGTTGGCCGGTGACACTTACGTGGTGTCATGGATAGGTCTACGCTATAGACCGTTGACTACCACGTAGTGTCAAAAATATTGCCGGCTCATGGCGGCGTTTCACTGCGCAAAGATGCGGTCGTGAAAGTGTTAACGTATCTCCAAATCTGTCTCCCTCTCTCGTTCTTTTTCTCTCTCGGTTCTTCGGACGCGATATAAAGTAGCGAGGATGAAACGTCGCGGTGCCAGAGGCAACGGACGGCTCTAAAGGGAAACGAGGAGGAGTGTGAGGGGAGGGCAAGGGAGGGATTGGGAAACTATTGACCACGTTGGGAAGCCGTTTAACCCCCCACGTACACACACAATGCTCACACGCACACGGTACAGTCGAGATCAAATCTGATTTCCGTTTAGAAAATATCGTGGCGAACGAAAAAGAGACCTAATCGTTCATTTCACGCTATTTTACATTTTGAAAATTTTTTGGTGCATTAAGAATTTGGGGATCAATTTGGACATGTGTACACATATGTACATACTACTCCCATAGGAATAATAGGGATCTGACTTCGATTTGGGAAGTCAAGGATTAGTTGTGGATAAATTGTGGATTCAAGGATTTGAACAACTGAGAGTTGGGAAATAGAGGAATTTTTTGATCTACGGATTTAGAGAGCTAGAAATTTGGAAATGTAATAATTTGTGGGTTTAGGGATTTAAAGATGTGGAAATTGGGAACAGGGGAATTTGTGGATTTGGAGATTTGGAGATATTGGAATTTGCGGATTTTGGGATTTGGAGACATAAAAATTTAGGGATTTAGAGATTTGAGGAGTTAGAAATTTGGAGATATAGGAATATATGAACTTAAAGACATATAGAGGTTCGTGAAAAAATTTGGAAATATAGGAATGTATTGATACAAGAATTTGAAAATATAGAAATTAGTAAACATAAAAATTTGGGGACATTCAAATATTTTAAGATAGAAATTTATCAATTTCAAAATTCAGTAATTTAGGAATTTGTAAAATTTGAGAACTAGAACTAAAAATTTAAAAGTTCAAAATATGAAAAATTCTGGAATTGTAAAATTAATTAAAAAATCTCGAAAGTGCAAAAATCTAAAAACTTGAAAATCTATAAAATTTGAAAATCTGCAAGTTCCCGAAGTTGCAAATTCAGCTAACTTGAAAATTTCGAATTTAGAAACCCAGCTTTGCATATTTACAGATCTTGCACATTTGCACATTTACATTCTTGCGCATGTGCAAGAGAACTTCCAAATTTGCACGTTCATAAAAATTTACAAACTGAAAAATCATAAAAATATACACATCCAAAAACCAAATATTCAAATTCATAAAACATACCAACCAAAAAAACCTCAAAATATACCCAATCAAAAAACGTACAAATTTTCAAATTTATAAAACACACCAACTAAAAAAACATCAAAATATACACAAACAAAAAACGTACAAATTTTCAAATTTACAAAAGACACCAACTTTCAAAATAAATTTATCAACTTGAAAGTGCAAACCTAAAAGCTCTAAAACCTTAAAAACTCGAACACATAAAAACCCACGAAGCGTGCAAAGGTAATTCTTATCCGGGCGCGAGCTTTGTTGCATCCGAGTGTACATCTGCACGTGTGTGCGCGCAACGAGCATCGGCGGGCAGGCAGGAAGGAAGGGAAAGCATAAACGGTACCACACAAGGAAGTTCATTCATGAGTACGGAACTTTGGTAGGTGTTGAGATCTGCACGGACACGAGCCAGTCACCAAGTACATATTCGAGAGTGGGTATATAAGCGTAGTACGCGACTCTTTCTTCGATGGTGGTTGAACGACGTAAGCGGTGTCGGATAAAGAACCTCGAAGAGGAAGAGAGAGAGAGGAGAGAGAGAACGGCTACATCGACGACATTGTTGTAAAGCGATAAGATAGGGAACAAGGGACCAGCACGTACACGCTCGTACCTGTTCGCGAGCAAATCGCCGATCGGCATCGGCGATCGAGAGTGAAACTCACCTGTGCAATTATTGTACCGCACGCGAACACGTGAGGAACTTTGTAATCTTCTGGTAGATAGGGACAAATCGATGTATTTTGCTTTGTTTAGCATTTTTGGAATTATTAACAACGATTTGTTATATTGAGTCTAGCCTTGAGATCTATAACATTGAGTCTAACCTTGAGATCTATAACATTGAGTCTAACTTTGAGATCTATAACATTGAGTCTAACCTTGAGATCTATAACATTGAGTCTAACCTTGAGATCTATAACATTGAGTCAAACTTTGAGATCTATAACATTGAGTCTAACCTTGAGATCTATAACATTGAGTCTAACCTTGAGACCTATAACATTGAGTCCAATCTTGAGATCTATAACATTGAGTCTAACCTTGAGATCTATAACATTGAGTCTAACCTTGAGATCTATAACATTGAGTCTAACCTTGAGATCTATAACATTGAGTCTAACCTTGAGATCTATAACATTGAGTCTAACCTTGAGATCTATAACATTGAGTCTAATTTTGAGATCTATAACATTGAGTCTAACCTTGAGATATATGACATTGAGTCTAACCTTGAGATCTATAACATTGAGTCTAACCTTGAGATCTATAACATTGAGTCTAACCTTGAGATCTATAACATTGAGTCTAACCTTCATACCTATAAGATTCATTGATGGACGTTACACTTCAGATTTGATAAACTTATATTGTATGTGCATGAATATGGAGGTTTGAGTATAATAATTGCAGTGTAGGATATGCTTGAAAATAACAATCGCAGTTTGTACAATAATTAAAAAACAAAGAACGTAGAAAATTTAACGACGACCAACGACGATCAAGGACGACCTCTCAGAAGCAATCACCTCTACATCATATCAAGACACCCTAATTACATTCTGCAAGACGGTCGGAATCCTTAACATGATATAAATCCCTATAGAACCTACAACCTTCTAAATTAATCAATTAAAGACAATAAGCATCTAAACAGTCGATAGTCGCTAATGACTTTCATGTTGATGCGACTTTAAACCCTAAACAAAAAAAAAAATAATCTCATACCTCACATTACAGCGTACTTTATTTACTTCAACACTGTCTAGTGCTTGGTGCCTAGTAATTAGGCAGCTGACGCACCTGTCGAAAATCTTGTAGGGTAAGGGGTTAATTCGAGTATTAAGGTATACTCGAGGGTTAGATTTATGGCAGCGACCAAAACTTGGTACTTATGTTGCACTTAAATGCCAGCTGTCAATTAGCACTATGGAGAGTGATGATGGACCATCACTTGGGACCCTTGTCATGGGTCTTTCACATATCTGTTACTGTTAACAACCCAGGAGTTGGGGCATAAGAGGCTGACCCAGGTTTAACTTCTTGCACCTCTTGAGGATTTGGGGATTTGGGGATTTGGGGATTTAGGGACTTGAGAATTTTGGAATTTGGAAGTTTGGGAATTAAAAGATTTTTAGATATGACGATTTAGAGATTTAGAATTTTAGAAATGCAGGAATTTTGGGTTTCAGAGATTTAGAGGTAATAGAATTTAGGAATTTTGGGATGAAGAAATTTGGAGGTTTATGCATTTATGAATTTGATAATTTAATAATTTGATAACTTGATAACTTGATAACTTGATAACATGATAACTTGATAACTTGGTAACTTGACAACTTGGTAACTTGGTAACTTGATAACTTGATAACTTGATAACTTGGTAACTTGATATCTTGATAATTTAATATCTTGGTAATTTGATAACTTGGTAACTTCATAACTTGGTAACTTGAAAACTTGATAACTTAATATCTTGGTAAATTGACAACTTGGTAACTTGAAAACTTGGTAACTAAATATCTTGGTAATTTGATAACTTGGTAACTTGAAAACTTCATAACTTAATATCTTGGTAACTTGACAACTTGGTAACTTGAAAACTTGAAAACGTGATAACTTGGTAGCTTGATAACTTGATAACTGGATAAAATAGAAGTTGACGAGTAATAGCCCGTGACGCACTCGTACTTCATCTCTGTGCATAAAATTGTGTTTCAGAATGGAGTGTCTGATGGAAATGTGAATAAAACAACTTTAATGGCGATGAACCACTTTAATTTGAACGGATTAAACTTATCTTCCTAACAACAAAATACTTTCGCATTTTTCTCGACATACACACACACATACAAACACTTAAAATTCTAAATTTTTTAATTCATAACTCTCTTAATTTCAAAAATCTTCACTTTAATTCTAAATTTCCAAATATCTCAATTTCTGACTCTTTCAACTTCAAAATTTCTACATTTCCAAATTACTAAATTGGTCCACATCTCTTAATATCTAATTTTGTTTAATTTTCAGATTTTCTGAATACCTTAAGTTTCCCTAAAACCAGAGAGGAAAATATGAGATAAAATTTCACTTTCGAAAATTGCAAAGGGAAATCGAGTTAACCGGTCGTTGAAAACGAATCGTTAAAATAAATAAAACAAACAAAGAGGACGTGTATATCGGTCAATCTAGGTAACGTGGAATTCCATGATAATATAATTTACATGACATCACGCTTCGTTGAGGTAAACCATCGGACGCAGGTGAATTAATCGATTCATTTTAATTGCACTCTCACCGTTTATTGGAATGCAAATGATATCGAAATTACTTAACACCTCATAATATAAACGTCGTAAGATCTTGAAAACTCGTTCAAGTTTATTATATTAGATAACCGATCATGAAGGACGGATGGAAATATAGCTGGAAACTTGAAATTGACGTTTACGTTCCGTTATTAATTATTCGTTGTTAAGTGAAGTATAAAATTAGAAATAAATAGTGAAGTACTATTAACAGTACTACTTTTAACAGAGGATTAATTAATTGATAAAAAATTCTTTTTGAATTAATTAGTATATTTTATTTTTTAAGTAAATTAATTTTTATAAGTCTTAGTTATGTTCTTTACTGCACTTTGCAATTTAAGTGAATTTTTAATTTTTTTTATTAATATTTAAATTTGAGAGTTGTCAAATTTTCAAAGTTTCATATTCTCGAATTTTCAAATTTTCAAAGTTTCAGATTCTCGAATTTTCAAATTTTCAAAGTTTCAGATTCTCAAATTTTCAAAGTTTCAGATTCTCGAATTTTCAAATTTTCAAAGTTTCAAAGTTTCATATTCTCGAATTTTCAAATTTTCAAAGTTTCAGATTCTCAAATTTTCAAAGTTTCAGATTCTCGAATTTTCAAATTTTCAAATTTCATATTCTCGAATTTTCAAATTTTCAAAGTTTCAGATTCTCAAATTTTCAAAGTTTCAGATTCTCGAATTTTCAAATTTTCAAATTCTTACTCTCACTTTTTAAATCTCCTAATTTACAATTCTCGAAGTTCTGAAATTTTCAAATTTTAAAGTTCCTAATTTCTAATTCTTCAAATCCCTAAATTTTCGATTCCAAAATTTTCCAACTTTCTCCAAATCTAAAACTTCTCCAAATTCTTCCAATTTTCCAAAATCTAAAAATTTTTCCAATTTCCCAAAATCCAAAAATTCTTCACCTGCAAAAACTCTAACATCCTGTAAAACTTCTACTACCCCTATTACCCATATAAACCGAGTTTCATACCGAGTAATAATAGAAATAACTTAATTATTTTT
Organism: Megachile leachella; assembly: GCA_963576845.1. Classification (NCBI taxonomy): domain Eukaryota; kingdom Metazoa; phylum Arthropoda; class Insecta; order Hymenoptera; family Megachilidae; genus Megachile; species Megachile leachella. The sequence continues at coordinate 5,390,449 of OY756259.1, read as the reverse complement.
CGATAATTACAGAAATAAAAATCCTCGCTTAATCCTAGCATACCAGTATTATGGTACATCCTTCAGCCACTGAAACGCCATAACGACACAATTATAGTTAATGGTTAGGTAGGTGACCGGCAGGATCGAAAGTATTGCAGGATTGGCTAGTACGAGGGTCGAAGTGGTTCAAGTAGGTTTATTGCGATCCTAAAAAGGAGTTGCCCTTGAAACAGTTCGCCAACGACTCCCTTTAATGGCCACTTTTATGGCTGCCAGCACGGAGACAGCTCGGTAGACTGAATTTATGAGGGAATTTTGATGGTTTGTTGTGTTTTCATGCTGGATAAAGTGGCTCTAAAGTCGTTTGTTTGAGTTAAATATTACGGAGGGTAGGTTGAATTAGGTTTTTGATGGACAGTTGTTTTGATTAAGTACTATGATTTACCTTGAGTACTCTTTGCTGAAGCACCGTCGTTAACTTTGAAATGTTTATTAGGGGACATAAACGGAGATTCCCTACTAGTTTTTATTTTTTTTGTGTGTTTAGAATTTTGAAATGAAAATCGTGAATGGGAAGAAGAGGTTTCTCTGATATTTTCATTTTTGAGATTTGGGGATATATGTATATAGTGAGGGAAATTTCGGTATTGAGAGATTTGAAAAATTGAGAAATTGAAATTTGGAATTTTGGAATTGTGGAATTGGCGAATTTGGAAATTTTGGAATTTCAGAAATTTGGAGATGTAGAATTATGGAATTCTGGAATTTTGGAATTGGCGAATTGGGAAATTTTGGAATTTTAGAAATTTGAAAATGTGGAATTTTGGAATTGTGGAAATGTGGAAGTTTGGAATTGTGGAATTGTGGAATTTTGGAATTGTGGAATTAGCAAATTTGGAAATTTGGGAATTTTAGAAATTTGGGAATGTAGAATTTTGGAATTTTAGAAATTTGGAAATGTGGAATTTTGGAATTGTGGAATTATGGAGTTGTGGAATTGTGGAATTGTGGAATTGTGGAATTTTTGAATTTTGGAATTGTGAAATTTTGAAATTTTAGAAATTTGGAAATGTGGAATTGGGAATTTTGGAATTTTGGAATAGTGGAATTGTGGAATTGTGGAATTGTGGAATTTTAGAAACTTGGAAATGTGGAATTGTGAAATTGGGAATTAGGAATTTTGTAATTGGGAATTTTGGAATTTGGGAATTTTAGAATTTGGAAATTTTGGAATTTGGAAATTTTGGAATTTGGAAATTTTGGAATTTGATAATTTTGGAATTTGGAAATTTGGGAATTTGGAAATTTTGGAATTTGGAAATTTTGGAGTTTGGAAATTTTGGAATTTGGTAATTTGGAAATCTGGAAATTTTAGAATTTGGGAATTTGAGAATTTGGAAATTTGGAAATCTGGAAATTTGGAAATTTGGGAATTGTGGAATTTTGTAATTGTGGAATTTTTCAATTTCATAACTACAACCATGAACCTGTACATTTTATACCCCTAAAAGTAAAAAATTTAAGAAGTTCATATTCCAAAACTCAATTTTCCCAATTCTCTTCAAATTACGCCCAAAATCCCTCACCACATAAAATTAACCAAATACACACTACACACAATTGTTCAATTTCACTTATTTTGCAGGCAGGACAATATGCAAAAACAGTGTTACTGTATATTTTCAATTAATTTTTACATACAGAACTCTTTGTTGTATTATACTTGGTCTAGTGCATCCTATATGTACATATATTGTATATTACATGTTTCCTCTCTTTCTGCTATAATCTTCTCTGTTTCACTTTTGCTCTATCGTTCGTAGCGGCACACAACCAGGGCGTTGATTACTGGGCGGCACAGCAATGTCGGCTAATAGCCCCACTAACTACCCAGAGCCCTGATTGTTAGGTTACGATCACGGTCTTTGAAACTCGCCCCACGCATAATAACAACCGACTAGCGATAGGGATGAACTAACATCGTCTTTAGATCAACCCTCTTCGATGTGTATCTTGAATGATAAGACGATTTCAACCCCTCTTGATGAGTTGAGTCTTTGAGTTGTAACAGTGAGTTAGAACTATTTTATTATTATCGATATTGCATTATTTATTACTTCTAACGAAATGAAATAAAGACTATAATGGAAAGTATTACTAAACGTTGATTAAATCTGTGCAAAATATCTGAAAAGGAAGATATAAATATTTGAACTCTTACGAAAAGCTGCAGCTTTGTATTTACATAATTCACAATATATAACTATAAGATTTTGTTACAAAATTTTGTAATATAAAACAAATATTTAACGAAAATTTACTATACTTCAAAATAGTCATAGAGTATCTGTAAATGCAAGAATAAAATAGTTAATAGAAAAGTTTGGAATTCATCGGTCAGCCATTTTAAGCGCCACATGTCGGCCATCTTAGTCACCGTGGTAAACGCGCGCAATTCAAACTTCATGTGTGAAACTAATAAATCGCTTATAACTTCTGTTCCATTTAGTAATAAAATGAATGAATATTTAACGTTATTCTTTATGTTAATGTTTATTCACTATTCGTTTATTATGTTTATAATTAGTAGTAGTTCATTGAGTTGTTATTATGTTGTATATGTACGTGCTAACTTGATGTGTATATTAATATAGTGCATGTGTGTTAATACTTTATAAATATTATATCAATTGTGTTAACAATTCATGTACATTATATCAATTCTATATTAACGTTTAATAAATCATATTAATTACATATTAACGTTTTATGCATACTGTATCAATTACATGTTAACATTTCATACGTATTATATCAATTGCATATTAATGTTTCATATATAATATATCAATTGCATATTAATGTTTCATATATAATATATCAATTGCATATTAATGTTTCATATACAATATATCAATTGCATATTAATGTTTCATATATAATATATCAATTGCATATTAATGTTTAATACATAATATATCAATTGCACATTGAATACTTCATGTATATTGTATGAAATGTTCGTTACCTTTTCATAAACATTATATCAATTATATGTTAACATTTCACGTACACATCACTTATAATACTCCATAGCATAAATCGAACAAGCAATCAAATTCTGCTAACAATCAAGTTATTAACTAACAATCGTTTCCGCCAGCAATCGAATCGCAAACAATTAAATTCTGCCAACAAACAACCCGTTAACAGTTGATTGAATAAGCGAAGCACAAAAACGGTCGTCTTTTGACCAGCAGCGATCCCGGTAGAACTCCGTTAAAATGAATGTACAGAACAAAACAGAAACGCCGAACATACCACACATTCTACATGTTTCCGGTCCGCGGGGAGCAAATGCAAGGATCAACAGCATTATTCGATCAGGAAACAGGCAATACGGTAAGCAGTCCGGGAGAGGTGTATATACAGTTGCCAGGGAACTGAGCCGCGTTTGTTTTGTTCTCGTGCTTACAAGCAGTTCGAGAGCCCTCACTGGCCATCGAGAGTTTGTACCCAAGCGAACAACCGTTTAAACTCCGCTTGGATATCACTGACCTACCCCCATATCGTGGCGACGTCACCTCGACAAACTGTTGGCCCACATGTATGTACCAACGACCGTTACGAGCCTCGTTCTCGCCCTTTCATCTCCACGGGTTATCGACGTTTTACGCGAGCACTCCCTCGTTTATTTCGCGCCACGTTACAACGCTTCTTCTATGGTACAAGATTGATGGAGGGGTTACGAGAAATTTGTACTGAAAGATTCGATGAATGGACACTCTATACCCTTTGGTGTGAGATAACTTGACAACACGAATATAATCGCTTCATATTTACTTGCTGTAATCACTTCATAAATACATAGAACATCCTAACACTTCCTGCATATTCTAGCCGTCTGTATTATACTCATCCCCTGCGCACTGTTGCGTTCCGGTAAAACTGACAACACTTTATTTAAGAAAATTCGTACAGCTTATATTGGTGCTCAACTAACTATCAGATTCTTTCTGAATATTTTTCAATATTGCGAGATTTTATATATTTTTGCTGGAGCCAGTCAAGGAACTGTCTGTCTGTGGTCAAGGGACACTGGGATGAGTGCGAGGTCCAGGATCAGAAATTGGGATTAGTGCGTTTGAAACTAAAAGTACCTCATATCAAATATTCTTCTTGGTTTCTACTTAGTAAGAGGACTTGCACGTGCGGATGCATACTTTTTGGGTACTTCATTGTTAATGGAATTAATGAGGAAGGGGTCAGAATGGATATCTGGGTGGGTTTGGAATGTAGAAAGTGTGGAATGACATTGTATGTATAGAGGAGCGTAGGATGCAGAATACTTCATTCCCAGTTTGTACGTTTGTGAATTTTTGACTTTCAAAAATTCCTAAAATTATTCTGGTTCAAAAATTTTTGAATTTTTAATTTTTTAATTTGATAAATTATTAAATTCGGACAGTTAATTGGCTGGTTACTTGCAGGTTAATTGCTGGTTAAATAGTTAAATTGTCAGATTATTAAATTGTCAAATTGTCAAATTGTCAAATTGTCAAATTGTCAAATTGTCAAATTGTCAAATTGTCAAACTATCAAATTGTCAAATTGTCAAATTGTCAAATTGTCAAACTATCAAATTGCCAAATTGTCAAATTGTCAAATTGTCAAATTGTCAAATTGTCCAATTGTCAAATTGTCAAATAGTCAAATTGTCAAATTGTCAAATTGTCAAATTGTCAAATTGTCAAATTGTCAAACTATCAAATTATCAAATTGTCAAATTGTCAAATTGTCAAATTGTGAAACTATCAAATTGTCAAATTGTCAAATTGTCAAACTATCAAATTGTCAAATTGTCAAAGTGTTAAGTTGTTAAATTGTCAAAGTGTTAAATTGTCAAATTGTCAAGTTGTCAAATTATTAAATTGTCAAGTCGTCCAATTATTAAATTGGCAAATTATCAAAGTGTTAAGTTATGATATTATCAGATTGCCAAATTATCCAAGTATTAAGTTGTGAGTTTATAGAATTGTTAAATTATTAAATCATCATATTGACAAATTATAATTGTCACATTATCAAGTTATCAAGTTAAATTTTGCAACTCAATTTTTGTAAAACCGACATAATAAATTAAATCATTATATCTTCATCAACGAATGAAATTGTGCAATGACACGATAAAATTCCCTAGAATCACTTACAAAAACTCAAACCTAACTTTACAATTTTTCTCTCGCCACCCCTACATTATCCACACAAAGACTCACCGAGTTACAAATACTGCTTCAAACCCAGCTATTCGTTTATGGAGTTAAAGAAATAACGGATGAATAATTTCAGACGAAATCCGCCGACGGTATTCGGGGAATCTGTTATTTCTCGAAAGTTTACGATCCAGCGTTGAAGAAGAATGACTGGCGAAGTTATACGGCGGACGAATAGGCGACAGGGAAAGGGGACAAGTTCAAATGGCAAGGTCAAGTTCCTCGCCACCCACCGGAAGATTTATAGTTTCCATGCGGTGGTGGTGGCGTCACACAATGACCCAGTTTCAAAAAAAATCCCGCTGCGACCGTGCCGTGTGCCGTAACTCGTGATCCGACGATTTATTTCCGCTCCCGTACGCTTCGACCGCGGGAGATTGCTTTCGGGATTGTGTAACGGGCTAAATGTGTTCGCCAATCTGATTCCTGTCGGTGTGTATGTACACACGAAGACGCGCGAATGAAAAATTGCGAATTAAACGCGTCAGAATTCGAGGAGAATATGTTTTTTTTTTTTTGTTTTTATTTTCAGTACAGCTTTTGCATTTTCATGCGCTTAAAAACGATTTATGTTGCGATGAATATTTTTCGTTTACCCGTTGTGTGATATATTGGTCAACTTTTCAATGTTTTTTTTTTTCGTGGCTTTGGGCTTTTTCTGCGTTTTACGGTATTCCAAACTTTTATCGTTTGTAATAATAATTTGTTTCGGCACGATGTTTAATTCCTCGTTTGAGGGGATCGTTAATTACGCGCCATATAATTTCACGTTAGAGGTAATCGATAATTACACGCCATATAATTTCTCGTTGGAGGTGATCCTTATTTTCGTGCATTATTTGTGTCATAAAACATAATTATTATATGACGAGTACTTTATACAATTGTTATTATTATTATTATTACAATAACTATTACATAAAATTGTTATTACATACACTGTAACTGATTTGTATCCTTATATATTCTTCTGTGTTTTGAATACTTTTTTACGGTTATTATTTTTTGAGTATTTTATATTATTTGAAATTTTGATGGTTAATGAAAATAATTTCCTTTTGTTATTATAAGAAGAATCCATTTAATTAAACAAGTAAAGGAATTATAAAAAATACTCAGATTCTTGATAATTCCTTATTCCCTCAGCAGCCGCAAGAAATTAGCACTTGCATTTAATCAATTACACTAAATCACTTACTATCAATCACTTTGAATCAATCGCAATTAATCAGTTACAGAGCATCCATTGCAATTAGTTGATTACATTAAAGAAATTATAATTTATCAGTTCCACTACATCGGTTGCACTTAATGAATTGCACCATATCAATTAGAGGCAATCAATTACCTGCCAACTACATTAAATCAATTATACTTAACGAATTTTTTATGCTTAATGACTAAATCAATTACAACCAGTTATTTCATATTTTCGATAGCTGCAGGTATCGTATGTTGCAAAACAGGTCGTTAAAATTTATGACTACACTATATCACTGCAATCAGTGATTTTACATCGTTGTAAAACGCGTCTAACTTATTCCCGCGTTCAAGGTCGGAAACAGCGTCCAGAGGACATTCTATACCCCTAACCAGTGCATAGAAAATGTCCGGAAGCGAAGCAACCGGAAGTGGTGCGCGAGCCAACGCGTGATTACATCCTCGAGGACCTGTTGCTCCACAGCTGGTCGTGTCGAGGGTGTCGGTGGTGTTCGTTTCGCAGTTAGAAACAAATGGCCCGGTACACAGCGAAGACGAGGGGCCATAAAGCGGTGTAGGTGAGAGAGGAAAACGTGTAGCACGGGAAGACAAGGGGATGGGAATGAGAAGGTCAGAAGATCGGGAAGGTCGGAAGGGTGGAGAGAAAGGGAATAACGCGAGATACTCATGGGTCATGGGGTCGTAGGCAAATGTAGTAGACTCTCGTAATATTGTCACAGATGGAGCTGTAGTACGGGAACATTCGTGGCAATATATTTGGACTAAAAGCTTCCTTCTTTGATATTATACAAATCTTAGATATGTGGTGACATGTAGTGTGTCATGTGTGTCACGTCATGTCACGTAGTGTGAGGGATTGCATGTGGATTGTTGCAGTTGGCAGAATATTTGATTGGTTAGAAATTCGGGGTGTTCCTGGATCACCATATCTGTAGAGTCCTATATTCCAATGTTTCCAAATCATATTCATATCTTTAAATCCCTATATCTTTGTATTCCTATAGTTCCATACTCCAGATGAATTCCTAGGTCTTCAGATGTACGTATTCTTCGATTTTAGATACTCAAACAGCCATATACAGTCTAAAATGTCAGATATCCATATACCTATATCCTACATCCACATATACCCATACCTACATCTCACATCCTCACATGTCCATATCTCTAAAGCCCAAACCTCAAATGTCCATATCTCTAGATCCACATTCTCTAATATCCATATCTCTAGCTCCACATTCTTATACTTATAAAGTATAAGACCCATAATTTTCCAAATCTTCATATCTCCAAATCTCAAAATCTTCACCAAGTCGTCAAACCAAATTTTCAGCGAGTAACTTTCAATCCCGCATAAAATTATACATGTATAATCAAAGTACTTTTTTATCCACACGATCATAAATTGGTCACGCACACGCGAAAAAAAAGCGTAGCCCGCAACATTGGATGCGCGTAGCGGTAGGTCAAGAACACTCGTTGGAGAGTATTCATAACACGAATCGACGATGGCTGTTTATCACCGTGTCGAGTCGTTTAAAAGCCGGATCAGATCGGATCGGTGGCAACGACCTTCCGAGCCACGGTTCTTTTTCGTCGTCGGCCGCGATCGGCTGCGATTATGTCCGCATTCTATGCGCCGGCAACACACACACACATATACACGCGCGCACACAGGTGGTGTGGCACGCGCCGATTACGTAAAACACGCTCGTTGCTGCATCCATAATGTACGAGCGGAGTCCGCTAGAAACACGGCAGGTTAGCATCGCGGATACACGAGCGCCGTTCGGAGGCACAATCCTATCGGCTCGATCTCGGGGGGCTATCGTTCCCGCTCGTGCAACGTCCTCTTCGAATAAGGCGCGAGCAAGGCCGTGGTCTAAACTTGTCCGGCGATGAAAACTTGGCACGAAACATCCTAGTGACCCCATTGTCTGCCTTCCGCCACAAACACCAGCCTCTCCCTCGGCCACCTCCCCGTTTCTACGTCACTGCATTAAACCCGAATTAACCCTTTCGCCACGGTAGAGTTCGCTGCCAGCACGATGTTCGTTGTATGGCCAGTTGTACCGCGAACACGAGTTTCGTTGTACGGACAGTTGTTTATTATTATAGAAAATTTGGATGAGTTATCGATCTATTTCCACTGATTCTGATATTCATACTTCTATAAATTTATGTATCTGTAGATTGCTATTTAGACTGATACAATGCAAGATTCTATACTTAGATTGCTATCTAGATTACTATATATGTAGATTGTTATTATCCTAGATGGATATATTCTAGGGTCCGTCTCTAGCTGTGTTCTTAGATTACTCTGTTCCTAACTTGCTATATACCCAGATTATTATATCCCCAAATTGCTATACCTCCAGGTCCCTCTTATCCTTAAATTCCTATGTATATTCGCAGATTTGTATTCCTCTAGAATCCTACATTCTCAAATGCCTGCATCCCTAGTTTCCGTATCACGAAATCCCCATATCTCCATATTCCTGCATGAGACCCCCACATTCGAACACTCTGAAATTGCTCGACCATCACTCCTCTAAATTCCCGTATCCATAAACCTCCAAATTCTAAAGTTCTCTGTCTATATTCTCATATCCGTACCCTCAAACCTTGAAACCCCGAATCCTAGATCACGAAATCTCTGCATTCTAATTTCAGATCCTGAAATGTTTAAATCCTGGCGAATCCCTAAAAATCAACGAATGCTTTTCTGGGGAACGCGGGAATTTTCTCTGACAGATTTACTATTGACTATATTCTCCATAATCTCGCGAAACCGGGATCTCTCCGACATCGAACAGGGAAGATTCGTTTTCAATCGAAAGCGAGCCAAGGCTGTCGGAACTCGCGTCACGAACGATTCGTTCGTACGTATTGACTAGGAAATCCGACGTAGTGAACGGAGAAGCTGTAGGCGGGGGTTGGGCAGAGGGTGAACCAGTAAACCGGGACCCGACCTCGCTCCGCATCTATCCCGCATACATCGAACCGAACGGAACGGTGCATGGTTGTGCATACCGGCTGCAATATATCGAGCAGACAGAGAGAGAGATAGGATGCAGGAGGCGGAGGAGAAGGTGAGGGCGGAAGAGCAAGAGGAGGCCCTCCAACCCTGTTTTCACTTTCATTCGGCCGCTCGCATGGCACATATTCACATATTCATCTCTACACCCCTACCTACGTCCCCTTGGCGGATCACACACACGGAAATAACGCGCACGTGTGTATGGACGCACACCGACAATCGGTATGACGGTATTTCACGTGGATGCAAGAGGCTCAGCTGTGCTGTGACGTATGATCGTCGACGTGACCCTAGCGAAACTTATTCGGCCACGTGCTTTCCAAACTTCCTGCCCGCTATACCGTATCGTACGATCGATCACCGTTCCCACGCGATATCCATTCGTTCAAGAATGAAATTAGCACGTTGATCCTACGTTTACTGCGCTCGCAGGAGCAACTGTTGATATGTCGATTTGCTATAGCTTATCGTACGTGCATTTGTTTAAGATGGTCATAGATAGATTTGCTGAAGATGATCATAGGTAGATTTGCTAAAAATGTTCATAAATAAATTTGCTGAAGATGATCATAGGTAGATTTGCTAAAGATGTTCATAGATAGATTTGCTGAAGATGATCATAGGTAGATTTGCTAAAGATGTTCATAGATAGATTTGCTGAAGACGATCATAGGTAGACTTGCTAAAGATGATTATAGGTAGACATGTAACATATGATCATACGTGAATTTGTTGAAAACTATCATAGGTAGACCTGTTAAAGATGATCATAGATGGATGTATTGATAATTATAGGTGTGCTTCTTGAGAACAGACATGAGTTTGCTAAAAATGACCGTAGGTAAATTTCTTAAAGACGTATCTTATAATACTAGGAATAGGTAGATCCATTAAGCATGATCATAGCATGGACTTTGTTAACGATGATCACGTATAGATTTTGCTAACGATGATCACATATAAACTCTATTAGCACTGACCATGTGTGTCCGTACACAGTAAATTCCTACAAGCTTCTACCATTTACAGCAGCATCTCTAGAATCCAGATATTCCAGCTAAACCACAATATCAAGAAAGAAGCAGAATAAATAAAGAGGGTGAAGCCAGTCAACCAACGTTGCACCCAGGGTCAGATGATCGAGCGTGACGCAAAATAGTCGTTTCGCGAAAATCCTCGAAGCGTGTCATTCGAACTTTAGGGAACCTGTTGCTCGATTCTCTTTCTCTCTCTCCGCATCCTCTCTCACCTACCACCCTACTTTTCCTTCTGCACCACCCACCCCTGTCTTCGGTTCTGCACGCCAACGAGTGTGTACGTATATACGTGCACGCCGTGAAGCAGCCACTTTCGGAATACTCGATTTGACCTTAAAGAGAGGCAGACAGCGGATGAAGGAAGGGGACAGAGGGGAACGTATGCTATCTTATGCTAAAGTTTGTGGGTTTCGCCGGAGCAGGAGGGATTAAGCGACGGGGCGCCACTTGTCAGACTAGCCATTCTTCCGCTTGTTACTCCTCTCTCAAACTAGCGGATTGGCTAAAGCGTTATGACGTTTCTGTCAGTAAATGTCATTTATTCTATTCGTGTACTGGCACGCTCTTTCTCGTCAACAAATGCGGACATTGTCTTCAAGCTTATATCGAAAAGTATGAGGAAGTTCTTCATACAAGTGGTTGAAATATAGAGAGTTATTTTCGCAAAATTATCACATCATTTTGGGAGTTCATGTTTGAAAAGAAAGTGAGGCTGAACTAAATGGTTGCAAGTTTCACAAAATTTTCTGGTGAAAATATATCTATGAATAATTCGTGTTTTAGAAGAATTTATTTGTGGGAGATCGGTAATGATTAAATGGAGATCTTCATCTCAATTTGTATATTATTATTATTGCCTTAAATCATATGATCAATATATACACGTTAAATTACGATTATTACGTAGCAATCGTATAGTTATCTAACATGTAGAAATCGAACAAATTATGTAATGCCTGGAAGTCAAACGTACACAAAACACGTAGTAATCTACCGTGCAGTTATATGACGCGTAGTAATGTAACGCGCAGTCACCTATGATGCTTGGTAAACTAACACGTAGATTCCGGACGCGTAGTAATTCAACATACAGTCATCTGTAACGCATGATAAACTAACGTGTAAATATTTGAAACGTGGTTATGCAACGAGAAGTTATTTGCTATTTGGTAATCTAAAATACAGTTATCTAATGCGTGATAATCGTACGTGTAAATATTTAACGCGTGATAACCTGCGGTGTAACTTGTCTAACGCGTAGTGATTTGACGTGTAATTATCTGACGCGCGGTACTCTATCACGTAATTATTCATCGTGTAGTAATTTACCGTGTAGTTATCTAACGCGTGGAAGTGTATCGTATAGTAACCTACTGCGTGAAAATTTAATTACCAAATCAAATCTGCCGTACAGAAGTTCAACGATAAGTAATCTAAAGCTTGATATTGCAATAATCTAGTGTATATTTATCTAGCGTGCGGTAATCTAACGAGCAATTATCTAACGTATAGTTATCCAACGTCCAATTATCTAACGCGTGATAATCTAACATTCTTCGATACATAAAAAGTTCCATTAAAAATCTGAACACCTAATTCACTTTTATCGCAACCACTTCAAAATTTGAAAAATAATTGCAAACAATTGAAAAGGAACTAAAATAATAATTGAGAACACTTCGTTACGAACAAGATAGACAGGTTCTATAACGTTTTAAACGATCTACAATTACCTACGAGTGCGTACTCCGAGATAGACATTCGTTCGGAAAAGGAAAAAGCAAGTAATTCAAGCAAATTGGATCGTGGTGAAACGTTAATCGGGGCAAGTACAAATAGTGCTCGTCCCAGCAGTACACCCTTTCAAACGACGAGTGCCGTGTAGATACTCATAATACGAACGATGCAGAAAGCTAACCCTGTTCAGTCTGGAAACTTCTTTAGCCCTCTTCGAAATCAGTTGAATCGTAAATCGTCCTATTAACACAGATAACAGTCTCTCCGACTTTGATCCACCCACACATGGAGGGTTCAATTCGTGTCACGACAACGTACAACTTTCGATCCCGATGATCTCTCCGTAAAGCACAAGATTACGCGACATGTGCCGATTTGATGCATAGCCCGAAACGACGTGTAACTAGAGTCAAGTGCCTCCTTTGTGCCCTTCAAGCGGGTTATTCGTAAACGACCTTAACCCTCGATCGTTTACAGGTCATTCGAGAACTTCTGGACGATATGATACTTCGAAAAGTGCAGTTTGCTGTATATCTAGACAGCTTCATGGATGAACCTTCCATACAAGGTGTTCGAAATTTGATGCATAAAACAGGACCAAAAATCGATCTTGTAACGAAAAGAATCACATATTACCCTAGGGTACAGAAGGTAGAATGATTTATCGTAACCCCAAGGTACGTTACGTGGAAAATAAAGATTCGGATAAGATAGACCCTGGAGTCAGCAACAATCGGACAGCAAAGGGACAACCGGACGAATGATGAGGTTACCGGTGACCTTGAGAACCTTCCCACAGACACAGGGGGAAGGAACGCAAACAACGGAGCAACACGATGGCGGGAACACAGTCGTCACAGGCGTAACCTACATTTACCATCGAAGAGGAGAGCAAGCTGTGCGTCCATGTGTATTATACGTGTACGGGTAACAGCCCGAAGGCGGTCGAGGGACCATTGCTCCGGCATCCACTTCCACCGTTATGAATGGAGAAACTTCTGCTCTCATGGACTCGCGTAAACGTTAACACGCCGACCCGTACACGTAAGGGCCGGCCCGTTACGAAGAAAGGGATTCGGTGTACTCTCCCCGTCTCTGTTCGTGGAGTGAAGGAAGAAGGAAGACAACAGAGTGGGATCATGAATGCGAGCGGCCTAGTCCGCAAGATCCGCGGCCATTAACGGTGTACTGCACACAAACGCTCCATTCCGCAACCGTTTATCCGATGTATACATAGGGTGGATGTACCAATTACGGAGTCTGTTGCAACTGCGGAGCCCAAGTACATTTGCAACATTTTGCATCGAGTAGATACAGCAAATTGAATATATGTAATGAATAAATTGTCGTAACTATGGTGCAAATTGATTGTTGGCAAAATACATAAACTTGTGTGTGGTAATTTAACGTGGGGTTATGTAATGCGTGGTAATCTAACGTGTACTTATTTAACGTGTAATTTAAGGTACAGTTAACACGTGGTAATCTAATATAAGTTTGAAACGTATGGCAAACCCAAAAAAAAATTTATTGCTCAATTATTAGATTATCTGATATTAATCTAACGTGCAGTTGTATAACTGGTAATCTAACATACACTTATCCAACGCGTGACGATCTATCGTATTACTCCGCACGTTTACCCCGTCGAAATTTATATTTCGATATAGAAATTTAATATCAAGTGCATGGTAATTTGAGTTCTTTTCTATTGCGTGGTAATCTAACGTTTAGTTATCTAATGCGCAGTAACCCAACATGTGGTTATCTAATGCGTAGCAATCCAATTCATAGCGATTTACCGTTTGGCAACTCAACTCGTGCCAATCGAACCTACAATTGTCTAATGCAGTTATCTATTATAACGATTTGACTCTCGGTTCTCATACGTATAACGTTTACTTATCTAACGTGTGGTAATCTGAGTCGATTTGGTTCTATCATCTTTACAGAATTCACGATACTTCGATCCACGAAAGCTTCCTTTCCTTTTCCACTAGCGAACCGTGCGTCGTTCAAAGTCAGCTGTCGACGGGTCAAGAGATTGGCCGTTTCTCTCCTCTTTCATCTACCCGTTGCTCTTTTCCGTGCCCCTCGGGCGGGGCGTTTTCGTTTCTTCCTCTTCCTCCTTGAAACTCGCGAGCCAGGAGAAACGCGGAAGAACCTTGGCATTGGGCTCGTTGCTTCCGCTCAATTTAATGCACGTCCACCAGTGGCCGACCGCATTTGCGATTCACAAAGAGGGAGGGGGGCCGAGAGGGGCGCGAGGAAAGGAAAGTCGAGCGATAAAAGGGGTTGGTGGGCGATTGTACGCAGCGGGGGAGTGAAGAGGGTCGAGGAGTCGGCGAAAAGGAGAAAAAGAGGTGCATTGAGCTTTGATACCTACCCCGTAGGGTGAACCTACTATGTATACACGAATATATACGGTCCTGCGCGCATGTACACGCACACACGTGCGTGAATATGTACATAAGAGAGTGTACATACACGTACCTGTTGCTTATTCCATTGTTCTCCCTGTTGGCCGCTACGTGTACGTATACGTTCCTCATCTCCCTCCCTCTTCCTCCTCTTTTACCTCTTCCACGATGCTTGCGGTATATGTATACGCCTCTATCACCCAAAACTGCGTCCACATAACCCTGTGTAACAAGTTTGCCTCAAATATCGTTGTATGACATATTTCGATAACTTCTTTATTTGTGTAGGTTATATTTTTCAAAATTCTTTTGCTCAAAAATTTCTTCAGATTATACAGGGTGTCCCACAATTAGTGTAAGACCCGAAAAGGGGTGGTAGGTGGGGCGATTCTGAACAACTTTTTCCTTTGCCAAAATATTGGTTGAGGCTCCATTTTCGAGTTATTAGCAAAAAACACTGACCAATGAGAGCGCGCATAGACCAGGCGCGCGACAGTGTGAGCGAAAGCTTCGAATATGACAGCCGATTGTCTTCGTGAACAAACGTATCAATACCGTCGGTATAACGTCGGTATAACGTCGGTATAACGTCGGTATAACAGGTAGCTATTAGGTGAAAGTTAAATCGAATAATGAAAAGAAGTTAAGAATAATATTAAGTTCTTTGTAATTCGTGAATGGGAGATAAACCAATTAGTGGTTGTTTACCCAGACCAAGTATATTGTATTTATTTTACGCCTTCAAAAAAGAAAAAGAATTAATTCACGAAAATTAATTCTGTCGATTATTCTAATGAAGCAAACGAATAAATTCACGTTTCAAAACGAATAAGTACCTTGCCTATGAAATGGGACAGAATTGGAATAGAATATCTAATGCAGTACCTCATTGAAGTGAAATAAATCAATTGCTGCGTACGTTTAATTTTAAGAGACAAGAGATAGAAACAACTTAAATAAAACTTACCCATTGATTCATGAAGAAACTAGCGTCGATAAAAAATATTTGTGTCACTGGGTAGATCCATCGATCAGAACATCAACAGCTGATGTCCTGGCAGGGTCAATGAACTCTCAATTTATTTCACTGTCTCTTTCTAATAATTGCACAACATAAGCACGACCGGTAAACGGACCGAATGAAAATGCGTGAACGATTATTCATAGATATGTATGTTTAACGATACGCTATATTCTCATTATAAGGTATCCGAATTCAGGAATCGAAATTATATTGTATTTTTTTAGAAGCCATTGTTAGACTGGCCACGGATCGCGGTTTCGTTCTCGATCGCGAGACATACGTCGCGAACGGTTGCCATGCAACGATGTTCTGTTGAACGACTGCGGCGTCGATCGACGGTCATCGTTTATTGTCGAAAGATACGTGTTAAAATAAAATCTATCGTTGTTGTTAATCTAAAATTGTGTTTTCTTGCTTTCAAGATAGTATAGTTTAAGTTATTTATGAATATTCGTTCACGTGTTTACATTCGTCCTATTTACGTGCCG
This sequence comes from Megachile leachella, assembly GCA_963576845.1. Lineage (NCBI taxonomy): Eukaryota > Metazoa > Arthropoda > Insecta > Hymenoptera > Megachilidae > Megachile > Megachile leachella. Next base: position 5,374,224 of record OY756259.1, on the reverse strand, counting down.
GACTTACAATGAAAATTAGTGAAAAATAACAAAGAAAAATGATAATGACAACTAATAATGAAAGATGACAGTGATAAGTGACAGTGAAGTTTCTTGAAAGTTGTTTGAGAGATTCTGTTATTTATACTGACAATAAGGATCGGTGGATCAACCCAGTTCCGGAGATGCATTTTCATCGTGATTATTTACGGTTCAATCGGTGAGTTGTATTGAAATTTGTTAATTATTCAAATTTAAATTTTTATTTGTTGAATGGAAAGGTTATTTAATTTTTTACAAGTGAGAATTTGTTCTTTTTCATCATCACAATATCTAACGAAAATAATTTTCCATATTTGATCTATCATTTCTTTGCGATAACGAATAAACGTATTCGATTTATTCTCATTACGTGAATAAGGACTAATTTTGTTATTTCTTATTCACGAATGAATGATAATTTAGCAATAATCCAGATTATTTTATTCATTATTCGATGTAACTTTTATCTAATAGCTTCCTGTTATACCGACAATATACCGACGTTATACCGACGTTTTACCGACGGTATCGATACATTTGTTCACGACGACGATCGGCCTCATATTCGAAGCTTTCGCTCACATTGTCGCGCGCCTGGTCTATGCGCGCTCTCATTGGTCGGTGTTTTTTGCTAATAACTCGAAAATGGAGCCTCAACCAATATTTTGGCAAAGGAAAAAGATGTTCAGAATCGCCCCACCTACCACCCCTTTTCGGGTCTTACACTAATTGTGGGACACCCTGTATAGTTAGATTGCAACACTACAAATTCATTGTTGTTCTGAATAACTTGTCTTATTTTAGATTTTACGCATAGTTATGTGTTGCAGAACTACTACTTACTTGAACATGTTCCTTTTTAAAAGCGATGGGTTTGAGATAGTGATGGGTTTGAGACAGTGATGAGTTTGAGGTAGTGATGGGTTTAAGATAGTGATGGGTTTGATCAATTAATGATGTGACTTTGTCAAGATTCTTTGAAAGGATAGTATTGTTAAGAGTAACAATACAGTATAATATATTACACAGTAAAAGTGAGGCAATGTCTTTTACGACAATTTCTTACAAAAATTTGTTAAGAAAAATAATTTTCTAAGAAACTGATATTTTAAAATTTAATAATACAAAAATATTCAAATCTAGAAATTAGAAAATTTGAAGACGCAGAAACGAAAATTAAAGTATTAATCACATCGTGTCGTTCATTCTAAAGAAGCTGTCGCGAGCTCAACTGGTGATTGTTAATATCCCAAGTTGGTAATTAATCGAAAAGAAAAATCGAGTATGATACATTTGCCATTGATCCGCTCATGAGATATTATGTCACGGTACGGGCACCGTAATATCATTGTTTATGGATTGGCCGCATTTTACCATTCGTGTAATTAATTCCATTAACTTGCGGCAAGCTGAAATAAAAGCTTGTATCGGCCTCCGGTAACGGAATTGTAACGTGGCCGTGGCTACCATTTTGTATGGGTATCGAATTAATGAAGTTGGTAATCAGCGTAGCCAGATTCTGACTTTCGTTCGTGGCCCGACAAAAGTTAATTACTGCGGCCAAATACACAGCCGTGGACATGATTAATTATCGCTACGGAGGGACAAACTCGCACCTTTAACCGGCATATGCAGAAATTTATGGAACATGTACTTTGTGCTGTTCAGGAAATAATACCTGGTTTAATTACGGGACCGACGTGCACGCGCGTCTGCAATTATGAGGAAATAAAATGACGATAACGAACGTAGGTACACGTCACAATAGACTCTATCGATGATATGATTCTCTTCGAGGTACATGCGCATACATTTTTTCTTCGCGTTTACACGGTCAAACCCTGACGAGTGCCAATTATATGTAACGAGTAATCGTTAAAACGAATTGGAAGCTCGAAAATGATTAACCTTATTTCGCGTGCCAGCAATAAGGGCTTTATCACTGGGATTCGTAATAATTGTCGTAATTATCGTGATTTAAATTGTAACAGTCTGATAAATGCTACGCGGAAAACACTCGAACATTATCGCCTATATAAATTGTTGTTAATGGGTATCATCTCTAGTGTTGTTCACTTTTAATGAAATAAAGTTCGAACCATCGCGATTCCCCGAAAATGTTCGTGTCGAACGTTCGATTTTAATTTCGGCTTACGGGTGTGGAAGTCGTAGGCATTGGGCCTATAATATTTTGCGGCATATGGTGGTTATGCAAATGAGTGAAGGTTGACGGTGCTCGAGGTGTTTAAGGAGGTGCAATGTGGCAAAGATTAATGGCTTCGGGAATTTTTTGCTTGAGACAGCATTTTTGGGAATTTGATACTTTAGCAGTTTGCCATTCTAACCCTTTGCAGTTGTAGATAATTTTGTTGTTTACAAACAGCTATTTTGCAATTTATTAATTAAAATGTTAAATGAGTTCTTTTGAGGTTATTGTTTCTCTACTAATAATTTTTACTATTGTTTGTTTCATTATGTTTGTGCATTACACGGGCACTACTATAGAATTAGTTAAATAATGCCTATTTTAAGCATTTAGGAATTTGAACACTACAAAATTTTAAACAGTGAAGAAATCGAGGACTTGAGGAATTGAGATGATGTAAAAGTGATGAGTTGAAAAGATGAAGAATTGACGAATTGAAGAATTTAAGAATTAAGCAATTGAAAAACTGAAGAATTGGAAACTTAAGAACTTAAAAACTTGAAAACTTGAAAACTTGAAAACTTGAAAACTTGAAAACTCGAAAAATTGAAAATTTGAACAATTGCAAAATTGCAAAATTGAAAAATTGAAAAATTGAAAAATTGAAAAATTGAAAAATTGAAAACTTGCAAACTTGAACACTTGAAAAATAGAAAACATAAAAAATTGAAAAATTGAAAAATTGAAAAATTGAAAAATTGAAAAAATTGAAAAATTGAAAACTTGCAAACTTGAACACTTGAAAAATAGAAAACATAAAAAATTGAAAAATTGAAAAATTGAAAAATTGAAAAATTGAAAAAATTGAAAAATTGAAAAATTGAAAAATTGAAAAATTGAAAAAATTGAAAAATTGAAAACTTGAAAACTCGAAAAATTGAAAAATTGAAAACTCGAAAAATTGAAAAATTGAAAAATTGAAAAATTGAAAAATTGAATAATTGAAAAATTGAAAAATTGAAAAATTGAAAAATTGAAAAATTGAAAAATTGAAAAATTGATCTCCACTAAAAATGATCCTACATCAAAACCAAATGCACATATACAACTGAATTAAAAGCGACCTGCACAGAACGCAGATTTGTGTCTTATGTAGTGACTTGTTGGCAGACCGTACTCTGTACTGTTATGCGTTGGCATGCATGACGCAACAGGAAAGTGTGATGCAGTTGGACTTCCCTGTGCCGTGTTGAAATTATTTGGAACGCCATACGCATCATGATCCGTGGTTACCAAATGCATTATACAAGATATTTTCGAGTTCCTTTCTTGATCACAATAACAATACATTCAGGCAGTGAGTCCTTTACATTTTAATTGTTGCGTTATTCACACATGTTCAAAATGTTTTTGTCTTACTGACATATATTACTCCGTAACAACAACAAAACAACCACTCACGATCAATGCTATATTATTATTCTATTACTGTATAAGTGAAATTCTTCTTGTTATGCTTTCTAGGTAATGTTATATAGGATGTTTTGATTGTGGTTTTGGAGAGTGCGATAATCGGATGCACGTTTAGATGTAGGGAGGTTTGAAGGTTTTGGAAATTTAGTAGCACAGAAATTTGAAAATTTGGAGATTGGAAAGTGGGAAAGTGAGAAATTGGAAAAGTGGAAAATTGGGAAAGTGTGGAACTGGGAAATTGAAAAAGTGGAAAACTGGGAAATTTGGACATTTAGAAATTTGGAAATTGGAAACTGGAAAATTGGGAAATTTGGAAATTTGGAAATTTGGAAATTTGGAAATTTAGAAATTGGGAAATTGGGAAATTTGGAAGCTGGAAAATTGAAAATTTTAGAAACTGGAAAATTAGGAAATTTGGGTATTTGGAAATTTGGAAATTGAGAAATTGGGAAATTGGAAAATTTGGAAACTGGAAAATTGGGAAATCGAAAAATTGTGAAATTGGAAAATTGAAAAATTGGGAAAACTAAAAAATTCTGAAAATGGAAAATTTGAAAAATTGTGAAATTAGTCAATTGAAAAAATTGTTCTCCTAAAAATTTCACCACACAAAAACACTACTTCAACAACACTTAAAGTGCACACTATCATATCATCCTAAAATCAATTTATAACACAATATATAAAACAGGTAATAAATAAAGTAAAATATAATACAGTTCCCTTAGTAATAACATGTATCGTTAACGAATCTAATTTCTGTCATAAATCTTGTCTATAAAAACGCTAATTAGTCGTTACGAAGGTAATGAAATGTAAAGTAAACGACATTTTTGTAAATTGTAGGGTGTAATATGTTTCCCTTGGGGTAAATATTTAATTCTAAAGCAAAGGTTATCACCACAATCATGCGTTTCACCCCCTGTTACAGTCCTCGTCTTTGCTTTGCGTGCGAACGCGATTCGCGTACATGCAAATTTCATCTTTGAAACAACGAATAAAATGAATAAACAAACCTCTCCTAGATTCAGAGTAATGTAACTCAAACAGTTGTAAATTTAACTCCCATTCTTTGGATTGTATTTTACACGCCTTTAATGGTTACACTTCATCAGGCTGATATACTTGGCACACTGGGACGTTTAAGACCTTAGCCACTAAAACTGCTTTTACAGGTAACTACTCATTCTTTTAAGTTCAAAAAAATTGTAAATAATATTTGAAAGTTGTTTTAATGTATTTCACAGTTGGGTTTAGTTAATTTGAACGGTGAAGTAAATTTAGAAATAATTTCATACAGAAATAAATTTAGAGATGGCGGAAAATTGAATAAACGACGGTTTTTGCAAAAAATGTTCAATACTCTTTTTGGTTATGAACAATTTTTGAAATTTTATAATTTAGAGTATTAAAATTTGGATATATTAGAAACTGAGTAATTTAGAAATTTGGGAATTTTCTTATTTTTCAAATATTATCATTTCGAAATTTTCGTGTTTTGAAAAGTTAATAGCTTGGAAATTTGGAAAATTAGAGACTAGGAAATTTTACGACTTAGAAATTCTTGAAAATTTTGAAATTTTTGATATTCTCGAAATTTCTGAAATTTTTGAAATTTAGTAATTTCTTGAAATTTCTGACATTTTTGAAATTTAATAATTTCCAAATATTGGAATTTAGAAATCTCAACATTTGTAGATTTTAAAAAGTTAATAAGTATTGGAAATTTGAAAATTGATGAATTGACGAATTGACGAATTGACGAATTGGTGAAATGGCGAATTGGTGAATTGATGAATTGGTGAATGGATAAATTGGTAAATTGGTAAATTGGTGAATTTATATATTGGTGAATCGGTAAATTGGTAAATTGGAGAAGTAGAGAATTGGAAAATTGGTAAATTGGTAAATTGGTAAATTGGTAAATTGATAAATTGGTATATTGGTAAGTTGGTAAATTGGTAAATTGGTAAATTGGTAAATTGGTAAATTGGTAAATTGGTAAATTGGTAAATTGGTAAATTGATAAATTGATAAATTGGAGAATTGGAGAATTGGAGAAATGGAGAAATGGAGAATTGGAGAATTGGAGAATTGGAGAATTGGAGAAATAGAGAATTGGAGAATTGCAGAATTGGGAATTGGAGAATTCCAGAATTGGAGAATTGGAGAATTGGAAAATTGGAAAATTGGAAAATTGGAAAATTTAATAATTTATAAAGCAGAAATTTTCTCAAAACTATGAATGAATATAAAATTTGTGAAATGTAAAAATGGTATATAAAAATTGTTTGGAACATGACAAATATTATTCTTGGTGTTTTTCCTTACATATGCACACAAAATTTATTCGTCTGCCTACGAAACGATTTTTGAGACACACTATACAAGCGTCTCGCTCGAAGAACGCGAGGGACTCCTTAATTGCGTTAATATAATTATGCATGCCCGCGAGAAGATAAAGTAACCATCAATTTTATTGTTGGATATTTTATTTGAACTAAGAATTACGCTTTTAATTACATCCACTAGTTAGAGGAGGATTGTTGAGGAACGATTAGACGGAATTTACTGGACGCAGCGACAGCTATTGTTTCATCCTTTCTCACAACTTGAATTAATCAAAGTTTTATGCATTTTATGCGTTGCTGTATGAAGGCTATATAAATAATTCATTGTTTGGTATGAATCATGTAATTGAGGGAAGCGATATCTCTTTTTTGCTTGCAAACTTTTCCTTCTTTCTTTGATTTATTTATTCGCTTATATATCCATTCCCTTATTCTCGTTTCCATTCGTCTTCATTTTTACAGGAATAATCGAGTTGTCTTCTTATTCTGTTAATTAAACGTGTGAATACTTCTTTATTTTGGTAGACTATTGTACCGATGTCAACCCATAAGCTGGCGCTAAATAGTCTCAGGTGTTTATAAGCACTTCTATTAATCAGAGTAGAAAAATAGTTTCTCATATACATAAGCTTTACGTAGGTCCACGAAAAATTTAAAAATGACTTTTGCGTAAAATAACTCTGTAGACGGCTTGTTATTAAAATTAAATTCAAGAACTCTTTGAAAAATAAGTATTCTTCATTCACGATCACTCATGACTACAGTCTTTCTCTTCCTTTATCAAATTAACTGTTCGAGCCGATTATAGTTTCACCGCTCTCAAATGACAAATGTTTTAAAAGATAGGCTTCCGATCAAAAACCTTCACACTGACCTTCACACGGCTTGCAACTCTCTATCGAATTGCACCAGTCATATGACACCCTATGCGATAGTTAGCCTCGTATACGCAAACTTTACGTACCGATGTCAACCCACGAGTTGGCGCGTAAAGAGTCTCAGGTCTTTAGAAGAGCTACTCCAATTAGTCAGAATAGAAAAATGGTCGCCGCACGTATTTTTGGCAGTATTGGCTCGAGCACACCAATTAGGCCGAAAACAATGACAGGCAAATGTCTCGAGAGCGAGGTAATGCGAATTGCGTGATGCAGTTGTCATTATTATTCTTATTTGCCGAAATGTGACGGGGCTTTTTTTAGATTCTACATTGAATATTCACGCGTATCAAAAATACGAGAAAAAGTTGTAATATGTGGTATGTGTGTGTATCTGTACTTTGTAATTGTATGATCAGCATGAGTGCATATTATGAATGAAGCTTGCGTATGATATGATTGAAGTTTGCATGTAATGAAGATTGCTAGAAGATTGTCTTTTGGGTGGGATTGAATGTTTTTGAGGAACGAAGCGAAGAGGGCATTGCTTTGAGTGAAATCGTGAGATAAAGACGTACGAGATATATAATTTGAGAGATTCCATTTGTGTTGTGTTTAATTAATTATATCTATTTATTTGTTAATAAATTTCATTAATCTTCTTTATTGTTAAATATTATTCCACAAATATTTGAACTGGAATACGTCATGTGTGTGTCATAGTTTATACGCCAACTCATGGGACATCCGTACAAAAATTAATACTTCTAAATGGAAAATTCACGCGTATTAAAAATGTAAGAAAAATTTATAATATTACGACTGTGAGTGCGTCATGAGTGCGTCACGAGTGCGTCATAGATCGCATGCCAACTTTTGTGACATCCGTACTGAAATTAATAGTTTTATATGGAAAAAATTCACGCGTACCAAAAATGTAAGAAAAATTTATAATATTAGAACTGTGAGTGCGTCATGAGTGCGTCACGAGTGCGTCATAAATCACACGCCAACTCGTGGGATATCCGCATGGAAATTAATACTTCCATATGGAAAATTCACGCGTACTAAAAATGTAAGAAAAATTTATATTAGAACTGCGAGTGCGTCATAAGCGTGTCATGAGTGCGTCATAGATCACACGCCAACTTTTGTGACATCCGTACTGAAATTTATAGTTTTATATGGAAAAATTCACGCGTACCAAAAATGTAAGAAAAATTTATAATATTAGAACTTCAAGTGCGTCACGTGTGCGTCATGCATAGGTCACACATCAACTCATGGGTTGACATCCGTATATTAAATGACAGTTAAAAGTATGATAAGATACAATAATATAAAAGCAAGCAGTTACAGACAAATATTAGGCTGAATCTAGAATTTTATAACAAAAACTTTTATTAATATATAAACTAATATATAAATCTTAGGGTGGATCTAAAATTTTCTTGTCATAAAATTTTGAAAACCACAAATTGTAAAATTTTGAAGTTTTCAATTCTTCAAGTCTTCAATTTTCAAATTAAATTTTTAAACTAATGAAACTTTAATTTCTATTTTGGAGCAGAATTTTTGAAACATTCTGTAGAGGAATGTTCGAGGGAGCATCGAGACGAGCAACAAACATCGAGCAGCTGTGAGAAACAGCCGGCTGGAGGAACATATACTTAAGCCAGTGTTGGGTAATATTTAATGTTATTGACGATTAATGATTACAAGTAAAACATTTGATTGTAAATTGCAATTAACGCATCAATTTTTACGTAACAGGTGTACTGTATCAAAAATGACAGCCTTTGTGTGATAAGGTCTTTACGTTTATGAAATAGCAAATTAAGAATTTTTTGAATGTTAAAATTCACATATTTTTTAATAGCTAAGATCAAATTTGAAAATTTGAAAGTTCAAGGAATTTGTGATTGTTTATTTTTTAAATTTGTAGATATTAATTTTTAGATTATAGAGTTTACAAACTTTCAAGTTTGAAATTTTCAAATTTTCAAATTTTCAAATTTTCAAATTATCAAATTTTCAAATTGTCAAATTGTCAAATTCTCACATTCTCAAATTCTCACACTCTCAAATACTCACACTCTCAAATATTCACACTCTCAAATTCTCACATTCTCAAATTCTCACATTCTCAAATTTTCACACTCTCAAATTCTCATATTCTCAAATACTCACACTCTCAAATTATCACATTCTCAAATTCTCAAATCCCCAGGTTCCCAAAACTCAAGATCCTTAAATCTCCAGATCCCCACAATTCTAAATTCTCAAACCCCAAATAGACAAATCTCTCAGATTCTCCAAATTCAAATCCTCAAAACTCCAAATTCCCAAAACTCCAAATTCTCAAATCCTCAAATTGACAAATCTCTGAATTCTCAAATCCTCAGATTTCCAAAACTCCAAATCCCCAAACCTCCACATCCTTAAAACTCCAAATTCTCAAATCCTCAAATTGACAAATCTCTGAATTCTCAAATCCTCAGATTTCCAAAACTCCAAATCCCCAAACCCCCACATCCCTAAAACTCCAAATTCTCAAATCCCCAAATTGACAAATCTCTAAATTCTCAAACCCCAAACCGATAAATCTCTAAATTCCCAACCCCCAAATTGACAAATCTCTCAAATTATCCAAATAGAAATTCTCAAACTCTCCAACTCTCAAACTCAAATTTTCATTAACACAATATCCACCATAATCATCAAAGAAACCCTTACCTTCACTGCTATGCTAATCTACAAAATTATATACATATTAAACGGTACACATTACAAAAAATTTGAGAGCGAACAGCACCCAAGGTCAAATGAGTAAAGATTCAAATTCAAGGGGATGTGGACGTAGTCGTAGAAAATTGTTGAGCCTGCTGCTTCCTCAAAGCACATTCAAGCAGCCGTTCTAAACTGAACGAAGAACGAGTATGCCGGAAACAGCTATAGTGTCGTGCCATCCGCGCTATAGCCATGTCGACAAGGCGAGCGGGGCCTGATGTTCAATGTTCAGAGGCCCACATGTGTTCGGCACAGCTGTCCTTTCGTTTCCAATAAACGCTACTGATGGTATAAAGTGTCTCGCACACAAATTTACTCAATTTGCATATTTTATACAAAACCATTATTTGTCTCACTATGTTAATTTTATTCAATTTGTATTCTTCACACAAAATTTTACTTCGTATACTGGATTTATTATGTTTGCATACATTACGTAAAACGTGCAATTTGTACATTTTACACAAAAGTGAATTTAATGAATTTGCGTGTTTTACGGGAGAGTGTAAACTTACGATTTATTACATTTACAGGTTATGCATGAAGGTATACGTTTATTCGATTTGGTAAGTTTATTAAATTTGTACATTTTAATTTACTTCATTTAGAGAATTTTTTTAATTTATTGTGTTTATTCTATTTTTATCGCGAAAGTAAATTTGTTTGAATTAATAAATTTATTTGATTTACACAGTTTACACAAAAATGGTAATTTAGTTAATTTATTGAATTTAAGAAATTTATATAGTTTGCATATTTTATACAAAGTATGAGTTTAAGAAATTTACTGAATTTATTAAGCTTTGATGTTTTGCAGAAAAATGTGTGTTAATTCAATCTACTTAATTTATTAAATTTTTACATTTTGCAGAAAAGTATAAATTTATTCAATTTACTTAATTTATTAAATTTTGACATTTTGAACAAAAATATGAATTTTTTCAATTTGTTCAATTTATCAAATTTTGACATTTTTTACAAAAGTATAAATATATTAAATTTACTCAATTTATTAAATTTTGACAGTTTGCAGAAAAATATAAATTTTTTCAATTTACTCAATTTATTAAATTTTGACATTTTGCAGAAAAATTAAAATTTTTTCAATTTACTTAATTTATTAAATTTTGACATTTTGAACAAAAATATGAATTTATTCAATTTGTTCAATTTATCAAATTTTGACACTTTTTACAAAAATATAAATTGACTCAATTCACATCAAACAATGAAAATTTGTATTATTCTGATACTTCAATTATTCACAATTTTACAACCCGAATCGAAAATATTTTTATAAACAACATTTTAATGGGCTTAAAAAATACTCTCGACATGTGTCGATAAAGAAAGTATCAATAAATATTATCAAAGCGTGTATCCAAATGTAATCAAATTAATATCAAACAAATAAAGCAAAAATTCCAATATACATATTTTCAACTAATGAACGTTATTTGGATAGGAACAAAGGGAGCGTCGAGTTTTTTCATGTCGAAACGCAGATTTGTATTTCATACCGATAATTAACAATCTTGTAACGAGGGATTATCTGGAATCTGCGCATGGAAAAGAAGCTTCTTCCCTTTAGCTCATGCAATTCAAAGCGCCCGACGGACGACTTATTTGCAAATAATCTGATAGAACGTGAATCCATGATGTTACATATTCAAGACGTGAACCAACATTTTTTCTTTAACGACGCCTCAGAAAGAACGCGTGTTTACGGAATCAATATTTAGTATCTACGTAGCTTTGATAACGTAAAGGGTTCGTTTTGAGCTGAAACTAAATTAAGTCTAGATTAATATAATAATTTATTATATTTTATTTAAATTAGCTAAGTTAGACGTAAATTGGATGCATAGTAATATTAGGAAAATGATGTTTATTGGGTTAAGCGAGTTTTAATATTTGAGGTTAGGAATTGACTGATGTTAACGTTGGCTTATGTCACATTTGTCACACAACGAATATAAATAAATAAAGTGTTCTTCTAGGATTAAGTTTTGAATTCAAGTTTGTATAATTAAAAATCGAATTCAAAATATGTCTAACATTTCTTTTTTATTTGTTTTAATATAGATTAGTTGGCTTTGACTGACGCTACAGTAGGAGAAATTGTAAGTTAGGGGTTAATATGAAAAATAAATAATATAGTAAGCATTAAGTATGTATAAGAGTAAGATGTACTATTGCTCAATTGGAACAAATTTTCTAAATTTAGTTGTATCTGAGTAAAATTTAAGATAAATTATTATATTGATGTAACTCCAGTTAGATATGTGTTAATTTTGGGTCGAGTATAAATTATGTTTAAACTATTACAATATTACAGTGAGACCTAATTTGGTCAGGCTAGGTTAAGTTAAATACCATACTGATAATATTCAGGTTAGGTTAAATTTAAGGTTGAATTATTTCAAAGAGAGTTACTTAAGGTTATTTAAAATTTTGAATCAATTCTTAAAAATAAATAATCAAATTAACTTACAGTAACTTAATTTAGTTAAATTACGTTAGGTGCAAGTTATAAGCTTCAGTGAAGTGTAAATTAGATCTAGGATATTATTGAAATGTAGTCTGATTAGATTATGGAAGAACCTTATTATTAAATGTAAATCAAGTCTAGATTAACTCTAACTCAGTATTAGTTTCTTACTGTGATGATGTAACTTAAGTAAATATAGGTTAACTTTAGATTAAATGTGAATTAAGTAGATGTAGGTTAGTACATACTGGAATATTACTAAATAATTATCAAACTATATTACTGATATACTAAAACTAAATTTTCTAAAATAAATAATATACTTAATTTCATAATAAATTTTACTAAATTAGATTACTAATGAACTTAACCAAAATATGTTGAATTAGGAAAGGGTTAAAGTCTGAATCAAGTCAAAGTAATTGTAGGATACTAATCTAACGCAGTTAGGTTATGTGTAGATTTAGGTTAAGTGTGAATTAAATGTAACCTTCGAATATAAATTAAATCTAATTTATTATAAGTTTTAAATTAACTTTCTGTTAAATATAAATTAGATCCATTAGTACTAGCTATACATTAATTTCACATTAGTACAATTTCACCTAACAAATGTTAATATTAGAATAGTACTACAAAATGGGTGATTTTGACTAGGTTACGTATCAATCCTGGTTTCAGTTTTATCTGTGTTAATGATAAAATTGAAATACAATTTCCATATATGGAACATCATTTGCTCAACTTTCAAAATATACAATTTTTAATATTAAACAAAGAATAGAAACCATACAGATTTTTCGTTAAAAATACATTTCTTTAAAAATGAAAATAAACACAAAAACATCAGCTAACATCCAAATTCTTTATCTTGACAAAGTATGACATTTCAAAGCACATTTTGATAAAACCTGAAACCAAACATTTTGATTGTTAAAAAGTTCCCAAGCAAATGTTCGCAAAAGCAGTATTCAAGCGATTGTTTCCGTGTTCGCGAACAAAAATATGTAGGTCTGAACTAGGTATAAGGAAATGAAAGAAACTAAAAGAACAAACGGAAAAGCAGCGTGTGTGTATTAAGTTGGGCAAGTTTCCGCGTGTCACGTCAGCTAAAGGATATCCTTGTCGCTTTCTTCCCTCTGATACTTTCACCCTGCAAAAATACTACTCGAAACCGTGTTAGGGAACACAGTTTCGCGACGCTTGTGAACACGAGGCGAACGCCTCGCTATAAATAACGAGGCCCTGGTAAAAAAGCACAAAACTAAAACGGGATCAGTGGAACAACGTGAAGAATAAACCGTGAAAAGTTCGAGACCAAAAGTCTTGGAAACTGATGTACAGCTGCTAGATATCGAAAGTGAATTCCTATGATTTTATCGATTTATCGAGTATCTATGCGAACTTTACCTACAATATCGCGTTTCAACTCTTTAAACTTTTATTTTTAAATTACTTTAAGGTTTGCAGGTGAAAATTTATATTTATGGAAATGTTAGAGTTGTGGTACAAATAGAAAAATAATATTTCTGAAGGGTTTATTTATATATATAATTTTGTACCTTAACAGTAAAATTATCAAACCGATTTGACCTGCTCAGAATTTTTTTTATTTCAAATTATAAACTTTATTAAGTATTTATTTATGAAAAATCGTGTTTGGTTATGTATTAAAGATGTTTTAGTACGATTGGTAGTCTAATTTTTTAAATTTGAAAGACTAATGCACAGTAAATTAATTATTTATCCATATAGTGTTAGGTTACGTTCGAAAGTGATTTCCCGCCATTATTCAAAATGACGCCATATTGACGAATTACGGGGATCTATGGTAGCCGCCATCTTGCAGTTAATTAATACAATTATTAATATTGAATAATCTTATTACAAACCAAAATAATGTTTATTTCTATATTTGTTGTAAATTAAAATATTATAAAATGAATTTATTTATTTTACGTAAGAACGATAATTTCCTATATTAATTTTTTAATATGATACATAATAAAATATAACAAATACTTCTTCTAACAATATCAATTATAATTAATAATCACAACAAACACAAAAATACAAACTTTTTATTAATCTTTGATGACAACATAATTCTCAGAACACTTTCATCCCCTATTTTTAAATTTATTGCATCGATTAAATATTTATTGTTCCGATAATTATTGTAGCAATTTCAATTTTGAATCGAACCGATAAGATAAAGTCAATGTTTCATCGTAATATCGATCGAAAAATAGAAAGTACTCAAAAAGAGAAAGAAAGCTTCCGTTATACCAGAGAGCGGAAATGAAATTGTAGAAAAGATCATGAAAACACTTCCTTGGGCTTTATATACCAGTATATACTTCTCTTACTCCTCTCTTCGGAAGTTGTCTCATAAAGAAATGAGGTTATTAACTTCAGAATATTGGAAATTGCTTCATCTTACAATAAAAGGGGAATCGATTCAGGGACGATCGTACAATAACTCAACTATTCAAAGTTGGGACTCTAATTCTTCTACTAATATGTATTCGAAATTATGTAAATTATTCGATTAATTTAATCATTAGAAATTCGTATAATAATCTTGAATATGTTTGAATACATTGAATATTTGAATTTGTAATCAAAATTATTCAAATCCTTCAAATTTTTTGGTTAACAATATATAGCTGTTCAATTTTCGTACCTTGAAATCCGTAGATTCTTAAATTTTGCAAAATTCCTAGATTTAAAAATTAGTATATTTCCAAGGTCCAAAGTACTCAAATTATAATGTCTTCAAGTTTATAGTTTAGTAACTTTCTGAATTCCCAAATTTTTGGAGTATGAAATCCCTAGATTTCTAAATTTATATATCCTCGAAACCAAAAGTATCTGAATACCTACTATTTCAGATCTTTATCCATAAATCCTTAAATACCTAGATCCTAAAATCGCTAGACCCCAAAAACCGTAGATTTCAAAATCCGTAGATTCAAAAATTCTTAAATTCCTAGTTCCATAATTCCCTAGTTCCATAAATCCCTAGTTCTATAAATCCTTAGTTGCATAATTCCCTAGTTCCATAAATCCCTAGATCCATAAATCTCTAGTTCCATAAATCCCTAGATCTATAAATCTCTAGTTCTATAAATCCCTAGTTCCATAAATCCCTAGATCTATAAATCTCTAGTTCTATAAATCCCTAGTTCCATAAATCCCTAGATCCATAAATCTCTAGTTCCATAAATCCCTAGATCCATAAATCTCTAATTCCATAAATCCCTAGTTCCATAAATTTCTAGTTCCATAAATTCCTAATTCCATAAATCCCTAGTTTCATATAGCCCTAGTTCCATAAATCTCTAGATCCATAAATTTCTAGTTCCATAAATTCCTAATTCCATAAATCCGTAGTTCCATAAATCCCTAGTTTCATATAGCCCTAGTTCCATAAATCCCTAGTTCCATAAATCTCTAGTTCCATAAATTCCTAGTTCCATAAATCCCTAGTTCCACAATTCCCTAGTTCCATAAATCCATAAATTCCTAAATCCCTAAATCCCCAAAATCCTAGATTTCCAAATCCATAGATTCTCAAATCTCAAAGTCACCTAATTTCAAAATTCCCTAAATTCTCAAACTTTTAATCCTCCAAATACCTACATCCCCAAATCTGAAAATTCTCAAAATCCTATAACCTCAATTTTCTAAATTGCCAAATGTCAATATGGCGGTTTCACTCCCACGCTCATTGCCACTAGACGGCGCATAGGTTCGAGACTTGACTTTCTCGCAAGTACTCAAAGGGCCTTTCTATTCATATATTACATATAGTACCAGTCCATCCTTTCCTTACATCCCCGCGTCTAAGGCAAGGGCCTGCGAGGATGCCTTACTGACGAGTCCACTAGCAGGTCCCGTACGAAACGTTCTTCCTTTCCTTTACTTTTCCTAGCCTCCCTACCATAGCTAGACAAACCGCCAAAATCAAACTTCTCGACTTCCAAGACCTCCACTTCCTAAATTCCTAAATTTAAAAATCCTCATATTCCTACGCCTTCAATTCCCTATATTCTCAAACTCCCATCTTTACGATTCTCTATATCATCTAATTTGTATACCACCATCCAACTGAATTTCCTAATCCAACATTATCCTAGTTCCAAAATTTCCTAGTTGCAAAATTATCCTATTTCCAAGAATCTCCAAAAACTCGAGTACATAGTCTCTTTCTATCAAGTCCCGCAAATATCACAAGTCCCTCGAATATTTCCTAGGACATTTTTTTTTTTTTTTTTTATTGACTTATTAGGTTCAAAACGAACCCATTAATCACCCAAAGGTGACAGTACAAAAAGAGTACAAAAATTACACAGTAGATTAACAATACTTTACAAACAACAAATAAAGACCATAACACTCAAACACAAATAATATTCAACATAATAGACCTTATACGACTAACAAGAACTTCTAACATTGTACATAAACTTCCTTAACTAATACATCAAATATAAATTGACCTTGCAAGTGATAACAACTTAACGCTACAATATCAGATCTTCAAGTTACATCTACAAAAAAATTCGTCAATCCACTTTAGAATTTTAATGTTTCTTTGGGGATTAGTTAGAAATGTTTGAATCCTAAAGGGAGGAACCCATCCATCCCTTCTAAGAAGATCCAAAAGAATGCTCCTATCCCTAGGACAAGTTGTTGACTGTACGCTTCGGACAGCCGCCTTACGGCAGACGGTCCTCTTTGGGAAACTTTCTGCGTTCACCGAATCGCGGTCGGTAACCAGTTCCCTTCGCGGATGCATATGCGCGTGGCTATGATCCCAATTCCGTCCAGAAACGATTGGTTCCCTCTTCGACATCCTGACGTATCGCCGATACTGCAGCTACCTTCTATTCCCGGCTTTTCTCGCAAGTGCCACGATTTTGTTTGCAATATAGATCTCTCTTTCTCTCGCGGACCGCTAGAGACAGAACATACAAATTTCACGCGAGAATCGTCTCCCTTTCTCTTTTCCCTGAACGCACGCGCACCACGAACTCCGTCTGTTTGTCCGTCTCTCTTTGTCCCATTTTATTACGCTACTTTACCTCTCCTTTCCCCCAATTTTCATCGGTGCTTTATTTCTCTTTACGTTTTACCCTGTTCACAGTCATAACAGAGTTTTATTTGCGCTCGAAATCGGCAATTATTAAATGGCGGTTCATCCGTCTAATTCCCGGACATTTAGGTTAGGTTTTCGATTTAAAAAATGACAAATTGCAAAATACTTGGGAAGAGATGTTTTCGAAGCGGGCACACTTTCGAGGCACAGAAATAGTAAGGTCGAACTGGAGTCTGGTATTAAAAGCACCCGGTGGAAGCTCGAAACTGAAAATTTAATGCGCGAACCGTAATTATATTTAGCGTCAGCTTACATCGATTTCTAGAAGCCAGGAATTCGAAACAACGCGAAATTGTTACATTTCTAACATTTTATTTATGCAGTAAACAATAGGTTCTTATTCCGAGCTGCCGTGATGAAATTCAAATAAGAGTTTAATGAACGGGAATAGAAACTACGTACGCGTCCGCCATGTTTAGCATAACCTAAATCTATTAAGTATTGAAGCCCTGATGCAGAAGGAAACTTATGGTACATAAATCTCTTTTACGATTATCTTCTCACGAAAGACTGATTATGCGCGGATATTGCGAAAAAGTACCGTTGTAATTTTAATGTGTGCGCGGAGAAAAAGGCGGTAAATATGAATCATGGAAATTGCTTAAGATGGTTGCGAAAGTGTGATACAAATTTCGGATATTTTATTATATTGTTTATTTATTTGTATAAACTTAAAATTGTTCTTGTGTTACTGCTCTATATTATAGGATATATTATTATATGTGTAATATGCATATGCGAATGCATATATGTATGCATATATGTATGCATATTAATATACATATTATTGAGGTTACATATAGCCACGTTGTACCGTTATATTATTAGACGTTGTATAACTAGTTGTTGTGTAAGTACACGTTGCATAACTACCTATTGCCCACGTGTTATATCACCAACGCGTTATATTGCCACATACTGAATCGTGAATTATACTGGCATATGTTATTGCAACACATTTGTATCACTATGCGTTAATATCGCTATATTTTATAGTTCTACAGTTTTTTAACCGACTTCGAAAAAGGTCAGTATTTTTTTTTTTTTGTATTTAATATACTACCTAACGAGTGAATAGGTTTCATTCATATATATTGCATAATTGTATGATTGAATGAAATAGAAATTACTTCATTAGGAAATAGAAATTATTTTATACTTTTTAGTGCATTTCGAAGTCGGTGTATTTTTTTCTTAAAATTATTTTATGTATTGTATAGTACTTCGAATTAGTATCACTCGTAGTATTACTAAGCTTTATATCGTCAGAATATTAGTATCTCGTTATATCGCCATATACTGATGACACTGCAAGTTATATTGCCATGTGCTGTATTTGTACTATTATCATATATTGCATCACATGTTAGTATCGTTACGTGTTGTATCTCCATATATTAGTATTATCATATATTGCATCATCACACGTCAATATCGCTGTGTTATATTTCCAAGCGTTAGTATTGTCTATATCTCGCGTTATATTGCCGTAAGTTAGCATCACTATGTGTTATATCACCACGCATTGTATCATCATGCGTTGATATTATTATGCGTGGTTCGTCATATTTTATACTTCTATTAATATCGCCATGCGTTGATATTGCTACATGTTATATCACCACATATCGATATCATCTCGCGTTATATCGCCACATATCGATGTCACCTCGCATTATATCGCAGCATATCGATATCTTCTCGCGTTATATCGCCGTATATCAATATCATCTCGCGTTATATTGCCACATATTAATAATACCACGCATTATATCGCCACATATCGATATCATCTCGCGTTATATCGCCGTATATCGATATCATCTCGCGTTATATTGCCACATATTAATAATACCACGCATTATATCGCCAGATATCGATATCATCTCGCGTTATATCACCGTGCTCCAACTTCTCATAATCCTACGAAACTCTTTCCTCGAACTGTACCCAAACATTACGATTGCAAATAAAATATCTTCCAGTTTCATTCGCATGTCATCAATCACATCGACATAAATATCGTGACAATTTGAAAACAAACCGGGTAGCTTAATCAAAGTGTCAGTAACGTCAAAATTTCGTCGTAGGCGTTCCGTAGAGCCCGGTATGTTCGTTGTTACAAAACGCCGGCCTTCGACCGCTCCCACCAAGTCAGACCTCAGTCCAGAGTTCTCTACTCGTGTACCTTGGTTTCGTCATCGATGCAGACAACAAGTTCCCGGGGTTTGCTCGTATAAACTTCTAAACACCGGGAACGATATAACAAAACCACCGGCTAAAACGGACATCCTGACGTAATACACCTTCTCGAGTCTCTGCTTTATCGGCTGTTGATATAACACCCGTGCAACTTGGCACGTACGCTCCGTTCTCTCGTGATCCTATTCTGAAGTTCTAAAAATAGGAGAAATATACCGTGTTGTTTAATGTTTTGACACTGATATACGGACTAGTACATTTAACTCTACATTAATCTCATTGTATAAAATGTTCTTGAGAGTACGCATAACCAAATAAATCATTACAGTTGTTTCGCTAGTGTCGGTCATCCATACTAGACAATTACCTATAAGTTTATTTTTCGTGTCATAAATTGTTTACGTTGGGTACAGCTCTTCTTTTAGCGTGTTTTTGATAGTATTTACGTGCCTAGAGTATATCTATTTTATTTTAAAGTGCATAACGGATCTACGACTCATGCCACTTTATGGGCGCAACCACTGGCAGGGTTAGGATTATTATACTGTTAGATTTAGGTTTTTATACAGAATGGGAATTCTCATGAACTGTGTCAGTGCACGTATATTCCAAAATGGTAGAGAGCGGTAAATACAGGCGAATCTTTTTACTGTAATTTAGGCTAGTTTGCGAGAAAGTCAGGTTAGAAAACAATGACTTGTGGTATAAATGGTACTTGAGGAAGAAAATTTATTGTAAACGTAATTTGTTGCTTTTCGTGTTATATAAATTTGCTCATGCAATTATTGCTGTTGTAATTTGTATATTATATAAATTTGTTAAAGTAACGTATTATATTAATTGTAACTTACATGTCATATGAATAATGTGAATGCAGTTCTTATACTAAATAAATTTATTAATTTTTATAACATATAACTTTGTAATTGTAAATTATATATTGTATTATAAATTATATAGATATTGTATTATAAATTATATAAATATTGTATTATAAATTACATATATATTGTACAATTTTATTATATATTATATAATTTGTTATTTTATATTATAATCATTTATTAATTAGTGAAAGGAAGTTGTAACTTGTAACGGATGAGGAATTCTAGTTCAATACTGACTAGCTCCTTGTTTACTAAATTTTTAAGCACAAATGATTAATGATGGTAGCAAATCGTTTAAATGTTACGTTAGAAGGCTTATATTGCAAAATGTTTGCAAATATTACAAACGAATTGATTAACATTTTCCTGACCTATGCATTCGCACACTGCTACCAATTCTTATCAAATAATGTTCAGCAATGTTCATTTTTTACCTCATTTTTATCTATTTTATATACCTGAAAATATAATGCATACCTTACATTAATAAGAAGAAAACCCATGCTGAACAAGTGGATCGATATTACATAATAAGCATAATGCACAAAGGAAATTGCAAACTTATTAACACCTCATAAAGATGATATAGTACATCGCAGTAATTGTGAAATACATCATAGTCATAATCTAAGAAATCTAAAAAATAATCTTTCGCCTTAAATATTAACGTCCACAGTGAATAGGTGGTCTATAATAATATAGGAGCAAAAATGACCCTAGGATGCACCTAAATTTATCATTCATTTATTCGCATAAAATACAGGCAATCAATGTCAGAAACGAGGACTAGATTCGGAGTGTAGTACATGAATCTCCCCTAGTAGGTTTCAGCGTGAACATAAATTTAGCGAGTGAGTCCAGTATTGTGCCGAACGGCTCATCCGGGTCGAATCGGTCGGTAATTTCTAACCCGTTTTGAAATCTGCCTACGCGTTGTTTTCGCGTTGCGTCCGTGGACTTTCAGTTGGGCAAACAGGACGGCCGTCAGCGTATTCGCAGCGTCGCAGTGACACCACGGGCGAACGACGGCCTAGTCAGGTATTCATACAGAATCGAGTTACAAAACCGAGTTGAAAAAAAGGTCTACATTGACGTTGTCTTATATCTCACGTGGCCGGAGAGCGCGGCACACCAGCACCCATCAGTAACCACAGTGCTGCTACCCGGTGCTGAGTCACTGCTGCGTTGCCGATACAACGGTGCTATTGCTGTTGGCACGATGGTGTAGCGTTGCCACGTTTTCTGCCCTCTCGCCCCTTCACACCACGCCCCTGCGCCGACACGTTGTGCGCCCATCCCCGCTTCTCGTCCCGAAACGAGAACGGGACAGACGGGAACAAGGACGGAGAGTTTATAACGGTGGAACTGTTGCAAGGGACGGAGAGAGGATCGAGGACCCGCGAGCGAACGAGACAGACAAAATGGCGGCGCGAGAAGGACGGCAAATGGCGGAGCGAGGAGGACAGAAGATGGCGTCGCACAGCGCGTTCAAATTTCATTGCGTCAAGCTCGCGGTGCTCTCGGCGTCTGCTTAGCGCGGAATTCAGAGAAAACGTCGGTAATGGAGTTTCGCGAGATAAACGGCAACAGCGACGCCACCGCGGCAGAGTACGCGGCATTATTGGCCTTGCACGCAGACAGGGTTACCAACCGGGCAGACCGAAAAGGCCTCGGAACAATGCTGGCACCGTAGGCTCCGCTTCGATGCCCTTTTCAACGAGCGTTCGTTACGCAACTATGTTACACAGCCACGTGATTGGCGAACACTCGTTGTTTTTCCAACGAGCCTCGAATCGACGAGGTGGCGAGTCAACAATTCCGGACCTCTCCAAAGGCGCGAAAACAATCCATCCATCAGGGCTGTTTACAACGGACCGCTGCCGCTCCTTCGACGGAGCTTGGCTGCTGGCTAGACGGCGCGTTCGCTTTTGCGCTCTGATTGCTAAACCCGCGGTTCTTAAATCACCACTGATCCCGATATAAGCTCAGACCGTTGAATTATTTTTCGCGTTCAACGGAGAAACCTGTTTGCGAACTGTGTACGCGCTGCGGAACTCGTATAAAACGATAGGCTGCTGCTTTGTTTCGCACTGTTCATGATAAAACATTTCTGGGACTGCAAGTCTGATTAACTTTTTCGGTACTTGCCAATCGGAACGGGTCGATGGGTTCGTAATGGGGGAATCTAATAAACCATTCGATCGCGTTTATCAGATAATGCGATGGTGGCTTTCAGTGATGGAGGTCTGTAAGCTAGAACATTTCCAACCACCATTAATCCTTTAGGACTTTTTAGACTCCTTCATTCACATGGAGGACAAGATGAACTAATAGTGACGAAACACTTATTCATTCAAAAATCACTAGGTCCTGATAAAATGTTCTTGTTACATGAAATTATCGATGAATAGTCAAAAATATCGATAAAACACTTGACAACTCTAAAATAACACTACTCATCCATAAAACACATGCACCACCCCTTTACCTCCTCATTTTCATAAAAAAAAAGAATACATCACTAGTAGAGTTTTGACACTCAGCTGACTTCATAAAAAAAAGCACATCACTGTTTTAAAACTGAATATTGTTCCATATTCCCGGTTTTCATTCACATGCTAAATGCTCGAAGCCATATAGGAATAGTTAACCAGCACAAAAAGCAGAGATTGTTAAAAAATGAATGAAGGAAAGTGTTAATGGTTTCTCGCGTAACTGCACTCGGTGTCCAACGCGTGAAGCATGGAGGTCAAAGGGCACGTGTTGCCCAGTTCAGATCTAACCAAACGTTGGACGCCAGGAGCGTGGCCGGGAAAGAGAAAACTGACATGTAAATGGGAAAAAAAGACGACAAACGAAAATGGGAGAAACGAGTGGAAAGCAAGGATGCCGGGACACGCGAGAGAGAAGGAGAGGAAATACGTGAGGGAGTTGTGAAACGGGAACGCCGTGCGCATCGCAATGCAAATGCAACTGACCCGATAAAGCTGCATTGGGTCATAGAAAGGGAAAATACAACCTACAAACGTGTGGCTCCCGCCAAAATACGATTTTTATAGCCACCCACGTTATTTCTCTCTCGCAGCGACGTTCAGAACCGACGAACGTTCTCCTTCAACTTATTTCAAACACCGACGCGTTTATAGTCTGTCCAACAAGAAGACATCTTCGTAGTTTATCGCCTGTACTGAATATTGCGGATGAACCGTAAATCGTGGGCCAGAAGGTGACTCTACAGGAAGAAATAAGTCTAAAATATGGAATAAAATTTTTGATTCGCAGTTTCGGAGAAAAGTTCTGATTTATGCACTTAATTTGTATGTATGGATGAAGTAAAAGATATGGTACTCTGTTAAGGACAATTGTGATGGATTTGAAGTTCAAGTACCATGCAGTGAATGTTGATTAGAATAGGTTAGGTTTAAATTTAGAATAATTAACGCTACCATGATTCTGTTAAGTTTTGTTAAATTAAGTTTGTAGTTCCCAAATACTATCACGGTGATAGTACACTTTGGTTAGACTAAATTAGATTAGGTTACATTATATCCGAAGTTTAAGACAACTTCACTACCACTTCATACTACCACGATTAGGTTTCATTCAGTTAAAGTTTGGTTAGGTTAAATAAGGTCTGAAATTCACAATTATTATAGTTTTAACAAATCTTGGTTAGGTTATGTTACGCTAAATTTAAGTCGAAGTAGTGAATAACTACTTCACAATGTATTTGACTTAAGGTTAAGTTAAGATTGGAGTTTAGAATAATTAATACTATCATGATTTACTTTTGTTAAGGTCAGTTAAGTTAGGTTAAATTAGGCTTGAAGTTCATTATTACAGCAACAATAAACTTTGATTAGGTTAAATCAAGTTATTTTAAAAAATCGCAGTAATCACTGCAATGATAGTCATTCGAATTAGGTTCAATTTGGTTGAGGTTAGATTGGGTCAAGTAAAGTTTGAAGTTCACGGTAATTGTCACAGCTACAGTAAGCATTCAGTGAGTTAGATGCAAATTTACTGTAAGTATTTTAATAATACTCCTCGGTTAAATTTAGTTAGATTAAGTTAGTTTACACAAAGTTTGAATGGCACAATAAAAATTGCAATGCCAATAAACCTTGATTAAATTAAGTTATGTAAGGTTAGGTCTAAGTTAATAATAAATACTTTAGTCACAATACAACTCAATTAGGTTCAGTTAGATTAAGGGTAAATTAATTTAAACACAGTTTGAAGAGTACAGTAAAAATTGCAATTACAATAAACCTTGATTATATTGAGTTATGTTAAGTTAGATTTGAGTCCATAATAATTACTTCAGTCAGGATACAACACAATTATGTTCAATTAGATTAAGGTAAAGTTAACTTAAATAAAGTCTGAAGAGCATAATAAAAATTGCAGTTACTATATTCGATTGAAACAAGTCACGTTAATGTTAAGTTAATAATAAATAAAATTTAAAGTATACAGTGAAAATAGCAATCACAGTAAACGTTCAAGTACAGTTAAGTAAAATTTAAATTAATTTAAAGAAACTCTGAAATAAACAATAAAAACTGTAACTCACACTAAACTGTCACACAATTACATACAATCACATTAAGATTAGATTAATTTAAGTCAAAAGTACACAATAAAAATTGCACTCCTAATAAACCACAATCAGAATAAGTTTCCAGCCTTGCAGATCAAAATAAATCTCAACGTTAGATTATATTATTCAAGCATGAATAAACTTGACTAATAAAATTATGCGCTACATCCTTATCCACATTTTATTCCCGAATCAACGAAGCAGAGATCATCGTGTTAAATCGCCATTTGCTTCATATCCCTCTGTTAATCGCATTGTCTTCCCTTGCAAGAAAAGAGTAGGTACTCAAGAGATATCAGCCGCCTTTGATGTGGCCTAAGAATTCTTAAATGTTCGTGGAAAAGCTAACTGTTGCGCATTTTCTTCTTCTCCCTGCTTACTTATCCTCGGCTTAAATTGTCCAACTTCTTGGACACGTGACCGTCATTTCTTGGTAAGGTTCTTAACACGGTGACTGCCGCTGCGAAAATGGCGATGCATGGTAGCACACATTTACTAACTAGTGTAAATATTTTATTTGCTATCTTGTTTAAATAGCCTACTTTCTACATTATGCAAATGGTCCATTTGCTACTTAGCATAAGTAGCACAAACCAATGCCGTATATCATTTTTTCTTTTGGCCATTCAACAAGTTTCTATTACTTTATGTTTTCTTTTTTTGAAAGGAATTTAGTTTCAGACAACGCTAATAGGAAAATAAAAAATTAATACTTTTTGCTGACAAACTTATTTTAACAGCAAGTTATTTAATTTGCAACATTTTTTATAGGATTTTAGATTTTGACAGAAGCTAAAGAAGGTAAAGAAGGTAAAGACAAGACAAGTTTTCAATAATTTACGTAATTAACAAATATTTTTTGTTAACAGACTTAAAAGGAAGGCTTCAAGAAAATTTGAAGATTTCAAGAAAATGTATAACATCTTGAAAAGGATTTTAAGTTGCAACAGAAAATTGTGATGACAACTCAAGCAAAATTCCTAATAATTTATGTAATTAATAAATTCATCTTTCATAAAATATAGCAATATCTCATTGTGTATAATTTAGTAAATTGTTACTCATTATTAAAAAAAATTCAAATTTTAAAGATTGTAGGAGTAAGAAAATTTTGTTGATTTACAAAATACACCACTGGCTGAACAAGTGCATGTTTATTTTTATTAAATAAATACAGTGGTTCTGTATGTGTATACAGAAAGAAGACTATTTAATAAAAAATTGTTGAATTATAGAAATCTGTCGCATTGTACGTAAATATGGTCTGATATCCGAACCTCATCTACTGCGAATGATAGGAATTTCAACGAGTGATTGAAGTCTCAGTGTACGCTGCGTAGGAACTTATGTGAACACTTACGAAGGGAAGTAGGCGAATTAGAATAAATGTTTCAAGTTGATAGTAACTAAAAACTTGTTAATTTAAAAAAGAATGGACAATGCATGAAATAGTTTCTAAGTAATATTTTTGAATAAACTTTCAATTCATTGTTGTAAATATGTCAGAACAAAGTATCAATGTGAACGTACCTAAACATAGACTGACGGAAGATAAGTAGGTATTTTCACGAATATCTCGTTATTTATCAGCTTTACGACGATAATGGTAATAACTGAATTTGTTCTTTAGCAAATTTTCTATAAAAAAGGTGGAATAACGTTTTTTCGTAGGAAGAACCGTTTCGGAGATATCATGTGAATTTGTAAAAAATAGTTAATAAAGTTTGTAGAGATAGGGACAGACAGTGAGATTTGAGAATTGCTACATTTCAAAATGTGAAAATTTACAAATTTGGAAATTTGAAGATACAGAAATTCAACAATTTTGGGATTTTGTAATGTAAAAATATAAAAACTTCGAAATTCGAAGTTAGAAATTCTTAGAAATTTAATACTTGACAATTTAATTAGGGAATTCAAAATTTAGAAACGTGGAAATTTAGAAAGGTGAAAATTCGAAAAGACGAAAATTTGAAAACCTGAAAACTAGGAAAAATAAAAATTTGACAACATCAAAGTTTGGTAACACGGAAATTAAAATAAATATGGAAACTCGCAAATGTAGAAATTTGAAAACATGGAAACTTGGAGTCGCGGAAGTTTAGAAACGTAGAAATTTGATAACGTGCAAATTTAAAAATGTACGAATTTAAAAACGTGAAAATAAAATTCAAACATGTGGAAATTTGAACATGTGAAAATTTAAAAATATAAAAATTTGTGCTTCCAAAACGAAAATGCGCCACCACAAAAATTTGCAATTTTTGCACTTTTCAAATTAAAAAATTTTTTAAATTGAGCCTTCAAAAACCCAGAAACTACAAAATTATTTATTTTCCAAAATTAGCCATAAAGTTCTGCGATTACGTCTACAGTAATATCCCACCAATAAACAAATACAAAGCTACAAATACAATATCCACAGCAAATAATTTTCAGCCGAACTTTTCAAAATGAATTTCCATAATCCTCGGATAGCAGACGCAAAAGTTCGGTTCGTTCTATCGTAGATAATTCATAAACAATTGATGGATTGAATATCATGGGAAGCCAAACGTTTGATTACGGTAAAATGTTGAATGGCAGAAAGTCAAAACAGGTAACAGCGGTAACATAGCGCGGCTCCACGGTGGCAAGTGGGGCATAATAAATTTAGGTATCGATCGAGCGGGAAGAGCGCGATCGCTACTGGCGCAGCAGAATATTGTTTCGCGTGAAAATAACAGGGCAGCGTTTTCAAATTATGAACAATCATGTGGAATTCAGTTTTACGAGTTAGACATGATCGATAGTTATACGACTGCTGTACCAGGGAATTTAACGATAGTTGTATTTTCCCACTACGTTGTTGCGTAAATCTGATTAAACTTATGGACACTCAATGAACACTTAAATCAAAACTAGATGATGATGAATAAATAATAGATGGTATAATAGTTCGTACAATGGTAGAGTTTATTAAGCTTTGATAACTGGACTTCATCGTAATAAACTGATATTAGGACGTTCATAACTGCAGATTACTACTTTCTTTTGAAGAAAAAGCTACTTGCTGTAAGTTGAAAAAGATTTTAAATAATAATTGATTGTTGTTTTATTGAATTTTACTGCTGATTTTAGTATATTTAAATGGTATATATGGAAGTATTGAAAGGTGAAAAAATTGGAAAAAGGATGGTTTTCATAGAAAAATACACAAAATTTCTTTCAATTTTAAAGAGCTGAAATTTTAGTACAAATCCTGAGATTTTATGAACTTCAAACTTTTAGTTTTATAAATTTCGAATTTTTTCAATTTTAATTGTTCAAATTTCAAATTCCAAAATTCTTAATAGATAATAAATAATAAATAAATTTGATAAATTTGAATTTTCAGATCACCAAATTCCAAATTTACAAATTCTCAAATTCTCAAATTCCCAAATTCTCAAATTCTCAAATTCTCAAATTCCCAAATTTCCCTATCTCCAATATTTCTAAATTTCCAAATACCAAAACCTAAGTTTTCCAATCCCAAATTTTGAAATTCCATAATTTCCAAACTTCAACATTTTCAAATTTTCAAATCCCTTAATTGAAAATTTTCCACATCCCAAAATTCTAACTCCTTAATCCCAAATTTTTTAATTTCGAAACCCTCAAATACCAAACTTCTAATTTCCCCAATTCTAAAATTTCCAAATCCTCAAATCCTAAATTTGCAAATTTCACTATTCCAACTTTCCCAAATCCCTGAACTCCATAATTCCAAACTTTAAAAATCCTTAAATAATCTCTAAATATAAACACTCAAATCTCGAAACATCCTCACCTTCAAATTCCAAATTTCGAAACTTTTAAATCCCAACATGTCCATATTTTTCATATTTCTAAATGTCCAAACTTTTTAATCCCTAAATTATCACACTTCCAATAATAAATCTCCAAATTTCCCAATCCTTGTTCCTAAATTCCCCAAATTAACAATTCTATAAAAAATCCAAATAGATTTCTTCCAAACAGAAAAATAATAAAAACAAAAATAACAAAAATTTATGAAAACAGAAATAACAAAAAATTAATAAAAATAAAAACATCAAAAATTTGTAAAAATTGAAATACAAAAAAATATATATCTACATATATGTGAATAAAATAAAATCCCCATAGAATAAACATTGTGACACAAATTTCATGGAAATCGTAATTTCTATACGATAATGTAAAGCCAAAATGACTGAATTTTGTCAAAACACGTGATTCACACAGCAAAGATAGAAAGTGCTTACAGACATAGCATGAGTAGAGAATAGTGGATGGGGTTGCATGGACATTGGCCGGACATCGGAATGGGAAACGGGTTAGCCGAATGACCGGTGGTCAGAATTATGGGGGTGGTGAATTGCAAATTCGTCGTGTCTTCATGCCAAAAACAATGAACGTGATAAAGTGATAACTTGCGAGGATTCGTGAACGTCTTAACAATTCTATAACGTGTTTCTCTGATTTCGTTGGTTTTTCTGGTGTTATCGGGTGATTTAGTAGTTTAATATTTTATGTGGATGTACTTTTACTTTTAGTTACATTTTTTCACCTAAAATTACTTTTAGGTTAATTTAATCCTATGTTAGGTTATGTATATGTACTACGTTATGTTACGTACGAAATTAGGTTAGGTACACAATTTGTACTTAACCTAGAGAAAAACTAAAAGTACAACACTTATTACAATGTACAACGTAATAAGTATCGTGTAAAAAAAATATAAAAAAAAATTGTACAAAGGACAAATTTTTGAAATGACACTTCCATTAGTTAACAATGAAAATATACATGAAAGAAATATAAAAAAGAAATTGTGCTTTAATAATAATTTTCAACAGTATCCTTTAAATTAAATGCATATAGGTTAAACATTATCATATAACTAAACGAACAAAAAAGAACTGCAATTACAAAAATATTTATAAATCCATGAATATGTTATGTATCTTAATAAATAAATGAATACATTATACAAATACAATAATAAATAACAGAATACACAATAAATAAATAATTTTAAGCAAGTATAGTTAACATGCAAATGCTTCAAACTCCATAATATACTGTATAAAACCTCCGCATAAATTATAACAGTGTTAAAAAAAGATTTACTTAAAATTTATTTATGAATGATTTATTATTATTTTATCAGTTAAAATAAGGTAACAAACTACGTAACTTGAATATCAAGAGTGTTGGAAGATTTTAGGTTAGTTCGTAGGGCGGCCATCTTGATTCACTTACGGCAGCATCAAAAATTCTCAAACTTTCATTCGTACAATAAAGTTGTTAAAATAATTTAAACACTGAAGTTATTGAACAAAATTAAATGTGCCACTGATAAAATTTATATAAATTGATAAAGGTTCAAATAAATCTTGCACCCGTGTCTTAAATTAACGTAAAGTAATTATTAAAAACGGCACCTTCCTAAATTCCCATTTTTCTAAATTTCCACCTTCCTAAATTCCCAACTTTTTAAATTTGTAAATTCCTAGGTGTGTAAATTTCTAAATTTCTAAATTCCTAAAAAGTCATAAATTTCTTATCTTGTATTGTATTGTCACTTAAATAACTACAATATCATGTATATTTATTTAGAAAGTTGTATTAGAAAAAAAAGAAGACAGAGAAGGAAAATAACGAATAGAATCTTGTTGGCGCGCTTCTCGAATCGCGCATTTCGGTAATCGATATATACGAAACGTGCGCGCGAGCGGCCGAATCGCTTTTAGACTCATTTAAAATGCATCGGAGTATACCACCCACCTCATCCTTTCCTATTCACCTATGCACACTGGCCCATGTTCTCCTTGCACTCGTGCGAGTATTTAATATACCCTCTTGTGATGCATTTCACAAAGTTTAGATCGGATTTGTTGCTTTTCAAGTGAATTTTGAACCAATTTTCAATTGTGTTCGTATAGAGGTTTGTTCGATATTTCTAAATCTTCCCGAAATATGGGAAATTTCTCAGTTTTGAGAGTCTGAGTTTGTAAATTGTAAAATTTTGACAATTAGAAAATTGGGGATTATTTATTTACTAGATTGAAAAATATTGCTGTCTGAATTTTGGTATGATGTCTGAATTTTTGGTAAAATAAATTTGTAAAAAATTTTGGTATTAAAAAAATTATAAATTTTGAAATTGTTTATTTAGTAAATTGTAAAATATTGAAATCTGAATTTCTCTACTTGTAACATTTTTAAAATTACAAATTTGGAAATTGTTTATGTACTAAGTTGCAAACTATTGAAATTTGAATTTCTCTACTTGTAAAATTTTAAAAATCATAAATTTGGAAATTGTTGATTTATTAAATTGAAAAATAGAATGTTCAAGTTTAATTCAGAAATTTTGAAAGTTTTAAGATAGTTGTATTTTCAAATATGTATCACGTTTGAATTCTTAAACACAGAACCTCCAGATTTCTCAGATCCTCAGATCCAAATCGTCAATACCCCAAATCCTTAAATCCCTAAAATTCTGAACTTTCAAATCTCCAAATTCCCAAGTTTGCAAATCCCTTTCTAAATCTCCAGATCTGCAAGTCTTGATACCCAAATCCCTAAATCAGACTGCACACGTGTCTAAATTCTTCAAATCTTGATCCTCAAATTCACATATCAAATTTCTTGTATTTCCAAATCCTCAAGATCCCACATTTCCAAATTCCTAAATGTCTAAATCTTGAAATTGTGCAAAATGCTAAATATTTAAGGTTACATGTTTATTATAATTTGCAATTCCCAAGTATCCAAATTTTTAAGCTTCCAAATCACAAAATTTCTATATCTTGAAGTCCTCGAATTCTAATACTTCTAAATTTCTAAGTTTCTATATCTCTACATTTTAGAATTAGCAAATCCCTAAATTCTTAAAATGCACATTCGTCAATTTTTCAATTCCTAAGACTCCAAATTCTTAAATCTCTAAATCTCCAAATTCCCAAATCCCCAAATTGACAAATCTCCAAATTCCTAAGTTTCCAAATTCTCAAATCCCTAAATTCTCAATCTGAAAAAATTAGAAAATTTCTAAACTTGTCTACTTGCGAATTTCTAAATTTGAAAATTTGTTATTCTACCCTTGAGACAAAAGACTAATAACAAAATTTGAGCGATATTTTCACAGTCATAACTTATATTACAATTAATTTAACTTCTTAATTACCGGACGCTTATTAATGGAATTTTCGATATGACCTGTTGTTGACTGAAAACTAATTAATAAAGCTTTGATTATTATCGACTCATATATAATGCGATGGTCGAAGTTATCTATAATTAAGAGGGCAATGAAAAGTAAGAGTCATTATTTTTAATCGTTATTTATTATTAAATTACGAAGGGATAATGCCTTATCCATTCCATCCGCGAATGATCGATTATATATTAATAGTAAATACTTGGAAAAGAAAGTATCAATTATTTTAATGATTCCGGGAAAGTTACGGATATTGTAGTATTTATATAACAATCAGTTTTATGTATACCCTTTAATGCTATTCGTAGAAACTGTGACGTAAGTTTTATCGGGAATGATTTGATTTTTCGAAGAATTTGAGGAAATCATATTAGGAAATTATGAATAATAAACGCATAACAAAAGTCATAGATATTAAATAAATAATAGAAATCATAAATAACACTTGAATAACAAAAATCAGAAATATTAAATAAATAATACAAATTATAAATAACACTTGGATAACAAAAATCAAAAACACTGGATAAATAATAAAAATCATAAGTAGCACTTGAACAACAAAAATCAGAAATATTAAATAAATAATACAAATCATAAGTAACATTTGAATAACAAAAATCAGAAATACTAAATAATTAATACAAATCATAAGTAACATTTGAATAACAAACATCAGAAATACTAAATAAATAATACAAATCATAAGTAACACTTGAATAACAAAAATCAAAAACACTGAATAAATAATACAAATCATAAATAACACTTGAATAACAAAAATCAGAAATATTAAATAAATAGTCTGTTAATTCTCAAATTCTCAAATCCTCAAATCGACAAATCTCTAAATTCCTAAGCCTCCAAATTCTCAAATCCCTAAATTGACAAATATCTAAATTCTTAAGTGCCCAAATTCTCAAATCCGCAAATTGACAAATCTCTAAATTCCTAAGTCTCCAAATTCTCAAATCTCTACATCCCCAAATTCACAAATCTCTGAATTCTCGAATCCCTAAATTGGCAATTCCTCAAAGTGACAAATTTCCAAATTCTGAAATTCCCAAATTCCCAAATTCTCGAATCCCTAAATTGGCAAATCTCCAAATTCTTAAATCCCCAAATTGACAAATTTCCAAATTCTGAAATTCCCAAATTAACAAATCTCCAAATTCTCAAATCCCTGAATTCCCAAATCTCTAAATTCAAATCATAAATGACACATAAATAGCAAAAATCATGTCAACTTTATAAAGAAAAATGAAAGTATATCATACTTATTTATCATCGTTAAATAAAACCGCAAAAACATGAATAGAGTCGTGTTTGGACCAAGGAATAAAACTAAACTTCGAATTAAGTTTGCCATTGATTTAAACGCAACCAACTTGAAACGTTGTTGATTCTGCTAACTTCGTTCTGAATCATTTCGACGATAAATTTGAAGGAGAGGCGGACGCTGCTAAGTTTCCGAACTAGAAGTTAAAATATCAACAAATTCAAGATACAAACTCGTGATTAGGTCACGTACTGCTATCTATTTCATATTCGAGTGACCAATACAATTATTGGTACAATTATTGGAACTCGCGTATATATGGTCGAAATTTACAAACTGTTTAATTTCCATGTTTGCAGATTGTTAAGTTCAAGTTTACGGTTCTTGCATTTTGATTTTTTTATATTTGCAAATTTCTGTTTGAAATTTTTTGGTTTTTTAATTGGGAACTTTTTCAATTTGCAAGTTTTGAGATTGTTACGTTTCTAAATTTTTTAGTTCTTTAGATTTTTAAATTTCTAGATTTCTAGATTTCTAGATTTCTAGATTTCTAGATTTTTAGATTTCTAGATTTTTAGATTTCTAGATTTCTAGATTTCTAGATTTCTAGATTTCTAGATTTCCAGATTTCTAGATTTCTAAATTCCCATCTTTCTAAATTCCCACCTTCCTAAATTCCCATCTTTCTAAATTCTCATATTTCTAAATTCCCACCCTCTTATATTCCCATTTTTCTAAATCCCCACCTTCCTAAATTCCCATCTTTCCAAATTCCCATCTTTCTAAGTTCCCATCTTCCTAAATTCCCATCTTTCCAAATTCCCACCTTCCTAAATTCCCATCTTTCTAAATTCTCACCTTCCTAAATTCCCACCTTCCTAAATTCCCATCTTTCCAAATTCCCACCTTCCTAAATTCCCATCTTTCTAAATTCCCACCTTCCTAAATTCCCACCTTCCTAAATTCCCATCTTTCTAAATTCCCACCTTCCTAAATTCCCATCTTTCTAAATTCCCACCTTCCTAAATTCCCATCTTTCTAAGTTCCCATCTTTCTAAATTTTCACCTTCCTAAATTCCCATCTTTCCAAATTCCCACCTTCCTAAATTCCCATCTTTCTAAATTCCCACCTTCCTAAATTCCCACCTTCCTAAATTCCCATCTTTCTAAATTCCCACCTTCCTAAATTCCCATCTTTCTAAATTCCCACCTTCCTAAATTCCCATCTTTCTAAGTTCCCATCTTTCTAAATTCCCACCTTCCTAAATTCCCATCCTTCCAAATTCCCATCTTTCTAAATTCCCATCTTCCTAAATTCCCATCTTTCTAAGTTCCCATCTTTCTAAATACCTACCTTCCTAAATTCCTATCTTTCCAAATTCCCATCTTTCTAAGTTCCCATCTTGTTAAATTCCCACCTTCTTAAATTCCCATCTTCTTAAATTCCCATCTTCCTAAACTTCTAAATGCCGTAAAAAGCCATGAATTCTAAAATCCCTTATTTTTAAATCCCTAATTCCCTGAAATCTCAAATTCTTCAATTTCCAAATTTCCAATTTCGTAAATCCCCAAATTCCCAACTCCCTAACTCCTCAAATCCCCAAACCTTTAAATCACCAAATTTCCCAACTCTTCAAATCACCAAATTTCCCAACTTTCCAGATCCCCAAATTGCAAACTCCCCAAAATCCCCAAAATCCCCAAACTCCCCAATGTTTCAAAATTTCCAAAACAAAATATAAATCCACTTATTATATATTACAAAACATAATACATAACCGAAAAATGTAGATAAATATCGCTAATAATCTACACCTACAAAATACCTCGTAACAAGGTATGAAAAAGTAGGCTTCGGTGTTTTGGAATTCATGGGCTCAATTATTACGTATCATAAACGTCCAATCTCCGGCACGATAATACATCGATAGCCTGTTATCAACGTCAGGTAACACGGGGTGAGAAGAGCACAAAGTTACAAAGGGTCAAAGTGCTAATAACACACAGAATTAATTTCACTCGCCTACGCTCTCATTGTTAAGTCCCACGGAACCAGGGAGTTTCCATTAATCAAAACTCTGTTCGGGGCAACTAACGATACCGTGGTATCTCATAAATAGACAGAAATATAAAAGATTCCTGTTTTTATCACTATGTTGCGCGTTATATGCACAATTTCGTAATATCAAACTTATAGTAACTTATAAAATAAGTAAATAGAATAAATTATTATGAAATACGTTGATACACGTTTGAGATAAAATGATAATTGTGTGTGTATGTTATGTTCATAGTACGTTTGTGGTATAACAATTGTATCTAAACCTTGAAATGTGTAAGAAGATTTTTATTAACCTTTTGCTCTTCTCAATTTTTTTTACTTACTACTTAATTTACGAAATAGATCAAGAAAGGGGTTCTCAGTGAAATGTATAGCAACAGGGTAGGATATGAGACAAGTACATTTTTCTTTTACTGCAAGTACTAAATAAAGGATAATACACATGTTCAACCAATCTATGTATCTGAATTATTTATGAAAACCAAGAAAAATTTGATGACGAGGGTGTCAGAGGGTTAATTTTAAGATTTTATAGAAATGCAGAGGGTTAATTTTAATGTTTTATAAAAATACAGAAGATTAATTTTAATGTTTAATTTCCTATAAAACTTTAATATTAAAAATTAAAATTAACCCTCTGCACTCCTATAAAGTGCAGAGAGTCAATAATTTTAATATAAACTAGTAAAACTCATTGTACATTACATGCTAATAACAAGAATAATTTTGTTATTAAATTTAAGCACATTAAACAATATCAGTGAAAGCTTTACATGAACAAATTTACTAAATTTTATCCTTGCAAAGATATAAAATAAGTAAATATTAATTTATGGTATTTTTCATCAATCCAAATTCAATATGTTCCGAAATTGATTATTAACTATTTGTATGAAGGGTGCTGGCAAAATAGTCATTTATGTAGTCAGTTTATATAAACATTAAATTTTAAATTGATATCGAATAAACTTGATTTTGTGGTGCTTTTGTAACATCAAACCATGCTGAAGCATTTAATGTGCAATAAGGTAATGTATATACGGTAATCAATAGTTGTTCGTGGACAATTAGTTAATTTACATTAAGAATATTAACAAAACAATTTATATGGTAATTTTAAATTAGTCTCGAGCTACAAATTAATATAAGTGCTTTAACAGATTTATTTCAATAAATTGTGTTTTATTTGTTTTGAGATTATTTCTGTAATTATCCACCATTTGTATTAAAAACGAAAGGTGCATATATACAAGCATTTTCATTAAACCTCAAGCTTTAAATTGATGTGCTATAAGTGATATTTCATTGTACTTTTATGTCATGAAATTGTTTTGAACTGTTTATAGCTTAATGTATTAAAAATTGTTATTCTTGTATTTATCGTTTGATGCAACTGGCCACCATTTTGTTTTAGAAACGAATACGAAAGGTGCACATATATAACTATTTTTAGTAAATCCTAAGCTTTAATTTCGTATATCATAAGCTCTATTCTGTGATACTTTTATGTCATAAAATTATGATAGACTTATACAGTCACTTAATATATTTACAGTCAATATTGTAATATCTAAAGCTTGTTACAACTAACCACCATTTTGTTTTAAGAACAAATATAAAAGGTGCACATATACAGCTACTTTTATCAAATCCTAAGCTTTAATTTCGTATATCATAAGCTCTATTCTGTGATACTTTTATGTCATAAAATTATGTTAGACTTATACAGTCACTTAACATATTTACAGTCAATATTGTAATATCTAAAGCTTGTTACAACTAACCACCATTTTGTTTTAAGAACAAATATAAAAGGTGCACATATACAGCTACTTTTATCAAATCCTAAGCTTTAATTTCGTATATCATAAGCTCTATTCTGTGATACTTTTATGTCATAAAATTATGTTAGACTTATACAGTCACTTAACATATTTACAGTCAATATTGTAATATCTAAAGCTTGTTACAACTAACCACCATTTTGTTTTAAGAACGAATACGAAAGGTGCACATATACAGCTACTTTTATCAAATCCTAAGCTTTAATTTCATATATCAGAAGTTCTATTTTGTGATCCTTTTATGTCATAAAATTATATTTTACACAATGGTCTATTATATTAAAAATTATTGTTTTAATATACATCCTTTACAGCCATTTTGTATTAAGCGCATTACAGAAAGGTGCGTATACACAGTTACCTTTATAAAACCTTAAGCTTCGTATGCCATAAGCACTATTTCGTATTACTTTTAACAAATTGGTTTGTTAAAAAAATTTGAGTTCCCTTTATGAAAAAATGCAATCTTCTGAAAAGTGTTCTTTTTCAAGAATATAAAATATCTTACCCTCTCACTTCTTATTTTGATAAATTAATCTATGAAAGGATTATAAACTCACAGTTCAAATACTCTTCTCTTATATCTACAATATTCTATTTTAATTTTATACTATTTTGAACATTAACAAAATTACTCGATCTTTCATCAAATAAATTCTGCACATAAAAATTTATTTCATTAAAATAAAAGTTATGGAAGTTGTCTCAAAACAGATCATGCATCGAGGAGCTAGTAAAATGCGCAAAATAGTAAATTAGACAATATCACGCTAAATATCTCCAGTTAAAATCTCCACGATAAAATTTTAATGACCAGTTAATTTCAATGAGAAGATATAAATTAACCACGAGAACGAAAAATGGGGTTATATAGGTTCGAAAGGCCCCAGCCTAACAGGTACTGTGAAATCCCACTGAAAATACGCGAAAGTCGAAATAGAACAAGGATATCGATCGAGGTGGCAGGTTCGAGCGAGTCAACGAAATGTCGAAGGTCGCAGCTGACTCGAATGCTCTACTCTACGAAACAACCCTGATGGCCTACAAAAAGCAACCTAGATCGTTTTCATCGATCTACGCCAGTATTTTGCTTACGCATTCAGCGATGTTTACAGTTTCCACGTGACACCATGGCCCAACCCGCGACGAAACTTCGCAAAGTCTCGAACAAAGTTTCCTAATCGTAGGCCGGCGAATCCTCGATTCATCCTCCCCTCGTTGCTTTACTTTGAGGATCTTTGCCCTTGTAGATCAACAGAAACGTTAGCAGGAAAAACTGTTGACCAAATTTCCCTCGTGGAAACTGGATCTCCCCTTTCAAAGTCCTTTGTTCGAGTAAACTCGAATTCTTTAAGGATGAAGTTCTTCCGAGTGCTTTTTTAAGAGAAGTAAAATTGCTAAATGTATTTGCCGATGTTTCGAAGTGTGGTTTTATGGACGGAAACTGTTGGCTGTTGTCTTTAAACCTTTTGTAGGTTAAGGAGGATACTTGTTTTCAAGCGTTTTTAAAGGATTGCTGAGGGCTGATTACGGGAATGCTTGTTTGTTGTTGCGGTGCTTTAGTAAGATTTTAATGAATTTTTATGTCCCTCAACTGATGTGATCAGCTATAGCAACTTCTGTTACAACA
This sequence comes from Megachile leachella, assembly GCA_963576845.1. Classification (NCBI taxonomy): domain Eukaryota; kingdom Metazoa; phylum Arthropoda; class Insecta; order Hymenoptera; family Megachilidae; genus Megachile; species Megachile leachella. Next base: position 5,335,175 of record OY756259.1, on the reverse strand, counting down.
TTTTGTAACTACGAACATATTTAAAAAGAAATTTTTATCAATGAATTTAGATCATTTTTATTATAACTATTTTCGTTTTAACTTTCATCAAAAATGAAATGCAAAATGGAAGATAAACATGTACATATTGCAACTATTATCTTCATTGTCATTACTGAATAATTTTTTAATTTTAACATTTTATATGTCACTCTAAAAAACAACAGGAACATTATAAGCCTCATATAATAATAGCAGACCTCCTAGTAAAAGCCATTTATCTCTTTCACATCAAATGTCGGTATACAAAAATTTTACATATTATATCGTGTGACAAACCTTCTGCAATGAATTGTGGATAATTTTACAGTATATCTAATTTAAAATAATACGAAAAATGTCTACATCCAAACACTACTGAAATAAAAACTCCTGTCTCCTCATTCATCCCCATACCTATTTAAAAATAAAAAGCTTTCTCTTCCTCAATGAATTAAGGTACCATAACTAACACTTTATATCTATTTTTCGGTGACAATCGAGCATTAATCAACGCTTACAGGTATTCTATCGGTCGTGTCATAAAGTTATTTTCCTGAAGCAAATAAAACGCATCGGTGTGATATCCACAGCATCCGTCTCTCATGGCCGCGATTGTATTGAATCGCAGCGTGTTTCGTGGGTCCATATCGAAATAAAAAAAAGAGAAATAGTGTTCGCAGGAGGGCATGAAAACCACGCGAAATCATACCCCTTTTTCACCCTGTTCTCACTGTCCGGACACAAAACGAACCGCCTCTCTCGACTGGCTCGCTAATCTCACGGCCGATCCGATCGGGGATGAGCACGTACCTCGAGAAAAAAACGAAGGAGTACAACAGCGAGAGGGCACACGGGCTACGAGATAAAGCACAAGAGACGAACGGGATGGAAAAGGACGGGACAAGGGTAACTCGATGTATATTCGGCGAGACAAAGCTGATCAATGGCCTCCCGGCACAGTAGCGAGGACACGTGAATCGTAAAGAGAGCATTCTGTATGCTGTTAATAATAATATTGATCAAACGATTTACAATCAAAGAAAAGATGTATGGGAGATTGTATAAATTCGAACATTTGCTTCATAAAATTGAAGATTTAGAAATTTGGGAGCTGCAAAATTTAGAAATGTGAGGGTTGAAAATGAAGAATTTAGAAATGTCGAAATTTAAGAAATTTTATGAAAGAAATGGAAATGTAATTAATTTTTCATAGTAAGCATTTAAACCTCCCTTAAGGCTCTCTCTAATGATCGTCGTCGATTGCTACAACTCAAAGATCCTCGGTGCTTATAGATTAATACTATTAAATTATTATTTTACTAAGAAGCTTCAAGCCTGTAAATTCTGCTGTCTCAGAAAAATCTATAAGACTCAGCTCAGACATTGAAAATAAAATATATTGCAATTATTTTCAATATTAAGTATAAAATATTCAAAACGAAATAGTATGATAAAATACACTGAGTTCATAAGTCATCAAAAAATAGTCTATTGTTAATATTATGAAATTATTAATTTCTCAGCATCTCTTACTATTCTATAACATATCAAATAATAAAGATAATATTACTGTCGATTATTTCTCTATTATCTATTATTCTTAGTTTATTAGTAAGTTCCGAATGTTTCGAACATTGAACTTGCTAGAAAAAAAAGTGCAAATTCAAGACATCCCCTTATTTCTCCCCACAGAATGTCTGCAATGTTACAGTATTTACATGACACCCCGTATACAGTGAATTTCGTCCGTAAGCGTATACAGGGACATCGCGCGCAACGTCGGCGAAATAGAGAAAGGTAGAAAGGAAAGGAAAGGAAAAAACGCAGCGAGGCGCGTGATCGTCGGAGTTTTCTCTCGTCCGTAGGAGTCGAGGGGGGGTTCGGTTGGTAGAAGTGGAGGGAAAGGACGAAGGAAAAACGAGGGAGAATACAGCAGCATCCCCTTCTTTTTCTATCGTTCGAGCGGCAGCCAGCGCGTACGTACATTTATTCGAAAGTTCACAAACACGCGGCCAACTTGCACTCTGCTAATAAGTCATCGGTGTTCGTTCGTTCGTTCGTCGTCAACCACCACCCCTGTGGAGCTCCGCATCCCCCACCGTCGCCTCACTCACGTTGGATTGAACCAGCCCCCTCTGCCGCTTCTACTTCCCCTGTTTCCCCTCGCTGCACCCCCTCGTTCCATTTCAGTTTCGTTCTACTCCGCGTTTCCAACCCCGTCCTGCCCTCCGCGCACGTAGAACGCCCTCCGTGCCCGCGCGCTCGCGTTTTACGCGACCCATCCCTTCGAAATTCTAACTCACACACACAGCTACACTTGTTTTCGAGTGTACACGTATGAATATTCGCGTGAGGGTGTGTCTCCGACTCAGTCTAACCGTGGGCGTTTACACGCGAGCGTACGTGTACGGATAAGTTTTTGCAAGCGCACTTAAACGAGAAAGCTCCGCACACGCGCGCGATAAAGCTTCGCGAGAGCGTACACGGTGGCGCAGCAAAGTTTCACCAACACCAGAGGAACGCTACGGCAAAACATGTACACGCGGACAGATACGGTCATGGTTCGTCCTCCATGAGATGGCTTTCTCTCTCTCTCTCTCTCCCTCTCTCTCTCTCTGTCTCTCTTTCGCTCTGACCGGGTTACGCTTTGCAACCGTCTCCCTCCGTTCGATTTCTGTGCCCGACCCTCTCTGTCGCCCCCCTTGACGGAGTTTTTGTCCGTCCCTGTCGGGGTCAAAAACTGGAAAACCGTAGGTGTAACGCGGAGACGGGAGGATACACCTTTACTGCGTGGCTTTCACGGGACCGGCGCGGCTTGCATCGTGCTTAAATTACGCGATTAAAAGTGCTTGAATTAGTTAGTCGATGAGACCTAAATTTATTCGGGACGACGAACGTGGTGATGCTACTACGGAGCGCGTTTAATTCTGTCTCGATCATTTCGGGAGCAAAGTGGACCAAACACGCTTGGGAAATTCACGGGGGAATTTTTGTGAGAACGAAGGGTGTACGCGTGCGCGGCGGACACGCGGGACGCACTTTTCTTCCGGCTGCGATTATGAATTTTAGGGGATTTTAATATCGGGAACATTTTGTGCGTTATCTGGCGTTTAAAATATAGACTGTATAATAGGATTTTAATACTGGGAACATTCGTTTATGTACTGCAGAAAATTTGATTTTTTACGGGGTTTCAATATTGGGGACATTTTGGTGCGGTCACTTATATGAAGTTCAAATATGAAGCGTTTAGTTAAAATGTAAACTGCAAAATGAAATTTTATTTTTTGTGGAATTTCGATATTGGGGACACTTTGATGCGGTCATTTATATGAAGTTTAAAACATAAAGCGTTTAGTTGGAACGCGAACTGTAAAATAGAATTCTTTTCATAGAATTTTAATATTAGATATAATTTGCTGCGTTTATTTACACGAAGCGTTTAGTTGGAATATAAACTGCAAATGGGAATTTTATTTTTTATGGGATTTTAATACTAGGGAGATTTTTTTATTTGAAGTTCGAAATATACCGTATAGTTAAAAATATAGTGTGGAGTTTAATATGTAGGCTGCAAAATAGAATTTTATTTTTTAATACGAGATACAAATTTTGTAACGTCGAGGTTTTGCAAAATTTAGATTTAATTTTGAGGTTTGCAACGATAAAATTTTTGAATTTTGAGACTTTGTAGTTTTGGAAATTTAAGACCTTAGGATTGGAGACTGAAACCTTGCAATTTTTAAAATTTTAGAAATTTGAAATATTTGAATTTTCCAAACTTGGAATTTTGAGTAAAAGTTGGAAATTTTAGAAAATTTTACAAGTTTGGGACTTTGGAATTTTTGGAACTAGGGACTTTAGGGTTACAATGAAACTTTGAACAATTATGAATTTTATAAATTTTTGGAACCTGAGGTTACAATGAAACCTTGAAACTTGACTAAATTTTATGAATTTGAGACTTTGAAATTTTTTTAATTTTCTATATTGAGACTATAGTAAAACCTTGAAACTTTGTGAATGTTACAAGTTTGAGCCTTAAGAATTTTTCAAACACTGACTACAAGACTATTTCCTTAATTTCCACCTACTAAATATCAAAAACCATAAAGTTACAGATCACCAGATTTTCCCGAGAAAAACACGACCCGTACAAAACTAAAGACTAGAAAGTTGGCATAATACCCCTTCCCTTCCGTGGGCCAAGCACGTGGTTATTTCTACCGGGTAGATAATCCGGCTGTTCGTGCTCGAAGATGAAACGGAACGGAAGCGGAAGGACAACGAAGTTGCGAAACTAAATCGAACGTACCGCGAAATGCGCAAAAAACGAGGAGGCGTACGTGCATGGGAACAGGACATTTTCCCCGCGCACGTATCCGCGGATAGAGGGGGTCTTTTCCATATTGTGTGTACCACGGCGCGTATTAAAGCGGCAAGAAACGCCTGGTTCTCCCACGCGAAGCAAAGGATCGAGCGGAAGGGAGGGTACGGAGAAAAAGAAACAAGGGGGAATAAAAAAAGATGATCACGTTCGTTTCTCGCGGTCTGCACGCTCGCGGTGCCTTTCGCGAGCCGACTTTCGAAGCTACTCGACTCGGTTGCATACACGTAACTACCAGTCGTATATCTGTCTCTGTTTTCCCCCTGCTCTCTTTTTCTCCCTCTTGTCTACGCCGGTGAAAGCAGACACGGTGAAAGGTGATTGTAGCACATCCCGCGTGTCGTCACGTCGCGTGTCTTTCCCCGCGGCCATTTTAACCCACTGAACGCCCTTAGATACCATCGACATCTGATATCAACATTGCATCTTTTCATTTGCATTAATATTAGATATACCCGAAATGACGGAGTTTAGATTTTTAATGGCAATTTGATTATGGTAATTTGAGGCCCCTATTCGACAGGTGACTCGTTTACGACAGCAATTTGAAAGAAATCTTAATCTGTAATATTATACATATGGTGTACAACAGTAGACAAGTAGGGAATAATGGCAATTAATAATGGGGAAATAATCGTAAATGTATTCTGCAAATTTTTTAAGTAAATTTTTAAACTTCATATCTGATAAGTAAAAATGGCGTCGAGACTGAGGATTAAGCCTTTCGGTACCTGATGTTAATACGTAATAATCACTTTCTGTATCACTACTGAAATAATATGTTTCCATTTTTGTAACGTATTACTTAAGGCGTAATTACAAGTGAAAATACACTTTGTTACTTCGAACGTTCAACTTCGACTTCGTGTATACTTAGATGATAAAATACGACCAGCTTATTTCTCTGAGCCCATTTATGCGACCATAGTACTCGAAGGATTTAGTCTTCTTGTTTGATAATATTTGTAAATGAAAAATGTATAAGCAAGTTTATTTGTACATTATTTACTTATTTTAATAAATTAGCTTGAATTTACATGTAGGTGGACATTTAACAACGGTAATCAGAGTGCATGTATTTTTTTGTTGTGGTTGTATGGAAATTATTGGAAGGGAGATGGATACTTGTACAAATACTTCACTAGGAGGACAATCTTTGAAGTGATAATAAAATATATCTGTGATTTCAGTATTTTAAGGTTAGGATCGATAGAATAGCTTTTAGTGAGAAGTAAACTGGTTATCAGAAGTTTGGAAATTTTGAGATTTAAAAATTTAGAAATTTGGGACTTTGGGAATTTGGAACTTTCAAGATTCAGAATTTAGAAATTTAGAAACTTAGAAATTTAGAAATTTAGAAATTTAGAAATTTAGAAATTTAGAAACTTAGAAATTTAGAAATTTAGGAATTTAGAAATTTAGAAATTTAGAAATTTAGAAATTTAGAAATTTAGAAATTTAGAAACTTAGAAATTTAGAAACTTAGAAATTTAGAAATTTACAAACTTGCAAACTTACAAACTTACAAACTTACAAACTTACAAATTTACGAATTTACAAATTTCATATTTTGGAGATTTGACAAGGCTTCATAAGACTCCCAAAATTTGCAAATTCCAAAACTGAAAATGACCACGTCAAATAATTAGTAGTTCCAAAACAATCAAAATGATCTTAACTTTATTCATAAACCATACAACAGCAAAATATCAACAAAAATATATTTCACAACTGAATTAAATAAAAACATTCCATTCTATACACCCTCCAAATTTGCTCAGAATCAATATTTTAATTATACCTTATCGCATCACCCATCAGTACTCATCGAAAATATAAACTTGAAGCTTCAAAAATGTTTCCAATCTACAAACTGAATCATGCTCTACTTGAAAGCGTTCTACGATACTCGAAAAGCTCTTGACTGTTGTCAAAAAGGGTACGAATCTACTGCACTCACAGTACCCGAATCAAGTGAAAACTGTTGAGTTAAACTGAAAACCATTGGTGGTATGTTGAAATCCCATCACCATTGATCGATCTATGATCTACCAACCCCGCGTAGATAGATACATATACCGCGAGCGGGAGAGAAAACAACAATCGTAATTTTGTTCCAGCAAATAAAATAACGCGAGTCAGAGTCTTCTGTGCGTCGTCGTCGTCGTCGGCGTCATCAGCGTCGTCGTCGAGGGGTTGCTCGTTGTCCAGAGTTCAGGGTAGCGTAATCCGGCCTGCATCAGTTTCTTCCCTTCCCCTGGCCACCCACGTTCTCCCTTCTCATCGGGGTTGCTCTGCGTCGTTTCGTTGCTCCGTCTCGCTCCATAATTCAGTCCGCGCCACGATTGGTCGGTTTCACCCGCTGACGTCACAGGGAAACCAGCAGGATAACAAGGAACGGGGGGAGGGCAGGCGGGCGGCACCGGAGAAGACACGAAACGGATGAAAAGAGAGAGAGACGGATCGAAAACGAGCGAGAGGGTTGGAGAACAGGGGTAGTCAGGCTCCCACAAAAATACCCTGTCAGATAGAAACCGGCGCCCAAGCCTGGTGGACGCTAGCAGCGTCGCTGCCACCAGCGTCTCTTTGGTCCTTCGCATCCATATAACCACCCCCGTATCGTTCTCTTGGTCCTCGTCCGTCCCGATTTTCTTGCCCGTCCAAGGTCTCCGTCATGTCCTTTCTCGCGAGAGCAGAGATTCGATCCGCGTCTCGTAATTACCGCGTTATTCGTTTATGAGACTTAAATGGAAAAGGTTCGAGACACCGGGGGTCGAAACGAGGTCGTCGCAAAAGGAAAACCTGACTACGAAGGAGCGAGTGTCAGGATCGATTTTCGAGGAAGATGGCGTCCTGCCATCCCCCACCATCCGAACTATCCCCACTGTTGGCCGCGCGCTCGCGCGCACGTGTCGAAGCGTGTAGGGTAACACACCTAAACACCCTCTGCTCGTCGCTGCTACCCCTCCGCCATCACGGAGCCCACGGTCGATGAAGTGGAGTTCTCCCGTTCCTTTTCTTGCCACGTTCTCTTTCTCTCTTTTTCGTATACACATACACATGCACGTCTACTTCGCTCGCAGGGGGCTTTCGAAAAATAAAGGGAGATAAGGGAGAGAGATAGCGGAACGTACGGTTGTTAAAGAAGCCCGGAGATGGAAGACAGCGGGGGTTCATTATGCTTCTTGAATCGTAAACAAACAAACAAACAACCGCGACTAGCAGGATCCTCTGGTTCATCGAGGAAGAACGCAGGAAGAATCGCGAAGTCTGCAATCAGTCGCGATTCTGCGTGCACACGTTTGAAATTATACGCGGCTGAAATATCTGACGCCACCGCGACGGAAAACGATACAGAGATGAAGTTGACCCGGAAATTTACTCAAACAGCAGACCCGGTATCTTTGGTTTGAACAGCGTTCTCCTTCGTCTACTGTACACGTGTAGGGAAGGTGGGGGATCGCCTCCCTTGCGAAGGTTTCTAAAGATATCCCGACAATTAAAGCCCTACACGCGGCTAAGTCGGTGTTCAGGACTCGGAGAACGGAAACTGGGACGATACAAGGCCGCTTCAGACATGGCCGCGTCGTTCAGAATAAAAATGTTACATGGGTTTCTTACAGCGATACATCCATTTTGTGTATTCTATTATGACAACACATATCGATGATTTAATATTGTTCAAATATTACATTATCAATGATTTCATATTTTTAATACAGTATCGATGATTTAACATTGTTAATACGTTACAATATTGATGATTTAATGTTAATATAACATCGACGATTTAATTTTGTTAATATATTATAGTAATGATATTGCTAATATATTATAATATTGATCATTCGTTATTGTCATATAATCTAATTCTCATCGAACAAAATACATATATTATTCATTTTCGATCTTCGACTGGTTACGTATTTTAGAATAATACGACACATGTAGTTTATTAGACTCCATATGAAAACCAATCTACGATATTCAGTCGTATGTCTTTTAAATAAAAATGAAACACTTTTATTCTTAAACTCCGAAAACAAAACGGAACATAAAAGAGTACTCTGTATAATTATATGAACGTTTGAAGCTCGGGGTTTATTAAAGCTCATGTGCTCAGTCAAAAGTATGGGCGTTTTCAGAAATCACAGTGCTTGAGCTCATTGTCATTTATTGCTTGAAACCTAATGAAAGTTATTTAAAAACTTAAACATTGACTATTTATAGTAAACCATATTTTGTTTATGAGTATTTACAACTTATGATCATTGCAATCATGAGGTTTTAAGGTTAAACATGAGGTTTGAGGTTAGCCACAAGGTCTCATAACTTTAATTAGATTTTTAAACATAAGTTACTATGTTAATGAAATAAACATATATGCAAAAATCTTACTATGTTAAATTATTATACTTAGACTGTATTTAAAATCTAAGTGTAGCAAGTTCAGTAACCAGTGTAGTAAATATACTGTATTATACTTAGAGTCTTCTGCAATAGTATAACAAATACAGTAAGCATATTAATTATAATAAATAAAGTACAATAAAGTCTGAAAATATAAGTCTGTCAGACCATGTATCTTCCTAGACACGAGCAATTTTGCTAGTCAACGCGTTAAATGCTGCAGAGATTGAATTACAACGGTTGCAAAACAAAGAAGAAAGGCGGTCGTAATTCACGAAAATAAATTTGTGGGTTAACGGCTGTACGAGAGACATATGTAGCAAGTTTTTCGTGGGCAGGTAACGTCAGACACCCCATACGAAACGTGTGCTTCAGACAGGAGAAGCCCAGAAGTAGTTCTTTACCGGCGGTGGTCAGCCATGGGACATTTTGTAGCGCGTGCGCATGCGCGGAGGCTCGATCGCGCAGGAAGCACGACGACGGTTCGGTCCGCTCGAAACTTCAAACGTCCCACGTCGACGCTGAAATTGGAGCATTATTACGAACTTGAATTCGACCGCAGGAATAATTACGCGCGGCCGCCGCCGCACAGATTAATATGTCCATTCGATTTAGAGGCGATTCGCGATATATTTCAATCCACAATTAATGACTTTCGCCATCCCGTTTCGGTTCTACATGATTAGCAGCTATTGCTCTTCTGTGTACTCCGGCCGCGGTTCGTTAGCCCATCCAGGATTCTTTAAAAGACCATTGAAACGTCGCTGATGGCAAAAAGCAACCACCGTCGCGATACTAACCGCTCGTTTGTAAACTGCCGTCGTCGAAACAGTTTATCGCGTATTAAAAATTTTTGTCGTTTCACGGTATTTTCCTGCCACGATTTATCGAATAGACAGTCGGAAAATATTCCGGGAACGATTGTCAAAGGGGTACGTTTCAGAGTAAATGTAGTGGAAGGTGAACTCGACACGGTATTACAGGACAATGGTCTATTATGAAGGACGAAGAGTAGCGGTTACGAATCAATGTAATTAAATCATCGCTGTCAAAAATAGAAAAAAGAGAGGGGAACATGGCAAGGGGAAGAGAATACAGGTCGAAATATCGGACGGAATATCGCGCAGCAAAATTCTGGCCGCAGCTAGGCAACCATTTTCATCGATCGCGACCGGGTGAGGGGGGTCCGAAAAGGGGGTCGGCCATTTTGTTTACCGTGCGCTAATGTCGAATGACCGCTAAAAGTGAATAACAGTTACTTTCCGCGTTCTATTAACTGTCATCACAACTCAACGGAATTAACCGTCCTTTCATCTTTCTTTTTCTTTTGCACTTCTTAGCTGTTCTTCCTGCATTAAATGACTCGTGTCATGATTATGAATTTTGCGGTCGGAAGGGTCAACCCTGTGTTCTTTGCTCATTTCACATAATTAATTATAATAAAATATAAGATTTCTTGTAGAAGGTACTATACTTATATTCGACTTTAACGATTGTAGAAATGATTAATATTTTATTTATTAATTGTTTTAGATCAAAGATAGTTTTGAAATAATTTTTTAAAAATATTTCTGGTCGCCATTTTCCAATTTCGTTCAAAACTAAAAATCTTACAGGTAATATATTTCAAAGAGACTGGTATATGAATTCTTTTTTAATTCATCAAAACGGTTAACGTTAAACATTTTAAGTGGCGCCATGTTTAAAATATACATATGTTAAGTGTACAATAATTGCTTCCGTTCCCTTGAAATTAATTTCCATCGAATAATGATGATATTTTCATAATAAACTTAATAATGAACATCAATTTTCTTGCACATAGTTCCCTTATTTGATTATTTATTGTACTCTCTTAAATGGGGTAGACATTCAAAAAATGATCAGCATAAAAACTGTAGTTAGATATCCCCAACAAAAATCTCGCCATAACAAATATTTAAGTACCGTACAGCACATCGTGCAAACATCGCGTGTATAATAACAATTTTTCGTCGTCTTGTCGCGGATTATACCGATATGAATTTCTGATAAAACAAGGATCTAATTAAGCACGGTTCAAAATCATCCAGTATCCGAGCGATATCAAAACACCGATATCCAATAACCGGAGAAGAACGAGAGACAGGCTACGTAAAGGAAGTTTTCGTTCAAGGTGTTCGTTATGTCATAGAGAAACAACACGATTCTTAATTAACGCCAGTGCCTTTCACTACAATACGCAGTAAAACTCGTGAGAAAATGAAAAAAACAGCCTCGTTATTATGTTTTTAATGGATTAATTCCCACAATATTTTCAAGATAGTTCTTTTATTATAGAAATTCATGCAAACGGGTAATTAACGCGTTATCGCTCACGCGATATCGAGTGTTGAATATTAGATCAATCATTGCGTGCTCGATTTTTCGAAGAGGAAAATACTAATAATTTCAGCGTTTGTTAACTATAAAAATCATGTCCGTTTAATATTAATTTAATCGTGTGATACAGGACAATGGTAAAGGTCCGTTCACGCAGTATCGCGTGCTGTGTGGTCACTGTTGTGGCACACACAGACTAATTCTCCCATACAAAGAACATTTTAATACAAATAATTATCGTTTATAATAGTTATGATATTAAATGTTAATTAAATAACATGCAAGTCCCTGATAAGTTTGATATGATAATTGAAAGACAATATCAAAGAAAATAGCAACAGTAAAAACAAACCGTATGAAACAAGAACGTGGCAAATTCGATGAGACCGATTGTGTACCGATGATCAATGCAAAGTTCGTTGATGGGCATCCAAAAGCGGACAGTAGTCCATTAATCACTAATTAAAGTTAACGAGGTGTGCTTCGTAATGTGGACACAGGAAAATTTGACGAACTATGAAGATCAATATTCGGCGCACGGTCATTTTCACTTAACGCCTACGCTGTCGAAGAAACCTAACCTCAACGGTAGCTTCAGACACGAATTACATAATTCTAACTGCAATGAAAAAGGAACGTTACGAATTCGGTGGATAAAGTATTTGCGGCATCGGTTTGTTGTTTATTCTAATTAGTGTTAATACCGCGTATTTTGGCGTTGTCCAGGAAAGCATGTCGATGAGCAGCCAACGAAGCAAAAGCGGAGTTCGGATTGTTAGTCGGTAGTTTCGAGAACGGCGGATTGGTCGGCTTTTTGCGCGGGAATCGATCCCGCGTTTTCAGGGGATGCCCCGCCTGTGTGGCAAGGGAGAGAAACAGCGAACTTCCGGCGCAGCGGCGCTGGGATTGGTCGGTCGAACGCGATCCTCGGCGATGATTGGCCGACGCTGCAGTAGCGCCAGTTCGAATGTGACGGCTGAGGATGAACCTCTTCGTGACTCATGCCAGGTACACGTCCGTTTGACGCGACGAAAACGGATTCATCGAGCGAGACAACTGTTCAGCTTTGAAACTGAAATATAAGTGTGCTCGCGTTTAATATTTTCCGATTATTGCCACCATGCTAACCGCAATTTGAATTGATTCTGGGAACATTGCGTTAATACCTTGTTCGATGTAATTGAAAGAGTATTGTTCTATAACATTATATGTAATATTTGTAATATTTGTATGTAATATTAAATATTTGTGTACAGAGTTGAGTATTTTATTTAGGACTGGAAATGTTTAATATAAGGAAAAGTTTTTCTTTATTTATTTTTTAGGAATGGTTCGCTTGAATTGAACAGGGAGAGGAGATAATGATAATAGTAAGACGGTCATATAGTAGTGATATAATGAAATTAGTGTAATAGAAGTATAATGGAATAGTAGAGTAATGGATTAGGGGTGTAATAAGATTTTAAAATAGTGAAATGGTAAGATGATACAATATAGTTACATATATAGAATATAGTTGTATTATATTACATATATAGCGATATAATAGAATATTATATAGTACTATACAGAATATACTTTTATACAATAATATGACAAAATACAGTTGAGGAGTAAAATTAATGGAATAGTAGTATAATTTGACAATATAGTAATAATATGAAGAAATAGTAACATAAAGTAGCAAAACAGTAAAACAACGAAAAAGTATATAATAGAATAATAGTATAGTGAAATAGCAGAGTGACAGTATAGGTTAATAGCAACATTGTGAAATACTAGGAGGGTAAAATAATAAGATAGTAATAAAGCTTTACTATCTTACTATTTTACTAGATAGTAATAAGTTTTACAGTAGAAGTTTCAGGTTATTATTATAGAAGAGAAATAAAATGCTTGATGGTGAAATAATGGAAAATGGTAAAATGGTAAAATAGTGAACTCCCAAAATTTCTAAATTTCTAAATTTTTAAATTTCCAATTTTGCAATTTTGCAATTTTGCAATTTTGCAATTTTTCAAATTTCTAAATTTCTAAATCTCTAAATCTCTAAATCTCTAAATCTCTAAATCTCTAAATCTCTAAATCTCTAAATCTCTAAATCTCTAAATCTCTAATTCTCTAAATCTCTAAATCTCTAAATCTCTAAATTACTAAATTACTAAATTCCTAAATTCCTAAATTCCTAAATTCCTAAATTCCTAAATTCCTAAATTCCTGAATTCCTAATCTTCAAAATATCTAATTTCCAAATTTTCCAATTTTTCAATTTTCCAAATTTCTAAATCTCTAAATTCCTAAATTTATTCATTTTCAAGCCCTCATATATTAAGTCCTCAACCTTCCAAATCTAAAAATTTCCAAATACCCAAATATGCACGAAATCAAGTTTAAAAATTCCCCAATTCTCATATTCCCAATTTCCAAATTTTCAAATTATATAAATTTCCAAATTTCGACAAAGCATATACTTATATCATAACATGCAACACTGACACTACGAATAAAACTATTACATTATACCCACCCCAAACAAAAATCCAACTATCTCAATATCTCCTGCATTAATTTACATTCATTCACTCGCAATCACATTAACAATCTTTGCATATTTACGAGACTTACCTCCTCACCATCGCTATCCGAAAAAATTCATACAAAAAATATAATTAAGTATCTTATGAAAAATGTTCTAAATATGCTATTGTCCTTGTCATATATAAAAGTCCTTCTATAATGTAACATTATTATTTAGTCGAAGATCATCTTCAAAATAGAGTTGAAACAGTGAAAATAATCTGTTGCGACACGTACATCAACTAAGAATAAAAGATGGCCAATGAAAAGTACATAAAGAAGATTTCCTTCTTTCCAAAGGGATCAGATCGTTCTGTTTACTGACGTCACGGGCAGAGATGATCCCATTGCCACTTTAAATACCTGATGCCTTCTTAGGAATCACCTGTTGACTGCACTTCCTGCCGTCAAGGAAATTACAGACACAGAGATCGCACGAAGCCACAGGGCGGCCAAACTAGGAAAAAACTTTTTCAACGATCGTCGATCCGTTTACCTAGCTGCACAACTACGCGAGTCACTTCTTAACCTCTTCATCTACTTTCTTTTTCCTTTTCGCGTCTCTTCGTTTCCCCTTTTGCCTATAATATCCTTCTCTGTCCCCCTCTTCCGCCGTTTCTTTTATCCGCAGTTCAACGAAGAAAATTTCATGCTTCGTGTAAACTGGCATAATCAACTTCCCGACTTGCGACTTCTTAATTGCGAGGGAAAAGTTCAAGGACCCCGCTTGTATTTTGCAACGAAAATCCACGCGGAGCGAATTGCTCGGAAAAGATGGTCAGTTGAGAACGCGTCGATGATTAATATGATAACGAGCAGCGTTAAAAGAAGTGGATTCGGGGAAGAACAGTGTCTTTTTTTTTTACAGCAAATTACTGTAAACTCCACGATTTTCGACCAGAATGGGATACGTCTCCGAGCAAACGATACTCTGTTTCAACTAGCTCCGCTAGTAATTAACTAGAAACGTTCCAGCTTTTTACTGCAAGTACGGTTCGGTCGAAAATTAATTTCTGTCGCGTGTTAACCCGGTGGCGATGCTTCGCGACGCCAGACGGTTCAACGGTAACAACTTTCTTGCAAGTTCTTGTCTAACTGTCCGTTAGAACCTGCACTGTTTCATTATACGCATTATCGGTCAATATTAATGACTTTCATACTTTTATACACCTTCCAGTCCATTTCAGTTAATTAAAGTACAGATTTCTTTTTGTGTTTACTTAAAAAGTCGGTGTTTGTGTAGCTGATGAAATAAAAGTAATATTGGCTGTTGGGTTAACAGCCAATATTGGGTTAACGTTGTGTGTATGTATGATATTGGTATATGTGCAGCATATTTATATTTATGTAACATAATAGATATATGTACAACATAATATTTATAGAAGTCTGAGTTCAATTTTACGTACCTGTGTAAAAACTGCTAAATATTTTTGTATGAAATTTTGCACAAAATCTGATACTGTAGTGCTGGTTTTCAGATATGTTTTATAGTGATCAAAATTGAAAAAGTATCACAAGTCAACCACAATTTTACATGAGTTAATATATGTGTAACATATACACATGTGCTACATACACATGTTTACATTAAAAAATTATTAAAAGCGGACAAATAAGTTGTACCTAAAATTAAAATTAAAAATATACAAAGAAATTATACCTAAAATAAATTTTTACCAAACAACTTATTTCTTCAAATTAAATTTTGTAATAACTGTGATTAAACGAATTCACCCACTGTTCACATAAGGGTTCAAATTAAATTAACTTGTAATAACTGTGCTGATTAAATAAATTCATACGAGGTAACAGAAAATATTTTGTAATGTTTTCTTGAATAGAGTACTTGGCAATATAACGAAAATCTACTATAGGGAGTAAAAGCCACGTAGGAGTAAAGGGTAGTTAGGACCTAAGGGCACGTACACACCTAATACATGCGTCGATCAATTTGCGTTTACTCCCCGTTACACGGAACGTTACATCGTAATTACATAGGATAATAAAAGCAGGAGAGGAAACGGAGGAAATCAGAGGAAGAATGAACGAGAAAGTTAATTCGTTCGTCTCGAAACACACGGGGGTTTAAGAATCGGCGGCAAATTGAATCCGTTGCTAGCAGATAATACGACCGCGTCACCGTATAAATTCTCCTCGTCTCGCGTTTCGAGAGTCAGCAGTACCGTTCGATTGCTTCCTCGGGATAAGAAGTCGAAACATCGAAAATTTCCGCGTTCTACCTATCGTGATCGAACCTTCGGATTTTTCAGACCTAATCCTTTCGCGGGAAATGGGACGTGGTTGACAATCGGGATTCCGGAATCAAGGGGACGCTTAATCCTCTTGTACTGGAAATAATAATGCTATTGTATAAAACACGTGTGAACGTACATAGGACATGTAAGGACCGGTTGTTAGTGGGGGAAATAGGCGGATCCTTGGCAGATCGAAGTATTAACGATGTATGTGATATATCGGTTAGATATTAACCCTTCATTGCATTCCGTTCCCAATTGGGAATTTCAAATGTTCTAATAGTAAATTAAGTAGATAGGAGATTCCAAGCATGTTCCGAGCATGTAGAAGAGAATAAATAAATTACATTCTCTAATAAAATTTTACAAATTTACAATGACCCAAATGTTCTTTTCAAATTTTCAAGTTTCCAGATTTAGAAATTTTTAAAGCATAAAATGTTCTGACGTTCAGTTTTTTAAATTACTATACTTTCTAATAACCTAATTGTCAAATTTTCAAATTTTGAAATTCTACAATTTTCAGTTTTGCAAATTGCGAACATTCAAGCCGGCAATTTTCAAAATTTTCAAATCCTCAATTTTTCTATTTCCAAAAACTTAATCTTCAAATCTTCAAATCCCTAATTTTCTAAATTTTCTGAATTTTCTGAATTTTCTAAATTTTCTGAATTTTCTGAATTTTCTGAATTTTCTAAATTTTCTGAATTTTCTGAATTTACTGAATTTATTGAATTTTCTGAATTTTCTAAACTTTCTAAACTTCAAAATATTCAAATTTCCGAAATCCTCAATTTTCCAATTTTCAAAAACCTACTTCTCACATCTTCAACTCCCCAAGTGTTTATTTTCCCTAATTTTCAATTTTGCACATGTTTAGTACTTCAATTTCCAAATTTCTAAATATTCGTAAGTAAATAAATAAACTATATTTAATCTCGTAATTTATTATTTACAAATATTTTTATTAGTATTTATGAATAATTCTATTAATTTCAAGCTTGCAATTAGAACAGAACTCCATTACTCCAACATGGCGTCATTTTGAATAAAGGCGGGAAATCATTTCTATCTACTCTTCGACATTTTGTTAATCAATAATTATAATTTATCAAATATTTTCTTTTGAAATTTGAAAAACTAGAGTACGGAACAAAATATCTTTAATACTCAATAATCAAAATAAATTTTTATAAATAAACCCATCATAAATAGAAATATTATTTACTTCTCCATTTGTTATTATACAGAAAAAACTTCTATATATTTTTAACCCTTCTTTGAGAAATAATTATAATTTATCGAATATTGCTCTTTAACATTCAAAAAACTACAATACCTCATGCTTCAATATTTTTAATATTCTAAAATCAGCAGAATAATTACACATAAATAAATCGACCAGAAATCTCAATACCATTTATTTCTTTCTCTTTTCCTTTTTTTATCTTTTTGTTTCTTTATGCATTTCATTCTATCGTTCTTTCGTTATTTCTTTGTATCTTTATTTCTTTGTTCCATTATTTCTGTATTGCTTCCTTTGTTTCTTTATTTCTATACATCGATATTTCTTCATTTCTTCACATCGATATTTCTATATTTCTTTATTTCTTTATTTGTTTCCATAAAAAATAATAGTAAATTCTTCTCCACACCACTATATTTCGTTAAAACGCGCCTTTTTGTCCAGAAATTTTCAACCGAAGGCTCTCCATCGACGCGAGTCTAAAAATGAACCGACTGGTCCAGCAACGTTCTGAAATAGGCCGATTCCTAGAGTGCCAGACAAGAGAACAAGAATGCGAAGGAGGGAATAAAGGAGATGATACGGGGAGCGAGAAGATAAAGAGAGGAAGAGACAGGAAAAGGGGAAACGAAAGAGGAGGACGAAGAATGCACCGTTAGCCTCGAAACGATGCACGACCACACCATGGTGGTCCAAAGATATGACCTAACCACAATTCGCGCGATTTAGAAACGGTTCAACGAGATTTTCCCGCGTGTGTATCCAACGATATATTGTGATACCTAGCGCTGCGTTTTAGAAGTTGTTGCTTTTCGTTGTCGCCCCCGAGGAAAGCTATTACAGACGACCGGTTCTTCATCGGTCGAAATAAAAAATATACATTCTCGCGGATCAACCGGCTGCCTAACGATGCTACGGAGACGAATATCGCTGGGATGCAACTTCCATTTTATGTAACACCTACTTGCTCTTCTTACCTTAACTTCCTACTAGTCCCTCAGACTGATTGTATTTAAGAAAATTGTTTATAATCTTGTTCGAACTAATAGCATAGATAATGAAACACTGTAATAGGTAACAGAAAAGGTGGATGATCTCTAGCTTAAGCATCTGAAGACTTAGGGTTCGGTTTTCAAGTTTGGGATTAAACTTAAATTTGAACTTAGGAATAATTTAATTTTTATCTTCAATTTTTCATAAGTGTAGACTCACATCTACAGAGTCCACATAAGCTAAATTAGATTTGAAAATTTTTTTATTAAAATTATAATCTTTAGAAGAGAAATAGAACAGCTTGTTGAAGTCACCCTCTCATACCTACAGCAAATATAAATTTAAAAAAACATTCAATAAAACGCTGTCTAATATTAAAATTAAAGTTATCTCCTTTTCGACAAACACACAAACCATGTCAAATCCTTTAATTTCTTATATAAAATCTCTTCAACCTCTAAAATTCGCCATTTTAATGTCCACCCTACGTATTTCCATACGATACTGCATGGAAGAGTGTTTATTTGAAGAAAAATTCAAAAAATAGAAAGTTCGTTTGTGACTTAACCCTCTTAACAAATACAAGGATGACCTCAGCATACAGGGCGTCAAACTCTTAGCTTTTTCAACGTCTACGATGAAATGTACGCACAGACGTTCCTGGTTCACGGTCAAGTCACAAAGTGGCCGGTTTAACTTTTAAATCGAGTCCAGACCGAGATGGTGGACACGAGGAAGGGATAAGCTAGAGTGGAGCCACACAGCACACGGGAAAACTGTGCAACTCGAACTCGGAGCAAGTAGGCATGGCTTCCTGTTGGCTGCTGATGCGTGACGCCCACATCAACCACCTAGCTTCGAGCTTCTTTCCAACGCTAAATCGCCGTTAACTTTTAAAGTGGATTTATATTAGTCGTATTGAACACGGAACCATCCGGTATCGACGCTGTTGAGATTCACCTAACATATATTTTCATGCACGGTGGGAGATACTTAGTTTTTAAAAATCTGTTGGGGGGTCTGGTAGGTGGTATTGTGGAGTGTGGATGGTTGGTTCGTGGGTAGAATTTTGGGAATTTTGGAAGTTTGGGAATTTTGGGAATTTGGGAAATTTGGGAGTTTGGGAGTTTGGGAATTTTAGGAGTTTACAAATTTCCAGAGTTTGGGAATTTGGGGAGTTTGGGAATTTTGGGAGTTTGAGACTTTGGGAGTTCGGTATTTTGAAACTTGGGAATTTTAACTTCTTAGAAATTGTGAAACTCAGAGAATTTTAGGATGAGAATTTTAGAGCCTTAGGAAATTTAAGACTTTGATAATTTGTGATTCTGAAAATTTTGGGACTTTGAGAATTTAGGGAATTGTGGATTTTGGAAATTTGAGGACTTTGGGACTTTAGAGCTATAAAATTTTGGGGATTTCAGAATATTGAAATATTGAAATATTGAAAAGCTTTGAAATTTTAGAATTATAATACTTCAAAGTTCTATTAAATAATATATTATAATGAAACAGAATTTCAGAAAGTTATAGTTTTATAAAACCACCATATATCATTATGAAATAACCTTTCAATAAAACCAAAATCAACAAGTCACGTTATTGCAATTTTTTTGTGCGGCCCTAAAGCCCTCAGCGCAGGAAAATATCGAGATCTACAAACTCTATACACAAACTTGACAAAATTTACATATAATTTAAAAATAATACCAATCAAATAACATCCACTACCAACTCAAATTTAATATTTTAATGTCACTAACAATAACAATATTTCTAACATATAAATATTTTTAGACGTTCCACAATTTCTCAGTTACTTATGTAAATATTTATCTATAAACATAATTAAATCCGATGTCCCCGAATTACTATATGTGAACCAATATTTCCTCAGCATGCAGCTCTAATTATTTTCATTGCATATACTTTACAAACAAAACTATTAAAATTGCAGGATATTACTTCAAACATATATCCAGCTATAAATACAAAACACCGAGCATATTTACACTTCGACCGCATATTTTTTCAGATCAAACGCGAGCTTTTGACAAGGAAAAAAGTTTGTTGATACGCCGATATACTGGGTGATTCACAAAAACGAAACAAATCTCAAAAATTGAGTGAATTTATTTGACAAAGAATGATTAAAATTTGACTTCATATATTTTCTCTTTATTTTACGATTATACAGAACATTTTATTAGGCGATATTTAACACTTTTAACGTATGTTCGAATAAATTTATTTAGATAATAACAATCATTTTTATTTTTGCACGAATGTGTATCGTTTGGACATATTGTTAAATATCGAAATTTATATTAAATATACAGGTATATATGAAACGCTGTTCAAAATTCATAAACGTCTATGAGCATATTTAATGACAGCGTAAATGCTTTATCTTCGTTGAATAAATTCATAAAAATCGCGGTGAAAACAGCGTCTGTTTGAAAAATATTTGATCGTCGCTCTGTAAATCTGCCTATAGAATTGGAAGTTGCTAAACTTCCGACGGCTACTTTTGATTCTGCATCATCGTGAAATCATTATCGACCGTTAACGGTGCACATTTCCGTACGACAGCGGCACAACCACTCTTTACTGTTAGACCGGGCGGCGATGTAATTATCAATCGTCTGCTTTTATTTTTAGCCGAGACTGTTTCCTCGATACCAGAAGCAACCACTGCGTCAGCATGAAATTATTTCGTACGCGATCCACGAAACAGATAATGTTTAATTTTAATTTTTAATTCCGTCTCGAGAATAGCTATTCTCTCGGGTGTAACCGCGCGCGGGAACTGCGAGGCTTGGAAGAAAATTGAAAATAAATTTTTTCTCGTTCTTTCTACTTTTCGAGTGGTGGGTGGATTTGTTGGGGAAGGAGAGAGTAATTGGTAATTATGAGTTGGAAATTACGGGTGAATAATTTGGAGGTGTACGGAAAAGATTTTTTATGAGTTCGATATGCGAATTTGTTTGGATTAGATCTAAACCACTAACAATTCAAAATATTTTTTTTTTCGTGGAGAACGTTTTTGGTGAGAAGTATTTTTAGGCAGTTTATTTTATTTATTTGAATATGTGAATTGGACGAATTTATTTATTTTTTTTTAAATTTCTAACCTAAATTGAGGTTATGTCACTATGGTACCAATGTAGTAATGTAAATACTATCAAATGGAGTTACCATCCCTTGAATATAGGTTAGATTAAATTTTAATGACAAAATCTATGTAATTGATGCATGAAAGTATATAATAGTTTAAGTTAGAAATAAATTATAAATTTAAGTATCAGAATAAATTAAATTACATTACGTTAAACTTGAAGTTAAAATATAATATATAAAATAGATTTGAACAGAATAGGTTAGGTTATATTAGGTTAGAAATTTGAACAAGATTAATTGAATTTGAATAATAAAATAATGTATCATGTTAAACAAATTATATATGAAGTTATATTAAATTCAAAGTTCAACAAAAATAAATAGATTTAAATAACAAAATGTATCAATTTATGTTAAGTTTAATTAAGTTAAATTTGAAGAAAACGAAAATAAATAAAAGATAATAAATTGTATATTAAGTTAAATTTGATTTGAAGTTTAAAGAAGTGCATTTGAACACTAAAACTGCATATCAAATTAAGTTAGGTTATGTTAGACCAAATTAGATCTAAAGTTGAAACAAAATATATTTACATAATAAAATTAAGTACTACATTAAAATTAATGTAATTAACCACAAATAAAAGTTAATATTTAAACAAGAATGATAAAATTACATGTTGCATTTTATTTGACGCAATCACATTAATTATTCTTAATGATATCCAGAGATATCGGTAATAATATATTGTTAAGTATCAATGATTTATCGTTAATCTATAATAATAATAATCGACAGCACTCCTATACTTTCAATGTTTACAGAGTATGATACATATTCATTTTTCCTATAAAATGTATACATGCACGTATTCATATCACCATTATTTAATGTATCATTTTTCAAGCAACGATCAATTTTCGACTTTTTACAAAATTTCGTTTTGCATAAATTTTCTACTGAATTTTATTCTATTTCGTCCATTTTATATCTTAAAAATGTGACAGGAGATTACATCTATTAAATTGCAATTTTGAATCAATTACATGTGTAATTTATTGTCAACTTCTATTAAATTATTCGCTTTCATCAAAAATTGTATTCTCACGTGCTCCATTTAACGATACACAAAATAGTATCTATTCACAATTTTTTAACCGAAAATAAATACATATTTTTTATTCCCACTCTATCGAGAAATTTTCATGTTTTTCATTTTTCAAGTGTAAATATTTTTTGTAATAATTCTATTTTTGCAATTATTTATTCAAATACTTTGTGGTTAGGTTAAGTTTCTATAAAAATTGTAAAATTCTTAAATTTCTGTTAAACATTACAAAGATGTGATAAACCTCTTTAACCTCTTGCAATTTACGAAATAAATGCTATCTCTCTAAAATGTCCTAATCAAAGATTTTCACTCCTGCGTTATTGACAGTTTCCTATAAAATTGTACCTTCGCACGGACACAAGAATCGCATTTTACGCAGCGGTACGCAATTTCCGTTAAAAGCGATAAATCTTCACAACGATGGCTGAATTTGTTTCAGTTTCGTGTAACACACCGAACAGCCAAAGCGTGTTTTCGAAATGAACCGGAAGTGGCGGCGCCTTACCACCTTCGAGTCGCTCGAAAGAGCGTGTGCAAGGGGAGAGACCGTGGGAAAAGGCAGCGTTGAAACGAATGCTCGACCTTGAATTGTATCGTGCAACTTTCGTGTTAAATTCACAAAAGGTTAGCTCTCTGGCCGAGCCAAATGAGCGGTTTCGAGGTATCGATTTTAATTTAATATTAACGGGCTCGTTCATTAAACTTTTGATAATGCATTGCTTCATAAATTTCGTGGACCGAACTCACCCCCACGTAACGAACACACCGGGTCACTTTAACGCTCGCGAACTACCAATTATAAATAGTTTTGGTTGCAGCTTTTATATATTTATCATCGAATCGCTGCTATTAAGTGCAATTAACAACGCAATTCATTGCTCCGGCATTTTTCGACGTCGCCATTGAAATTGTCAGTTTATGCATATTTATTTAAAACCGAAAACGAAGCGAAAAGATGAATGAAAAAAACAACTAATAAATGTACCAAATAAAAATAAAATATATAATGTACATGTAAATAAAATATATGAAGTGGAACGTGTAAATAAAACAAATAAAGTGGGACTCACGAGTAAAATAAATAAAGTGGAATGTATAAATAAAATAAATAAAGTGGGACGTGTAAATGAAATACAAGTGGAATGTACGAATAAACTAAATACAGAATAAAAACTAAATATAAATGGAATACAAAAATTGATAAATAACTGGTATATACATTAATTCTATATTTGAAATAAAAATCAATATACATTTGAAGAAAACTGCGCTAGAAATATAAAATTATAGTAAGCAGCTAATAGAAATCAATAATAATATTTAATTAATTTGTACCAACACAAAATGTTCATACATATCATTTTATATTTCCTGTGTATATAATTTTATTTTTATCAAGATGTATCTTATGAAACACCCTAAAAAAAAGTTTAATTTACTGATGAAGTTAGACATAATTAGCAAACATTGTGAACGAGGTATATAATTTAATTGGGAATGAATTGATTGTTTGAGGATGTAATTAAAAATGGAGAGCAGTAGTTGAAAAGTGTTGAAAGTAAGAAAAATTCAGGTTGATATCGGACCGAAGAAAGTTACACGGTTAACGATCAAATCGTTGAACCGTTTTGCACCTCACATTCACGCGCAATGGCCCGTTCGTGGGAGCGACGACACCGGAAGTCGTCGACCATTCCCTCGACAAGGTGAAAACTCACGGAAAGTTAACGAGCGTAGTATGAGATCGAACGATCTCTTTAACAAAGACATAGTGGTCTGATTTACGGAACGCTACAGGCTCTAAAGCGACACGTGCCAACGATAAATGTTTTAATTGCTTCGTGATTAATATTAATTGGAACGGCGAGGAAATTGTTATCAGCGTTTTGTTCGAACGCGAGCCCGCGAAATTCAAAATCAGAGCAATTTATAAACGTGAAGAAATGTGGGATAATATAATAATTATATACGAAATTATTTAGCAAAATATTACTCATTTTTATGTAGAGAGTAAAATATATAAAATAGAAAATGGTACAAAAATTTATAATAAACGACATGCATTTATGACAATAAATGCTTTCTTATTTAAAATAGTACTTTTAGAAAATTTTAAAATCTGAAAGAAGCTTATTATGTTTAATTTATTTTTTATTCTTAACAGGTTTCTGAAAATATCAATGTAAATTTTGCAAAATAATTGTATACATATTCTTCATAAAGAATAATTTTAACAATGTAAATGCCTATGTCTTAATTGAACTCTATATATTATTAAGTTAACAAAAATATTGACAAAATTACTGCTATTAAATTTAATAGCAGATATTTTGAAACTTTAATTTGCTCGAAATGTCGCGCAGTAAAACGCCATTTTATATGTTTGGAGCGCAAACTGTTCAGAAGCCCGATACATTATGCAGAGAAAGGATGTAATTAACAATCAACGAACGTTTTCCGTAAATCATTATAAGTCTAATTACACCATAATATCGCGAGCAGCTGTTTAAAAGGCGAAGGGAAAGTGGTTGTTCGCCTTTATGCAAGGAAACGCACGAAAAAGCAATGCTTAACAATCACTTTCAAAGGGAACCTTGAAACGTTTCAAAGAAACCAACGTTCAAAGGTCAAGAGCGTTGTAGTACCTTTACCAAACTACAAAAAAAATTTAAGTTACAAATAAATATAAGAACTATTACCGAAACTTTGATCTCACCTAATGAGAGAATTAAATGCAACGATTACATTTTATTCGGCGGGAAGGAAAGATCAAACGCGATGGTTATCCCTGATCAAAATAAAGATGAAAGGGGGAATAAAGAATGGCTACTATCAAGAAGCTTCGTATATTTATAGATTTGTATCGGAAGAGAAGGTAACAAGGAAAAATGGGGTAAGGATGTTAAAGTCGTCGTTCGAGGGACATCAAAATACGGGAAAAAGAAGGAAGAGAGAAATGAAATAATCTTGAAATGCAGAAAGTACGGTGAAGTTTGCGTATCGTAAGAAATTTTCAATAAATCCTTCACCAGCCTACTTTGCAATTTTCCGAGAAACACAGGAAATTGCATTGATTAAGAGGCTGCTTTTAACTTTTCTGTTAATAAAAGAATACGGATGCTACCGCTCAAATCGTACTTCCGGTTTTATTATTGATTTCAACGCAACATTTATTTCTTGTTTATTTTTGGTTTTAGCGGACAAATTTTATTGTTTGCGGTGGCAGTCGAAATATGGAAAGTAAGGTTCCTAGATTTTTGGACTTTTGGAGTTTTAGGATTTTGGATTTTTGGGTTTTTGGGTTTTGGGTTTTGGGTTTTGGGTTTTGGGTTTTGGGTTTTGGGTTTTGGGTTTTGGGTTTTGGGGTTTTTGAGTTTTCGGATTTTCGGGTTTTTGAATTTTTGGGTTTTGGGGTTTTTTGATTTTTTGGATTTTTGGATTTTTGGATTTTTGGATTTTTGGATTTTTGGATTTTTGGATTTTTGGATTTTTAGATTTTTGGATTTTTGGATTTTTGGATTTTTGGATTTTTGGATTTTTGGATTTTTGGATTTTTGGATTTTTGGATTTTTGGATTTTTGGATTTTTGGATTTTTGGATTTTGGGTTCTTGGGATTTTGGGTTCTTGGGATTTTGGGTTCTTGGGTTTTTGGGTTTTTGGGTTTTTGGGTTTTTGGGTTTTTGGGTTTTTGGGTTCTTGGGTTTTTGGGTTCTTGGGTTTTTGGGTTTGTGGGTTTTTGTTTTTTTTTGGGGGGGTTTTTGAGCTTTTGGGCTTTTGGGTTTTTGGGTTTTTGGGTTTGTGGGTTTTTTGTTTTTTGGGGTTTTTGAGCTTTTGGGCTTTTGGGTTTTTGGGTTTTTGGGTTTTTGGGTTTTTGGGTTTTTGGGTTTTTGGGATTTTGGGTTTTTGGGTTTTCGAATTTTTTGACGTTTCATATCTAAATCTCGATATATTTACGAATTTCTAGGTTTCTAGTTACCTACATTTTTAAATACCTAGATTATCAGATCCCTATTGTATAACCCAGAGTTCCTAGCTCTCTATATCTCTAGTTCTAATAACAGTTGTGCCAATAGTAGTAGTACTAGTAGCAACAATATAGTACTAGTAGCAGCAGTAATACTAATAGTAGTAGTACTAGTAGTAGTAGTAGCAGTAGCAGTACGAGTAGTAGTAGTAGTAGCATAAGTACTACTAGTAATAGTAGCAACAGTAGTAGTACTAGTAGTAGTTGTAATAGCAGCATTATTAATTGCTACTTACGTTATATGCTACTAATGCTCCACTACCAATTTAATCATAGTATCATTGAAATTTTCTACTGCTTATACTCTTTTCTTTTAATCCCTCGAAGATGTTCCAATACGCACACTCTCATAAATATTAATATTTTGATATATCTACATTTAATTTCCTAACATTTTTCATACATCTATGACCATACTTCTCATGCTTGTGCATTTTTATCAAAACAGTTCAACTTCAAAAGAGATTGCGAGTGAACATTCGCAAAGCTACACTTTCCCTTAAATTTTCCATGTCACTTAGAGAATTCAAGGACCGAAAGGACGATTTCACCGCGTGAATGAAACCCCTAATTCGGCGGGAAACAGTCGCTTCAAGGTTACAAACGCTTGGAACAGAAACGCGTCGTTGAAAGCAGAGTGCACGCGAGATATCGGGTAAAAAGTGCAGAAAAAAAAAAGAAAAGACACGAAGAGAATCGCGTGGTCGTTGTCGTCGGCGAGAAAAGAGGGAACAGAGAATTAAAATAGTAACGCCGGCAAAGAACAAGACACAAAAACCAAAGGGGTGAAAAGGATTGAAACGGGAAACGAAGGAGAAAAGGAAGGAGATAGACGCGTGGCGGAAAGGGAGAACCAGGGGATGCGAACGAGAGAGAGACAGAAAGCAAAAGTGAAAAGTGAAAAATAAAAACAGCCGTTCAGCCGGCTAATTATCTTAATCTGCATCGGATAATGAACGCCACCGTTGAAAATAGGAGAAAAAGTACCTCGCTGCTCGGCTCGAGTTGTGCACCCACGTACAACCGATTGTAAACACGGATGAAACGGAAAGAAAAAGAATGAAACGAAAATTGCGATGGGTTAAGGGGTCATTACTGTTATCGCGATGAAAAATTCAGTGATATGCACGGTTTCAGTGAAATAGACTGCACGCTGGAAAAAATCGAGATGCATGCTGTGATATAACGCTTTTATTATGTGCGATAAATGTTATAAATCAGAGGTGGAAATTGAAGGGAAATGACAAGTGTAATTTGTTTATTTATTTGAGTTCTTCATGGTTTTGTACTTTGAAGGTTAATTAAACTGTTTTCTAGCTTTTGGATGTTTAATTTTTAGACTTTCAAAGACACAAAGTTGAACATTTTATTAAATTGACGGATTTTTTAATTGCTTAGATTTTTTACTTTTTTACTAAAGGACTAATTTAAAAAATGTTTAAATTATCCAATTTGTAGGTGAACTTTCAAGTGCCAGAATTTCTGAATTTCTCAATTTTCATGCTGAAATCTTGGACGTTGAAAGTTTAAAAAATTTCTGCATCATAAATTTGCAAATAGTGAAATTTTTTTTAATTTCTTAGCTTTTATATTTCTGAACTTGAAGATTTAAAATATGTCTAAATTATCAAGTTTGAAAGTGAATTTTGAAATTATCAGATTTTTCAATTTCTTAGATATTACATTCCTGAAGTTGAAAATTAAAAAAATTTGTAAATTTGTAAATTATCAAATTTCTACATTATTAAATTTTCAAATTTTATTGTAAATATAATTACATCCAAATAAATGATTTAAAGCTAACTTAAAAATTATTCAAAACTAACTTAAAAATGACAGAAATCATTGCATAATTTTTTCAATTAAGTATCATAAATTTTAACAGTGACAAAATTTTAACAATAAACAAGTTTCCCTGCTACATATAAATTAAAAAAAATATTGAACTTGAATAAAGTTAATTAATTTCCATATCAACATTTCAATATTTGATTTAGTTTACTATTGCTACTTTGACGTAGTCAAAAAATGTAATAAAACTAATCAATACTCATAAACGCATACACGAAAAATATAAAAATATTTCTTAATTAATACCGCAATAAAAAACGCCAAAATTATTCGTGTCAATTAAAATTGTATAAAATACCGCGTGTACAAAATTCAAATATCGAAATTTTTCGTTTTAAGGTTTCACCACGAATAACAATATGGAATTTTCATATAAATGTAAATCTATTATCTGCCAGGGCGAGTAACTCACAGAATAATAGACATATGAAGTTTCGTAGCTACAACCTGAAATTCCACTAATTAATATCTTTTTTAATTCCAGCGGTTGAAAGTGTTTAATAAAAAAGTTGGAAATGATCTCTGTATAAAATTAAATACGTTTTTAAAAACATATTAAATCATTCGTTTCAACTGTAATTACCGAAATGAACCCCTAAAAAAGATTAATTTAGGCAATCAATCAAGAGTAACAATTATTGTGTTATGGTTGAAATATTCTCAAATACCGTGAAACTGCGCTAGAAAACACCCCAGAAGGAATCACTTCTCTTTAATTTCAATATCAGCTTTGTTTTAGCTATCAGAACGATAAGAGCTAAAGAAACGTTAATTCTATCGGCGTAATCCAGCGTTATCGATGGGAATAAAAAAAAAGGAAACCCACCGAGTGATTTTCTCGCGATAAAAGTTCTCTCGCGAACCCTATCGAATCCCTCCCTTCTCACACAGATGCTCGAATAATTGTATCGACGATTATATGAAAGTGGTATAAGTCGTGTATTACGCGTTTTAAGATACATTCCTTTATTTTCATGTCTGGATACATTCATTTGGCAAATTTATATTTTTAGTTTGTTCTTATTATTTACTTACACTTGTAAGTTCAATATTTAGGTTTCATGCTTGTTATTTAACTACACTTGTATATTAAATATTTAGGTTTCATTAGTATTTATTTAATTACACTTTCGATATTTACGTTTCATACTTATTAGTTATTTACGCTTGTAAACCAAGTATAAACCAAGTTGTGGTCATTATTTTCTAGTTACTATTTTATTTATTTTCTAGTCATTAGATCATCGTTTTATAATTATTATTCATTCATAGTAGAATTGGTATTTTTATTTTTATTTTATATTTATTATTTATTTGCACTTGTAAATTCAATAATTGTGGTTATTATTTTATAATTACTATGTCATTTATTCTCTAGTCATTAAGCCATAGTTTTATAGTTATTATTCGTTTATACCTGTAGATTTAGTATCTTTATTTTTATTATATATTTATTATTTATTTACACTTGTAAATTCAACAATTATGGTTAATATTTTATACTTACTATTTTATTTATTTTTTAATTATTATGTCGTAGTCTTATAGTTATTCATTTATACCTGTAGATTTAGTATTTTTATTCTTATTTTATATTCAATATTTCTTCACGCTTACAAATTGAATATTTATGTTTCATACTTATTATTCATTTATACCTGTAAATTTAGCATTTATATTTTATACTTATTCTTTAATCATACTTTTAAATTTAATATCCATATTTTATACTTATTATTCATTAATATTTGTAAATTGAATATTTATGCTTTACACGTTCATAATACAAAATTACAAATATCTGGGAGGCAGTACTATTTAACATATTCAAAACAATTTTCTATAATCTTAAATTGTCAGTTAAAATATTAAGACGTAATTTGACATAATTCACCCCGATTATATACAAAATGTCCGAATGCTATATCAAACATAATGAAGCTCCTAGGACGACTTTATCTACATTGATTCATTTGTCTGCACACTACAAGCAGCCATTTTGTGTCTTTTAACTTGAAATTTTGAGGTTAGACTCGAGAAGCTCCTTAAAATTGCTGTATACATTTTAACGGTCATCTATTGACAGGAACCTGTTGTCGATCGTCGTCGAATTGATGAAAAAATCATATGTAGGTATCGTTTTCGATCATTTTTACATATAGAATCGACTGGAACCATATTGAAAACCCTATAACTCATCAATGACGATAGTACTTGGTCGTCATTGATGTCAATTGTTATGAGATCACAAATCATGTTTGATATCGTTTTCGACAACTTCCAACACATTTGATCATATGTGACCATTTTAAACCCTCTACTTCTTCTTTTACCGATATGGTACTCTATATTATAGTAGCGCTTCAGTAAATTATAGTACTCTAACTTTTAATTGCACATTCGAATCAACGTGAGACACCTGGTCCCATCAATAAGCACAAAATAAAACAAACATGTTATTCGTCAATTTCGATAATTTCCACAACGATCGTCACAATAGTTATTCTAAAATGTATCCAAGCTTACTCTAGTATCTCCAGAAAATGTACGCTTTCTCATATTCTATTAAGAATATTATTTCCTTCCGTAGAATCGTTCTCCCGCAGCGCCCGAGGACGCGAAAGACCAGGGAGGAAAAAGCAACCCCCGATTCAACTCCTGTCTACCCTTCTGTCTCCTTTCTTCTCCGCAATTCTGCTCTTTTCTCTCTCCATCTTTCTTTCTCGGCGTCGTCGCTTTCTTTTTCCACGACTTAGCGCGTCTCTCTCGCACTCGCCGTTCGCAACCCGGCTCTTTTTCCTTTTCTGTTTCCAACCCAACGATGGAGCCTCGTACTTCTCTCTCTAGGTTTTTCCCTCTCCTCGTCTCTCCTTCGCTCAACCCCCTAACCCGTGCTCCTCGTCGCGCGCACGGAGAAATTTTCTCTCCTCGAGTTTTCTCCTTTGCTCCGCTAAGCTTCGCTGATATTACCCCGGGAGGAAATTTCGCGTTATTCCTCGGCGAGAGATTTATAGAAAAATTAATTATGCAACTTCGAATCCGCCGGGTTACCGTTCGATGGTCAGAAATCGAAATGCGGCGCAACCGCGGTTTGCGAGAGAACGCATGGATACGTGCGTGGTTGTCTTTTAGGGGTACAATGCTTCAATGAATTTCTTCTTTTTCTTCTGCTTTTCACGGAGTTCTGATGTGGAAGAAAAGGAAGGTTTAATTCTGTTGAAATCGAGGGAAATTAGAATGTGTGTAGGTTTGTTGTAAAGGGAAGACGTGAGGTTTGGGTAACCATGAAGAGGTTATGACGTTTGGTATTTGACAATTTGAATAGTATTTATTTCTGGTTATGATTGTGTTAATATTTGTTTGATTGTCGATACATGTATTTTGTTACAGTTTCGATATTCTTGATCTTTGGTGGCAATACTGAAATACTGATAATTGGAATTGAAATACAGATGATTAGAACTTTAAGTGTTTATGAAATTTAGGAAACTTGGAAAGTTTAGGTAATTTATAAAATGTATGAAATTTAAGAATTTTAAGAAATTTGTAAAATTTAGGAAATTTGAGAAATTTAAGAAACTTAAGAAATTTAGGAAATTTAGGAATTGTGAAAAATTATTAAAGTTCATAGAGGTTTGAAAATTCAGGAAATTGAATATTTAACAATCTAATGTACGAATTTGACAAAATTAATTATTTGAAAATATAATAAACTTCATAACTGACAAATTTGGAAATTTAATAACACTCTATAATAAAGTTAATTTTTCCTCTTTATTCAAACATCACCAAAATTTAACAATTTCAAAACTTACAAATTTTTACAGTGAATCTATTTCCAGAAACGGTTGCAAAATAAACTTCGCAAAAATTGTAATCATACCTCACAAAATTAACCTTGGTATTTCAAACGTGTAATCTACATTGAAGACTCTTCTAACAAACACTGTATAAAATTTCAGAGATATCTTCTAAAGACAAATATAGAAGGATATTAATTCCAGAAGTTCCTAATTTAACCAGAGAATGAACTACGCAATTCGTAGAAAGGAAAAATTAGTAACAGATCAAAAGCAGAACGCGTGGTGATGCGACGCTGTCCTACGATGTCGACCGTCCTTAAAAAGCGCCCCCTCGGCGCCGTGCGAGAATACAGACGCGACAAAAAACTCCCCCTCGAAGATCCTCGGGATTCCCAACAGCCACCCTAAAACCGACCTCCCTAAAAGGGGAACCCTCCGCCCTTATAATTTCCTGCCTACTCGCCAGTGCTGCTTTACCGACGTAGGGGACGCGATCGAGAAAACTTTTCGCAGAATTACCTCCCCATAAAGTTACCCAACTCGAGGGATAGCTTTCATTTTTTTACAAAAATTATGCTTCTTCTCTTTTTTCGTGTAAACATATACTGTAAATTAGTTGGAATCATGAGTACTCTGGAGTTTCGTATGAATATTTGTGAACAGTACAATTTTTTTATTTTAATTTAGGTTAGGTTAGGATTCACAGTTTTGGCGAGAATTTTGAAAAGGTAATTGATTCGTATATGTTTAATTCTAGTATTTGCAATTGGAAACTTTTTTTATGGTATCTTTTTTGTCTTGGAACTTTTAGAGACTACTTTTTACAGTTTATAGGCAAATTTTGAAAATGTTAAAATCATTTCGTTAGAGGTTCTCGTGTTTTATAGATGAAATTTTATCATAAATTTTCGAAATATTACAAATTTACAATATGACACAATTTTTATTTTCAAGTAAAATTCTTTAATATAGCAATTATTAAGTATAAACAATTTATGAGCCTACAACAATTTGGAAGTACAAACAATTTATAAATCTATGACAGTTTATAAATACAAACAATTTATGAACCTACAACAATTTGCGAGTATAATCAATTTATAAATTCATAACAATTTGCAAATTTTACCTAACCTAACCTAAAAATATATAAATCTAAGTTTGTAAATTGAAAGAATTTATAAATCAGTAACAATTCGTTTAAAATAATTTACAATACATATTTTCCTAACGAAAATGATTTATGGAGTTTTTCCTGAATAAATTCTTGAGAAAGTGTTTTTTTACAATGTCGGAGGTATGTTACCCTCTAATTAATTATTCGAACGGTTTTCGCATTCATTGCGTGAAATGTTGGAATGTGCATTAATGGAAAGAAGACAAGAAAACAGAAAAAATGGAAAAGGGTAATAATTCATCAAAAGTGCGGACAGGTTCCCGTGCTAACGACCGCCAGTCACGAATCGGGGGATTCCTGCGTAATGAATCAAGATGGTGACACAAAGTGGTGCACCCTAGTGACCCTAATGCGTGCAAGCACACGACACAAAAAAAGACTAAATTATGCAAAGAAGTATAATACGAAAAAATGTACCGTTCGATATTACATTTGACGTCATTTTATCTGTTACCAATAATAACCTTATCTGTAATCCGATATGTATTCCACATCCAATATCAACTTTTTTTTATAAATAAAAACCTTAACGCTGTAATATGCAGATAAAAACAATATTAATTTGCGACTATGACTTTGTATAGACATATGATGAAAGTTCAGAAATTTTTAATGAAATATGAAACTTTTATTTTTCATATTTCAGGAAATCGAACATTAGGTCAAGTTCTTTATTTTCGCCTGTGGAATTGTTGGAGCTTGCTGAAATTTAATAACTTTTCAAATGAACAAGACACACAATTTTCTGTCATTTTGTAATGCTTGAAAAAATGACAATATATGAATTTATATAATTTACAAAAAAAAATTGTTGTCACAAACTGACAGTAATTTTTAATGAAAACTATTAATGAATCTGATACATAATAATTTTCATTGAAACTTAAGCTTCAATTTATCGTGCCATTTTGCAATACTTTTACATTAATAAAATATGTCACAATTTATAAACTCCAAAATTGAAAATTAAAAACTGTTATTTGTCACAACAAACAATTTTACACCCAAAATAAATGTCGTAGGATAAAAATGAACCTGCAAAGATCAAGTACCACACGCGCCATTTTGTGAACCTATTATATCAGACTTCCACATCAATTAACCTATAAAATTGAATACAATTCTCAGTATCTCTCATTGTCAGTTTTGTTCATTTAAATACACCGAGAAATGTTTCTTTAGAGAATAAATTTCAAGGAAAACTCAGACGAAGGATAACGAAGATAAAATATTCCTTGGCGAAACGTACGAGCGTGTTATTTCTTCGTTTGTCGCGGAGAAGCGTGTCCACTGCTTCTTCTAGTTTCTCGGGACACAGCTACGACAGCGTATTACGTAAAGAACAGGTAGTCACTACGTAATACGGTGACACGCGTGTTTTTTTTCTTCTTCTTCTTTTTCTTATAAGTCGTGTCCCAGTTCTCGCTTTGCGTGCGAAATAAGCGCCGTGATAAGCGAACGCATCTTTACGATGCTCGTTAAACTGCTAATTAGCAGTTTTCGATGATACGGAAATAATATATATCCGAGTCGATATAATTAAACGGTCAGTTGCTTCAGAGATTCTTAAACGTTTGTATGGAATATGATTCTGAGAGTGGTACTTTCTTAGGATCTACTTATATTATTTTTTTACAATTTTTAATAGCAAAAGTTTGAGTCTATGGTTATTACAATTTCTTTTCATTTTTAAGTCCCAAGGATTTGAGGTTTCAAGGTCTCAATGTTCAAAAGTGTGGAAGTAATAACACTAAAAGTAACAAAGTTATAAGTTTGAAAAATTCCAAAATTCCAGGTCTCAAGCTTCAACTATTTCAAGGCTCTTAAGTTCCAAAAATCTCAAACTTAAAAATACCCCAATTTCATGATCTGAAAATTTCGAAATCTGAAGACTTTAATAATTCCAAATTCCTAAAATCTCAAAGTTCTAAAATTCTAGGAATCTCAGAACCTTGAACTCCCAAATTTTCAAAGTTTTGAAATTCTAGAAATCTCAGAACCTCAAATCCCCAAAATCCTAAAGTTCCAAAATTCTAAAAATCTCAAAACTTGAAACCCCCAAAATTCTAGAAATCTCAAAACCTCAAACCCCCAAAATCTCAAAAATCCCAAAAACTCAACATCCCAGTCCTCCAATCTCATCAACATCCCAGTCCTCCCAAACTCCCAAACCTCCAAACCCTCAAAATACCAAAAACCTTACAAAGCAACCCAAAGATAACCCTTGAAACGAACAAGTAATTTCCTAACAAGAACCGCTGCGCTTAGTTATCCTAAGCCCACCTTCTTTTCACCTCTGAACCCAAGTAAGGCGGAAAACCCGAAGAGAAAGCTTAAATACTCTTACATCTACACGTGAAACGAGTTTGGGTTAAGAGCTTAGCGGTGACTGTATAGAAGCACATCTACGAGGACACAAAGTTTCGGTTCTACCGATTCCACAGGATAAAGGAATTTTCAAGGCCCTTCTGAAATAATGGACAATGGGCCATAGGCCGAGGGTTCAGACCTGTTTGAACTCGGCACTGAACTTAGCCCATGACCACTGGTACACGCCTCTGTGTATATATTTCGGAGTTAAACTCGACCTGTGCACTTCAGGTAGGTCGTATAAAATTTGACCGAGGATGTAGTTTAAAAGCTCGGGTATGTGTGGAATTTCTGTTTTATATGGTGGGGTAATTGATGATTGTTTTGGGGATTTGATGGGTGGAAATGGGGGCAAGGATATTTGGGTGATGTTTTATGTAGGTTATGTGGTGATTTATTATGTACGAAGGTTGATACGTTAATGTTATGTAGGTTATGTGTTACACACGTATTAGTATAAGCTATGTGTGATATATTAATGTATGAAGTACATATATAATGTAGGTTATATGGTAATTTATTAGGGAAGAAGATTATATTGATATGTTATGTAGGATATGTGTTACACATGTATTAGTATAAGCTATGTGTGATATATTAATGTATGAAGTACATATATTATGTAGGTTATGTGTTACACATATATCAATATAAACTATCTGTGATATATTAATGTGTGAACTACATATGTTATGTAGATTATATGGTAACGTATTTTGTAAGAAGCTTATATTGATATGTTATGTAGATTATGTATTATACATATATTAGTATAAATTAGCTGTGATGTATTAATGTATAAACTACACATATTTTGTAGGCTACGTGGCAACGTATTATGTAAGAAGATTATATTGATATGTGATGTAGGTAATATATTACACATATGTTATCATAAATTATATGTGATATATTAATGTATAAACTACACATATTATGTAAATTATATAGTAATATATTATGTAAGAAGTTTGTATTGATATAATATGTAGGTAATATATTATACATATGTTAGCATAAACTATCTGTATGATATATTAATATATGAACTACATAATGTGACACCTAAATAATATTCTTTCCTTATTTATTTTACCTGAAATTTATTTAATACCTAAACAATATTTCTTCTCTTCCATATAACATATCGTATATTAATATAAACTACCTATACAATATATTAATATGTAGCATACATTGTTACATTTATACCAATGCGTTCTTTAGCCTAAAAAAAACCTTGAAGAAATTGATCTTAAAATTAATACACCATAAATGCTATCTTAAAATAATTCTATCAAACAACTTTATCAAACTATTTACCCAAATCACCTAAAACTTCAATACATCAGAAATTTCATAAATTTGATATTCATAATCCAAATCTCCACATCTCTCATAATTGACAAGCTATAAACGAAAAAGCAACTTTCATAAAGAATTAAAACTACAAAAATAACGTCAATCATTCTATAAACAATCGCTAAAATAAGTACAAAAAAATAGCGTTCTTAAAAAGCACATAAATTCGACTAACAATAAATCAGAGTAGCAGTGAATTCATCAGGCTTAATCGGCGGAGAGCTCAAAATTTACGTTCAAAGGAGACGTTGTCTCCTCTTAAAGGGTCATGGGGTCACATTAAAGTCGAGCTGGTATTACGCAAGCCCTTCTGGTCCTATTTACGCACGTACGTCGAAAAAGTGTGCGAAACCTGGCGGAATAAGGTCGTACTTCTACAAACAACTGCATCCCCCGTGACAATAGAATCCTTTAAAACCGCGTTTAAGTCACCTTGGGTCTACCAAACGAGCAACAAAAGCTTCCATAACTAGCTAAAAAGCTGCCCTCTTTCCTTTCAAGCACAGTCACTTGCTTCGTGTATATACGTTCCTCGATAAAGCACACCGTTCGCAAGTTTAACCCACTGTAGAAAGGATGCAAGGTCATTTTTGACTCGTACTGTTGGGATAAAATTTCTGATACGCTAAGGTTTATTTGTATGTACGAGTATGGATTTAGGTATATGTACATAAACAGTTAAATTGTAAGTTGTGCAGAGTATTTACGTTTTAAGAACCAGACTTTGGGGTAGAATTTAGGGTACTTTGAATTGCAGAATACTCTAAAGAATAGAAATTGATAGAAATTGAATATTGGAGATTTTAGGAATTTGAAGAGTTCAGGACCTTAAAACTTTAGGATCTTATTATTTTTGGATGTAAAAATTATGGAACTTTGGAATTATAGCATTTTTTAATTGTAGGAGCTTGGAGTTGTAATATACTGAAGTTGCAGAGTTCTCAAAATTGTAGAATTGTAAAATTGTGAAATTGTAGAATTGTGAAGTTGTAGAATTGTAGAATTGCAAAATTTTGGAAATGTGGAATTGCAGAATTGTGAAATTGTGAAACTGTGAAATTGTAACATTCT
This sequence comes from Megachile leachella, assembly GCA_963576845.1. Lineage (NCBI taxonomy): Eukaryota > Metazoa > Arthropoda > Insecta > Hymenoptera > Megachilidae > Megachile > Megachile leachella. Next base: position 5,297,034 of record OY756259.1, on the reverse strand, counting down.
AAAAGTATGGAATTGTGAAGTTGTGGAATTGTGGAATTGTGGAATTGTGGAATTGTGACATTCTGAAATTATGGAATTATGGAATTGTAGAATTGTGGAATTGTGGAATTGTGAAATGGTGGAATTACAGAATTGTAGAATTATGGAATTGCGGAATTGTAAAATTTCCACATTTTAGAATTTCTGAATTTTAGACTTTTGGAAATTTGAAATTGTAGACCTCAGAAAATTTTCAGATCTAAAAATTGCTCAACTTTAGAATTTGGAACTTTAACATTTTTGAGTCTCACAATTTTTTAATTTTATATCCCTGAAAAATAGTACACTAAAACCTAGTAAATTGCCTAAAATTACTCTTCTCAGAATTACCCTTCTGGATGACTACACAAAAATTTGTGCAGCACTATATAGCAAATAATAACACATTAACTAGAAATAATGAATAACTGCATATTCGAATAATCTTCAAATTCAAGTTCATACAATAAGTATTCATTAAATTTCATACGATGTAAATATCTAGTTTGATTCTTAATCATATTTGTATGCAATTGCAAAAGTAATAAAGGTATTAGTTACGCCCTTTTAAATACCTCATTCTGCATAATAGGTTGGTGCATTAAGCATCGAATGTTTAATCAAACAATAATAACTGTAATTATAATTAAAATGATGATTCGGTGGAGTCGTTATTAATTATTCCAACCGCCAATTTATTCAGGTAAATGTGATTCAGCAAAATGAAATCAAACCAAGATTTGGTGTTATATTTTTGTTCGAAGGGTATAATTGTTCGAAATTGAAATGTAGATTTTATTAATATTCTAATCATTGTAACTGTACAAACGGCGACCGAACAAATAAAAATAAAAATTATCAACTCGGTTGTTTACAATTTTCTATTTTTTATTTTACAAAATTCTTAAATTTGGAGTACTAATTTTTCTTATTCATAAATTTGGTTTCTAAAATTTTTAATATCGGACTTTGAGATTAGCAATTCTTCTTAGTAATAAAATTTAAAGATCGTCAAATTTTTGTAATTTTAAACATTAAACTCCCCAACTTCCTAAAGTTTCAAATAGCCAAATTTTAAGTTCTTAAGTATTCAAATTTTTAGAATTTTAAATTCTTACATTCTTAAAATTTTAAATACCCAAATTCCCCAAATTGTAATTATCCATACTTCTAGAATTTTAAATACCTACATCCTTAAATTTTTAAATATCGAGATTCATAAATTTTTAAATATCTAAATTCCTAGAATTTTAAATATTCAAATTCCCAAAATTTGCGAAACCGAAATTACAATAATTTTAAGGGACTTAATCCTTCTAATGTGAAATCAATTACCTACAATTTCAAATATCTAAATTGCTATGAATCCGTAAAAATCAACGACTGCAAGGCTTCGTTCTCCTCGATTGCGATATTTTCCCTAGGGAGGACAGATTTGCTATTGACTGTACAACGCTTTGCACGAACAGAGAGGAGAAATGCGCGACCGCAGCGAAAAACACTGCAAGGACGCACACCGGATGCTCATCCGTACATGCTGGCCGACATTCAACAAGTGACTGACACTGATGTCGCGCAAACGACATCCTACATTCTCTACCCTATGAACCTTGGGGTTGGAGAAGGGGAAGGGTCCGATGCTTTTGTCAAAAGGTCAAGAACGTATGGAAAAAATTGTATCTACTTATGGTGTTCGTTCTTCCTGTCAACGAAATCCTATCCTTTGGTCGAGAATGTTAGAACATTTAGGTACTCAAATTTTTATAGTTAAAATACAATTGAAATCCTATCCTTTCCTCGAGAATGTTAGAAGAACGTTTAGGTACTCATATTTTTATACTTAAAATACGATTTAAAAATATGATGATTCTGAAGTCAAATGTATGTAGATCTTAACATTCTGGGATCGCACAAATGGCGCTGGGTTCAAATCTTGTAGACTTTTGGTACCACATAAGTCAAAGGCTGAACATTCTAAAATCACATATTTCAGCATTTTTAAGTTCAAATCTAGGGAACCTTTGGAACGTAAATCAAAGCTGAATGTTCTAAAATCTCGTATTTCAATATTTTTAAGTTTAAAGCAAACCTCTGGAAGCGCGTGAATCAAAGGTTGAACATTGTAAAATTGCAGATTTTAATATTTTGAATTCAAATCTTGCAAACTTCTAAAGTAAATAATAATTTACTATTATTATACAAATTACAATGCTTATACACAACACATTTCTATAAATTCTCCATAGTTGAAGTATTCTTCAACCTCTTCAACCTCTCCATTCTTGAAGTATTAATTTAATAAATTGGTAGATATCTACAAAAACCTTTCAAGTGAATTAATTAAACAAATAATTAAGACAAATCAAAGCATCATTATACCTTTCATTATAGTCCAATAATAAACATATTTTCCTGTGTTTCTGTATAATTAAGTTTACGTAATTAAATTTTATTTAATTAAATTCTATTTAATTAATTAAAATCAAATTGCTATCTCTAATCAGCTGAATATTACTTCTCGTACCTGTGTATTTTCAGACGAACGAAACTAACGAGTTTTCTCTTGTATTTGGGTCTGAATGACCCAATGATGTAACGTTTTAACGGAACATTTTATTGCAAAGTAAAAATACATGTTTACGAGTGTATAAAAAAACTTTTTATTGCTAGAACAAAGTAGTGATGAAAAGTTTCGTTTTACTCTGCAAATATTACAAATTTTTACAAACATTTTATTCTGCCTTTGTATCTACATATGTCAAATATTTTACACCTTTCCGCGTATAATGAATGTACGGAACATTCGTAGTTTTTTATTCATGAAAACAATGTAAAAGTAATTGCTACAATTTGAAATAATTATATAGTTTTTAAATAAATATAGTAGGAGGTTAAATGGTTATTACCAAACTACTCGTTATAATAATTAACTGTTTTCAGATAAATACAATTGGAAGTTAAATGAATATTACCAAACTAGTTGTTATATCATTAACTGTTTTTAGATAAATGCAGTAGAAAGTTAAAGTACCAAACTAATTGTATAATTAACTGTTTTTAGATAAATGCAATGGGAAGTTAAATGACTATTACCAAACTAAGTCGATGAAATTGGGTATATTGTGAAACACAGATGTTGCAACTATGTATGGTGATTAATTTAATATTCATCGTGTTTCAAGTTTAAGATTCATTATATTTTTCATTATAGTTTTCATTATATTTTTGATTGGTAATTTGATGTTTAACTTATCATCATTGTTAATTTATCAAATGTGATATTATTATAATGGCAGTTAAAAAGTTACTAATTTCACTACATACTGCTTACAACGCTGTTAACTGTAATTCTGTCAATAATTTTTATTGGATATAAAGGAGAAAGTTAAAATTATAATAATTATTGACCAATAGCGTAACTAAGACCAGGGTGGTCCAGAATGAGTCAGAGTGGATTATCACGTACTGTAGGACATTGGTAACTACCATACTAAGTACTAATTATCCCCCAGAAATACGAATTGACCTTCCAAAATACAAATTGGCAAACTAAAATACAACTGCACCCTCTAGTGAATTTCTAAAAGTGGACTTTTCACCTTAAAATAGAAATTAGTTCCTTTTAAGTGGGAACCAATGCCTCAAACTATAAATTAACCCTTTAAAATAAAAACTAGCACCCCTAAATGTGAAGTGACATTTTGGAACGCAAATTATTCCCCATAAATATACACTAACCTCTTAAAATGAAAATTAGTCCCATAAAAATGTGAATTGACATCTTAAATTGAAAATTAGTCCCACAGAAATGTGAACTAACCTCTCAAAATGAAAATTAGTCCTACAGAAATGTGAACTAACCTATTAAAATGAAAATTAGTCCCACAAAAAGATGAACTATCTCCCTAAAATGGAAAGTAGTTCTCCAAAAATGTGAACTAATCCCCCAATATAGGAAATATTTTTCCAAAAATGTAAAGTATCCCCTCAAAATGGAAACTAGTCCCCCAAAATGGAAACTAGTGTCCTAAAATGAGAAATAGTTTTCCAAAAATGTGAACTATCCCCCTAAAGAGAAAACTAGTCCCCCAAAATGTAAGCTTGATGTTCGCCCCATCAGAAATGACTGAAATAAAGTAACCTCCGTCAGCTCGAAAATTCTTATATCAACGAAGAGAATTTCTCCGTCATATTTAATTAAATGTTATCACGCAAAATTAATTACAATGAATAAAAAAACCATCATATAGTTAAACGATATTCACAACCTGGTGCACCCTAAATAAAATTTTAATTACGCCAACATGTTCATGATATTTGTAATCAATTAAATTAAGTAATCAATCGAAGTATTAATAATAAAAACAACGTACATCAAAATAATCAAGAGCATTATTCATTCACAAAAAATCTCCCTCGAAATAATAAAAACCAGTCCTTGTCCGGACGCGATTTCGATACGAAGATACTTGTTAAATGAAAATGAAAAAAGAAACAGTTGGTAACGAATGGTAATTAGTGGAATGGAAAAGTTGTTCTTTTTCAAACATTCGTGAGAACGAAAGCCGAAAATTGTTTTAATTGACTCTGTAGGAGCATCGTGTGCGATTACAAAAAGTAAAAAAAGAAACGGAATGGATTTCAGTAACAGAATCAAAACGCGAACGTAACAAACGAGATCGGACGGGTTTAATAATTTACCAATCGAAGGTGCAATTACTCACCGTACTCGCCGATAATTTCAAGTGACTGAAGAGCCCGCGAGAGACACAAAGTATCCGAAGGGTTAATTCTGCCGATATCGTTGCAGAGATTTCCAGCCGATCGATCATTGACTGGTTACGCCAATGCAGCTACCTGTAAAACCACCAAAAATTAAGGTGAAACGATAATTGCCACACCTATCTCTTCAAACGAACGAATCAGCCTTGTTCGTGTTTCTACTCGGGCTTCAACAGCTTCATGAACGGAGAAAATTACGTCGGTTCTTTTCAATTACAATTCAAATAGTAAATGTAATTAAATTTACATTCTGCCTAATTAAACTCGAATTTCATCACGCTAAAAGTTTTGGTTGAAACGATTAAACACGAATAACGTGCTTCCGTCCTACTTGCGTAGTCACCAATGAACGATCATACTCCTCCATTTACTGTTTCATCAACTAACCTTCGCTTTTGCTGCTGAATATTTCAGGGTAGCGAAAGTGAAAACGAACAGGAATAAAAGAACGTGGTTGAACTTTTGAGTGGTTAGAGGATAATCTTGAAGATGGATTAATCGTTAAGCTAAGAGAACGTGATTGAGGTACAAAGGGGTGAGGACGTTTTATATTTACGGTGGTGTTTTTGTATTGTAATTCGCAGGGGTTACGGGGTTGAATCTCAAACTTTTGAAGCTTTAAAGATTCGTAGTTTTAGGGTCATAAAATTGGAAAATTGAACTCTTGGAATTTCAAGGAAGGTCCAAAAATACGAAAGTCAAACTTCAGAAATTGCAAGGTTTTAAAATTAGAAAACTCCAAATTCTTGAAACTCTAAAACCCTAAAGTCTCAAGAAATTTAAACTTTAAATTTCTAATCTTCCTTTAATTTTAATCCCAAATTCCAAAATCCCTTAAATCTAGAATTGTACATTAACTAAATATTGCCACTGAAATCCCAAAATGAATTAACAATTGAATGTTCTCCATTAATATAGTTTATTAATGAGTCAACAAGTACAAGTAAATATACTCGACACATACCTATCACTACAACTATGTCAATGTTCACAGTTGTACTTCATTTAACCCTTAAACTTATGTACATATGAATGTAAATAATAACCGAGAAAAAAGAAAATAGCTCTCGAAGTCCTCCTCAAACTGCTCAATCGAAAATATCGAATGTAGAATGATTTCGCAACGACCTAACCTCGAAACGCATTTACTCATGCGCGCCATTACAGGTGATGGCGCTGCATCAAGGATTCTGCACCCCTTCCGCTCGACTTGAAACTCAAAAATACTCTTGGTTTCATTTTTTTCCATCAGTTGGTCGTTGTTCGATACAAGTATTACCCGTCGTTCCGCAACTTATACAATGAATATTAAAAAATCTCCTCCCATAATTATCTCCGAGACGCGTATCGCCGTCGTATAGCCCGCTTTGTATATTGAACGACATGGTTGCTGGAAGCCTGGTAATGGCGGCGCTCGCTGTACGGGGTCCATGAGCGCGTAAATATCAGCACGAATGAGCGGCAACGAGCAAAGACCGGCTCTCTGCTCCGCTCATCTCGGATCAGAAATGAAAGAAGGATAGAAAAGGAAACTAGTGACAAAGAACGAAAAAGAGGAGAGTCGAAGGGGCAGGTGGGGGGGCTAACAAATAGAAAAAGAGAGAAATCGAGGGGCCGTCATAATTCCTTGAATTGAACGGCGGGTTATTCTCCACCAAGGTTACCGACATAGAGGATGAACGAAGCGGGCAGGCCAAGCAAGCAAGCAAGCAGGCTAGCAACCTAGCAGGCAGACTAGCATGCAAGCAAGTAAGTAAACGAGCAAGGCAGGTAGGTAGTCAGGCAGTCAGGCAGGCCAAGCAAGCAGACAGGCAAGTTGGGCCGCCGGTGAGAGACTCGCGATGTGGAAAAGAGACGGACAGATTGAAAAGCAAAAGAGGGGGTACATGACGAGTAGGATGAGAAGAGGTTCGGTGAGAGGGGAAAGGGGGAAGGGGAGGGAATCGATAGAACGACAAGGACGGGTGTACGAGTGTATATACCGCAGCACGGCAGCATCAGGCGTCGTCGACGGTACATGGACTTGAATCAGACGAGGGGTTGCAGGGGAAGGGAAACGTTTCGTGGCGTCCCTGGCTGGCGGCGCCAGCGTCGCGTCGCTGTAGGAACGTGGCACCGACGTCGATGGTGTACGGCGCGCGCGCGCACGCGTATACGTGTGTGGCATAGCGGTAACGATGTGGAATAAGGCAACGTTGGTGGTAGTAACAGCCAGAGTAGGGGAAACGTCAGGCTGGCAGGCATGTGCGATATAGCGAGAGAGAGAGAGGAACCGGCGGACAACGAGAACTCACGGGGCGACAAGGAAGGGGATTGGTCGAAGCGTCGGTACGATCGGGGAGGGGAAGGAGGGCAACACGATCAGGTCGGCAGGCCGGTGAGAGAAGGATACGAGGCGAGAGAGAGAGAGATAGAGGAAGAAACGTTGATGTCGAGGTGAGCGAAACAGAACGAGGAGGGGAGTGGACGGGCGGTCGGTCGACAGCACGGTTGAGAGGGGTCCAGAGGGGTAAGGGGAGCCAGAGCCGACTTTATGCAGCTGCGGGACGATAACAACGATGGGCTACAGGACCGCCGCTATAGCTGGGGAAATGCCAAATGGGCTACAGGACTGTGCCGGCCTAGCTGTACGTTCGCTCGCTCGTAGTGGCATGGCGGACGGGTGGTAGAGAGAAGCAGGCAGGAAAGGCGGGAAGGAGAAAGGGATTTCAAGCGGTCGTCTCTTCTCGTCTACCTCTGCGCCTCTACCTACCTATATGTGTATCTACCTACCCGTCCCGGGTGCTCTCTCCGGGTACTCTTCTCACTACTGCCTGGAACGCAACGTCCTAGCCGTACCTAACCTCCACTGTTTTCTGCGGCTAGCGCCCTTGCCGATGTTCCTCGGCATCGGGGCACGTACTCGCTTACGCAGACTTCGATGTCATTCATCTTGAGCGAAGTCGATTATTGTTCTCTTTCAAGGATCTTATGCTCCTAAGACTATCATGTCACGCTTTACTACAATACGTAACACAAACCTTTTTACCTACACCCTTCCCGAGAAATGCCCGAAAACTTCTACTGTCTCCTACAGTCGAAAGAATAACTATATACGAACAATGCTGTACGAGAGGAAAGATATCCATTGTTTACAATTATCGAGAGGTCCACATGATAAATGCGTTACCAGCCCCGAACGAGGTTGAATAAGTTTTACGAAAGTAGATGTCGCATAGCGAAAAACAGGCTTACACGCTTACTGAAATATGCAAAGAATATACGACCCGTAAAAATCCATATTTAAAACGCGGAGGGTTTTCGAAATTAATAATTCGTCCCTGCCGTTTCTTACATCGTTCTACCTCGAAAGATCTAGATTTCGTAATTTCAGAAACCACGAATGTACCCTGTGGAGAGCTACTTCGTCAAAAATGATAGTCTTCCAGCCAGAAACAACCGGCGCGCAGTAAAAAAGAAATCTGGCTTTATCGTGTTTGAATTTGCCGCTGATTGCCGTAGGTGGATATATAGGCGCGAGAACACAACATGCTTTCGACAATCGTCGACGAGATACGTCGGTCCACGCAGTGACGTCAGAAGGTGGTCCAATCCTGTCGGATACGTCCATGGCCCGATCTCACCCTATATTGCAGGAGCGACAGAGAGGAGGCGGCGAAGAAGGACAACGCTCATACACGTAACGCGATGAAGACGAGGACAGAAATAGGTGTACGTATATAGATATCAGCGGAATGGAAAGAGACAGAGAAGGAGAGTCGCAGAGGGACGCAAGAGCCAGCAAATGAGAGCGCAGTCCGACAAATAGAAGGAGAAGACAGTTCGAGTTCCGCTCTCCTGCTCTTACGAGACGTCGTGCACGCCGATTCGAGCCTTGCGATATTGTTGCCAGAACTGTTCGCTACGATGATCAGAATTTTCCCGACGGTGTGACTATTGGGATAAATCTCGATTTTACGTCTTGTCTGGCACGCGCGTTCATGTACGATGACCCCCATTAGTAGGTGGACAACGTGATAGTTCAGATAATTACTGTTCCATGTTGGTTCTATGACTTTTATTTTGAAATAGCAGATTTCAGGGTCTGACTCTTAAGGTCTCAAGATCCAAGTGTTAGGATTTAGTGAAGGATATTTAGGGTTTTGGTATCTATAGACGAGTTTGATTCGGAATACCTTGAAAGGAAATCCTAACTTTTGGGATTCTGCAGATTTGGACCTGCGGAGTTTAGGGACTTTGTTTGAGACTTTAGGACTTTCGGGCTTGGGATTTTAGGAGCTTGAAATTTTGAAACTTTGTGGACCTTTGAGAGGCAGATAATAACTTGAGGATTTTAGGACTTTAGTGAGGATTTTAGATTTTTGGAACTTTGAGGCTCTGGGACTTTGGACTTGACAAATTTGAGACTTTGCTCCGGAATTTTGAAACTACGGAATTTTAGATCTCTACAATTTTTCAGAAAGTTTGAAACTTTGCAGATTAACAATCATGAAATTTTTAAATTTTGAGGTTTTGGAACAAGTGCTATTTCTGTTAAAAATCGAAATTTTAGAAATTTAGGACTTGAGAATATTTAAATTTTGGAATGTTGTGATTATGGAAAATATGATCCATGGAAAATTTCTGTGAAATATTCCTTAGTGCTCTAAGCATCACATTGTTTGATGATTAATGCAGTAATTCACGTTAATATATGGATACCATAGTAATTCAAATAATTATTGTTCAATGTCCCCATTTGCAATTGCAATTAGAAGAACGAGTTGTTATATAGTATCTGAATTGATAGAAATGCAAATAATTATTTCTTTGTTTTTATAATTTAACAAGAAACTTGTTTTTGTATATAATCGTTCACATTATGGTGATTCATAAAATTCCATGTAGACAGCTTACAATGAAAGTAAAATAATATTGAAATTACTGTAAATTATTTATAATAACATAGCAATAAATCTTTTTTGTGTAACAATAATTATATGTACATATTCATATATGTGTGAATATATTTTATCGATACACCCTGTATATATTTTATGTTTTAATGAAGTGTCTCCGAAAACTTGAGGGCCCATTATCTTTTATCTTCCACGATTATTCAAGTAATTATTACGTGTACCCACTTACAGTTATGTCAAAAACGTAACTGCTGTATAGTGTCATAAAACGTTTATTACAGATGACAAAAATGTATTTTTAATATACTATAATTATTTTTTATGTAATACAGATAGAAACAGAACAAGTGTTGGGTCATTCAGAAATATTCAGATATACCCTAAATTATTTATGATTATCATTTAATCAGATGACATAGTTTTATAGGTTTAAGTTAGATGATTCATGATTGGCATTTGTTTCTACACTTTATCTTGTTAATAGACAAAATTAAAATATTGTAAGTTTCTCAATTATATTTCAACTGCTAAAATAATATATACAAGTATAATTTTAGAGATCAGATTATTACATACTATTTATTAATAAATAAATTAGTTTTTATTTATATATGAGAGTACACTATATTTCTATTTTAATAATGTGAGACATTTCAATATTTTTTAAAACACTTGAATGTGAAAACATTTTTTAAAACGCAAACATTTTGAATGTATCAATTAACAGAAATGATTATATTATAAAATAGTATTAAATCATTTATGTTAAAGAGGTATCTTAAAAAAAAACTTTAACTGGAATGTTATAAAATAATGTTAACAACCTAATCTTTGTCGTCTTACAATGATCTTCCTTTTTTATTTATAAGAACATATTATGTGTAACTTTCCATGTCTTAAAAGAAGATTAAACAAATCTAACAATAATTGTAATTCCTTAAATGCAGTTAAAAATATAAGAATATTCCTGTAATACTCTAACTATAAGAATGTTCCATAATTTTAGAGTGGCACTCAAAGTGTTAAGTAAAGTTAGAATGACCTACATGCTTTTTAAGGAGCTAAGAACAACTTAATTTAACTGTTTTAACTGTTCTTCTTTATTTTGTTTGTACAACTGTTAGGTTCATTAAGCAGAACAACACGACAATAATCGAAAATAAAAATGCTAAAATCTATGTTTGTTAATATTTAAATATCTACGTTGAGTTTAATTCGAAGCTGCAGCTACCTTCTGAACTCGATCGATAAGGTAAAATTAATTTTATTCGAATTTCGACAAAGTTTTATATTTCTAATAATTTCAAAAATAAATATTAAGTTTTTAAGACGTAATTGGATACTTTTTAAGCGATAGAACAAAAAATTTTAAATAAAAATCCCGCCTTCGTTGAATACTGCATACGTATCGACCGGCGATGGTAATAAATGGACCTACAAATTGGTTATTTTCACGAAATTGTATATTGTTCGTAAAATTAAAACGTTCAACTATTAAAAAAAGATGAGTACGCTTCTAATAAAGGCGTAATTAAATGTATAACAAGAAAAAATCTAAATTGATTAGTTCGGACTTAATATTCGGAAGCCCGCGAAATTTAAATGCGCTCGCGGCAATATGTAAGCTACGCGTCATTTACAATGCATCATTCAGTGATTCTCGAATCAGGAATGTAAATAATTATCAGAGCCTTAATTGCATATGGAAAAACTGCGTGGAAAAATTGTTAATTTATTTCACGCTGGAAATTAAAGCAATAAGGGTAATATTTAAGTTTCAATAATTGCTGTTCATATTTAAATGCATCGAATGCAAAAATTTCGAGGAAGCATAAAAATCTACACTATTAGCATAAAATTTATGATAATGAGCAACAATTTATCATTATTAATTGCACATTTTTATTTTAATTTATGTTTAATCATCCAGATATAATTTTAAAGTCTATCGTAGCATGAAACGAGGGTAATTTTTATTCGAATAAAAGACGCTTTATGGAAATTTAAAATATTGAAAAATTAAGTTACATGTGAAGCTGTTAATAACAATTAGCAATTATTAATATAAAATTATTTAAATTTTCGAATTATATTTTACCGCTTATTTTTCTGTAATTTTTTAATAAAAATTGGACAAGTAAACTGACCAACGTTTAATTAAACTAATGAAAAATAAACTTGTTGATAAAAAAAAGTTGTTAATACATAAGGTACAGGAAACATAAATTTTATATTTCCAAGAATAAATCTTTCAGACAAAGAGAAAATGAATTTGTACCATAATGAAAACCGAACGGATTAAATATAAAAAAGAGCGGAAAAGCTATTTCACATGAGAATTTAAATTCCAGTTATGAATTTAGTTCGAATATCAATCGCTAGGTAGCGCATGCGCACAATGTACATGTTCCGCCTCTAATTCCCAACGTAAATCTAAAAAGATGAAATAAAAATATCGCACTCCACTATATTAATAAAATTACAGAAATTCACAAACGGAAGAAAATTTATAACAGATCTATCCTCATGTTCAAACAATTGTGGGATAATTAGATAAAATATTAGCCGATGAATGCAATGTCCTAATTAGAAAATTCAGGTATATTGCACAGCATAATGCAGTTCATTTTATTTCTGATATTTAAATACCTTTATTCGCTTTCATTATCGTGTTATATGACTGTGCGATTATTATCGTATAATTATAAGTAAGAAATAACGATTATTATCGTATAATTATATTTCTCGTGTATCTAGGATCTAGTGATCAGAATATTAAAATTAAAATGAATCGAAATATACGAATTTCGTATATCATATTCGTGATTAATATTTGACGCTCAAAAATTTAACATGGAATGCTTGTAATGCATTATTTGCTTAAATTAAATACGTGTTATGGAACAGGCGCGTAGGAAGTTTAGAAAACAACCGAAATAGTGTTAGCAGCGCTGTCTGTTGGTATTACAAAGAAGTTTAATATATTATACATTTAGATTAAGTGTCACAGTCGGGGTGCAGGATAAACCACTCGTGTCAGTGCTGATCATGTCACACGATCTGAAATACCGACATTGTCGACCATATTTTTTAAAACTATTCTATTACACATTTACGTTTTTGAATTTCAGACAATATTTTAGTAAAAATAATTACTTCGCTTGTGTATTAAACTTGTGTCAAGAAACGTTCCGTTATGATTGAATTTTACATTTAAGCTTACGTTCGTAGTTAAAATATTGCAGCGATTTAATTTGTATAAAGTACATGAAAAGTAACAGTTTATTGTGAAACAGTTTATTCACATAATTTATATTTGTTTAAAATATTTATTCGAAGTCTCTTTCGTGAATAATTTTAAAAATTTGTAATTATGTAGGGGCTATATGAAAATGATACTGGTGGCGCCATCTCTCCGGCGAACAGGGTGAACTTTTGAAACTGTAGTTTAATTAATTCTGATATTCTACCCCTAGATGGCGACACGTAAATGAGAAATGTGGTTATCATCAGAGTTGTCGGTCAAGAAGAGTTCTATTTTCAAGCCGTCAATCATAAAGAATTTTATTATACTTGATATTCAATTTTATTTTAAAAAGTAAATCGTTCGTTATTCATTTCTTGATCATGTCTGAATTGAAAAACATATATTTAAATTCAATCCGAAATTAACTTCAATAAATTAGTTATTTCTGAAAAGTTATTGCTTATTGACTATTTAAATGTAGAAAAACAAACTCTATAGAAACTCGTGGAATAATTAGGATTAACCTAAGAATAGTTTAAAATTGACAATAGTTAGATTAAGTCGAAAAACAAACTCTACAGAAACTCGTGGAATAATTAGAATTAACCTAAGAATATTTTTAAATTGACAGTAATTGGATAAAGTCGAAATAATTCAAAATTAATTGCACTCTGATGTAATTCAATTCTAATAATAGTCAAATAAACTAATAGAATTAACTATATCGATTGAATTGAACCGAAAACGATAACGCGACGCCATCTGGTGGTAAAATGTATGAACTAATGAAACTACAGTTTCAAAAACGTGTACTTCACGTCCCATTTTTTTATTTTATTGATTAATATACTATATATTTATTATATATTTATTAATATTGATTTTATAATGTTTGCAATATATTCTATGAGGTCCAAGATACGGATTATGTGTTCAGAATAATTCTTAATGTGTACAGTACCTTGTCGATGATATAGGGGGTGACATAAGAACGGCAAAAAATCTTCTATACCGCCAAAAGCATGCTTACAGATATCTTCTTTTGCAACAAACAGTTTGTTTATTCCCATCTTCTACTATGATTAGTTTTAGAATCTTTTTTTTATGTTATATATTGCATTTAGCGACGCAGTTATAATTACGAACTAATGACCATAGCAATCGACGCGCACATAATGCCAAACGAACGGTTATAATTATCGACAGTTATCGATATATCGACTTTGCACTACTATATCGATTAGAAATGGTTTTATGTCACAATACATTTAGTGATTGAAATTAAAAGTAAAAATACTGACATTTTTTACATGAAACAGAATGAATTTTTAAATAAAATTTTAGTTCTGTTATGTACAATATAAACCAATATGCTCGCTAAATGCACCTTTTAAAACTGTAGGAGTCGTGCATTAAACAAGTGTAGATTAAGCTAGCGTATATTTAAGTATTCATCGTTTTAAATCTGAATTAACAAAATTACTGATTCAATATAATATTTTATTCAGTCCAGATATGAAAGTCTCTAATTGTAAAGATTAATTCAATATTATATTTTATTAAATCACTCCTTGTCGCTACATGGTATTGGTAGTACTGTTTAAAAAAGCGCGCGAAAATTTGAATGAACATAAAAATGTCTACAAAATAAATTACTTCTTCAATTAAGTACTCTATAATAAATTACTGTTACTAAATGATATTAACGATAATAATTTAACAAACAATTATTATAAAATTAAAAAGGTTTATAATTATTAAATAACCTATTTAAATAATATATAATTATTAATTAATATCGTATAAAAGTATGATACCTAAAATTGACAATATATCATGAAAATTCATAAAAATATAAATTTCAGTAGATACGATAGTAAAAGAAACAGATGGATAAAATGAACTCTTTGCCATTAAATGAGTTAAAAACTGCCCCACAGTTTACTTAACTTTTTTTACATGGTGAACTATTTTAATCAAACTTGGAAAATTGAAATTACATATAGTCATACAATTTAATAAAACTAGTTACTTTAATTTATTTACAGTTTAAGTCTGTGTATCTTGTATTTCTATTTTCTTTAAAATCGTGTGTCTCGAAAAAATAATTGTCATCTGAAATAGTGTAGTAGATGAACTCATCTGGAGTACTGTGATAGATGAATTCATCTGAAATACTGTAACAGATGAACTCATCTAAAGTAATGTACTAGATGAACTGATCTGAAATTCTATAACAAATGAATTCATCCGAAATACTATAATAAATGAACTCATATAAAAGACTATAATAAAATAATATGATAGATGAATTCATCTGAATGCTACATCAAATAGATTCATCTAAAACATTACAATAAATGAACTCATCTGAAACACTATAACAGAAGAACTCTTCTGAAGTACTATAATAAATAAGCTCATCTGAAAGACTATAATGAATGAACTCATTTGAAATACCATCACAGATGAACTCATCTAAAGTAATGTGATAGATGAACTCATCTGAAACAGTATAACAGTGAAACTCATCTCAAGTATTGTAATAAATAAACTCATTTGAAAGACTATAACGAATTTGAAATACCAAAACAGATGAACTCATCTATAGTGCTATAACAGACCTCTAAACTACCATATATTCGAAGGAAGGTGTTAAAACAGAAAGCGATGTACGTTTGAACAATATGTATTTCAAGTACCAAATATTCGATACATCTTGTTCTTAACCATATTACGCCGAGAAAAAGAAAAAGCATCGTATCCAGGCTTACTATTATTGCTTCAACGAAAACTATCGTCGGAGTGACGATGATTATTATACATTTCGACCAAAATGAAATCGGTTGCTCGAAAACTGGTGGATTCGGTGCGCACGGTAGTAGAATGACTAGCACTCACTTTCTGGATCTGATCGGTTGAAAACGTTTTCGCTGCACCTACAAGTTATCGACTAGTTGAAGTACAAGAATGTATTTTGCGTACCAATTCGAGAAAACAATATCCAGATTATTCGTTTGTCAATCACATACACATCGATACACTTTGTTTCTTTAAAATCGATTTAATATCGTTCCTTTAAGTCTAAGTTACGGACGCTAATCGTGTTTTATCCCCCTTACTTCGTTAATGCAACGATACCGATATAAACCTAAACAAAATTTACAGTATGAAGTTGCATCAGGAACGATGAAATAAGAACAAAGTAAATGCACGTATTCTAATTGCAAAATTCATTTATTTTGCTCTACGAATGCAGTCAAGAGGGAACAGAAACGTTCTGTACACTTTCGGAGGCAGCAATTATTGTTACTCGAATGTATTTAATGTCGAATTTCAAAATGAAGTCTTCTTTCTTCGCCATGTAACAACACTTATACACACACACACACTCATGCTAATCATTTAGAGAGAATGCTGAATAGTAACTAAGAGAGAAAAATCGTCGAGAGAGAAAACGAAACAGTCTCGGTAATGGACGACGCCATCTTAAAATCTCCGTTAAATGATCATCGTTAAAAAGTATCAATTAAAGTCCGTACATTCTCTCCTACACTTATTATTGATGCGTTTACATAAAGTAGCCAATGAATTACAAATAATCGCTAATCGATACGAAGCTAATGTTCGTTAATATTTCTATCTTCGGTACTTAAAGATGTCTTATTAGGTAGCTTAATATCTTGAAAAGACGACAAGTTTCGCGATTTAACGCATACAATTCGCAAGGGGTGAAAAACGTTCGACGAGAAATGGCATCGCAAAAAGTTTCGAGGGCCATTTAACTTCGTACGAGTTTAATTAACAGGAATACGTATGAATCGGGATGTCTTTTCACTCTCATTAATTAGAACTCGCGAGATTTCTTGTGAATATGCACACGTTTTTCTCCACTTGCGAAACAATCGTAAGAGTTCAAACGATAAAATGTGTCACGAGTGAAAAACGATGTATACACTTTATTACATTTAATGGCGACGCACCCCTTTTCATTCCTTTTCGCATCGTGAATGATGCTAGTGATACTGAGGCAGTGTGCAGTGTCTATACAACTATGTGTAAAATGGTTCTTCGATGATAAATGGGATTGTTCGAAAAATTGATGTTATAATATCTTCGTGTAATTTTATTGCAAATTCTTAAATTATTTAATTTATAAAATTACACGGTTTTTAGCTTGAGAAAGATTTAAATTGTACTTTTAGAAACTTGTGGACTTTAAAATTTACAAATTTGGGAATTTAAAGAATTTATAGAATTTAGAAATATTTGTAAATGCAGACTTTCACAAACTTAAGAATTTAGAAATGTTTAACTTGGAAATATTCGCTTTCGAAATTTACAAGGCTTCAGATTTTTAAATTTAGGAATTTAGAAATTTTCAAATTCTCAAATTTAAACTTTGAAATTTTCAAATTCCAAAATTTAGAAATTTTCAAATTTATCAATTTTCCATTCCTCAAACTCTCAAATTTAGAAATTTACAAACTTCGAAATTTTAAACTTTAATTTACAAAAGTATTGAAACAAAATAAAATAAAAAAAAAATAAATATTGAAAATATACATCCAACAGAAAAGTAAGCTAAGTCTTTATTTCTATACGATAAACCATCTCTATTTTTTATCGAATTTCTCATAGGATATTCTTCTATATAATAATCAAAAAAAAATTAGTAACATTACAATTAAAAAGTTATGATTTTTTGGTAAGGTTAGTCTTTAAAATTTGACCAGTGTTAAGGTATCATTATCATTTACTTCCAGTTAAATTTTAAAACAATTTTATAATGAAGTGTATTTGTAATACAACCTTAAATACTTTAATATCGACATTTACCGCAAATTTTACGAATTTTCCGAACAACCCGATAAATATAATTAACACATTGACTGCCATGAGGGACAAGCCCCTTCAATTTTTATTGTACTCAAATAAAATGAATATTTGATCCACATTGTTCTCATTTTCTAAATTTACATTGTATTTAAAATTTTGTACGCTTAATTCAAAAGTATGTTCTCAATTTTGAGTCACGATTGACTGTTTAAAGATTAATAAAATACTGATGGAGGTGACAAACAAAAGCTTAAATTCGTAAATTAATAGCGTCTTAAAAATAATTAGTGTTTTGTAATATACGGCATTTTACGCAATGGCAGTCAAGGTGCTTAATTAAAATGGTCGTTCCACATCAGGTTTACCAAATTTTAATTCGAATCGTCAGGGTGACACGTCGCAATCGAAATACTCAGACGTTAAACTTACAAACACTTCAATTAACACTTTGCGATTCGACGTCGAAATATTTCCATACGTTTTATGAAGAGAAATACTTAATTTTTAATCATTGTTAATTTATAAAACCCTTCAAGTTTATTATTCATAAATAATTGTAATAAATTAATAGCTAAATTAACTGTTTGACGACCATACATTTTCAGTGTTAATTCTACACATGAATAATATAAGATTACAACTCAAACTATAGACTTTAGAAACATTACATATTTATATATAAAAAAAAACGAAATAGATAAAACATAATGAAAAATTTGATATAAAAAATGTGTAAAATATCTTTTTTTTTAAGTGGACTTAATATACGGTTCAAACGTAAAAAACAACAAAATGGCCGTCAAAAAGTGAACCCTAAGAAGACGAAACTTGGTAACATCTTTCTTTCTAAATAATAACTAAGCCAATGCTTTTCAATATTAAACTTGAAGACATAATTGATTTAAGACAATAAATAATTTTAGCCAAGACAACCATCTTTCCATGAAAAGTCGAACCGCAAAGAATTAACGCTCCTAAACTTAAGAATATTAATCGCGTCATCTTACTAGTAATTAATACTTAAACGGTTGGAAGCGAGCTCTCTCGAGAACGCAGCTTTACATGATATTCAACCTCGAATTTTAAAACCGTCGCGAAATGTAGAGACTCTATAAAACTTCGATAACTTTTGTCTTCTCGTACAAAATGGCCGCGGTTCACCGACCGTTTAAGTGTTAAACACGATCGTGTTCGAGAACGAAACATTCGTTAAGAGATTGAGCACTTGCAACAGAATTGAAAAAAGAAAGAAAAGTAGAGGAAGAGCAACGCGTAACGGCGATGTGCGCTTCGACTCCTCCGACTATCGACGCAAGAATAAGAATGGATGATATGGGATGATGATTTCAGATGATGCCGTGAAAGTCAGCCAAGAAGAATCTCGTGCACACCGTCGCCAAGCGTTCGGATGCTTTCATTTTTTATTGTACATACTGATGGCAGTCTGTATTCGCATATTTTTCGTGTGCGATATATCGATAGGCAGAATATGAAAATACGAAATGTTACCATCAATAGAACGATTACAAAAATTCGTTATGGCAAAAAGTCGGCAGTTTTACAGTTTCGTTAACCGCGCTTTCTCGGTTAAATCGTGCGTGGATAACAGAGGTTGCCCTTAAAAGTTTCCGAAAAAGAAAAAACGAAGAATTATTTTCTTGAGCATGTTGTTTCGGGCATACTTGTGTTACCGATACGCATCGATGGGTTTGCAACCGTTTAGATTTTGTAATATCGATCAAAAATATTCTGAATACACCTGGACTCGAGTGAAATCCAGTTATGTCGGCCGCGATGTTCCTCGGATATTTTTTATTTGAGGAGCATCAGTAGAGATTTCTTCTTAAGTCGTGGATAAAAATTTCGTGTCTTCTGGGTTTCTTTTCTTCCATTCATGACGGATCGTGCAACGCCAAAAACATAACTGACCACAAAGGGAACCTCAGACGATCAATTTATTTTGTCAATATTATTAGTTTGGATTTACCTCATTGATTGACACTTTTTGAATTGTTGAGAACATTCCAAACAATTTGATATTTTTAAGTAATTATTAAATTAAATACAAAATGCGTAGAAGTTGAGATCAATAATGTAACAATGTTACACCCCACTTGAAATTAATCTTCAGATTCATATTTCAGATTCATTTCAGTTTAAATTGCATTTAAACTGTTAATTAATATAGAAATAATTGAATAATTTTAACGTCACAATTGAGCAAATTTTCTTAACGTGTAAATTCAATGTCATGACTACAAACTGATTTGAGTTGAAAAATAGTACAAGTCCAATGGTTTTTATTTTAATTATTAAAAGTTTCCAAAAGAGTTGAACTATAATTAGACATACATTCGGACACTGATAGGTAGTCAATTTTTCAATTCGAAAGTTGGAAACTTAGCAAATTTGAAAATCTTCGATTTCCAAATTTTGTAACTTTCCAACTTCACTTTGTAAACTGCGTTTGAAAATTTGATACTAGAAAATGTCTAAGTTTACAAATTTTCAGATTTCCAAATTTCCAAATTTTCAATTTCTAAACTCCTAAATTTACAAATTATCACATTTCTAAATCTCTAATTTCTAAATTTGAAATTTGGAAATTTGAAAATTTAATATTTCTAAATTCTTTAATCTTCAAATTCCTAAATTTTCAAATTTGCAATTCTATTTCTAAATTTCCACATATCAAAACAAAGTTCCTTGTTACTATTTTAACGCTACAAATCAAAAAAACTAAAAAAAGTGCAGAGACTTTTAGAAAAAGGAACGTTTCCCCGCACAAATTTCTTAATTTAGGTTTATATATTCCCAAGATTTTCAAAATCAAAATTTGACTAGTATGTGTTCTAAGTAACTATTGAATCTAACAGGTCCAGCTACATCGTGCAACGATATACACTTATGCGAAATTTCAATAGCTTAAGTATCATTAACTTTTCAGTTTTTAATTTAACTTTGCTGTAAGTTTTGTTATTAAGTTAGTGCATATAAAATATCGTTTTCTAAGCTATATCACAGTAATGTTAATAATTATTGTAAATAATTAAGAATATCTAAACTAATAGTTAAAGAAGTTTTTTATCATATGTGTACATTAACTCTTTATAGTCATTGAATATCTAAAAATAATTTCTAAAAACTATTATAGAGATTTTTAATAATTTCTTCCAACATAAATGTAATAATAATCAGGTCAAAAACACTAAAATAAATTAATTTACCGTTTACAAGAAATACATAAACATAACAAAATTTTACAGAATTTAATAGTGTAATTTATTAGAAATTGTATGATAGGTCTATGATAACATGAAATTATCTATCACCGGAAAAATAGAACTAAATATCCTATTCAAAAGAAACATTGTATTTTTTAAATTTTATTTTAAAAAACGACATTTATGCACCAACTTAATACTAAGACTCCTCTCACACATTCATACAGTAGACTCTCGTTATACTGCCACCTTTACTTCTAGTGGCGCCCCCCACCATCGCAGGGTACGAGAAACTATGGAAACCGCCACAATATGGAGATATTTTTATCAACTTCAAGAATTTTACACTGCAATTTGTAGCAATATAACGACAGTTTACTGTATCGACGATAATGAGATATTGACAATATTTATTGATCGTCTGAGGTTCCCTTTAGAAAGGGAAAAATCGGTTTCGTCGTCGAACGGGACACCTTATAAATAAATGCGAGGTCTGTAAAGTGTCCTGGAAAATATGCATTTGTTCGGGATCTCGGAATATAATCGTTTACTGACTATACATGGACTTATAGATTAACAAGTGTAGAACACACTGACGTCGCACTTGGTTTATCTCGTTTATTCGCTTTTGTGGATCGTTGAGTTTCCCTAGCAATAGTCGCCGGCAAGAAACGATCGAAAATTTGAAATGGAAAATAAGCAAAAAAATAAAAAAAAAATTAAAACAAAAAAAGGAGACGGAAACTTTGATCGCCTACTAATCTATATTATCTACAGTCTTCACAGTGACTTGAATCAGACAGGATGCATATTAATTTCAATGAAAATAATAACAACATTAATATGATAACCTGCCAAAGGAATTGCTATAAGCGAATAATTAATGAGTCATTTTAAGTTCCCTACGTCTATCAGTAATATCGTTAAATCACAGTTGACTGTACAGGAATGGACAATAAATAAATAATTGAGTTCGTGTCAAATTCGGTAAATGATTTACGAATCTGAAAATTAAAAAAAAACAAAAACAAAGTAACATTGATCACCATTACTAATTCTAAGACAGCGATGGGCAGATCAAATCTAAATTTTCAAATTTTCAAATTTACAAATTTTCAAATATAAAGATTTAGAAATTTCATAACACAGAAACTTAAAACTTTGAAATTTTCAGATTTACAAATTTCTAAACTTTCGAATTTTCAGATTTTCAAATGTAAAATTTAAAAAATTTGGTAATCTGAAAATTTAGAAATTTAAGACTTAGAAGTTAAATATTCCGTAATTAGGAAATTTATGAATTTAGAAATATAAAATTTGCATATTTTGAGGAAATTCATTGATGTTCCTTTGAGAACGTATATGCCCATCACTGTTCTAAGGAATGAACGAAAAAAAATGAAAATGAGTTTTCAAGTTGATCTGTTTTTTTCTTCCTCGAAATGAAATTGATTTACCCATTATATACTATTAAGTATATGAAGAAATTTTCTACAACTATAAAGTAATATATACGCGTAAAATAGCATATTACAATTTATGCGACTGACAATATACGAATGTCATGATATTTTTGTTTAAAGGACGTGTATCGAATGCAACGCAAAATTTCCAATCGTATGAAACCGTGTTATTATGATACAAAATATAAAAACGAAAAAAATACGCGTGAGTCAATGTCGTTTGAAGTGTCCTAAACTAGATGTAAATATCTCGATAAATAAAATAAAAAAAGAAATACGATGTCAAACACATTACAATAAGAGTACATTTCTTAACGTGGCCAAATAAAGTTTACCGCAAGACACAGCTTATTTATAAAGGATTACGGACGACCTACGATTCGAAGATCACTGTGTGTTAATTAATCAATTTATAAAATTATTTAAGTACACAAGAGTATGCAAAGATAATAAATCGTATAGTCTAAAGCCAGCGACTGTTCGAGGCATTACGAATTCAGTCTTAAAATCATACAAGTAGTCGAAAGTTTCCTGATACTTACAAGAAACTAAAATATCAATCAGACCGTTAAACATTTACATACGATAAAAAAATCTTCGAAACAGATGAATTCATTCATTTGGCACAAAGTACATTCGGTATTTTAGCATACTCTGATGAATTTCCTATCCTATGAGTTTTCATACCGTAACATTCCGTTTAGGCATTAAAAAAGAAAAAATACAACGAGAAAGAAAATAAATCTTAATACGCATCGTAAAAATGCAATAGAAAAGACTGAAAAAGATAAAAAAAAAAAATGAAAAATACTTGTAAAATGACCACAGCGAACAACACTTTCGATTATCTCTAGTCAATTAGTATTACAAACGTCGTATTATCAATTATAAAAATATGTTTATACGAGTAAACTAAAAAATAAAGCAGATCAAAATGTACCGTAGTTAAGCGATGTAAAATAGGAAACAGAAGCTTCATAAAGCTTCCGAAGAGTTTCTACTGAGCATAATCAACAAGCGTAGTATACGTATATCAAGCTATGACCGTAAAAGATAATCGAATCTGAGATACGCTGTACATATCGTTTTCCCTTCACATTTATCGAAGAAATAGAAATCTTATATGAACTGCATCTTAAATTAACGTGTTACATCTTTAACGTCGTACGATTTTTTTTTTTTATGTAAGGTGTAAGGAGCCAACTTTTTCAGTTTATATCTGTGGATAAGTATTGTGGGTTGGGGTTATGTATGAAGGACATTCTTAAAATGTATCAGAACAAGATTAAGACGTCGCAGCTACAACTACTGGGGGAACAACGTCAGGTTCGCCGGCACCGTCGGCTATTGTTGAATCAACGACTTTTTTGACTTTTATAGAGTCTGCACTAGCCTCTGAGGAACTCTCTGGTTCACCGTTTTGCGCAGATGTACTTTCGCTCGTTGACGAGTTAACGTTTTCATTCGATGACCCCTCGTTCAGTCCGTTTCTGTGTAATTTGTCATCCGACACTGATATATCTGTATCGCCATTTTGTGTTGTACCATTTAATTTTTTCTTCTCGGAATCCACTGTACTTGTTTCTTTCGTTTCCTCCGCGGTTTCTTCTTTCACTGGTTTTTCTGTCAATTCCTGTTTCGATTCGGCGCTAGCTTCATGCTTTTCTGCATCCGCTACAGGCGCCGTTTTTGCTTCTTCCGTTTCTTTCGCTTTAGGAGATTTTTCGGTAGTAGATTCTGTTTCTGTTTCGGTTTTCGTTTCCGGAACCGTGCCTGTCGCGCCTTTAGCTTCGGCGTTTGTATCTACTTTACTGCTGGTACCCTCTGATTCTGTTACCTTCGTCGCAGGTTTTTCTTTCTCTACATTCGTTAACGAAGCATCACCATTTTCCGAAGGCTTTTCTTCAACTTTCGTAGATTCCTGTGTAGGTTTTTCCGAGGATTCCTCGCTTTCTGATTTTTTAGTCTCTGTTTTACTAGTATTAGTCGCAACCTTATCAGTGGATTCCTCCTTTGTTTCTTTTTCTGGTTTCTTAACACATTCTTCTGATTTTTTAGTACTTTCTTCTGATTTTTTGGTACTTTCTTCCGTTTTCTTAGGACATTCTTCTATCTTTTTAACACTTTCTTCTGGTTTCTTAGTACCGTCCTCTGATTTCTTAATACATTCTTCTGACTTTTCATCTATACTCATACTATTAGCTTTTTCTTGCGATGTGTCTTTAGTAGTTTTTACGTCAGATACTTTAGTATCATCAGACTTTGTTTCTTTAGTGACAGTTGTTGTTTCTTCAGTCTTTTTCTCTGTAATAGTAACTTCTTCAGACTTTGATTTAGGCTCACATGTTCCAGCATCCACGGGGTCATTAGTAGTAACAGTTGCCTCTGGTTTAGAATCGACAATTTTTTCTGTTATGTCCATAGGTTTTTCTACGTTTTCAGAAACTACGGGCTTATCTGCATCACTCTTCGTACATGTTAACTTGGGTTCAGTGTTATCGTTTACGACAGGTTTTACATTTTCAGATGCGTCTAATTTGGTACTCACCTCTGACGGCTGAACTTCTACTTTTTCTACTTTTTCTGGTACGGTTTCCATTGCGTTTTCAGAATTTGATGCATCCTTTGCATCAGCAACTTTAGGTTCTTCGGTTTTCGCGTCCGAAGTTTGAACTTCCTTTGGTAACTGATCTGATTTTATAATTTCCTTTGTTTCTTTTTGAGCAGCTTCGTCCGTTTCCACTTTTTCAACTTTTTTTTCACTGACATCGGACATTTCAACATCTTCAGAAGTGTCCATTGGTTCACTAACATCAGGTGCACTTTTTTTCGTATTTTCTTCTGTTTCTGTAGTTTCTAACTTTTGTCGTTTCATAGAAGTTTGAAAGGTTACATCTAAAAATGATTTGATGGTGGTAAAAGTTACTCTTTCTTCGTCTGTCAGGGCAGCATTGCCTTCACGTAGTACTATTACTGCATTCAATCCTGCCTCTTTAGCAGCTGCAGCTTCTATTATCGTAAAAAGAAAAACAAAATAATTATAAAAATATACATTTTTAAATATAGTTATATTTTCTAAATAGCAAAGTGCATTAAAAACTAATCACATACCTTTCACAACATCAGTTAAGAAAATTACAGTTGATGGTTTTGCCCCAATTTTATTTAATATATTTTGATAACTACTTGATTCCTGCTTCGCACCTACTTCAGTATCAAAATAACCACTGAAATACTAAAATAATAATGTTCCATTACATATACTGAAAACTATAACAAAACATGAAATATCTTTCATATTTTAAAATAGTTTTTATATGTTTATAACTATTACTTGTGCATAACTAGAGTACCTTAAGTAAATCGCCATGTACAGAATGTCCAAATAAAAGTTTTTGTGCTTCAACACTACCACTTGAATAAACATAGATTTTTCTACCATCGTTTGTCCAAGATTCTAATGCTTTTGGTACATCTTCGTAAACACTACATGAATAATTCATTTATTACAGTCTTATCTGTTTACTATGTTATTAATAGACTGTGGATGTTTATGTAGTTATGATATATTGAAGAGTGCAAAGTATAGAGGCCTATAGTCTATAGATTACATGATTAATGGATACCTTGCAAACTTCAAAATATAGTAAATGTATGAACATCCACACTCTAGTTATTAATGACTTATATAATTGTAAATTATATACACACACAACTGAAGTGAAGTTAAATTAAATTGAAGTGAGCTCTTACAATAACATATTCACCTCACTACTTGTTATCGCTACTTCCCCATTCTTCTTATGAAATTACATTACTTTTTGATCAATACAATAATTATTAATAATGTAAAAAACATGTTTAGAAATATTTTTAGTTTGCTTACAAATTTGATTTTATAAGCATAATTATATGTATGTAAATATAATAACACTTTGATTTTTATATTTGAAAAACTTACTGTGCTTTAATTGCTCCAGAATTATAAGCTTCACGCCACATATGTCCTTGCAATTGTTTCAATGCACCAGTTTTACGATCGCAATCCATTTGCCATAAAATATTTTTTACAAGAGATTCTCTTTGCTCTTCTACTTTAGCACCAGCGATTGGAATGAAACCATCAATCTTATCTTCTTCATCTTTCTTCGCCTAAAGTAAAAATACTAATTAGAATACTTCTTGCAGTAACAAAAGTATTCGCAAAATTTATTTTACATTTTTTAGACATAACTATTATTTCTAATAATTTTTTTAATGTATCTAACATTTCTTCATTCTTTAAATTATTTTTTTAAATTTGTAAGTAAATACAAATCCAAATTTAATAGATAACAATTTCTAAATAAATAAAGTGCTACTCAAGTCAATAATCTTTATAAAGTGCATAGAAAACTCATGAATGTAGTTACCAACTCAATAATATTACACATGTATTTTGAAAGTGATAGTTTAAAAAAGTATGTTTCCCAAAAGAAGCAAAAAACTGTTCATGTGTATGTTTACTTTTGTATGTTTACAACAAAATTCCATTCACAAGAGCCTTTCATAATAACTCTGTTAAGTTAATTATATAATAAAAAGCAATTGTACACCTAGCATTGATCTATATCTTTATTCCACATTGTGTTCAATTATTCCTTCCTTGATACAAATATAAATTATTCATAACATAAATGAATGTTAGAAAATATTTATTATAAAGATGTTTGTTAGTATAACTAGATTTGATGCTTAATCATAGATTAGGTAATAAAGCTTTGTACAATTGGAACCGAACATTAATTCACTGCATTATTATTATTATTATAATTTGCGTAGTATCACATCAACTAAGAAAAGTGACAACTGCTCCCAAGTAATCAAATTGTGAAGATGAATAAATGAGATTTTCACAATTTGTTGAGACATGTTTTTGTAACATTTTAATACTGATAAATTAAAAATTATATGTTTAGAATTATCACTTTTCAAATACACATGCAATAGTTGACATTAAATTATATGAACACAATAAAAATGCTAAAATAGGATTTATAAAACTTAAAGAGAAATTTGAGTAAACAAAAAAACAAAGTTTAAATAAAATACAATAAATTATATTAGAATAGTATTACATTGTAATAACTGATTACAATAAGATTCAATAATATGACATTGAATTGTTTCTTAAATTTATTATATACAATTTAAAATAACAAATATGGTGTTCAAGATTTACTTGATTTGAATCTTTAATTTCTCAGAACTACAGTCTAGGTAGCAACTTTTGGGACAAAGAATGTTCCCAGGTCAATGCCTACAGTTAACCAGCTGCCTCTAATCTATCATGCTATTGGCTACTTTCTAAAGTACATTATTAAAAGCTTATTACATTATTTATTTATTCTGTCAGACTATATTTTTATTAAATAAAATATTGGAAGAATAAGTGCATGTATAATGAAGGCACATATCAATTTTCTATAAACAATCAATAGCATATTCTCCCATGTTTATATCACTCAAACATGCTTCAACAATAATAAATAAACGGAAAAAAACTGCATAATATCAATTATCCGCTTTGTATAAATATATTAATCCTTTAAAAAATACTTAAAACGTTTACCTGTTCCTTCAACTTTTCAAAGTCCTTTTTAAACTCCTCATCCTCCCATTTAGTTTCAATATAACTCTTTAAATTATCTCGCACGTAAGGGAAAAGTTTATCCTGAAAGGAAGAAGGTGAAACGTGAATGTAGTAAGATATTCACCGATCGAATTAACAGTGCGATGCGCCGTTACCATTTCCGTTATTTTGAAAAATCGCACATGTAACAACATTGCTAAGCAGCAATTTTACCCACAATATTTCTCCCAATAAACAATCAGAATTTTTTAGATACACGAACAATTTTATTTCCGTTGAAAACATCGTTAAACACACAATTGAAAAATTCCGCAAAAATAAATGATCGAATATACGATACTACATCTGAGCACGAATAAAACACGAGATTCGAGACGACATAAAAAATATATTTATATTCGAGCAAACAACGTCTACTGGCTTCCATGAAATTTGCTGTCTCACGAACGGGGAACCTAAAACTGGATTTCAGCCGGCATAGTATTGCTAAAAGAGCCACGCACAATACGCGCGAAAGTATTATCCATGAATTTTCATTACTCCGGAAAGTTCGTGATAACGATCAGAAATTTCTTAGAAACAAAGTTCCTACGTGGAGAATTATTATCATCGGGTACTGTCAGAGAACGCGCCGGAAAACCGGTGAAATGCGAGAACCCGTAGGGCGCGTTCTGCCTCACGGCCATAGTCTTTGTTACCTTCACGAAGCTTATGCTCGTCGTAGTGCCTTCGATGTCAACTAAGACCACCGTTTCCGACAACAAGGTTTCTTCTTGGTCTTGGGTACGCTTTTCCCCGGCCATTTTCACGATTGACTCGCCTTCGACCGTAGGATAAATAACAGATATATCACCTCGGTACGTTGAAACACGGTGTATACGTCGACGCGTTCTTGTTGAGAGCCGGCGAGTGAATTCGCTCTCCGTTCTGCGCCGGTGTGTGTGCAAACCTGCCTCTCCCTTCGTCCCTACTTATGCCGAGCAACCAGGATCGTATATATTTCGATTCATTCTCAATCATATCATTCCATAAATCCATTGTTATTTTATTAAACAAAAAACTATTCTTTACACAATCTCATATTAGGTACAGTAACATTAGCGGTGCACCAGTTTCGAAGCATGATCTTTCGTATTTTGCGTTCGTTATCACTGTATTATTATTGCGAATTTATCGTTTTGTTTCATGAAAAATAATAGGCTATGTAACAATAAAATTTACAATAGTAACGATATAATAACGGAATAAGGTATAAATGGAATACGAGTCTAGTTATCATCATTTAAATTTTCAAATATTGAATGATAACAAATTACAATCTTCAAGATCTATGCGCAAATAATCATTTCTGTTTTACGTAAAATTGTTTTTGATGAATGAAATATGTTTGTAATGTTATTCTGAACTATTACATGACCGAAAGTAAAACGATTTTTTAAACGATTTATAGGGTATTGTATGTAATAAGTACGGTCCTGGATCGTGTACGAAAATCGCATATAAGTGTTGGTGAATACGTATTTGCGGAAAAGAACGTGTGTCACGTTTGTGTGAATCGCTCGCTTCCTTCAGCCAATGAACGATGCTGGCTCGCGTCTGTGCGATCGTAGCACGACATTATTCCTCCGCAGAAATTATTTTGCTAAATAGCAATCAAAGAAATCCAGACTTTCAAAATATTTCGCGTTGAGGATCTTCAAAAATTATGATACTATCGTTTGGATTTGACATATCAATAAAAGAATGCAAAATTGCGAGAAAAAGTTGGAATAAATATTGACTTGCTCGAACGGTTTCCAATATTACTCCGCGAGAAAGTAGTTCCTTGTTTTATATTTTTGTTCGCTTTTTGAGAAATTGAAAAAGTTTAAAGAATGTTTACAAGCGGTATATTAATATTTCGATAGAATTCTATGTCGTTAACAATGTTGACATTTTTAATTTGAAAAATTAAAAGTTTTGTATGTGTATGTAATCACTGGTGTAAGGTAGCCTCACACAGCTGGTAAATGCGACCACCTGATTTTTGCGAGACAGCGCCACATCGGACGCAGGAGCGCAACCATTTAAATTTTGACATTTGTCTGAACTGCACGTGTACACTTGACTATAACCTTCGTATGAGTACCATGCGCATGCATCGGCACATTATATCTTAATTTTCGATAATTTGAAAACTTTTAATCGTAGTCAATATAATTATAATTATCTAATATATGATTAAAAATAAAAAATTTAATTTATTTTCTTTATTAAAATTTATTTGAAAATTTTATATTACAAAATGAATTAAAAATATAAGTACGCACTTATTTTGTTTCTTACAAACATTTTAACAATTTGTACATAATATTTTATAACAATCATATGCTACAATTAAAAAATAATAAAAATTGCAGATATTTTTAATAAATGATATGATTCTTTCTTATGCCGGAAATATATTATTAAAAAATTATAATAATAGTATAAATGCCTAATTCTAAAGTATAAATAAGAATGTTTAAAATAAACATTAAATTACTACAAACTATTTTACTGTAATGGTATTATATATTTCCCTATAGACACGTAAATGTATATATACATTTAAATTTATGACTTATACACATACGAATATTTTTTTAGCTTAAATAATTAAATAAATAAAAGCGTTTTTTATATTTTTATATACTTATTTTAAATTATAAATATAGGAAATAAACTTAAATTTAGTTCTTTTCAATCATTTTTAATTAAAAAAAAAAGTAATGATTTTTTTAATATAATGTTATTGTTAATAAAAATTTGATTTAACAAATGTGATGTCTCATGCACTTATTTTTTTATAACACAGTGGAACCCTGATTAATTAAAATTCATTTCTACGATTAGTCTTCTTTATTATGATTTCAATAAGTGCTTGAAAATATTGTTTTAAAAAATAAAAAAAAAACAATACCCATTTGAACAATATCTATTTCATACCTAAACTTGTTAAACATCATTTTTTACTAAATTACTAATGTATAATATGATATTATCTCATTTTATTTATTGTTTGCTATAGACTTTGTTAATAGTTATTATGTAGATATTTGCAATTTCTACTTTTATAAGCAACTATAGCTACATTTGTTAACTAAACAATAAAAACTGATGCAGTAGTAGTAAATAATAAATTTTTAAATAAAATTTAAAGACTGCTTATTCATTAAAATTATAAGTAGTGTAAATTCATGTATACATTTCTTTTATTTATTACATTATAACGAGTTAATATATTATATTTATAATAAATAGTAGAAAAATGAAAATAAAAATTCTGGTAAATAATTTATTTGTAATAAATTTCTGATTCAATAACATTAGATTGGCGCTTAAAAACTGTTATTACAAAAGTAAGGCAGTTTGATAAATTAAAATTTTTGATTAAAAATGAATATTTGATAATTAAACTATATAAATATTCTTACAATTTTATATTGTATTTTTGATAAAATTGAACAGCAAAATATAAATTTGTATATATTCTGCTTTACAAATAAATGTTTGAAATAATCAGTATTTTTCAATTAAAATAGTTTAAATTATACTAATTAATCAAGATTCCACTCTATTTATTTAAATATGTCACTTTTAAGCTATATCATTTCAGGTTGTATATTTTTTAGTTTTTTCAATTTTTCTCCAAGATGTTTATTTAGATGAATTCTAATTTCCTGCTGATTACTACACTTTTCTCCACATTCAGGACATTCAGGATCTTTTCCATGCTCTCGTTTTCGATGCTTAGATCTATTATTATAGGTAGAAAATGATTCACCACAGTCTGGACATTGATAAGGTTGTTCACCTGTATGTTTTCTACGATGATGGTCTCTAGAGTCTTTTCTTCTAAAACTCATATTACAATATTCACAAACAAATGGTTTTTTACCAGTATGTAACAATACATGATTATATAAAGATTTAGTATCATTGAATCCTTTCTCACACTGTGCACATTTATAGCGTCTTTCACCATTATGTTTGCTTTTAATATGATTCACTAAAAGTTGTTTTACTTTATATGTTGCATTACAAGTATCACATTGGTAATTTGGATCTACTCTTCCTTCATGTACTCTCTCTTTATGTGCTTTTAAAGACATTTGATGCTTGAACTTTTCATGACATTCAGTGCATTCATACCATGGCTTTTGCTTAATTAAAATTGGATCTTGATTATTTATTTCATGTATTTCTATCATATGGTATTTTAACATTCGATATGTCGGAAAATCTTCTAAGCAAATTGGGCATGTAAATAGCTGTGGTAATGTTACACTTTTATCATTTTTCCAATGTTTTTCTAAATGTTCATTCATATTTTGTTTCTTACTAAATGATTTATTGCAGACATTACAAGTATATCTATTATGAGAAAAATGAATTTTCCTATGAAGTTTTAAGGCATTTGTAGTTCTACATCGTTGACCACAAATATCACACTGATATGGTCTTTCACCTGTATGAATTCTATGGTGTTCTTTTAATCTGGCCTTTAATTGAAACGATTTACCACATAATTCACAAATATGGGGTCTTGCTCCTTTATGAACAAAAAGGTAATGTTCATACAAGGAATTTTCAGCTCTAAAATCTTTTCCACAAGTACTACAAATAAATTCATTCATATTCTCATTATGTCTCATTTCATGGAATTCTAATCGTTCTTTCCGTACAAAATGCTTAGGACATTTAGAACAATGATATTGTCTTGGAGAGATTACTTTAGTTTCGTTTCCATCTACCATTAAAGAAAGTGTAGAATCTTCACAATTAATACATGTAACTAAATCATTAATAGCATCTGGATCTAGGTCTGAAATTAATTTACCACAGAGATTACAGTTTACAGAAACTTTTTCTTGGTTTGTTGTTGCTATTACCTTTTGTATAAAATCTTCACCAGTAGTATCTTTACTGGTATCGACTTGTATTTGTTTTATACCAGAGTGTTTATAATTCTTTTGATGACAGTTCAATCTAGATCGTTTAGTAAATAATTTTCCGCATTCTAAGCAAACATAACGTTGTAAACTTTTATGGGTGTGAAAATAATGATCCCATAATAAATTTTCACTAGTTGTTTCTTTATCACATACTGTACATTCATATTTACACATTTTACCTAACTTATGTCTTTCCATATGAAATTCATACTTTAAATGTGAAAGATAACGTGCCCCACATAATTTGCATTCATATTTTAAACAAGACTTATATGAATCATCTTCTTCTTGTGCATTATCTTTCTTTAATATAATATCTTGTGATTCAGTCATATATACATCTTTTTCGCTTTTACAGTCAGTCTCACTATCAAACCAATAAGCATTATCACTTTCATTCTCAACTTTTACTAATTGATCTGCAGAATCATAATCACAGTTCAGTAGGTTCTCATTAGACGTGTAGGATACATTTGATGAATGAATAGAATGGTTGTAACAATTAGATTCTTTAAATTTTTTTTTCTGCTTTTTCCACTCTTCAGTTTCTGTATTTTCTTTATTGGATAATACATTGATATAATTTATATTTTCTTCTTGTTGCAATACAGGTAACGTAAGACTTATTAAATTAGGAACATTTTCAACACTTTCAGAAGTTGTTTTATTTTCGTGTTTTGAATATATATTGTTCTTAGTATTATTGGCATGTATTAAGTTTTTATGTATCTCAATATTTTTCTCTTGTATAACATGTTTCTTCTCAGAATGATTTACCATAGCTAATGAGATTTGAAAGGTATAATCACAGCCTTGTGAATTACTAACTAATAAAATCATTAAACCTACATTGCAATTTGGACATGTATATACAGCATCACTATGAATTTTTGAAAAGTCTGTTATTTCTTTGGATAAATCAAAAAAAGACTTTATTTCTGACGCATTCTCTAATTTTTTGGAATATTCTAATACTTCTTGGGTAAATTTGTAATAAAGAATAATTTTGTCATAACATGGCAAGCATAGATGTTTTGAACCATTATCATCTATAGATATCTGTAACAGTCATTCAAAATAATTAAAACTTAAAAATCTTTTAAAATAATAATCAATATTGAATTAAATTTAGTAATTTTATAAGTAAATATTTTATACTGAAGTATATCAACGTACTGAAATTGGTAATGTTTCTTTTATCTTCTGTACCAAATTAGTTGATCCTTCGAAAATGTTTTTACATTTTCCTTCTACAATATTAACACCACATAAACGACATATTAATGTATTCCTTATTGTATCCATAATGGTAAAGCTGAAATGTTTATTTTTCAAATAAAAATTTTTATTAACATCTTTGATATTAACAAATTTCCAAGTTATCATTTTACTTTCAAAAATATATTGAACTTAATATTATACTTACACATTATTTTAATGGGATATTTATTTGAGGTTAAACCTCGGAATCAAGATAATAGATAAGTACAAATTATTTTTATTAATTAAAAAAAACTTTTTTAAGGTAAACAATGCATAACATATTACAATTTTCTTAGAGTATTTTAGATGTCATTTATATAAAACTAAAATAAATTCATTAACCTCAACCGTTTATTTCACAACACTATTAAATACTGAAGGATTTCACCACAAATCTAGAATGTATTTGCATGATTTTATTTCATGAATGACGTTTGTCAACATGTACACTTTTAATTCTATCAAAGATTAAATCAATTTTTGTCATATGAACCAATAAAGACACGTTCTCCAACAAAAACAGCTTACATGAAAGATGGACTTTAAGTTATTGTTTTCGTGAATATGTGTATGAAATTCATATCTGTATATATATGCAGAGTAAATACCAAATAAAAGCGTGTCACAAAATGTATATTTGAAATATGAAAATGAAATGAAATATTTAACAAATGTAAAAAATGATCAGGGAGAAAAGTATGAATTTCTTTATATATAATAAGTTTAATGCTTTTCTATTAATTTTATTTGTAAGAAGAAACAAACTGTATGTAAAAATTTAAACATTTTCAGGTTATTTAGGTTGCATTCTATGTATTGGTCCTTTTATTATTTAATATATTTTAAGGTGGAAGAGTAATTTTTATTTAAATTAAAGAATACTTGTACCATGTTGCACGAAGTACTGTTATCATTATGGGGATGTTCAACTAATGCTTTTCAAATATTAGAAAACAGTGTAAGATTAAAGTTATAAGTACATTATTATTGTCTGCATATTTCTGTACATTTAGTATATTCCTTTTAGACGATAGATCTTGAAAAATACTTACATCCTGGAGAACGAGTGTTACTTAAAAAAATATTGGATATAGTTGAACAATGTAATATTATCAGGAATTTCATTCAAGAATGTACTGCAATAGATATTTCAAAATCCAGCGAGGGTATGAAAACCTTTTATTGGATTTATTGGTTGTAATCATTGTATTTAATCATTATATATTGTAATTTTAATTTATTTTTATCTGCTTTATGTTATAGAACTAAAAAATGTGCCTCATGGCTTATATTTACAAGCTCTTTGTGAAGGAATGGATCATGCTTTAGAACCATTTCGTGATGATATTGTTGATTTAGAAAATGTAGTTCTTCATGACAGTTATACTCCATTGTCATTAATTCTTTGTCGTGTTCAAAAATATGTATGCCTATTTTCTGTCTTAAATTCTATCATACAAGAGGTAAATAAATATTATTCATATTATATACATAACAATATATTATTGTGATGTATTCCGCATAATTGAAAAAAATTTATATGTCCATTTTATTTCAGATTCGTACACAAAAAACACATGGTTGTAAACTGCTGCAATGTTTGCATCAGAATATGCATATTGGCATTCCTGAAGTAAAATTAGCTTTAGAAAAGTATGTATTCTGCAATATTATTTGATGTTATTTTTATTCATGTTTAATTACTTTACTTTTATTTAGGATGGCTTATTGTGTACATGTTGTTTTTTATAAACACTTAACAAGTTGGCTTTTATATGGTCACTTAGAGGATATGTACAATGAGTTTTTCATTCAGAAAGTATCAGAGAATCAAAGTAGTTTAATACTAGTAGATAATAAAAGTAATTGTATGGAATCAATGAATGCAAAGTTTAATGCAGATATGTGGAATTATGATATTCAAATAGACATGCTTCCTTCTTATATTAGACCATCATTAGCAACTAAAATTTTGACCATAGGTCAAACTATTATAATGTTTGGAAATGATCCAAGGCAAAAGAAAGGTAATCAATATACAAAAAGTTTATGAAATATAATTTTTAATACCTTCTATTTATTTACAGATTTTTCAACAGTTGATAAGATAGAGAACCCTATATGGGGAGATAAGGAATATGAATATTTTCTTAAATTGCAAAATCTTCAGAAGAAGTCTATTTTTAATATTATTGAATTTGAACATACAATCGATGAATTAAAGCAATGTATTACAGAACTTTTGTGGCGAGTTGCTGTTGAAGAAGCACAGCTTGTGCAACAACTTAAGCTAGTGAAAGACTTCTTTCTTATAGGAAGGGGCGATTTATTTCTTGAATTTATTAGACTTACTGCACATTTATTAAATAAGCCACCCACAAATCACACATCTAGAGATATCAATCTAGCTTTTCAAATAGCGTTAAGAAAGATGCATTTAAACGATGAAAATGCTATGGATAGCTTTAATTTTATAGTACCGGTTCCGCCAGAAGAGAACGATGATGATGAAATAGAAAGTACAGAATTTACTGAAAAAGAGCGTGAAGATCCAATTGGTAAGGCCTTTTATCATAATTATACTATTACACAATATACTATTGACAATTAATCATTATTATTTATTAAATGATTGTAGAAAGACGTGGATGGGGTATGATTATTTTGAAGTACAAAGTCGTGTGGCCATTGCACTTATTATTTAATCCATCATCTTTAAATGATTATAATACATTATTTCGATTTTTGCTAAGAGTTAAAAAGACACAAATTGATTTATGGAATCTCTGGAGTGAACACATGTATTGTAAAAACATGTAAGATATAAGTAACATTTTGCTTATAAGAAAATTAATGTTAATAATTAATGGTCCATTTTTTTTCAGTGATATCGGTGTGATTCAGTTACGGAACAATTTAATTTTTGTTATTGATAATTTACAATATTATTTACAAGTAGATGTAATAGAAAGTCAGTATACGATAATGGAAATAAATATGAAGAATACTCGAAATTTTGAAGATGTACAGAAAGCACATTCTATTTTTCTGGCTAATGTTATGTCACAAACATTTTTATTAGGAAATTCTACAGAAAGAAAAAATCCTGTATGTTACGTTTTTATTACAAACTTATATGATTATGTTTGATAAAACTAAATTATAAATATTTTTTAATAGGTAAATAAATTAATCAAACTTTTACTACGACTCTGTGACGATTTTATCTTGCAAGCATCAATGTGGGAAGTAGGTAGTTTACTTTTGACAGAAAAACAAGAGCTTAAAACATTATCTGATACTCTAGAGAGTTTAATGGGATGGCTAACTAAAACATTGAATAGAGTACGTGCACAACCAAGTGGAGAACATTTAGCACAGTTATTATTGAGGCTGGATTTTAATAGATGGTTTAGCAAAAAAATGTAAAAATAAAAGTAAATGCTTCGCTTTAATAGCAGTTGTTGGCAGGTAATGCGAGAATATACAGTGATGGATTTATAACATTTGATTTGAAAATTATTTTGTTACTTGTATTTAAACGAAATTTAATGTTTATTATAACTTATGATACGTA
This sequence comes from Megachile leachella, assembly GCA_963576845.1. NCBI lineage: Eukaryota > Metazoa > Arthropoda > Insecta > Hymenoptera > Megachilidae > Megachile > Megachile leachella. The sequence continues at coordinate 5,259,115 of OY756259.1, read as the reverse complement.
TTAATAATTGAATTTAATACTCATATTTGAAGTTGAAAAATACAATTGCGTAAATTTCAACTTATTGCTTTAATTGTTAAAATACAAATATGAATAATAATTTTAATAATAATTCTAAAAAGAAATGTAACATACCAATAATATTGAAATATATTTTTACATTGATTATTAATTTAAAATAAATTATTATTCAGTATGATAATTATGTTAAAATTTTATTATTTTCAGAGTTTTTGTGATAATTTGTATAAGGTATATAAGTATAATAAGTATATTTGTATAAGGTATAAAGTTTTTTGTTAGAATGAATGAATTTCTTTTATTAGAAAACATTAGTAAAACATAGTAAAAATTTTTATATTTTTTTTATAATGTATTATTGTGATCCTGATATTTGATCACGAGTTTTTTTAATACCCTGTATAAAATATATATAAATGATATATTAATTCGTTAATTTTAGTCACTGTCATCATTATAGTCATCATCTGTGTATCCATGTATTTTATTAGAGTGACGTTGACTTAATTGTATTGCATTTTTAATTGACAAATCAGAAGATAATTGTTCAGGTATTAAACCATCATTATTTTTTACCATTGGATCGGCACCATATTCTAGTAATAAATTAACAGTATCTATATGTCCACGACTTGCTGCTGCATGTAATGGTGTTTCTCCTATTTTATTCTGTAATAAAAAACATATATAAAACAAAAACCTATGACAAAAATAATGATACTAAGAATTATTGTACTTACTTTAGCATTAACTACAGAATTTGGTAAGTTTAAAAGCTCTTTTACACAATCCAAATGACCAGCACGTGCAGCCCAGTAAAGTGAAGTATTACCCATTGCATCTAAACCTGTACCTGAAACTCCTTGTTTTATATATTCTTTTAGTAATGAAAGATTTCCACGTCTTGCAGCATCATGCAATGGCAATTCAATTTCTTCAGTTTGTTCTTCAACTACACATAAATCATATTGCTCTTCTTAATTTGTTTACAAAAGCACTAAACAATAAAAATAGATTGCACATATAAAATTATACGAACCATAATTTGCAGGTACAAGACCCTCCTGAGTCCCACATTTTGCTCTCCACCAATTTGGTTCTACATCTTTATCATAAACATACAGGAGATCGCCTTCCTCAAAGGACAGTTCATCTGCCTATAAAATGTGATATCTACATATATGTATGTACTAATATAATGATAATATACATTTATTAAACTATATTATTAATATATGAACATGCTTACACGCTGTGCTATATATTTATACAATGCCCGTACAACTTTAACTTTACCTTAAAAACAGATAACAAATTAAATATAGAAAATTAATGCATAACAGTTAAATGTAATAAGTAAAAAAGGATGATGTGAGATTCACAAATATCACATTCACTTTTATTATTAGTAATATAAGTAAATTTTTATTGGGTTATTTTTAAAACTGTTAAGATACATGATAATAACCTTTACACTGGACTGTACAAATTGGGATGTAATATTTTTATTAATATGCACAAATTCGATATATTTCCTATTAATTTCAATGAACAGTACACATATTTTTCTTTTTTCAATACAAACAAATTATAGACTATTTTATATAAAATAATTATAACAATCACAAATAATCTAACCATATTGGTTTTGTTTTATGATTTACCAGGTTTCCAAGTAGTTTTAGGTGGTGCAGGTGCTGTCATAGGCACATTCATAATGCTAGCCATACAGTACTGACAATTACAATAATGATGACTCTATGTGAATTATAAAAGCAATTCACATTCATGCACATCACATACATGAGTGTTACTCACAACCCATACTTTATCTATTCAAAGTATGATTTTATAAAACATAAATTCATACATATATATACATAAAATTTAAACTCTTTTTCTGGCAACTTTCATAAATAATACCATATCTGTAAAACGGAAAAATACAAATAATTTTGTATATGAAATAAATTTAGAATGTCCTATATAAGTACATTAGATATATTTTAAAGAAAATAATAATTATAAAATTAATAAGTAATATGATTATTTCATTTTTATATAACGATACTTACTGAAAAATACAACTAAAACGAACGCTATCATTACCCACATCCAGCATCGCCAGTATGATGTTGTATGTTCTTGAAGTTTCAATGATTCTGTTTTTAATTTAGCTGTATTAACATCAGTTAATTTGTCAGACCTTTCAAGCAAACTAATATCTTTCTTTATTATAGCATTTGCCGCTAAAGCATGTTCTTTCATGCTACTGGTCATAGAAAGCATATTTTCAGCAATTTTTTCTTGAATGTTTCTATTGTATTTTAAAAGCGCATCCAAATCATCATCTTGCATATTTGTGGATAATCTTTGTCTTACACCATCCTCTAATGTTCCTATAACAAACTAAATTATTGTTGGAGCTATATAATTATACAAAGCTACAACAATGTTTATTTACCTTTATCAGTATGGAATAATTCAGCTCGTAATTCTAGATTATATTTTGCTGAAGTTTTCTGATGTATTTGAGTTGTTATATTTGGACCTATAGTATCATTGAATGTTGCAGAATTTTTCGATAACATTTGTACTGCTGCTACTCTATCTACTGGATTCGTAAGTTTTGTTGTATTTATTAATCCTTTTAGAAAATCTATTCGTTTAACATAGCTCATCATAGTATCTTTGCATGGTTTGCTACAAGTGATAATTTTACATTATAATTGATTATTACAATATGTTATATACCACAGTTGTGTTTATAACTATGTTTTACCTTGGTATTGTTTGTAATTCTTTTATCATATCATCCAAAGCAAATATGTACTGAAACAATTAATATGTGTATTTTAAATAAATTATTTTAATTGAAAAATTTACTTATAATATAAAAACATATGTCAAAATGTACCTTTTCGAGTTTCCAATCTTTATGAGGATCATCTTTTGCCATTAATTCGCACCTTGTTAGAAGACGTCTGATGTTAATTTCTTCTCTAGACATTTGATTCATTTTTCACAATTACTAAAAAATTATATAAAATTCTCTTAAATATTATACATTCATATATTTCTTCAAATCAATTTCTTTCACTGTACTACTTTATAAAGCTATTTGACAAAATTTGAAATTGCACATTCTCATTAGATATAAAAATGTAAAATATGAAAGCAATTATAAATTGCTGACAAACATAATCTACGTTTAATAAATTATATATTTGTTATATGAAAGTTCATATCTAAATCACTCTGTCAGTCATATACCCGGTGGATAAAAATTTACCAATCGAGAGAAGTGATTTTCTAGGACAGCGGTTCTCAACCTTACCATAAATGAATAACGTTAAAATCGACTATTTGTAAAAAAAATGTAAAAACTTGTAACTTTGGAAGTGTCTAAATTTGAATATTTGTAAATTTAAAAATTTATCGACCAAAAATGAACGAACGATAGGGATTCTTTCTCTTACGTTGCCATTTTTCCTAGGGAAACTTATCGTGCTTATTACTGTACCGTTACAAACTCGTTATTAGATGATAACAATTCACTGTAAACGGTATAGCACTGGGAATATACAATAGCACTTGGAATATACAATTATTTTTTTCATCCAACCACGACTACGTCTAACTGACTTCATCAGTGAGCGCCTTTAATAGCATGATTGTCAATTTGATGTATTTGTGATATACAATCTTATAGGTTGTGGGAGTCTGCGTTTAATATACGGAATGTATAAACCGGTTTTATTGAAAATTTTATAACATACAACTACAGACACTATAAGAAATACGATAATCGTAGATAACGATTGACGTTGGCATACATCATTTAGGGGGCCGATCCCAGTGCATTTCTCAGTAGATTGACAGAACCGCTAAGATGGCTGATATTAAAGAATCTCCACCACTGTTTGACACGAATGAAACAAAAGTTGATGATTTAGATGACGATGATGAAGATATCTTTGCATCAGCAGTGCAGGTACTTATATTGTTATCAGATAACTAAATCTCAAAGCCGAAGTATATCAAGTTCACTATTTTAAAAAAATGACATTTCACATGTTTCCCATATTAAGTTTTTCATTCTTTTCGTCGGTAAAAATTATTTCGTTTTAAATCGCTTGTTTTTTAATCTAATATTGTAAAGAAGATATTAAATCTATATTTTGATCAGAGTCAACAGAATATAATGGGTTTTTAATGTTTTTTTTGTTCTGGTGCACTTTAAATGAATAGGTGTTTTTTATAATATTAACATCCTATAATATTCTTTGGTTCTATGATTGTGAAGTATACATGATATTATGTCTATTAAATATTAAGAATATACCCTTGATCTAGATATAAAAGTATTCATTATATTAACGTAATTTTGTGTTTTCTTTCTTTTTAATATTCTTTGTAATGATAATGATTGATCAAATTTAGGATCAAAATCAACTTGAAGATTCTTCTCCCTATAATGGAGTATCAACGATTCAAGCAGAATTACCAAAGTTAACATTACGAGATGCACCCGAAGAAAATTCATTTTCATCTGTATCGAGTCCTGCACCAGGACCATTAAGTTCACCATTAGGACCAATGAGTAGCGACATAGGTGATCTTCATGATGTTCCCATAAATGATAACACAGATGTACTATCGACAAATGCTATGCAAACTCAATCAGTCGATGTGGTATGATATACTTAAAATTGTTAAATATTAATAATTTTAAGAGAAAAACATAAAATATATAATATCATACTTTTTAGGTATCAACAGATTCATCTGATGTTTTTCTAAAAATCACTGTAACTTCTCCTCAGAAAATAGGAGATGGTATGGGTGCTTATGTTGCCTATAGAGTTGAAACAAAAACAAATATGCCAATATTTAGAAAGAGAAACTTTAGCGTTATTAGACGCTTCAGTGACTTTCTTGGCCTTCATGATAAATTAACAGATAAATATCTTAGAAATGGCAGAATAATTCCACCTGCTCCAGAAAAGAGTGTTATTGGTATTAATATAAATATTTTAAATTTGTTATTAGTTTCAATGTTGATCAATAAAACAACTAAAACAATTATGTAATTAGGAACAACTAAAATTAAAATGTCAGGCGATAAGAGCCAGGAACAGAATTCTAGTTCTACAGAATTTATTGAAAGACGTAGAGCAGCTCTTGAAAGATATTTAAACAGAACTGGAGCTCATCCTGTGCTTAGTGTTGATCCTGATTTTAGGGAATTTTTAGAAGCAGGTATGTTTTAACATAAAACAAAAGATTCATTTTAATGCAATCTTAATTATATTAATGAAATTACATATTTTTTAAATAGATATGGAATTACCAAAAGCTACTAATACATCTGCGCTTAGTGGTAAAGGAGTAATGAGACTCTTCAGCAAAGTTGGAGAAACTGTTAACAAAATTACATACAAAATGGATGAAACTGATAAAGTAAAATTAAATTGCAAAGTAATAAAAAGTTAATAGTTTAAATCTATACGTAATATTTTTAATTTATTTGTGTTTCAGTGGTTTGAAGAAAAAACATCACAAATTGACTCTCTTGATGTTCAGTTACGTGCATTACATTCTGCCGTTGACACATTAACTAATCAAAGAAGAGAATTAGCTACGTGTACTGGAGCAACTGCAAGATCTATTGCTGTTCTTGGTCATGGTGAACCAGGAGCATCATTGGGAAGGGCGCTCGCTCAATTGGCTGAGACTTTAGAGAAAGTAGAAGTAATTAGAAGAGCACAAAGCAATAGTGATCTATATCAGTTTGGTGAAATGTTAAGAGATTATGTAGCACTTATTGGAGCAATAAAGGTTAGTATTTATATTTAAATTTTTATATATATTCTTATTTCATTAATTTATATGTTTATTAAAAATATTAATTATATTTATTTAGGATGTATTTCACGAAAGAGTAAAAGTCTTTCAAAATTGGCAACATGCTCAGATGATGTTAAATAAAAAACGAGAACAGAAAGCAAGAATGGAACAATCTGGTAGAACAGATAAAACAAGTCAAGCGGCTACAGAAGTTATAGAGTGGGAAGCAAAGGTTGATAGAGGACAAGAAGAATTTGATAACATTTCAAAAATGATAAAAAAGGAAGTTGAGCGATTTGAATTAGTAAGAGTGGAAGACTTTAAGAAACAGTTAACAGAATATTTGGAATCTATGTTACAGTATCAAAATCAACTTATTAAATTTTGGGAAAGCTTTTTGCCCGAAGCACGAGCGGTTGCATGAACATTCCCAAAGTAATAATAAAATTCTTTTTAATGTAAAAAAAAAGATATCGATGCATTGTTTTGGAGTAAACTTCTGAATGATAAATAATACTTTACAGTGCGTATATTTATCAATTTGCAGTACAATAATATTCATGGATAATAGTGAATGGAATAACTTTTATGCAAAAAGTCAGAAGTTTCATAAATAATCATTTCAAATATTATCAATGCTTTTATACACTTAAAAGCAACAAAGATCATGGCATATTCATTCAAATTTTTAAATATTCATTTTATGCCAATTATTCCTTAGTGTATCATGCGTTTTCAGTCTTCTTACTATTAGTTTATATATAAAAAGTATATAACGCATAATACAGTTTGTTAAGAAATGTTATATGAAAATAAAAATTAAAATTGTATAGAGAGCATTAAATATCTATTTGTTAAAATATAATTAATATTAAATTTATGATTTTTACATTGTTTTTTGGAATAACAAGTAGGTACTTTAATAAAATTTAATTAAATCTACTATAATTAATATTATACACTTTGATAATACTATGGGATAAAAATATATTTTTCTATATGTTAAAAAGTCGACTATAAACTATAATAAAACTGAATCGTTAAATATATTTTATTTCTATTTTATTTATTAATAATGTTTCATTAAAGTTTATATTAAACGGTAGATAGATTATGTTGTACTAAACAGTGGTGGGTGGTAGCTTGTAGGCGCTGTATTTTTCTGATTGTCAGAAGCGGGAGAACTAGGACTCTCTAGAATTTCTCTAGTCCATCCTGTAGGTTCTTCCCAAACTTTCTTTCTTAGAGTTTTCCTACGCCCTTTTTAAACTTTCCCTAGTTCCTCTAGACTTTTTATAAGTTTTAGGCTCTCCATAAAATTTCGCTATACTTTCTCTAGGCATTCCATAGACGTGCACGCCAGTGCTCTTGAAGGGCATATGACCTGCCCAGGTTTGCCCAACACTGCTACAGATTGCCCAGCAGCTATCAAAGCTTTGTTTCCCCTAAGTTGGCCGACTTGTTTTTAGTATGTAAAATTGGCACAGTGTCATAAACATAATGACCCTTTCATACCTATTATGTAGTATATCAGTAATGATGAATTATTAAATTAGATTGTCAACTGTTCACTATGATTAATTATCAGTGAAAATTAATAAAATTCGTGGATGAATTTTATTGTTGCTTGAACAGTATTTTGCATACGTGGCAGTGATTGCCACCAATCAGGAAACAGGAGTTTCGATAGGCGTGGCTTTGAACACGTACACTTGCTTGGATGTCCGGCAGCCATAATTCTTGGGAAGAATCGTCGTGTGTGAATCTTGTCGTGATTCCCGATAGACAAACACAGTATCCTGTTCGTTTTGCATTCTTTAGTGGAAGCAATTTACAGAAAAGATTTTCGGTGAGCAGTGCAGATTCAGCAAGTTTATGAGTTTTATCGTTTTAATAAAATGTTAGTAGCATATAAATCAATTTGCCGGTTCTACCGATTCGTGGTTTAATGTTGAGATATTTGACTCATCTCCAGCGATTGTGTCGATGATCTGCTTGTCACCCATATGTCATTTTCATTGTAACGTTTCTCGAAACTTTCACTTGGTAAATTGCTGTTTTGCAAAACACTTTGTGTCATATATATGTATATGTATATATACATATTACATATATATCTGTTGTGTTCATTTTATATGCTGTATTATTATGCCTTGCAAGTACACTTTAATAAAATTTACGCTAATGTTCTGTGAAAAGTTTTTTATATCTATAAAAGTTGATTAATACTGTATTCTTGAATGTGCATTTATATTATTGATAAGTAATACTATGTAGTATATTGTTAATTTTCATTGAAAAAAATAGTAAAATGTTATAGCTAATTTAAATTTATTACAAATGTATTATAATAAAGATGGTATAATGTTTTATGAGATAAATTTTACGTGGATAAATATTTAGCAAATTTACATGCTACCAAATTATTGATTTTAACAAATTAGCTTTTTTTATATTACTAATATGAAAATTAAAAAGTAATACAAATTTTATTTCCATAGAAATAGGCAAAATGGATGTTCAGACAGGATTGGTTTACATAGCAGTCGTAGTTATTTCTGCAGCAGTTATTGTTTTAGTGTCAATGTTCGGTATAAAAGAAAAGTCTTATGAAGAAGCAATAGCAGAACAGAGAAAACTTCCTGATGATCTTTTATTCAGTGAGTACAATAATATGATATAACTTTAGTGCAAAGATATTATGTTGAGCACTCTTTTGGAGCTATTAAATAACTAAGAGGCACAAATGGAAAAGGAACACATGTCACAATATTATAAACTTATAGGGAAATTAGATTTTTTTGTTAGGTCTTGATGAACAATTCTCATTGCAAAATGAAAAATTCATAAAAGAAACCATTGTAAATTAATGATTATTGAATTTAATTCTTTTAGAATTTTATGCTGCATTCTATTTTTTTAGGGTTTTGTTTTAATACATTGTATGGAGCATGTTGATAATCTAAAACACCTTTTTCTTTATACTTGTCATTCCTGAACTTTTATAGCCAAACTTTGGACTTTGGTTTCTATATAGGTTTATATATTCCTTATTTCACGCTACTAATAATACTAAGAATTAAAAAGTTGACATAAATGTGGCATGTGTTCCTTTATCAATGAATCCTTTTTTCATTTTTGAATGATATAAATATTTGGTTATCATACTTTGATAAGTAAATCTGTTGAAATAACTTAACTATACTGAAATATTTATATTATTTACAATTCAGTATATAATTATTACTTTTAGGTAAGAAAGATAAAAATAAGGAGAAGAAACATAAAAATAAGACAGGGAAGAAAGTAAAAGAGAAGAAAGAAGAAAAGGAGGAAAAAGAAGATAAAGAAGAGAAACCAGAACATGTTCAGTTTGAAGAAAATCCTCAAATACTACCTTTAGAACCATTACTACGGGTAAGTAGACTTTTTAAACACATGTTCTATGACACATTTTATTAAAATAATTCCTCTAAAAGATATTGCTTTTCTTAAATATACATCATTTCTTCAAAAGATACATGAAGTAATCAGCATTAATTGGCATTATGATTTATAATAAAAACTGACTATAAAATTAATTTCAAGGATGAATTAATTATTTTATATTCAAAATTGGCAAACTTAATTAAAATAATAATTTTTGTTCTACAAAACAAAATAGTAATTTATATTATTTTTTAATAAATATTATATTATTTAGTTCTAACTCAATTTTTATTATCTTTACATGCTTATTGCATGTTACACTTTGTATGTGAATAACCATACTACATCTTTATAAATGGGAGAACACACATATATGCTTTTTTATTCTTGTGTTTTCATACATCTCATGCATGAAATATGGTATCCTCATATATTGTATGTTACACCTGTACGTCATTTAAGGTCTTTCTATTCTTGAAGTATCACATTTCAGTCTGGGTGTTATACAATTCATAAAGACTAATTGTAATATGTTCGTATAACTCTTTAATAATGTGTAATACTATTTTTTACAAAATATTTAATAGACCATTTTGTCTAAACTAATACATGAATTTTATGTGGTGCAAAGTAACAATTTTTATGTCAAAGTAGTTTTCTTATTTATTTATTTATCTTTTTTTTTTAGCTAAAAGTATTTTCCTGTTTTTGTATCCACATCTCTGTGTTGTCTTAGTTATATTTTTGATTTTAATGTTATCATTAAAAACATAAATTAAGTAAACTAACTGCACACTCCTATATCAATGTAAAAATTAATTGACGATGTTTTCCCTATTTAATTTTGTGATAGTTTTATGAAATATTCTGTATATTACATTTCATGTACATTATATTGAAATGGACATTAATTTAATGAAATATATTGGATATTTTTTAGCCAAGTATTGCTCTATAAAAGAAAAGACAATCTAAAAGGCAAAAATTATAAAGTGATAAATCTTGTAATTAGACGATTTTTATTTGTTATTTATGAATTTTGTAGTAATATATGTATAGTTTTTAGTATGTTTGTATAATATCAAATTTTTACCTAGCAGTATATGATTCTATTTGCAGTATTTTATATTTTATAAATTTATTTAATGTAGTTGAAATTATGCCTTGGTAAGTTGGTTATAATTATAATAATTATAAAGTATTTTATTTCATATATATATAACCTTAATAAATATCGGGCATATCTAATAAATTAAAGAGAATGAGATAGGTTTGTGAATCTTTAAATAAAATTAAAAAACGAAAAATACTGATCTGATATGAAACAAATTAACTCGAGCAAATGTGTTTTTTCGTTATTGGCCATTGATAAACAGTTCTAGGACCTCAAGATTAATTTCTATAAATAACTGCTTCATACATTATGACATTATTTATGATCTTATCTTAGGTTTAATGCTACGTTAACTAAATTAATCAAAATAAGAGATGTGTAAAGAGCATAATTTAATCTGAAGACATTAAAGAAAACAAATTTATTTTAAATATTTTATACATTATTAAGATTATTAATATTAATATTTAATTATGAGATATGGAAGTTTCACATAATTTATGTTGTTGAAAAGAATTAAGATACTTTTTAATTGTTGAAATATAAAAGAAGTTGAAACTGTTAATGGATTTATCAATTTCAGGTATATATGTTTGTCAAGAAATCAAAATAAGTACAGTTTTAAGGTGAAAAGTAAATTGATATATAAGTCAAATAATGAATATGACGTATTAGTTTGCATATAAACAAATTTGTAATTTATACTGCTATTTGAGGTCAATATATATTTAAATAGATTTGAATCATATTGAATGTTCATTTTAATATAATGTAAAATAATATGTATCTCTATGGAAGTGAAAGATGTTTATCTTTATTATTTTTTGATTTCTTTAATATACGGAAAACATTTTACATATACATTGAAATCATAGGGGGGTAGCAAAGGAAGTAAGAAGAAAAGCAAGGTTGAAAAGGTAAAACCAATTCTTGTAAATAAAGATGAGCCATTGGTTATTGTGACTGAATTAAGTTCTTCACAACCCTTCTCGGCAGAGGCTAATCATTTTGACCTCATTCAGCCAAAGGACGACCTCGAACTCATACGGAGTCATAGTGTGAGTGAATTGCTTTTGGTAGAATATTTTACCGCATATGCATTTCATTCCGTTTTCGTTATTTTGCATAGCTTGCTGCTTTTATAACACAAAAACTATACATTTGAAAAGTATTAGTGCTTATTTAATACAATTAATGCATTTTCAGATTTATGTATGTCTGATCTACAAACTAATTGTAATATATCCAACCCATTACTACAAAAATGTTTGCATAAAATAAATTTAAAAATTGATTTTTACGCTGACATTATGTATCTTATTTGTTAATGTTTTTAGCGTATTGCAGTTATTTAAATTTTCAACCGTTCTTTTGTTTCATATGTATCCACATTATTTATATAATTTTATTAACAAATAATTTAATACAAAATTAATTTTTGTGTATTTAATTTTTCCAACCCTAATAAATTTTAATGTGATCCTTAATATATTTGTTTCAATGTCTTTTGTTCTTAATAGAAAGAAAATTTACAACAAATTGGACAGTCTGAGCCAGTTGCAAATAAATCACCAAAGGAAACTCCAACCAAATCAAAGAAAAGTGTGAAGGACTCTGCAAAAAAAAAGGATGAAAATATTAATAAAGAAGAAAAAAAAGAAACTAATGCAAATGTTAATGGACCATCAATTAACAAGGATTCTGTAAAAGAAACAAAAGATGTCAAAGAACAAAAAGAAACACCAGTAAAAGAAGTGAAAGAAGTTGTAAAAGAATCTTTAGTTTCTACTCAACCTCCACCTAAAGAATCTAAAAAGTCAAAGAAGAAAAATGACATCTTGGCACAAATTGGTAAGTTAGTACATTAATTACCTTCTTTCTTATTAATTTATTGTTTTAATTAATATCTGAATACATAATTGAATTTCTTTATTTTAATTTCAAATGCATGATATATGTATATATGTGTATTATTTTTATAAAAATTCTTTGTTAATGTGTTGTCAATTTTTACTTATATTAAATAAAGCAAACTGCAATTTTATTACTTTGTTGAGAATAATGTTTAATATTATTATAGCCATTGCACCTGTTATGTGTATGAAATGAAATTATTCGTTTTTAATATTTGTCAAAAAAGTAACTCAAGATAAATACTCTGTATTAGTTTATAAATATGTAATGTGTAGTTTATTATTAGAAGCAGAACAACATTGATTAAATATATTTAAACTTTGCAAGAAATCTACCTTAAGCAAAACAGATTATTCTAAAGTGCTTTGGAATGCAGCTGAGGTAGGGTCAATTCCCCTTCTCTTTTTACAGGTCATTGTCCATACAGTTACTATCAAGGTCATTCCCATACAAGGAATAACATTATGCATTTGTTACATTTATTAAGAAATGTTTAATCTTTTTTTAACATGTTTTTATTAGCATTAATTTGTAGTTACATTATGATAAATTAATAAAAGAGTAAAACATCATATAAATGTAAAGGAAGAATATTATAACGTTTAAATATTTCATTAGCATGTTTACGCTTTTTATGAATTATTTCATTAAATCATCTTTATTTCCTATTTATTCATGTCAAATTCTATCAATTTTGGTAATCTCTTTTCATTTTAGGGGGAGACAAAGATGCTGTCAATGTATCCCTCTTGATGCCTTTAGTTCAAAAAGCTGAACTCAGTCGGTCTGAAATACAAATCCTCATTGATCAGCTTTTAAATAAACAAATGGATAATCCATCAGAACATTCAGAATGGACAGAGGGCCGTGCAGATCCGGTTATCAAATTAAAGAAACAATTGGCAGAAAAGGAAAAAGCTTTGGCAGACGAGCATGAAGCAAACATTGCGTTCCAAAATAAACTGAAAGAATTGCGAGCTGAACTTAATTCTGAGAGATCTAGATTATCGGCTAGCGTAAGACAACTGGAAGAAGCATTAAACGCAAAAGTAACAGAGACTCAGACTTTACATACGCGTATGCAACATATTTTGGAAAGTCATGCCGCTGAAAAACAAGGATTCACTAGACAGATTGAACAGCTGCAAACTAAAGTAAACGAAAATGCGGCAATCATTCATAAAATGCAAGAAGATCAGGGACAAACTCAAGGACATCTACAACAAGAATTGATCGCACAGCGTAAACAGATGGAAGTTCAGTTTGCACAGATGCGTGAAAATGAAAATTCTTTGAAGACACAATTAGCGCAGAAACACGTGGAAGTACAAAATCTACAAAGTGAATTGCAAGAAACTTGTGAAAGCACTACGGCTGAAATAGAAATGCTACAACAACAATTAGGACTTATGCAAAGCCAATTAATGCACTCCGAGGGACAGTTACAACACTTTAAAGAAGCTGGAGATAGATTACAGGATGTTGCTAGACAACTTGAGGTAAGAAACGTTAAAAATAAAAATATAAAATTTAATGTTAAAAGTTATTTAAACATGTAACTCAGATATCAAATATTCATTTAGGAATCACATCGCGCTCATGCTGATTTAGATCATAGATTAAAGAATGCTCATCGTCATGAACAAGAGCTTCAAAAGCAAGTAAACTCATTGCAAAGTGAACTCAATACCGTAAAATCAGAAGCCAATGATGTTTCAGCATTAAAAGCAGAGTTGAATAAAGCTCAGTCAGAGTTAGTGAAATTAAAATCTGAGTTATCAGCTTCCATGAATGAAGCGAAATCTGAAGCAGCTGAAATTACAGCTCTTAAAATGACACTGGTAAATAAAGAAGAAGAGTTGAAAAAATCTGAGGAGAAACTTAATAATGTACGAGTGGAGCTTAATCAGTCAACAGAAAATGTAGCAAAGTTGGAGACACAGTTGGATGCAACACAAAAGAAACTAGATACAGTTACGGCTGAATTTGAAAAGGTAGTAGAAAATTTGAAGAAGGTACAAGAAGAAGCTAATACTCATAAGTGTGATGTGCAGAAGTTAGAAGAGCAATTAAAACAAAAGGAAGTCGAATTAGAAAAAATCCGCGCAGAACTTCGAGTGGCAAATGAAGTAACAAACGAAATCAAAATGTTAAAGGCTGAAATAAACAGGTTACAGAGTAATGATAAAAAATTAAGCGACACACAGTTACAAATTACGCGATTACAAGAAGAGAATGATAAACTTTCAATGCAGGTACTTTATATCTTTGAAAGTAATTACCAATAACATTTTATTTGAAGTACATATATTGGTTTTTCAGTTGGCAAGTGTTACTGAATTACAAAAACAACTGAAACAACTGCAAGAAGAGAATGAATCATTGGCTTCTCAATTAGCAGCAACGACTGAACGCCCAGCTGCAGAAGGCCGAGAAAATGGAATCGATGATAACGTTCAAAAGAATGTACAACTTGTAGAACAAACTAATTTGTATGTACCTACATACATATATAAAATAATGAATATATAATTTAATATTTTTATAATTTAACATATGCTTGAAGGTTGGCCCAAAAGGAGAGTCAGTTAGACGCATTAAGAAAAGAGTTAACGCATAAAGAGGCAGAACTCAGTCAACTAACTGCTCAGGTTGATGCATTGCGAAGCGATGTGAACAATCAACGGAGCCTCGCTGCTCGCTTGAGTAGTGATTTAGAAGCACAGAGATCTAAAAATAATGTAAGTTATAACACACACTTACTAAATATATATGTTATATATGTGAAACAAAAGGAAAAGTGCCCCGTAATTTAAAAATCATACTCGTGATCAAATGGTTATATAGAGTATATTTTTCATGTATGTGTTTCGACAATAAACTTTTACTGCTTCCATCACTTTGCCAATCTTTCCATTCAAATTTTAAAAACTTAATCTTTTTTCATTTATTCGTACTAAAATATTTATATCAAGTTATATCATACTGATCTTTTTTTATGATTGGAACAGGAGTTGCGTATGAAAAACTGGAAAGTGATGGAAGCTCTTTCTGCTGCTGAATCGCGTATTAAAACTAGCAACGGAAAGAACTTTGATGTAAGTTTTAATTTTATTTGTTTAGTTCTCTTTTTCAAAATTTCTAATTGTTCGGCAATTATTTTTCATTTTCACATATAATGATAAACTAAAATTTTTATCTTACATTGTATCTTTTTTTTATTTAATTAGAATATTAATCAAGATTAAGAATTACTATTTTTATTTTTAGGAAGCTGCACAAAAGGTGAAAACAGAACAAGAAGATTTAACAAAGACTTTATTACAGAGGATATTCCCAGAAGTAAAAGTATCTGAAAAATCATATGATCAATGGCTTAAAGTTTTCGAAGAAAAAGTAAATGCAGTTTTAATAGATTTAAGAAAGAAGAATGTAGTTGAAACGCATTCAGACTTAGAAAAACAGAACAAAAATTTACAAGGCTTGGTATCACATTACAAACAAATCATTGATGATACAGTAAGTTTTATACTTGCTTGTGAAGTTGTTTAATTCAGATTCAATTTGAAGTTACATCTATTTAAAATATATTTACAGGAAGGTATGCTCTATAAACTTCAAAGTCATGTAGAGTCGGAAGAAGCAAGATGGGAGGCTCAGCTTCGAAAGAAGGAAAATGAAGTCGCAAATCTTAGGCTCGAACTGAACGAACTTATGAACAAATTAAATGCACATGAAAAGGTAAATTTGAATAATTTTTATAATTTAACTCATAACATATTTGAAACATAAATAAATGATTTATTGATGTTTATATAGTTACAAGCCAAAATAGTAGAGTTGGAAACTAGGTTAAAAGATGCAGAATCTCTTAAAGAACAAACCAATACCCAATTACTGGCGCATAGGTCTGCACCAACATCATTTCCCAATGAACTAAATACTCATGATTTAGCTGCACTGGAAAAACTTCAAGAGGTATACAAAAAGTATAATTTTGTTAAATATGGTTAATTTTTCGTTTTATTTATAAGTTGTATTTATTATAGGAAAAGGCACGATTATCGGAAGAACTTCAAATAGAATGTAACAAAAGAGCAGCAGCAGACGCGGAATTAGATAAGTTACGTTCTGTAGTTACACAACTTCACCAAAAAATGTCACAAATTAAGGTACAAAATTCACATCAACATAATAAATATTGCTATATACATAATTATAAAAATAATAATCTAGAATAGAATAAAATTAAAGAAAAATAAACGATATTGAATTGTTTTAATTTTAGAGCGAAGTTCGTGGAAATTGTAGTAGTCCAGAACAATCAGTGTTAAATGGGCCGCCAACTTCCGAGTGTTCTAATTCTGAGGTTAGTATACACTGATTCTAATGTTTTGTAAGTGTTCTAACTAATTTTTGTCCAGTGCCTTTTATATAAAAAGATTATTAAGCTTCTATTAAAAAAATTATAGCTATAATGCGAAAATGTGAGAAGCTACGTAATGTTGCAAAATTTAAGGTATTAATTATAATTAATTTGTGCAAGTAATTTACTAACAGAAATTCAATGCGTTTTATTAGTACTTTACTAAATGTATTAATAATGTGGTAAAAATTTCATATATAGGTATTATTTTGTAAAAGCTATTTTAGTAAAATGAATATTGTTATATATGTATAAAAAAAAAAACTTTTTAATTGAATACTTTCTTTGATGGGTGTAAAACGTACGTGATTAAATATTGTATGAATTTCTTAGTCCATTGTCTTTTACACAGTATTATCTATATAAAATTATATTTATTAAATACGTAATATAAGTAATATAATGAATAAATTATTCGAGAACGCATAATAATTACATTATAAACATGGTTACAGTTGTTATATTTTGTTTTACTAATATTAATAGTCGAAAGGCTCTGAGTCTTCTTTAAAAATTTGATGACTACTTGGTTTTCAAATTTTATAGTAAACGTAATTTTAGGTGTGGTATTATTGCTCTCATATTTTGATTTATTTTTTACAAAAATATTCAAACATTATTTAATATTTAAAGTAAGTATAATTCTAAGTATAGTTCATGAATATCATATATTTCAAAGGTATTAATCAGATTCTTTAATAGTACGTGTATAATTTCGAAATAATGAAGCTAATTTATATACTATATATATTTGAGAATTAATTAGGTATATAAAAGTATTACATGAAAATGAAACGTGCCATAATTAACTAACTTAGGATTACACTTAATCAGCTCAAATATTAAATAACATTTAAATGCCTAAATGTAAAAGATAAATTAAAATGTAAAAACAATATAGACGGATAGTTCTATATTTGGAAAAGTGATAATTCGGAAAGTAATATTTTTACGTTGAAGCCGCTATTTAAATGTTGCGTATTTTAGTATTATTGAGATTAGTTTTAGGAAGAACATTTAATAGCCGCTAGAATAAATATTTTATAAATTATTAATTGTTATTAGTCATTACTTTCTGAGTTCTATCACTTTTCTAAATGTTAGGAAATTTTATTTTGAAGTACTCTAAGAAGTATATGTGAGTTGTTTTAATAAAATATAAAAAGATAACATTTTTGTCAAATGGATATATATGAGCAATTTAATTATTGTGTATCATTTGATCTTTTAACCACTTCTACAACGACAATTTTGCAAATTTTTTCATAATTCGCAAATAAAAGATTTGGTAAATTGTCGTTGCTTATTAGAATACATGGAGAGTAAAATAATAATTTATCTAAAATAACAACACCCCTTAGCAGCACAAACTTTGATAGCTGTATTAGAAAATATTCTTTTCAAGAATACAGAGTTCACAAATTGTTCCATTATCAAGCCCATCAATTTGGTTCAGTCTCCACAAGAAATTGACAACAGCCCCTTAACTACAAAATACTCCTCCAAATCGTGTCATATGACAGATCACAACACACAGCCTAGCTGGAATCCGTTGATGAGCCAGCAGCATAAAAAGCACAAGAAAAAAAGGAAGGTAAACTTCAAAATTGTGAAAAAAAGGAACAATTACAGGCTCTATTATTACATAGGTGCATTTCAGTTATTTATTAAAATAGGGGGTATTTTTTATTTGGACTCAGTATTACAAAGAGTGTTATTTTAATTAATAGGCATATCTTTACATTCTGTTGATTGATTTATGGGTAAGGAGGTATTTGTTTTGTATATTAATTTTTGGTGTAGAAAAATATGTAAAATAATTTTATATTTCTGAAATTCCACACCATGAATACAAGCAGTTTTTTCTTTTAATCGAATATGTGTTTTCAAAACACTAATTTAAATAACACACATTCAGATAGTAATAATGACATTTTTCTATATTACTAATATGTATAATTCATGTATATAAAATAATAACAATTCCTTGTAATAATTCTGAGTCCTACTTTATTATTTTGTTGCAATATTACAGAATATTATTTGAGTAGTTTATATTTTGAAAAAGTATTTTCTAGTAGACTTGTGTTGAATATTTCGATTATTATTTATTGTGGCTGTTTATGGCTGTTCATTCAACTACAATTTATATTTGTATGTATATACTGGCTTTAAATTAAAAAAAGATCTGTCGTAAAAATACTTACAAAACTTTTACACTATTTTATATTATTTACATCATAAGTTTATTTACAGAGTTTATAAAAAAGTAAAAAGTGAACAATAGCTATAATGTTTAATATATTTAATCAATTACAATTGACATTGCTAAAGTATGTTATTTACAGCTTATGTTACTTCAGTTTATTTTTAATAAAAAATTTTTGAATAGCGGATGTATCGCAGGAAGCATGCAATTCTATATCAATAATTTTATTCTTAAAAAAAAATAATTTTCAATTCACACAATTTTATTTAAAAGAATTCGGTGCAAATTGTAATAACATATTTATCCCTTTGTCCCAGTGTTTGTTTTATAGAGGAAAAAGAATATTTAATGTTTTGTTAAATATAATTGTTACTGAAATTAATAGCTGAAAGTGGCTCGTCATGATTCTACGATTAATATGAAACTTTACTTTGCCGTACAAACTGTTATGTTATAACGATGAATAACAATTTTGTTATTTTGATTGTTCCGACAGTCCACTAAGAAACCCATGGCAAAAGGGCGCAGATTCGCAGGTATGCAAAACAAGATATGAGATTCTGGAACTTTTCTTCTTTTGAAAGGGTTAATGGTAGACTGCTGTTAGCAGTTTATGCCAGGTTTTAATACAATGGTTTATTTTAAAATATTAATTTACGTTGCACACATTATTTTTTGTAGTATTAAAATGTTACATTCTTATTTTAATAAGCACTATTTTATTATTTGCTTACAACTAGTATCATTTTTTGAACAATTACTGAAAATTGTAGAAAAAGAAATAGTGTTAAAATTACTCAGAAGTGAACAGTAATAGTTTGGAATTAAAAAAGTTACATTTCTGACCTATTGATAATAATTTCAAAGTATTTCAAACATATAAATATTAAAAGTTAGTAGCAAATTCATTTAAATTATGAAGATTGTAAAAATTTATACAGAAATTATAGAGGTCTCTTTTATATTGCACATGCATATATTTTATTTAAGAAGTTCCTTAACTTTTCAAAAATATGTTCATCAATTTTTGATTGTAAGTTGTTTTAAGTTATAAGCTGTTACAATGTGTGTGTCCCCAGAAATGTTGCACAATGTTTAGATCGTGCTAGCTTTATTTGATTATCATAATGCATTTTGATTGTCCCAGCACATAAGGGAAATCAGTTTTATATAGTTTCATTCTCAGTTACACTAAAGCAGGGCTTCCCAAAATTTACTGGGCCAAGATCCATCTTTGAAAATTTGTCATGACCAACTCACTTAAGTACATTATTTTCCAAATTCCAGAGTCTCAAAGTCCTAATATCCAAAAGGTACAAGAAAAAAGTTAAAAAATTCCCAAATTCCAAGTCCTAATGTTCCCACACTTCAAAATTCTACAGTTCAATAGTTTAAGAATTTTACTACCCTAAAATTGTTTTTACTTTAATATTTAACGCAGACCATTAAAATTAGCTTGCGACCCACACTTTGGGAATCTCTGCACTAATGTATTATTTTATCTGCATAATGGTACAGGAATATATTAGTTGCAGCTTAACTTCAAATGACGTCTATAACATAATAAATAGTAAGGAAGCCAATAATTTTGTTATTCATTTAATCATTATTCACTTATAGAAACACACAGTATTCTCTGTATAGTTATAGAAACAGTTTGACAAAGAAGAACAAAATATATAACATTGCCAGCGTGGAAAGGAGCTATGTGAAGATGATGGGTACAAAGATGTATGCATAGCTACATATGGATTAAATTTTAAAAACACAAACACTGGGGTAAAGGGCACACTATGAAAAACTTTTATGTTTGCTCTATTAAAATGATTACACAATTTTTTTGTTAATTTAAATCATTAATAATTTCTCACAATAATATCATTATTTTTTTTAATTAATTTGTATAGCTTTTGCTCTTATTGTTTTAATTAACTTTTTTTTACAGATTATATATATACCTTATTATTGAATATAACTTAACATATGTTTTAGCAGCCATAATATTAATATGAAATATGCTTCTGTAACAATTTATATTTTATTTGGCTTTGTTATATCATTAAATTTATGCTGTTGGATTTATGTTTTGTGATTTACATTCATGGAAAGAGATAGCTAAGTAAGACTAATTGACTGCAATTATATTTATGTTAAGTAGAAAGATTTTTCTTAATTCTAACAGCATGAATATTATTGATTTAATGCACTTTTCATTTCATTTTTATGTTTTTGGCTTGCAGTAATATATATGTATTTATGTGACCCTCATATGTAAGAATTATTTGTAACTAACAGAATTATTTTTAATATTGCTTTATGTTTGGTGATGGATTCTGTTCCAACTGATACTAACATTATAATATTAGTCTATTTATTTGTCCCCATTATGTTCATAATTTATTTTTAAGAGAAATGTATTTAATAAAAGCTATATTTGTTAATGTATTAATTAGTATAAATTAGCACGCAAAAAATCAGTTCAATATACTACTTTTTTCCAGCAGATACATTTTTTTAATAAAATGAAAGGATTATATAAATCATTAAAGTCGAAGTTTGTAATTAATTTATTGAAAGAATTAATTATTTAATTTTGTATCTGGTGGAATATCTGTTACAGAACTTGACTATATTTTATTTATATAGCCTCTTTCAGACATTAAGTGCAATAGTAAATTCGTTTCATCTTTTTTCCAGGGTGGTTCAGGAAAAAAATAACTTCAAAGAGCAAGCTGCGTTAATACAGTGCAAAATCAGACAGTTGATTATGGAAATAGAAGTAAAATCACACATACTCCAACACTATAGATCAACATGGTAAACTTTGCTATCGAAAAGACTAATATTCTGATGAAATGTTATGTTTCGTATAAAAAGAGTATCATATTTTATTATGTGGAAAGAAATATAAATAATGAAACTTCTGTAGCTAGACACTAAGAAATAATGAACCTGGTGTTTGTCGTAACTGCACAAAGTGATGAACACAAAGAACTACAATAATTTAAAAATTGCAGCAACTGTGTATTGTAAATTACACTACGAACAATATTGTTTTAATATTATTTTTGTTATACAAATCATAAATAAGTTTCTATAGTCTTCGTAGCGTTTTATCTGAAATTTATTATATATCATTTATAGAGTAAAATTTACGTATGTTACGCTTAATGAAACGCACGATACTTTAAATCACGAATGATAAAACAGGTACTTTTAGTGTCCTTTGTTTTTTTTCTTAATGAAATAGCAGACACCAGAGTTTTAGATAATTTTCATATTGTTAAAGCATTTGTATACAAAGCTGAAATCGTTAATGAATTAATGTGCAATAAATGATCGTGTTCATGTGATCACATGTATAAAAAGTAATAGTGTGTTCAAGACTGTTATCAGGAGCAACTTTAAATTGACGAACAAATCGATTTTACAAGATCAAGAAAAAGACTTAATCATGCACAACTTATAGAAAATGTAAAAAATTTGTTCAGGAGCACATTTGAACACAAAAATATAATAAAGTAAATAAGCTATATTAATAAAATGATGGTTTAAATGATTTTTACATACGAAATTGGAATCATGAGATAGAGTAATTTAAATACAATTGGGGCATTTAAAAGAGCGTTTATTAAAGTTTTTATGTTAGTTTATTTTATAAAAGAATTATAATTTTTATTACAGTGTTATGTTACAGAATGTTGAAGAAAGTAACAATACTCTAGTTTATAGTGTACTAGATATATTGTTTCGTGAAGTATAATTATATCGTTTATTTTGCAAAAATATTATGCTGAATACTGTACTTATGTTTTACATTTGGATTATTACATACAGTTAATAAAAAGTTTATTGTTTTATTTGACGTTAGATAATATATAAGTTTAATCAATAATTTGTAATTGTAGCAAATTATGTAAGTTATTTAATCACACTTTAATCCGAAAATTAAAAAAAAAAAAATAAAGGTTTTTTATTAGACATAATAATTACAAGTATTTATGGTTTATTTTAGTTTCTTTTTATTTTATAGTGTAATTCATAAAAAGACAGTTTTACAAAACGGGTACATATAAAATATCAGGTGGTATATAAGCAATATTACTTACGAAGAATGCAAGAAATATACCTATACATATATGTTTTCTTACTATGAATCAAAATAAAAATGTTTTTAAATATTATTGCAGTGTATTTATTTTTTTACTGCGAATAATTGAAATCGGTCCAAAAATATCATTAAACATGCACATAGCAATAATGACATTAAAATTATATATGTATTATCATTTTATTGTATGTATACATTTTTAAAAAAATTTACAATTTATTTTTGTGTAACTTGTACATATGTGAAGACAAGTCAACATTATTTGGTATATTACATTTGTTATTTTTTTTTATTAGTCACTGATTTTTCTGTTGTTATAAAAATAATATGTATTCACTGCATCAGTATCACAGGTTATAAGCATATTTTGAGGTTTAATGTTTAACAGTTAAGTACTTAATTCAACATAGTTTGTAAAAATCCTAAAATGTAACTACCTAAATCTTCATCTTGATTTGTCCATGATACATACACACTTTTTTGATCATCTTCATCACCTTCTACTTTTACTAAAACAGATTCAACAGATATTGATCCATCTGTTAGTTGAACTGTCCAACCTGATAATCTTTCTTTCAACGGTTGCAATAATTTTAAGGTTGTTGAATGTGCTGGACCAGGATCCCTAACTTGAACAGTAGATGTAAAACGTACTACATGTTTCGTTATACCTGCCGCTTTTGTCACCTTAAAAGAAGAACACTTATGATTATATATATATTAATTAAATGAAACGTAATAAATACCTCATCTGCATCCACTAGACAGGCTCCATCCTCTCGTAACATTAAAATACTGTGAAGTAACCTTCGCCTTTTAGGATCTGGCGGTAAAGCTGAATATCTTTTTGCTTCAGCTTTTAATAATGCTAAAGAAGCATCAACTGGTACTTTGGAAATAGTTGTGATAACGCAAGTTTCCCCATTTGCAGGATTGTAACAATTGGTTCCGAATTCTTGTTTTATTTTTTCTTTGAGGAATTCCATTTTAGCAAATTCTCCATGTACCAACATAACATTTTTAGGTTCACAATATTGTATCAATTGCATGATACCTTTTGCATCCGCGTGTGCAGAGAAGGACATGTATTCTACCGCCATTTTAACTTCTACGATTTGTCGATTTTCAAATTCAATTCTTCTGGAACCATTCAAAACTTTATGACCGACAGTGCCTTGGACACAGAATCCAGGCATGATAACCATATTTGCTTCATTTGGAGCCCACTTTTTGAAAATTTGTAAAGATAGTCCCGCATGTAACATACCTGGGGTAGCAAATACTACCATAGCTCCAGGATTATCGATATATGCTTTGTCAAATGGTTTTATGTGTTTGAAATCAAACATATTTCTCTGTACAAAAGTTTTCTTAATTTTTTGATTGGTCCAAGTAATAAACATTTTATAGTAATTATTAGCCTTTTCTGTCAAACCTAGAGCAAAATATACAGGAACTTTTAAATTCATTCGTTCCCAATATGTTTCTAATAATATGCAAAGTTCTTGTGCGCGTCCAAGAGCAAATACTGGAATTAATACCTTTCCGCCTCTGTCTATACATTCATGAACCTGTAAACATGATTTTTGCATAGATGAAATTTATATTTATATAAGTCATAGATAAAGTTTAATAATAATTAATATACAATTGTTCAAACATACTTTTTTTAAGAAATCTCTTTCCCTACATCTTTTGGAATCTCTAATAGTTGTAGCATATGTTGATTCTGATATCAATAAATCTGGCCTGCATTTATCTATCCATGCAGCGCCTAAATGTCTATCAGGAGTCATATTATAGTCACCAGTATATACAATTGATTGTGAACCAACACGAATCCAAAACATTGCAGCACCCAGCACATGTCCTGCATAATACGCTTTTATTTCCAGTTCTGAATCAACCATTACTGATTGATGCAATGTTACAGCTATAACTTTTTTCATACAATCTTTTATCATTTGTGAAGTGAAGAAATTACTCTCTCCTTTACGTTCCACTGCAACTTTTCTCATATCTTCAAGTAATATAGGAGCAATAGCTTTTGTTGGATGTGTCATATAAATTGGACCTGTATAACCTACCTGAATATGAAATTACTTATAAGCATATGTTTTGAACCTGTAATTTAAAATATTTATTTTTCCATAATTTATTTACCATTTCTGTAAAATATGGTAAAGCACCGCAATGATCTAAATGAAAGTGCGAAATGATCACACAATCAATATAATTAGTTGCTGGACCTTCTGGAACTATATATGAAAAATCTGGGAAGCGTCTTTCATCATTGAAACCCATGTGCATACCACAATCTAACATAATATTCTTTCCACCCATTGAAACCAGTATACAACTTCTTCCAACATCCTGACCAGCTCCCAGAGGTGTAACTTTAATATCCGGCATTGTTTCAACAATAAAGTAATTGTTCTATACAATTATAAAATATTATGAAACACAAATAGCTTATAACGGCTGAATTTAGTTTTGTGTAAAGGAAACTAAATATTACTAGCAAACTTTTAACTGAACTATTCTTTAATTACTATAGAATATAGTTAACCTCCGCAATGACTGTTCTGATCTTAACAATTTACAAATATTAACGGATAAGTTGTTGAACACAGTTCACGTATGAACACTGACTAATGGTCTCTCATTTTGCTCTTATTTTTCTGTTATCGAAGGCAGATAACACTCTCATCACTCTTCATCTCATTTTTTAGTGTTTATTAGTAAACATAACCTCCATGTTTCAACATTAAAGGCGCGTTCAAAATTGCATTTAAAATGCGTGGAAAGAATAGACCAAACTTTAGCGGATAATACAAAACTATTTCACAGTATTAATCTGTATGTTTTGAGAAATGTAGAATGTATAATTAGCTGTTTTAAAAGTAATAAGAAAGACGTGAAAAGCGAATGTGAGAATTCTATAGAAACTGAGCTAATTCTGTTAATATAAACTGTTGTCAGATTGGCGGTAAAGATAGTGGAGTCTGCGCAGTAGGACTTCAATTATTTTTAAACGTGCGTAAAATGAATCGTATGAAGAGTAAATAATCTTCATTATACTAATAGTTGAAAAGGAACGGACACAGGTTCATGTACATTTTCAATACTTTATTCATATAATTTTGTAATTACGGCATTATGTCTATGTATTTACATGTTTCCAATTGTTCAAGATATTTCGTAATGCGTCATTGTGCGCGCACTACCATATTACTTATTGTATGTACCTGTATGCGTAAGTGTGTTCGTGTATATGTGCGCGCGCGTGCGCACACGTGTGTATACGTTGTACAATGTATTTTCATTCTTCCGCTTGATTTAAATTTTATTCTCGCTCCTTTCACATGTGTCCTGTAAGACGTAAAATGCTACGCGACAAATTAAAAGAAATTGCGAATTGTTTGCGTGGATCGTGGTGTTTTCATGGCATCGAAGACTTGCGCGCTTTATAAATTCGGAATACTAACGAAACGGCATAGGAGGTTTCGCTTTGACGTGTAAAAAATCTAAATGCATCACTTTATGCTACACTCGTATTTCATATTTCGCTCGTACGTAATCCGTTCATTAAAAATCCGTCAAGTTTCGATTCGATCGCTTTCTCTTACCAGGAAAGATCACTTTATCCGAGAAGGATTAATGCGATTTTCATTATACGCGCTCGAATTCAATTGTATGTATGTATGCACATATACGTACAATAAGTATATGTGCATATATCGTACGTACACTGGCAACCATGGTAGGCTTACAAACTTTAAAATTTAATTTACTGATTTTCTAATTTATTTTTATAAACTTTCTAATTTATTTAATTTATATTTTAATAATTTGTTAATGAAGATCTATTAAAAATTTAGAAATATACATACTTGTAAATAATCAAGTTTAGATATGTAAATGTAATTCAGAAATTACTAAATAACTCAACAATTTTCAAATTTTTAAATTTAGAAATTTAGAGATTAACAAAATTGTGAAGTGTAGGTATTTTTCTGTATATACAATAGAAATTTCGAAACTTAAAAATTTATAAGTTAAGAAATTTTAACTTGGAATTTTAGAAACCTAAAAATTTAAAAATTTGAAAATTTTCGAATCGAAGAAACTACAAAAGCTGAGACATAGTGTATTTCAAATTTATGAACGCAGTTTTCACGATTCGAAAGGAAGCCTACCAGCGTACATAAAAATCGAGACGTATAAATGAAGAAAAATATTCGCAACGTCGATCTAAAGTTTCCGAAAGATAAATCGCCATACTAGTTGTTCTTCCTTGCATTTCCTTCAGTTCACAATCATGTTTTACTATCTATAATTTAATAGGTTTAGTGCGTCCATACGTATAGACTGTACAATGTAAAATATAATTCCATCTAGCTATAGCAACTTCTAGATACAATTGTGTGAGCTTATTTTTTTATTCTTTTCATTTTTCGTCTGCGTATTAACTTTCGATTCGCTATCTCTGTTTCGCCTGTACACGTTCATACACATTCATTATACCTGTCTTTACTCGTTTATCGGATTTCTTTATTTTCTTTCTCTCTAACAGACACTTTCTTCATTGCCGCACTACGTATATATGTACATAGTTTAGTTTTAGGTAGGATGTTACTCGCGACACACTTAAGTTCAAGATTTAATGCGTTACGTTAATTAGTAGAGTAACATTTTGCTCGGTAAGATATCGTATTAGAAGTTAATTAATTTAGTATAAACATTAGTCGTCAGTACATCGAAGGATATGCAGATAGAGAGTTTGGAGGGCAGTGATAACAATATGTTCGCGTTTCTCGTTTGGGTTAGAATAGGTTGTGTTCTTTTTTATAGTACTCGTCTGTTTTACCTCGTTATGTTGCAATATTGTCGATCGTATTAACCCTTTCGTTACGATTTTATTACATACGAAATTCAACTCAACGAATAAGCAATATTTTACTCAGAAAATAATGTTCTTTAAAAATTTATAAATTAAAGAACTCAAATTATAAAATTTAAAAATTAACAAATTTTCTAAACTATAAAAGAAGTTTTAAAACTTAAAAATTGTCTAATTTCTCAGTCTGTGAATTATTAAATTTTCAAACTAAAAAGATTATGAAATTTTCCAGTAAATTTATAAAATTCCAAATTGCAAATTAAGAATAAATTTTTGAATTCAGAAATCTTTATTGCCAATTTCAATAATTTACAACCCCATTCATGGCAATATATCGAGAGTACTTTGCCTTTAAATTAAATTATATTTAATTGTTTTTAGAATAAATATAATATCATTTTTATAACGAAAGGGTTAAAGAGTTATTGATCGTAAAATTTATGATAAGTTGCGTTCACAACAAGAATATTAATTAACCGTAAAAGATAGAAGTTTCTGTGGACACTTTGGTGAGAAATACAAAGGGGAAATTATTCTTACTTCATTGAATTTTCTTGTTGGATTAAAAAAAATGATTTTTACATTTTGACTAATTTGGAGAGAATATATATTTGTACCCTATTTAACTTTCGTTTTGAACACTTTTTGTATTTTCAGCATGGATTTTGTAGCACAATTCTTCTTTACTTTCCTTTGTTTTGGAAAATAAAAATAGTATAAAAAAGGTTGAATATTTTTGGGACGATGTTTCTGTTTTAAGTATAATCTTAGCTTTTTTTTTACGAAATTGTATAATTTATCTTCTCGGATAAAAGTTGTAATCTCTCGATGTATTCGGTAAAAAGAAGATATTTATTAAAATATATACTGAGTATTTTGAATTTAACATTATGGTTGTAATTTCACCGAAAACTTGTCATATTTATACAATAAATGTGGAAAGAGGATAAATGGGAGATTCAGAAAATAACTCTCGAAAAAGAAATAAAAAACGTTTTCGTGGCTCCTTACCCTTCAAAAATTCGACACTTTAAATAAATCCGTCAGTAAATAAATTTCCTGCAACAAGACTTCAATGCAGAATAATATAATTCGTCATTTTCGAAAGTCAATCAACAACGTTTAATGACATCACACGATCTGCAAATACACATGAAAAATAAATATCAACGTCTCTGATCAAGCAAATGACCTCAAAGATATGTTTTCCAAGTTCTACGCAAACGACACAAAACGATAAAAATCTCCCAACGAATACCCTTTATACTTTCATCGATTTTACAATTACTGCAAAATTCGGACCCTCTGTTTTCATTTCACTTGATAACGTCGATTTTTCACGGGGCCTATTTCAAACGGAATCGTCGATTGCGTGTGTGATTACAGCGATATCGTTAAGACTGCCCGCACAACTTTAGCCACGTAAATATTACAAAAAATCCACATCGACTTATCGTTTTATAGCCTACGAATGGTCTCGATGGATAAAGACTTCGAGTCCAGGAGCAAAGATTATTGTGCTATTTTTTTTAAGCGTCGGTGTGTAATTAATTGGCGATCGTTCACATTGACATAACTAGAATTTTTCTTGGGCTGGTTGTAGATTGCCAAAATGAGATAATGGATTGTACAGCAAGGCGGTAGACACATGTTGGACAGTTGCGCGGTAGATAGATACACGTTGGATAGCTGCGCATTGTATAACTGGGCGTTAGATAACTGACTGCTACGTTACCAAGCGTTACGTGTTGTGTTACTATCCGTACGATTACTATGCGTTGGATCACCACGTGTGATATAAAAATGCGTTAGAATATTATATGTTTGATTTACCACGCGTTAGATAACCACATGATAGATTATCACGCGTTAGATAACCACATGATAGATTATCACGCGTTAGATTAACACGTGGTAGATACCCAAATGAGAGATTATCATGCGTTAGATTACTACGTGGTGGATTAGTACGCGATAGATCAATATACGATAGATTACCACTCGTTGGATTACCAAACGACAGATTACCACCCGTTACATTATCACGCAATAGAATACCACACGCTAGACTACCACGCGATAGAATACCACCCATTAGATTACCACGCGATAGAATACCACCCGTTAGATTACCACGCAATAGGATACCACGCGACAGATTACCACCCGTTAGATTATCACGCAATAGAATACCACACGCTAGATTATCACGCAATAGAATACCACACGCTAGACTACCACGCGATAGAATACCACCCATTAGATTACCACGCAATAGGATACCACGCGACAGATTACCACCCGTTAGATTATCACGCAATAGAATACCACACGCTAGACTACCACGCGATAGAATACCACACGCTAGATTACCACGCGATGGATTACCAGCCATTAGATTACCACGCAATAGGATACCACGCGACAGATTACCACCCGTTAGATTATCACGCAATAGAATACCACACGCTAGATTACCACGCGATAGAATACCACACGCTAGATTACCACGCGATGGATTACCATACTGTGCAATACCACCCGTTGGATTACCGCGCGATAAATTATCACGTGTTAGAATATCACATGCTAGATTACCACGCGATGGATTACTACACGATAGAATACCACCCGTTAGATTACCACACAGTAGAATACCATACGCTAGATTACCACGCGATAGAATACCACCCGTTAGATTACCACGCGATAGAATACCATGCGTTAGATTACCACGCGATGGATTACCATACTGTGTAATACCACCTGTTAGATTACCGCGCGATAAATTACCATGTGTTAGAATATCACATACTAGATTACCACACGCTAGATTACCACGCGATAGAATACCACCCGTTAATTTACCACGCAATAGAATACCACCCGTTGAATTACCATACCATAGAATACCACCTGAGATTACAACGCGATAGAATACCATCTATTAGATCACCACGCAACAGAATACCACCCGTTACATTACCACGCGATAAAATAGTCCCCATTGGATTATCACACCTATTCCTATACGTTTCATTACCACACAATTACCACCCGTTAGGTTATTACTTGTTTTATTCCTACACGTTAGATTACCACGCGTTCAATTACCACGCTTGTTACATTATCACGCGTTGTTTTACCACCCGTTGAATTAATACCCGTTAAATTACTACCTGTCAGATTACAACGCGTTAGTAGATCACCATGTGTTAAGCTAGCTCGTGTTAATTTATCCCACGTTAGAATCTTTATTAACACATTGACTGCCACATTGAAACAATTAAAATTTCCATCAAGTAATGTTTTAATTTTTAATAAATTTTACCAAATATTTTCACAATATCTTATTACATTTTTTTCCATGGATCCATGTAATTAATGCAAGAATTTTGTACGAGGAAAGTGAACAAATTTTTAATAATATTCATGTTAAATCAGTTTAACTTAAGTGTCATCCATATATGGATGACGTGGCAGTCAACGTGTTAATGGATGCACCACACGTTGTTCGCCACGCCTTATATCATCAATTACTACCTGTCAGATCACAACGCGTTAGTAGATCACTACGTGTTAAGCTACCTTGTCTTAATTTATCTCACGTTAGATCCTCTATCAAAGGATGTACTGCTGTTCACCACGCCTTATATCACCGCGTATCACTTCACCACACCTTACATTACCCGTTAAATAACTACCTGTTAAATCACCACGAGCTATCTCACGTGTATCCCGTTAAATCCCTATCCATTAACGACACGTTAGATTGTTACGCGTTGTACAACTCGTTATATCGCCAAATTACCTAGTTATGTCAATGCACGTCGATCCGATAGTTCGATAGAAAAACGAGAAGGAAAGAAACAAAGCGAAAAAGTCGCCTGGAGACGAACACTCGTGGCATCGATTTACAAATCGGCGAAACTCGTGCTACGTGTGGATCCATCAAGCTCTTGTGCGATTTTAAGATACAGAGTTCGATACGTCTCAACAAAATGTCACACGTGTTTCTTTGTCTCGGTTATTCCAAAATCGAAGAATTTCTTCAAGGATCGTTTAATCGTTTGTGACCACTGAACACAACACATATGTACCTCGACACGTGTGTTCGAACTTCAAATACACAAAATTTGATTCACTTTTCTTTTTTTAATGTCGACGTCTTCTTTCGATTCGTCGATTTCTTCGGTTTGAAGTATTGGAATCGGGTTTGATCTGATATCAATGTTGTCAGTTTCAAACTTTGCGGAGTTTCCATTGATTGAATCGCTTTAATTGTGCTTCCCTGAGAGCCGTACTGCGACGTTATCGAAAGTGCGTCTTGATAAGATTCTTTTTTGTATTTTTCTTTTTGTGTGGTACGAGTAAGAACGTTTGTGTCATTCAGTGATGGGCTGATTGTTAGGGTGTACAGTGGAGAATTTATGGACACTGAAGATGAGTTTTGTGAGGTTCTATAGTAGATTCTTGTTATATTGCCACTATTTACATTGCAAGTTCAACGAGTTCTTTTTATAGAGGTTTATGTAAGTTTCAAAGATTTAAATTTTTAATTTGTGCAATTTTTGATTAAATTTGTAAAGAGTATTTTAACTTTTTTAAATTTATAAACTTGTATATTTTAAATTTTTTAATTTGTACATTTAAAAATTTTTAAATTTGCAAGTTTGTATAATTTTAAATTAAAAAATTTGCAATTTTGTATATCTTTAAACTCTTACATTTGAAAGTTTGTTTTGAAATTTTTCAATGTGTAAATTTTATTTTTAAATTGTTCAATTTGCAAATTTATATATTTAAAAATTTGTTAACTTGAAAATTTTTTTACATTTTTAATCTTCTTAATTTGCAAGTTTGTATATTATTATACTCTCAATTTGCAAATTTACACATTTATTGACTTTAAATATCTCAAATTTATGTTTGGAAATTTTCAAATTTTTAAATTGGGAAATTTAGAGATTTTCAATTTTGCAAATCACTAAATATTTAGAACTTTTCAAAGTTATAAATTTCTAAATTTTTTAAAAATTGCACAAGTGATGTTTTTAATTTAATGATTATTAAATTAAAAAATTCATTGGTTCATAATTTATAAGTATAGATTTCTATTATGAGTTATAGAATTTCAAAAATCTTTGTTCAATTTTTCAAACTTAAAAATTTCATTCTAAAATTTAAAATTCGTCGTAGAAGTTATGAAACAAACCTTGAAATGTTGCATGAATTACCATTAATTTTAAGAATGTTTCGCGTCTGCAAATTCAGGGCAATATACCAACAGTCTATTATATAAATCCAGCACCCCCAGCATTTTTCCACCACTGTCATAATTGATTTTCGATATGTCGCATCTTTAATTGAATATCTGAAGCTATTCGAATCCATCGAAGCGTACGTTAAAGAGGGAAGAATTTCTTATTAAATTTCAAGACAGAGAAGCTCGAAATACTTAAAAGCGATATAGGTAAATAGTTGGAATAAAAGTCCGATAGCTATAGTCTTTGAACGATGAAAGATCGCGAGGAAAAACAGCGTGTCTGAGAGACTCGTTCGAGTCCGTAATTTCGATGGAGAACTATTAGAGAAGAATTATCATTGAAAATTTCAAATTTGTTAATTGAACTAACGATAAAAGTCTCATAGAGTCGCAGGAAACGCGAATTGCAACGATTACGACGAACGAGTCCGCTCGTTAGCGAGCCTGTGTCTCGAGTTAGACTTAATTAATGACGAGAAGCAAAATCGAACAGGAAGTTGGACGAAGTTTCTAGAAGTTTCAAAAATTTACGACGCTTCTCGAAGTATAGGGTGAGCCAAAATTATGAACTATGTATTATTTGAGAGAAAAGCATTTCATAGAGTCTCAACCCGACCGCCATTAATGCACTCAAAGCAACGTTCAACAGTACAATTTAGTGTTCGACATTTCTGGGAAAACGTTGGACATCTTGAGGTCACTTTTGTACTATACACGTGAAAAATACGAAATTAAGATTGTTTACATAAGTTTGACTCACCCTGTATATTTGGACGATCTGTTCATAATTTTCGTGCTAAAGTCCATGTATTTTAAAGAGTACTTCACGTATTTCGTCTTTGGTTGGATGCGTGATCTATGTTTTGACGAGTTTTATTAAACTTTTTGGTTTAACTTTGATATGTCAGGGCCAGGTGTTGCAGGTGCAAGACACTGGGGTCCCTAGACAGATGAGTTTCACAGAAAGAGAAAAAGATAAACAAACTAAGAAACAAATATCATACTTAAACATGAACAAAAGTTGTGTAATTAATCATATTTTAACATGAATAAAAATTATATAATCAGTCATATTTAAGTATGAACAAAAATTATATAATGAGTCATATTTAAACATGAACAAAAATGATATAATCAATTATATTTAAGCATGCAAATTTTTATTTGTTTATATTTCTTCATTTCTTTTGTTTAGACATTTTTAAGAAAAAATGTTGTTTTTGTTAACTTTGAAAAAATTTGAGATTCGAAAGCAATTTTTGTACCTAGACCCTTTTATAAAAAAGGACAATCCTGGATTGCGCACAAATTTTGCAATTTACGTTAACTATGTCAATTCTGAGTTTTATAAAACTGTTTTCAAATTTATTTTATAGAATGTGAATGCAATGACGTAACCATTAAAAGTTTGTTAAAATAAATAAAATTTAAAATATAATACAATATTAATTTAAAGTTTGTTTTATGCAACTGAATGAATTGATACAATTGTGAAGAGTTTGTTGTAATAAATAAAATTAAAATAATTATAAAATATTTTTCAGAGGATTCTTCATACGATATATTGTTAATATGTGTTCAGTTAAAATGTTCAATATTTATTCACGATAAATTTAAATGAGTGACGTCTAATCGATATGTGTACACACGTCTTTCTGATAATAATTGTCAATATTACAAATAAATTGATATTCGTCAAATCGTATTGTCAATATTTTAAATATTTTAAATATTGACAATGTGCCAATTTCTTTCATACATTTCGTGAAATTCCTTTGTTGTATTTTGTTGTAAATGGCAGAATGATATAAAGTAAAATTAATAATATTAGTAATTAACAGAGTACAATTCTTAAATTGTAAAATTCACAAAATTACTGAAAAGACGTATATTTAGAAATATTTGAATATTTTTCTTCGAGCATAATTGAAAAAACCACGTTTGATCTTTTATAATTGAAGAAATATCTTTTAACTTCTATTGAAAAAATTATTATCAATTTTGTATAATTAAAACAGAAGATATTGTACAACTCCTTGTTGTAACTTTTTAAAATATTAAAAATCTGCAATATTATATTTCTGCAAATAAATTCTTTAAACATAAAATACCAAAAACAAATCAAACAAATCAACCTTAACACATCAGAATAAATGATTCCCTTTCTCATCTCATCCCATTTCTCATTTTTTTAGGGCCTCTGTGACCCCAGTGTCACCCGCTGCCTCTAGATCCATCCTAAGCTTCAAGGAACGTCGCCTACTAATCTTATAAAATATTTAAAACATTCAAACCTTTTTGAATTCATATGTACATTCGAATGAAATCACAGTATTCTATAAATTCATATACGAGTATAATAAACCTTACGCTCTCAATAAGAACGAAAGCTATAAGAGTATTTTTTCAAAACGAATATCTTAATATCTTGAACGAAAAGCATTTTGTGCACGTGCAGTGTTGAGTTCGTCCACAATTTTCTTTGTTTCTACAAAGAATTTCTTTGTTTCTCGTCTACGTTGAATTTCTCCAAATTCGTCTACGAAGAATCGTAGGAAACCGTCCTAAATTAGCCTAACTACAATGCACTCCCGTTAATTTCGCGGTCCACCCGCCATATTGCTCTGCCGCGAATTGCTTTCGATTACAAAATGGACGACGCGAAAATGGAAAGCATTCGCTAACGAGTCGGTCCCTTCAAAGGAATCTTTACAGAAATTTGGGGAACTCGTCTGGTTTTCATTGCAACGATGTTTGTAATAGCGATAACAATTACTGAGGAGCTATTCTAGACAGACACGCGTACAATTTTTATATTTGACGAACTGTTTTTGGACCAGTGCTGCTCCTCGCTGTACCTGTGTCTTTTTTATTGCCACAAGATCTTCTTAGATTTCTAAGCAAATTTTTTAGATTTTTCTAAGCAGATACAAAGGAGGACTTCAAGTACTGAAACTTGAAATTATAATTTAAGGTGGTAATTTTTTATGCTTAAGAAATTTAAAATACGGTCCTGAACGTGGTTACATTAGTACATATGTATAATTTACAACCACATTATATTTCCGAGGCAAACTGTACATTTTTGTGTGGTATTTTTAGTTGTGTATTTAAAGGGTCATTCTATCGTAGATCTCTATCATAGATTTTCTTAATTATTATTTAGTAATTTGGAAATTTTGATCTTTGGTAATTTGGTCATTTAGTTATTTATTTTATATTTTTGTAAAATTATTTTGATATTTGCTAATTTGATAACTTAATAATATTTGGTTATTTAGTTACATGGTAATTTAGGAATTTGTGAATCTAAAAATTCAAAAAAAAACTACAAAGTCTTTAGTCCTGAAAACACTAGACCTACAATAGAACTCCCAAAGTATTAGAAACTATAACAATCATAAAAAATTACATAGCTAAATATTAGAAATAAGAATAAAATTTCTTTGTATAAAAATGCAACACAGGTATGAAGAAGTCAGCACTAGTTTCGATCTTCGTCGAAAATCAGAGGATACATCGAGCAGGGTGATACGAAAATATATGTAACATTTCACTGATAATTCGTCGATTTTACAGGAAGCTCTGTTCGATGCAAGCTTATCGGTGTTTCATAAGTTTGAAGGAAGCCTCCAGACAATTTTCTAACGGGCAGAAGACGGAGCTATAAAAAAACAGCTTCGAATATTCGCGATATCTCGTGTTAAGCGCCGGTATAATCAACCCTTTACACCCTTTCTACCACCGAAATTTCGTTTCAAATTTGCATTCGTGGAAAAAGAAAGTACAGGATCAAGTTTCTCGACAAAATGCGTGGATTTCTATACGAAATGTTTCAAAATAGACTTATAAATGTTTAAATAAAAGTTTCGTAATCATCTTTGGTGCAACGTGTTCATTATTCAGTAACTTATGGTAATTATTATCATAAAACTATTACTTATTGTTATTATTGTTAGTCACATTTGAAAACATGGTTCTTGTACACGTACGCAATTTTGATACCGATATTACGTAGAATTTATTATACATACTAATTATAGATTCCCGGAAAGTTTGCTGAGTTTTAATTAGGGGAGCGAAGAAATAATTGATTAAAAGGGATACATGATCACAGAGATATTAATACGTTACCAATATATTTTATATTTTAAAAATAATTTTGTAGCTGTTTGTATAAAGTAAAAGGTTAAAAATTAATTATTTTTTATTGTTTCATATGAAATCGCAACTTAAATTCTCAATTTAGGAAATTGTAAGATAATTTCTACTCAGAGATCTTTTGTAATTAAAACTTCATCATTATGCAACGAAACATGTATTAAATACAAAATTAAACAAAGAACTGTGATCAATTATTCTGCCTTCCTCCTGTTATTAATTCTTTGTACTTCCTCATATAAAATTACCGCTGTATCATAAACCTATCCTTTTACAGTATCACATAAAGATCAAAGGACGTCGAATTTAACGATATTGTTACACCCGGATAACTTTAAAGTAACATATCAAATTTCTATCACGAATTCACATTGTATGTACATTATTTCATCTCACATGTGCAACGTGTACATTTTACCACATAAAATATACATAGACGTACAATAATTTAACTTGTTCATTTGTAAGATCTGCTTATCAAATTTTAAATTAGAAAATTTGTTTATAAAAAGTTTATACATCAACATAAGTTGTTTCGATGTATAGATAAAATGTTACAGAAGATTATCTGTGACTTTATAATAAAACATTTATAACATTATTTCCTATTTTATGTACAGAATAAACCCCCGCATTTTGTCAAGGAGAACTTGAAACGTCCTGTATATCTTTTATCGTTAGTGATGGGCAGAAGTGCCCGCAGAGGAATGAGTACTGGTATACACAGTTGTCCATCACTAATGGTACAGTTAGGTGCAACGGTCAATTATACGAGAGTGCAGATAAAGTTGGGGTTAGGTCTAGATTCCCCAATTTCTAATTGTAAATTTTTCTTAGAAATTTTGTTAGAGTAGAATAGGCTCTCCTCAAAATATTCATAGGCTCCCTTCAGAATATTTCTAGGTTCCCAGAATGTTTGACATTTTTAGCCTTCGTTGCACCCGAGTGTACAGTAAATAACCGAATACATAATAAAAAATACGAAAGGGGTTGAGAACGAAGGGGGTATAATGGTACGCGAAAGGGTTAAAGGTGACCGGTGAAAGGTCGCTCATTTTTGGCAATGCTCGCGCTCGCACCCTGTGTATACGTGTAAGCAATCTCTGCGTATGTCTACGTGTCATCTACTCGACAGCGTTCATCGGTTTAAATTACTCTTACCGCACGGCCCGTAAGGACGTGTTATAACTTACGATTAATAATAACACCAACGTGTCGTCACATTTGAAACCAACGCGGACGCCCCTTTCACGCTGCACCCACATGCACACACACGTAACACGTACACTCAACTCTCCTCCGATGTTGTGTTAATAAAATCTATAATTTGATAAACAATTTACACGCATAACATAATCGATAAATATCGCGTATGTATATTTTCTGTGTGTTGTGTGTTTATTTCATTTGAGGGTATGGGGCGGGGGATCTCTTTTCTTCTATACAACAATGACTTCGTTAAACGCTAGATAGGATCATCGGTTCGTGTGATACTTTCGTCCATTTTTAGTTTCAACACTTGCTCGCCTCTCACGCACACATAACCATGTTCAAAGCACGTCCGACCCTCGAAATACGGCGCGAAATTGTGTCTAGAATTCCTCGCCGGGAGAGCATCGGCAACGTGACCTAAAGAAGGATCCATGCACGTGAACGCTATCGTAGTACGTGATAATAAATCTTTCATATACAATGAATATAATACACAACTAACAATACATAGCAACAAGGAAGAAGTTTGATTTCACTTGATTCGAGGTCCGAGAGTTCACTCTCTTCAGGAGGACGCGGCCGTATTTCAAGGATTCAGCTCGCTACGTTCATTGAGACTCAACCGCCACGTTCAAGATCCACCGGTGTTCAGACGCGTCTTCAAGAGGATTCACGCGTGTCCACGTTTCAGTCTTGGCCCGCGAACTTCTTCAACCGGTCTTCTCCCGATATGTTTCATCTCCGACGGCCATCTCGAATAACGGTAGCCGCGCTCGATGCACATCGTTAGTCCGCGAGCAGCACCGTTAACGTCCAAACAGCAATTAACCAACACAGCACCGACCTAACACGAGACCGACCGGTCTCCTCGAGTTCTTGGACTTAAATCTGGACACGAGGTTCAAGCAGTGCGATTCGAAGTCGGGCCATCTCTACACGTACCACTCTTTGATGTCTATTAGTTCTCGTTTCTTGTTGGTTTTGCTGCCGTTCGCGCCGTTCTTCAGGGCGCCGTTGAAGGGCTGCCCGGAGCCGGCTGCCCCGAGCAGCGCAGCGTTCGGGTCCTGGCAGAAGTTCTTCGTCTCGTCGACCTTGTAGCTGGTCTCCGGACGGTTCTTGAACTTCAGGATGATCAGGATGATGAGGACGATCGCGATCAACGCCGCGGCTATGATGCCGATTATCAGAGCCGCGTTCTCCGCTGCTTCCGATGTTATCCTCTTGTTGTTGTTGTTCTTCGGCGGGGTAGGCATCGGGTACATCGGTACGTCGGGCGGAGGCCGAGGAGGTGGATCCGTCATCTCCGTGGTTGTTGTCTGGGTCGTTACGGTCGTCGATCTCGGCGTCACGACGCTACTGTAACGCGTAAACGGATTGGTTAGACTCTTCAAACAGATAACTGAATGTTGTATGAATCAGAACGTGTTTGCTGCACTCTCTTGTAATATGATAGGCAAAATAGTACGCTATGAAATTCTTGTACACCGGTGTGCATTCTGCAGGCTTCCCAGGGGAAACCGACGCTGAAAGAGCATCTACTCGTTCGGTTATGGCTCGTACATTTAGAAATTTAGAGACTCAAATTTGCCACTTTGGGAGGTTTTA
The DNA here is from genome assembly GCA_963576845.1 of Megachile leachella. Classification (NCBI taxonomy): domain Eukaryota; kingdom Metazoa; phylum Arthropoda; class Insecta; order Hymenoptera; family Megachilidae; genus Megachile; species Megachile leachella. The sequence continues at coordinate 5,218,894 of OY756259.1, read as the reverse complement.
AATTTCACAGACGAGGAATTTTTTAGGTGGAAAGTTGAATTTGAGTAGGTTGGGAAGTTTTAAATTTAGTCAAGCGAGGACAAAGTTTTCAATTTGGCGTTTGAGAAATTTGATGTTTTGGGAGACGAGAAATTTGATAATTTAGTACTTTGGGTAATTTTAGAAGTTAGAAAAGTGAACCTTCGACAAATGGAAAATTTAAAAAGTTGCGAATTTAGGAATTTGAAAAATGTGGAAACTTGGGAATTTGGCAAAAATCTACAAATTTGAGGATTCGAAAATTTTCTAAATTTTGCAAAGTTACTAATTTGCTAATCCGTGAAATTTTAAAATATAAAAATTGAAAGCACATTTTTTCGTTTGATGGCAATATAACGAGAGACTACTGTATGCAATATTATACGGAGTACCATGCGATATTTATTTTCTATCGGAGATACGAGTATTGCTATTGATTTTCCATAGAACGAAAAGCTGTATCATGAAATTAAAAAAAAAAGAAAAAATGTTGTTCGACGAACAATGGGGATGGTTTTCGATATAAATCACATGAAGTTAATCAACTGCGTTATTCTAGGGTTTCTATGTTTCAGTAGTATGTTCAAAGGTAATAATGCTATTTTTACGAAGAATAGAAATGTATTTATTAAAGGTTTTTATTGATTGCAACTGAGAAACGTTTTGATTGTTTATATATTACTAATGTATTATTAGAAAAATGCTGCAAGGTTTAAAAATTAGAATATTTAATAAATAAAGCAATGAAATAAAATTTTCAGTTTTTGTACACAGAAAAATCTTTGACTGATTAGTTATTTTATTGAAAAGTTTATAAATGATTGATTAAACGAATAAATGGTTCTTAACTGGTCGGCCAATGATTGAATTTATTTTTAATTTCTCTATGTACATAAAAAATGTTAATTCTTCAAATCGACAAAAATATCCAGTTTGGAATTGTTGAAGAATGCAAATGAAAAACTCGGACGTTGACATTAAAGAATAAAATTATTAAAACATTTAATTCCCATTTATATCGGTGAATACATTGGGAAAATTAATTTTTGATGTCGATTCGAATTTTAATCTCATTATAAGATTAAAAGAAATCAATAATTATCGTGATAATCGAGGTTTGTGTATTTTACTGTGAATGTTATTATTGTTATTAATATTATTATTATTATTGTTATGGGAACTGTTTGCATCAATTTGAAATTAACCTTCTTAATTAGTCTCTTAAACGAAAGATTAAACTATCTTGTATATTTATTCCATAGAATATTAATTATTCCCTAGAAATTTAAATAAATACGTCCGTAATATGCATTGATTAATTTAATTGTGATTATCAAATATTATAAACAAAAACGTTATCAGTTTTCTGAAGATTTATTATCGGATAACAAAATAATTCCTTGCGGTATTTATTTGTCAAACATCAGATTAAAAAAGTCACTAAAATATATATTTATCAGGCTTTTAGGTGAAAAAGTTAGGTTTGAAAAGTTTATAAATAAAACAATCTGTAAATTTATAATATAACATTAGTTAATTGTGAGCTTATAAGTTGTAAAAAACAACCACTTTTACATTTCAAAATGATTAAACTGAAGATTGTATTGCCACATAAACTTAATAATAAATTAAGAACAAAATTTGATTTTCAATTGTTTATACTTATGAAATAAAGTAGAATATTTATACACAACAAACAACCTCATTTATAATTAAATACTATTAAACTGAAAGTAATAAACTTAAAAAGAATCAACTCTTTTACAATTAAACACTTCTCTCTTTAAAATTCCTACAACACGTATTAACATTCAGAGGTACCTCAAAATAAAATGAAAAATAAAAATGATCTAATTGATCAACTAGACTCCAAACTCCTTAAAAAACAACCCCTATTGTAATATTTATATAATCAACCCAAGAGTCCTTAAAACAGGTGTTAGCACCCAAAGATACCACCAAATAAAACCAGAAAACTTAAGCTATCAAATTAACTAGCTAAACCCTAAATTCCACAAAATACAACCCCTCTTACAATCTTGACATAATCAAGTGAAAAGTCTATAAATTTCGTATTAGCAATTAAATGTAAGGAATAGAACCAGAAATTACAAATTATTCAATTAATCAACTAAACTCTGAATTTTTCAAAAACAACCTCTTTAACAATTTTTAGATTATCAACTTGAAACCCTTAAAACATGTGTCAGTCTTTGAACGTATCACTAAATAAACCCATAAAACTTCAATTATTAAGTGAATCAACTAAATCCCAAACTTCTCAAAAAGCCACCCCTTTAAGAATATTCACATCAGCTTGAAACCCATAAAACATGTCTCAGTCTTCAAATGTACCCTCAAATATACACTTAAAACTTAATTTGTGAACTTAATCAACTAAGTCCCATACTTTTCAGAAAGCTACCCCTTTAACAATCTTCACACTACTAATTTAAACACTTTAAAACACGTGTTAGTCTTACAACGTACTACCAAATAAACTCACAAATCTTAAATCATTAAACGAATCAACTAAATCCCAAACTTCTCAAAAAGCCACCCCTTTAATAATCTTTACATTATTAGCTTGAAATCCTTAAAACATGTGTCAGTCTTTAAACGTATTACCAAATAAACCCATAAAACTTAAACTACCAAATGAATCAACTATATTCCGAACTTCTCAAAAAACCACCTTCTTTACAATCTTCATATTATCAACTTCAAACTCTTAATACTTCTGCCAATCTTCAAAAATACTACCAATAAGCTCACAAAACTTAAATTATCAAATGAATCAACTAAATCCCCACTTTCTCAGAAAGCTACCCTTTTAACAATCTTCGCACTACAAATTAAATCGCTTAAAACACGTGTCAGTCTTAAAACGTATCACCAAAACTACCAAAAACTACCAAACTGTTCAACTAAATCCCAAATTTCTTAAAAAACCACCCCTTTACAATCTTCACATTATCAATTTGAAACTCTCAATACTTGTGTCAGTCCTCAAAATAAACCATAACAAACCCATAAAACTACTACCAGGCTAAATCCCAAAATTCTCCAAAAACTACCCCTTTACAATTTTAACACCTAAAGTCTTCAAAAACACTACCAAATAAAAGCAGAAACATTATTAAATTAATCAACAAAAGTAAAAAACCCTCACGTTTGAATTAGCCAGCAAAACACGATGCACTGGCAAGAAGCACCGAAACGTACGCATACAGAAGCGTAAGAATAATTATCCGTGTTAGCTCGACACAAGCACAAGAACACGAGGGTCTCAATGGGGCAACCCGTGTGCGTTGGCCGGCTCGCGAGTTCGTTTGGCGGGCAGTGAATATTCAACGTCACCGCGGGGTGTCCGAGCGAAACTGACAAACTCACCTGGCGTGGCTGGTTTCGAGGTCTGTGGTTGACACATTGTACTGGACAGAAACGGTGACGATGTCCCTGGTCGATGTCGACGGCGAGCCAGGAGACGTTTGCGTGCTGATGTGGCTGCTGGTGTACTCGCGGGCAGTCGTGTACGCCACCGAACTGGAATCTGCCAAAGCACGAAAGAAAAAAAGAAGAAAATGAGAGACAAGCGTCAACCGGCTGCTGCAATTACGCGTATCCGATTGGCTACGGGGATGAGGTGGTTTAGTAACGTGCTACCGACAATATTTACGCGTGCGTAGGCCGGCGATATTCACGCGTGCGTGGGCTGCCACGTTGCGATCGCCGACGGAGAAGGGAGCCGTGTTTCACGAACGTGCGTTTCACCCCGTCGTTACTAAACGTCGCCGTCGCAGCGGAGGGGGTGGAAAAATTGTGTTTGAAAGGAATGTGGGTGTAATTGGATGAACGTAATGCAGTAATGCCATTTCCTCCAAGGCAGACGAAAAGCTCCCGTAATTGTCATAACGCTGGAATCTTCGATGTATAGGGTGATCTTGATAATACCGCAATTTACGAGGTACTTAATCATCTTAAATTCTTCTGCGTTCAAAATTTCAAATCAAGCAAAAATATTAATCTTAATTCAACGTCTCGATAATACGGACAATTTACGAGGTACTCAATCATCAAATTCTGCGTTTAAAATTAATTCAACATCGAGGTTGCGATTTTCATCGATTTCCCTAAAAATCTAAGTCTCTAAGTTAATTTAGTTTAATTTAGCATTTGATTCAGTCTTCATTTATATTTAAGTTCATTGAATTTCAAAATATTGCTGACTAAATATGATTTATTCTGAATATTTTATATGAAGTTCTATAGGGTCATTGCTAAATATATTTCAAATATTTTAATTTGAAATTTTACTGAGAGAGTAGTAAAACGTGATAGGTGTTCAAAAGCAGCTGTATTTAATAATAGGTTTAATATAGAGACAGTTTTGGATTTGCACAGTCTGGAGGAAAATGGAGCTTTCGTTAACTTGATAAGAGATTTTATCTGATCAAATTAGGTTTTGGTCTAACTTCAATAAAGATAGTTTTAAATTTGATAAGTCAAGAAGTGTAGTGGGGAAAATTTGGGAACTTGGGTGTAGGACATATATTGGGAGATTAAAAATTGAAAGATGGAAAGTTTGCAAGGGAACAAGTTCAATAATTTGGGGATTTGAGTGACTCAGAATTGGAATGTGAGATGTTTGGTAAATGAAAATTAAGAAATTTTGAAATTTGTAAAATTGCAAGCTTTGAAATTTGTAAATTCGAAGGGTAGAACTATGGAAATTTGAAAATTTATAAATATTGAACTTGAAGAATGTGTAAATATGTGAATTTTGGAACTAAAAGTTTAGAACTAAAATTTAATGTAAACTTGGGAATGTGTAAATATGAAAAATTGTGGAATTTATGAATTTGGAAATTCAGAAATTTGAGAATTTGAAAATTTAGAAATTTGAAAGCTTGAAAACTTAAAAATTTGGAAAATCTGAGAATTTGAGAATTCGAAAATTTAAGAATTTAAAAATGTAATAATTCAGAAATTTAAGAATGTAAAATTAAAAAATTTGAGAATTTACTTAAAAATGAGTAAATTCGTAAATTTACATATCTAACACCCTATCCACAATCTACAATCTAAATCATAATATATCTAAGCGTACACATCTCGCACTGTGACATTCGCGCGTTAAAAAGAAGTATAAAATAGAACCGGACTATGTTTAACAATATGGGGACTTGATAAAAGCAGCCGTAACTTTACTCGAATATCTACAAAGAAGTCTATGTTACTCTAATGGAACACGCGAGGTTTATACGTTGCTTTACGATGTTCACCATCGATTCGTGGTTGAACTAGTTACAATATGTCTACCGGGTAAGTTCATTAGCCGAGGAGGATTTGTCGATCGAAGCTTACGGTCTATTTAAAAATAAGTTGAAATAAACATTTTCAAAAACGGAACATACCAAGAAATGAAACTCGTCATCTGTCATCTTCAAAAATTTTAAATGTTCATACTTTTCTAAAATAGTAGAACCAACATATATTATTTTCCATAAAATACTTTTGCAAATGTATCTTTAAATGTATCGTCTGCAAGTGCAAAGTCAAAGTGAAAAATGTTATCAATTTTAAATATTGTATAAATATTTAAATAATTAAATAATTAATAAATAATTAAAATTAACTATAAGTGTAAATCTTTGTTAAGTTACTTGTATTTCTTTCTAAGTTAGAATTAAAAGTTGTTGAATGCAAGAATTCTAAATTCTACTGCAAATAGAAAATTGTGATTTTAAAAAAGTATATTTATATCTGTAAAAACTGAAGAATAAATACATATAAATATAAATCTCTTGTTTTCTATATTATTTATGTATTTTTCTTTTGAAGTTGAAATTCATAAATTTTATTAATGGTTTTACTATTTTAGTGCATATTTTGATATCACAAAATTTTAGTTTATAATAATTAAAAAAGAGTGAAGTTGCGTTTGATTATATTATTTAGAAATTAAATTTATATTACGAAATAGGTACTTTAACATAATAAATATACCGATGAAAACAATTACTAGGAAGTTTTAAAGAATTTCATTAACTCGTAGCAAGAAAGTTTCTAGGTACAATTTCTCTGCTATAAACTTGCTTCTAAATGCAAAATTAATTAACTATACGATCACGTGGTAGAAGAATCTTTTGAAACATTGTCTATAAATATTTCGTGTAACTTCTTTACAGTACTGACAGAATTTTAATGATCAAATAGAAGAGAGCAGTGTGTTGGACTGTTTCCATCAGTACTATTGATCCGAGCATAAAAGAAGAGTCCTAAATAAGAAATGTGCCGAGTTTCGGAAATTCATGATGTAAAAATAAATTTTTAAAGCGGACAATCTCGCGTTGCTACTGTTACTAAATGTAATTAGTCAATATCGATGAACAAAAATATTATTATAGAAAAAAAACAATTATTGCATGTTACTTTCAACTTTTTTTTTATAAAGAATTACTGCAAAATTCTAAAAATCATATGTGGAAGTTTGAAAACTTGTAGCTGAAAATTTATGAGTTGAATAATTTGGTATTTGTGTATTTCTGAGATATTCAATTTTTAAATTGAAACATTCCGAAATCTCTCCATGTTTTTAACTCACTACATTTTTTAAATTGAAAAATGATCAAGTTTCTAATATATCTAAATTTCTTCATTTTCATATTTTTAAATATCAAAATCTAGTAATTTTTAAATTCTTAAATTTCCAAATTTGTATTATCTAAATTTGATTTATGAATTTTTAAATGTTTATATTTTATATTTCTGAACTTTTAAGTTTAGAAATTTGTATCTTTAGTAGTATATCGCTAGATTCTTATATTCCTAAATTTTTATAACCCTAGATTTCTATAGCCCTAGTTACTAATATTTCTGAATTGTTATATTCTTGGAGTGTAATATTACTCAAAACCTAAATCCCTAGATTCCTCTATTCCTATATTATTATATCCTTACATTTCTGTATTGCTAGATTTCTATATCCTTAGATTTCTATACTCCTAGTTATTAACATCCCTAAATTACTATATTCTTGGATTTCAATATTATTTGAAACCTAAATCCCTAGATTACTATATTTCTAAATGCCCAAGTCCCTAGACTCCTATATTCCTAAATTTCTAAGTCCCTAGATTTCTAAATTTCTAGTTACTAATATCCCTAAATTACTTTATCCTTGGATTACAATATTATTTCAAACCTACATCCCTAGATTTCTCTGTATTCCTAAATTCTTAAATTCCTAAATTCCTAAATTCCTAAATTTCTAAGTCTCTAGATTTCTATATCTCTAGTTACTAATATTCCTAAATTACTATATTCTTGGATTGCAATATTATTTGAAACCTAAATCCCTAGATTTCTAAATTCCTAAATCCCTAGATTTCTAAATTCCTAAATTCCTAAATTCCTAAATTCCTAAATTCCAAAATTCTAAAATTCCTAAATTCCTAAATTCCTAAATTCCTAAATTCCTAAATTCCTAAATTCATAAATTCATAAATTCCAAAATTCCAAAATTCCAAAATTCCAAAATTCCAAAATTCATAAATTCCTAAGTCCCTAGATTCCTACATTCCTAGATTTCTATATGTCTAATTACCGATATCCCTAAATTACTATATCCTTGGCCTGCAACATTACTCAAAACCTAAGTCCATAGATTCCAAGATTTCTAAATTTCCACCTCCCTAAACTACTATACCCCTAGATTCCCACATCTCTAGATTACTACATTCTCAAATTCCTATATTTTAAAATTTATATATCCCTAAACACCACTACCTCTAAATTGTTATATCCTTGACTTTCAATAATACTTGCCTCTCACATTCCTAGATCCCTAAATCCCTACATTTCTAAATCCATAGATTACTATAACCCATCCTACATTTCCTTATATTAATCCTTAACACTTTCAGTTATAATACTACACGAAAAAAATATCCTATTTCCCAACAAAGAACGTCGATATTAAAAAAAGTGTCGTGAACCCCGCGTCGAATATGGCAGCACCCATTTCGACTGTACGGTCAACTTTTAACCGATGCCACTCGGGATTGGCAGTGCTTTCATCGCAGCAAGTCGTGGAATGAAGAGGACGTCCGCCAGTCAAGCATTTCCATAACGAGTTTTCACGCGTTCGTTTTCCTTCGTTTCCTCTGTCAGATCGAAGATCGACGAACCTTCCGTTTCAATTATGACGCTACGAAACGAATTGATCTTCCCCGTAATAAATATTAATGCTACGCTACGTGCATCACAATCATTCGATCGAGGTTGTTTCCTTTCGGAGAAAACTCGGTCGATGATTGTAATCTGTCCCAAGTTTGTTCGACGAATTGGTGTTATGAATTTTTTAGTGTCTCGGATTATTCAGAATGCATTAGAGAATTATTGGAAATTATCTGGTTGTTTTATTTCTCATTTCGATGTCTTGGAGAACCTATTTAAGAAAGACTTACTCGATATTTAATTAATACGATTGTTGATTGTGGTCATTCGGTCTCGTATGATTGAAGTGTAATTAAATTTCATATTTTTATGTATAGACTGTTAAAACATTCTGATAAAAGATTCTCTAAATGTCAAGTATAACATCTTATTCAGAATTACGCAACAATTATTTCATTATAAAATAGTATTATACGAGCAGAGAATATTTGCAAAAACTGGCGGGAAGTTCAAAATCGAATGGTGCCTCCCACGTGCCAGAATAATAGCGTATCAACGATATCACGTTTGCAGGATGTCCAAAAATAGTTTGAAACCCGTCCAAGTCTTGGAAATGCTCATCTGGTGGCATAGTGTGCACTTACTAGGAAGTGAACGAGAGGAAAGAGCGTGCACGAGGAAGATCAATACCAGGGTTCGCGTGTTCGCGGGCACATGGAAATCGGGTGTGACGAAAACACAAAGGCTAAAGAGAAACGGACCGGTGGCTGATGTGACGAAGATTTCCTCGGTGGTGACGGGTTCCCCGGAACCGTCCTCGCAGTCCTCCTCGTCATCGCATGAAGGACGTTCCACGATCTTCTCCTTGTGATGCTTCGGCCTGTACGTCGTCGGCGACCTCGTCGGGGCGACGTAAACTGGCGTTATTATGTCGTCTGCGGACAGACAGAGGATCGTGATTATTTGAAATTGCACGCTGCGCATAATTTCCGTGTGATTGCACGGTTTCCAGGGGCACCGGTTTGCGTCATCGGTGTAACCGGAAACGAAAATGCGGTTACCAGCGGGGACCCGTTGATCCTTGTACCAACGATAATGGAGATAGAATGCGCGTTTGATTGGTGCGTTTTACATCACCCTGTGATATCAACCCCTCTCCCCTGTGTCCCTCTTTGAATATCGTTTCCAAGGGAATCTAAACACATGTTCGATTTTCGACGGGTCGTTGAGGGTTTAATCGATGAGACAATTTCGGAACGGTGTTATTTTCATTGGGCTGTTTAATATCGTTTGCGAGATAGACGCGATGACTGCAATCGAAGCTGTTGGAAACTGTGAGCTGTTTTGGTCACAGTTTGAGGAATTCATTTGAAGTTATTTTTATATCGATTGTTTTGCTTGTTTTTTTTTTACAGTTATGTTTCATTTGTAACACTATTTAGTTAGGAAGTATTTATTTTTTAATTGTGCAGTTTTGATTAAAAAGTAAGCATTTTAAAATTAAATGTTTTTGACCAAGAAATAGGTATATTTTAATTAAACATTTTTTATTATAAAACAAGTTTATTTTAATTACATGTTTTTTACTAAAAAATAAGCATATCTTAATTAAATTTTTTTTACTAAAAAATAAGAATATTTTAATTAATTTTTTTTGACTAAAAAATAGGTATATTTTAATTAAATATTTTTCAACTAAAAATTTAGAACTAAACAGAAAGATTTAGTTACAGAATGTTTAATTGATTTTTCATTAAGATGAATATATATCGCCTTTCATTTATATTATAAATATATAAATATTATGTAATACTGATGTATGATATAATGAATTTGTAGAATAAATTTAATCCAGTTATTAATTAGACAGGTATAGTCAATTTATAGGGCAAGCAGCAAGTTATTGATTAGTCAAGTGTAATTAATTTATGGGGTAAATGCAAATTTTTTAATATTATTTGATGACTGAGTTCATTTGGCTGACCCTCAATAAGGGTTATTTTATGTGATTTGTGTATGTGTACATTCACAGCGAATTTTACGTATTTACAATATACTCTACGTATAATATCCATAAAAAGTAAATTGTTTAACAAAAACTACAAATTACGTTCACACTTAGAATCCTAAAATAGAAAGTACACCACAAAAACCAAGAAAAATTTGTAATAAACATTCCTTGACTAATTATATATTTCGTATAAAATGGATGAGAACGAACTTTTATATAATTGAACCTCCATTGTGTCGTTTGTGTAATAGAGCCTTCATTGTATTATTTGCACAATTAAACTTCCATTGTATTGTTTGTATAATTAAACCTTCATTATGTTCCCCCAAGCCTGATCACGAATCTAATTTTAAACGTTCATACAGACTCGTCTAAAAGTAGTGCACGAAATTCTACATCTTCTCTAAAAATAGATAAAAAATTCCTTAACGATCTTAATTTATAACTTCTGTTTCATTATAACTAATTGAACATATCGAACAATTGAAAGTTAAATTTCATATGTTTCAAAGGGTAAAGGTATTTCAGATTGAACATCGTAAATGAATCATCCTGTATGAAGATATGATCATTATTTAACGTGTCACTTTTCTCTGACTCAGTCTTTATCTTCATAAAATGTCATCGTCCTAAAATAGCTCCTTGATGATGAGGAGTTCTTTAATGGCGTATCATATTAAAGGGATCCTTCTAATTTGGTTTTTAGTCAGCCGGAGAAGATTTGTAAACCGGCTATCAGACCAAGAGAGGAGGTCGATGGCTAGGTGAAAGGAGGGGCGCCAAGGATCATCCTAAATATGCAAATGAATCGAAGATACAACTGGGCAAACATGAAGACGAAAAGGTGGCATGCCATGCGATATGCGAACCCAACCCGATCGTGCGTGCGTGTTCAAATATCTTTTATACATATGCATATTTATGTACATACTCTCCTAAAAACTTTAAATAAGTTAGAAATATATTTTGATCTTTTCACTTTGTATCCTATTTCAGTTAACATTATCAGAAACATCATCAGAATTAATAAACTAGATAAACAATATTATATAAGGGGTTCTTCTTTTAAAAACATTTACCATTTTCTCCAAATAAATAAGAAAATGTACCTCTTACTTGATGTTGCAAATTATACAATGTACATCACATTAACTTAAACGAATATTAAACTTTGATACACGATTTTGAAATTATACTTTGCTATTCGACTTTGAGGTTAAAATTTGGTTGTAGAATTTTTAAATTAAACTTTGGTATACGATTTTGAAATTAAACTTTGATGTTCGGTTTTGAAATTAAACTTTGATATTCGATTTTGAAATGAAGCTTTGATGTTCGATTTTGAAGTTAAACTTTGGTATGTAATTTTAAAATTAATTGTTGATGTTCGGTTTTGAAATTAAACTTTGATATTCGATTTTGAAATGAAGCTTTGATGTTCGATTTTGAAGTTAAACTTTGGTATACAATTTTAAAATTAAATGTTGATGTACGATTTAGAAATTAAACTTTGATGTACGATTTTGAAATTAAACTTCAGTAAACAATTTTGAAGTTAAATTTTGATGTATGGTTCTGAAGTTCAACTTTGATGTGTGATTTTAAAGGAACGTAAAATGGCGGCCACTTTATCGATCACAACAAAAATTATTGACGTTACAATAGTCACATGTATAATTATTAACATTAAGCAAATTATAGAGCGAGAAAAATATAATTGTTCACTGTAATTAGTTAACGTGTTCATTAGAGAGCAGAGTGCAATTAATATTTGAAAAATCGTTGAGGCATTTTAGCAATTATGTTTCATTAAATGAGTAATTGGTTTTATTATTTAAGGACGAGAAATGATGTTTCGAAGCATTTAAATTATCAGTAAATAAGCTATATTATTCAACAATAATTATTTAGAAAAAATTTATTTGTTATCATAGCTTAATTTGTTTGCTTTTAAAATTTCATTTATTTGTTACTGAATTTGACTTATCTAGAAGGTTTATTTGTTAATAAAATTCCTTAAAAATTTATTTAATAAAATACGTGTGAAAGAATATTTATTTACACCAAAATATAATATTAATTTATAACCAATTATAATAGCAATTTATATCAGTAACTTGTTAAGGATTCATAAATGATTGGGACAGTATTTATAAAAAATTATTTGTTATCTGAATAAAAAATAAACTAAATTAAATTTTAAATATTAATAGTACCAAAGCTATTCCTATAAAAAAATTAATTAGCGAGACCCAAGTGGATTCTATTTGCATTGCTCTTAGTTCGTACTATTAAGCGTCTTATATTTCATATGTTACAGTTATTACTATTTAATGATACGAGGATGAAGCTTAATTTCGTTTTTCAAGTTCTTTACTTATAACGAGCAAACGCGTGTTTAATTATGTAAGCAAATGTTATATCTCTGTTAACAGAGCACAGATGGAGGCCATTTTCAACCACGAGGTATCACATCAAGCTTTATTATGCGCATAATAAATTGTTATACATTTTACGTTTTCAATTATACATTAATATAATCCGTCTCGAATGAAAAATAAAATCATATTTCACGAAATACCATACAATTTCATTTTTATACCTTGTTCAATATACTCTGTTGTTCATAAACGAATATTTTTGTAAAATAAAAATTTTTATTTACAGTTTTAACGTTGAGTTTACTTCAATAAAATTTAAAGGAATTTTTATTCAAATTCTGTTACGATTCAATTATTAAAGTATTATTAAAAAAGCAGAAGTTTAATTTAATCTTCCTTTATAGCGACAGTCAATCATTTTCATATATTTGCCGAATTAAATACAATTATTTATTCATCAAAAAATTTTTCATGAACTTTATGTGAAACAGTATAAAATTTATACTGTGACTTTATTTGTTATAAAAAAAAAATGTGGTAAGAGCCGTCATGGACGGCAGTGCCTTACCATTTTATGTGTGTTTCCATCCTTGTCTAGGGGAGTGCTAAACGTCTCTCCTTTCATACTACACAACCAATACGTGCTCTTCGCAAGCTTATATACGAACCGACCCATCTACCGAGCACTTGCGAGAAAGCATTTATTTGCTTATAACTCAAAAACGATCATTTCAATCGCAAAATTTCAAGAACCAATTTTTGTTTGGATTAACAAGAACTATCGAATGATATAATTTCCGTAATAACTAGCTGTTTAGAAATATTTGATTGTACTTGCTTGCAACGGAGAGACAGAAATACGCAGATAAGCATCTGCGACACCTAGCGGCAAGCGTTGTTACTAGACTTTCTATGACTTATTGAAATATTTTATTAGAAATATTTTTATAACCAATGTATTTTATTACAATATTATATCGTATTATTTATTACGTTAGTTTATAAAATAATTCAGTTTAAGTTTTATAAAACGAGAATTCTTATTTTATATCTAAAAATGTGTTTTCAGATCAGACTGCTTTTACAATCAAATACCGTGTGTAAAAAATGTTTCAGTCACTACATTTGAAATTAAAATATTAACATCAACAAAAGTAGCAATTTTCTTATAAAAATTAATTTTTTCTTACTCATTTTAAACTTATTTTTTACTAAATACTGTAAAACATCAGAAGTGTGATTAATACTTTCATAACAAACTAAATATATATATAAATAATTATACTTGTATTTACACAGTTTTTTGTACAATATGCAATTTATGGACCGAGTTTACACAACGTGCACGTAAAGTAACCATACGTGCGAAATCTCGAAAAGAGGTGCGTAAAAGAAATTCCTCCGCGAGGAAACGTGCAGAAGGAATAACTTACGCCCTTGGAAATTTTACTTACACTTACCGGAACCAGGCTCATAGATCGGAGTGCATTCTTCGTCCTCGTCGTCAGCAGCACATCCACTTCCGGCGCCGGAAAATATTAGATCATCCATAACACCCGGAAAACCGGACGCTGGCGTCTGTGGAGAAAAAGAATATAGAATTTTCTTGATTTTAGTGAATTTTAAATGTCTTTGTTTTATCAAAGATTAATAGCTGTATACGATGTGAAATATTATATTATTACAAGCTTTTTAGATATTGTTTAAATTTCGATTCAATATTGTATAAAGCTTTGGTGGCTGGACATATTTTTAAATTCATTACTCTTGTAATTTTGTATTTGAGAAAGGAATGTTGAAGTAAGAAAAGAATATGTATTTAATAATAAAATAATATGTATTCTATAATAAAATTTAGTTGTATATGTATATATTTTATCAAAATTTTTAATGTGGGCAGAATAGGTGTGAGTAGTATGTGAATGTTTATAATGAACAATGTAGTGGTGAAATTATTCTGTAATATAGTACTAGTGTGTCGGCGTTGATTTTGATTTCAATTTTTGAATAACAATACCTAAATTTGAAAACTTGCAAAATTCTCAAATTTTCAGATTTCTAAATTCCCAAACTCTCAAACTCCCGAACACCCAAATTTCCAAATTTCTAACTTTTCAAAATCTAAAATTCCCAAATTCGTAAATTCCCAAGTTTCCAAATCTTTAAAGTTCCAAATTCTCAAATTCCTAAATCCTCAAATTCTCAAATCTCTAAAGTTTCAAATTCTCAAATTCCCAAATTCTCAAGTCCTCGAATTCTCAAATTCCTAAATCCTCAAATTCTCAAATCTCTAAAGTTCCAAATTCTCAAATTCCTAAATTTCCAAATTTCCAAATTCCCAAATTCCCAAATTCCCAAACACCCAAATTTCCAAATTTCTAACTTTTCAAAATCTAAAATTCCCAAATTCGTAAATTCCCAAGTTTCCAAATTTTTTAAGTTCCAAATTCTCAAATTCCTAAATCCTCAAATTCTCAAATCTCTAAAGTTCCAAATTCTCAAATTCCCAAATTCTCAAGTCCTCGAATTCTCAAATTCCTAAATCCTCAAATTCTCAAATCTCTAAAGTTCCAAATTCTCAAATTCCTAAATTTCCAAATTCCCAAATTCCCAAATTCCCAAATTCCCAAATTCTCAAATCCCCAAAATTCCCAAATTCTCAAATTATTAAATCCCCAAATCTTCATACACTTAATTTCCAAACTCTAACAATCCCAATCTCAAATTTCCAAATTACAAACTCGAATTTCTAAATTTAATTCTCATTACTATGCACAATATATTATACAATTACATTCTCCATTTTTCAATATTCACTTTCAGTTCCACGATAATCAATAACACTTGTAAACTGTTTTCGTTAAATCAAATCACCTGTTGCATTCTCTGCAAAGGAGCCGCTCGATCCAAGAGGCTTCCGACCGGAAGTAATTGAACGTCGCCTCTGCTTGTAACTCTTCTGTCCATCGCGGCAGCGAGCTCTAAAATTCGTGCACCGTTCACGACAAGACCGGCAATTATTCCTAAAAATGGCTTCTCTACTCTTCCTGTGTTGCGATTCCACCGACCACCTACTTGAATGGTCGATTGGCTATTGAACACCGACAATTGACGACCTATAAACAAGCAATGAACTCTGTTATCATAAAACACTTCAATCAGTATACATCTAATTTACTATTCAATCTTAATTTATTTATTAACTCTTTTCGTAATAATTTAGGCAACTTTGACAGCTGTGTTTTTGTGTATACTGACGATTACTTGTATTTATCTTACTTGTAAGATTACTTGTATTATTTGTATTTTAAGTCAATATTTGAGTCACTATTTTAAGTTAATTATAATGAAAAATATTGTATTTATTTAAGAGATTCATTTCTTTATGTCACATTTATGGTACAACATTTTTATGAACAGATAGAATTTTTATTTGACGTACTTTACACTGCATTCATGCATATTTATATTGTCAAGCACGTGGTTTTAAAAAAACTGTATTTTATTTCCGAATAAAATTTGAATGAACATCGATTGTTAAAGATGGAGATTGATTTTATTATTGTTACACTGCAGTCTGTTGCACTGTCGTCTCAGCTTTTATACATTTGCTAATCTTTAGACTACGCAGTTTCGTTCATTTTTTTTACATTTTTTCAGACAGTGTGGTTATCTTGTTTACGACTTCTGGACCGTGGGAAGTTTTATTCATACATTCATACAAGTTAGACTAAAAATTTTAATAATTTATAATTGCACAATTTTGTATGTAACTAATACAGAAAATGTATTTTCATGATTGTGATGAAAGGGATGTAAAGAGGATGAAAGGTGTGAGACGTTTTTTTGCATATGGAATCAACGTATTGGGTGTTTCATTTAATTCAAAGGCACATTTGATTACCTCATTTTGCTAGACCCTTTGTTTCATATTTTAGAAGGATAGAATAATAAACGAGGAATAATTTATATAATATATAATAATTTATATAATATATAAAATTGTATAATACAAAAATTATAACAATAATATATAAAATTATATAACACAAAAATTGTAACAATAATATATAAAATTGTATAACACAAAAATTGTAACAATAATATATAAAATTGTATAATACAAAAATTATAACAATAATATATAAAATTGTATAACACAAAAATTGTAACAATAATATATAAAATTGTATAATACAAAAATTATAACAATAATATATAAAATTATATAACACAAAAATTATAACAATAATATATAAAATTATATAACACAAAAATTGTAACAATAATACATAAAATTATATAATACAAAAATTGTAATAAAATATATGTACAAAATTATAAAGTTATTATATGATATAAATTATACAAAGTGCAGAAATCTTCAGAGAGAATTTTCAATATGGAGATGCAATCCCTCCAAAACTTCAGGACAAGTTTCTAAAGACAAACCTGTCTGACCGTCCAAACTGTCCATTAGGGTTCACCCAAGGATTTTGGTCAGGTATAACACACGAGGATAATTTATACAGTTTCATTGTCTGACAAATGTTTTCGTTTGACCACTGATCAGGCGAGCAGCAGTTACTGGGTCTAACCATTGACCACTTGCCCAATATCTACCTTGAAGGAAGATACTTTACGACATCCCCTGCTCCTTGGGATGGGTTTAAGCCCTTTCCCTTTGTAGGGTCTAAATTTGGTTGGTTTTGAGAGCAGGCTAACATGATACACGTGGAACTCTGGTAGGGTTCGATCGGCCCTTTACGCAACGCTCCACATGATTGTGATAAGATATTTTGAGTTGAAATATCTTTAACAAGGTTTTATTTACTATTCATACTCTGTGTTTGGTTCATAAGTGCATTGACATTTTTGGCTAGCAAGTGTATTGACATTTATGGTTCATAGGTGTATTACATATTTAATTTTGGGGTTGCAATATGGAAATGGTTAGATTTTTAGCTTATGTTGATAAAATTTCTTCCTCGAATATTTATTTTGTTTATTTAGTTCTTTGTTATTAAGTAAAGTTTTTAATCTCATTTCTAAAAACAGAATATATTAAATGCATATGAATAAATAAACTTGCACTGTGCTTCTACTTACTGTTTAATATTTAGTAAATTAAGATAGACATTTATTAGGGAGAATAGATACTTTTAAATTCATCTGATGTTTTTATAAGAACATTATAAATAGATTTTAAAAATGTATCACTTTTAACATTTTATATACCTCTTTCCACAGGGTCAAATGTGCCTATTTAACTTTAATTTACAGCATCAAAATAAAATTAGTTATTGAAGTCAGGTATCCTATTAAATTTCACCTTAGGTTAAGTATGACATTAAAAGACACACTAACCCTTACAAATACTCCAACAAAAACTGAAAATCTACCAAAGAAATCTAATATTTAAATAAAAGTCACTCTTGCAAGATATTCCCAAACCCCTTCAAGAAGGGAACCATAATAACAAAGAACAGGTCTCCCTCATCCACAAACATTCAAAAATAGCTGCATAATTAAATCCATAAATAAACCACCTCGACGAAGTATAATTTACATAACACGATCGATCGTTTCAGGTATGTATACTAACAAGAACCACGCACCAGGCCAGCATAGGTTTACCGGAAGTCCAGCGTGTCTGACGTTCAATTAAAACGATAAACTTGATCGGCAAAGATCGATAATGCGGCTATTTTTTTATTAGGCGACTAGAAACCGAGGGACAGGATGCGACCATGACCGGATGGATAACTTCGAACAGGTTCACCCACGTGACCTGCCATGGGCGAGTTAAATACCACCTGGTAATAGGAAAGCAACAAACCGAACGTGCATTCCCGCCATAATGTGGATGACGAACCGTACGAGAGGACAGCTCATTAGTCGGCTGCCTCTATGGATAATAATTTTCGGCGAGCCGGGAAAAAATGGACCTGACTGACAGGCCTACCAGGTTTGCAGAATTCCCTAGGAGGATGCGTGTGGAAGCGTTTTAGGCACCGTAAAGATGGCCTCTCTCGTTCTGTTACTGTGCTACAGCTTATTTTGAAAGATGCTCACATTTATGTTCTATTTATTCTGTATTTTTAGTTGTGTATTATACATTTGTTTTGGGTAATTTTATTGTCTATTTAGGGTAACAGGTATAGTTTTGTATGGACTTGCATTTGAATTTAAAGAGTTGGATTTGGGAGTTTGGTAAATTATCAGTTTTGGGATATTTTGGGAAATGGGATATGGGTAATTGGAGATTTGAGAATTAGGAAAATTAGATATTTGGAGGTAAAAAAAATTAGAGATTCAGGAATTTGGGAATTTAGAAAATTGGAGATTTGGGAATTTGGGAAATTAGAAATTTAGGGCTATAGAGAATTGAAGATTTGTAAATTTGGAAAATTAGAAATTTGGGAATTTAGAAAATTGGAGATTTGAGAATTTGGGAAATTAAAAATTTGAGAAGTTGAAATCTCAAAAATTTCTAACTTTCACGAATTCAAAAATTCAAAAGTTTATGGTCCATTTCACTCTCTATTTAATAATACTAAATATTATTTGCTATCAACATTTCTTACTACCTACTCTAAACTTCTACTAACAATAAAACTTCACAAAACTAAAAATATCTTCTTCAAAATTAATTCTTTAATTCCCTAAAATCATTTCGATCCACAAAAAGCTTACTTAACTAAAAATATCCTGTAATACATTCGTATCAATTCAATCAAAACGCTTCTAAAAACAGCACACATATACACCAAATACAACTTCATTTATCAGCTCGTGTTACATAAACGATGAACACAGTAATGTAGATAAAATTAAAAGTACTACCTTGCACATGACGTCAATCGTGTTGACGTCATTATTGTGCTACAAGTTCATTTCCACTCGATGTCGGATAACGTAAACGTTCGACAATGTGTCATTTATAACCATTTCACTGGGAATGATAGATTCTATTTTCGTATACACTCGTCTCCATTCAAGCCTCCTTCATATCTTCAAGTTTGTCTCGTTGTGTTATGTTTCTTTGAGTTAATTGTGAAATATTAATTAATTTGAGATAAAGACTGAATAATTTAATTTTGTTGTTTATTTATTGTTTGTGGTTATTGATAAATTTCTTTAGCGTTGTTAGTAGTTTATTAATATTTTTAGTGATATTGTTAGTTGCTTATTAAAAATATTACTAGTATTAGTAGTTGGTTAAAAATTTAACTAGAATTGCTGGTAGTTTATTAGAAATTTCACTAGGTTTGTTAGTAGTTTATTAAAAATTTCACTAGTACTATTGGTAGTTTAATAAAAATTTCACTAGTATCATTAGAGGTCTATTAAAAATTAATTAGTACTTTTAGTAATTTATTACAAATTTCGCTAGTACTATTACAGGTTTATTAAAAATTAGTTAGACTATTAGAGCTGTATTAAACATTTCACTAGCACTATTGGTACTTGATTAAAAATATTTCTAGCATCATTGGTAGTTTATTAAAAATATGACTAGCACCATTAGTAGCTTATTAAAAATGTCACTAGCACCATTAGTAGTTCATTAAAAATGTCAATAACACTATTTGCACTTTATTTTGTTTATTAGAACAAATTTGTTTTATACTACACATCATTGTAAATTATTATAACATATAATTATACATATGAAGTATAATTTGAAACTAACATTACTTTCAAAATTAAATACAATTTTTAATTAACATAATTTTAAAACACATGAATTATAATTTTAAATTAATACAATTAAAAATTAGCTAATATTTATATAATTCGAAATTTTAGCCAAACAAGTGTAATACAACTGTTCATCAATTAAACAAGATAATGGTCAGTAAATTACGTTTAATTAAACATAAATTGTTTAACATAATTAAATTGTTAAATTGTTTAATTAAACAAGTGTAGTAAAATGGTCTACTAAATACGTACAACAAAATTGATATTAAAAAAAAGTATTATATAACGTATAATACAGGAAACTAAATAAAGGAAATTAAGGGAAGGAAGGTGTATAATAAAGAAAACTATAAAATTATTAATCAAATACATACAAAATTAATAATCAAAAGAATAAAAAAAAATCGATAACAATCGTATACAAAAAATGACAACTAAACACATACAACGAAACTATTAATTAAATCCCTATGATAACCTTAATAACGCCTCCGTCTTGTCAATTGACACGATTAAAAAATTCCCTCATTCACAATCAAAATTGAGAATACTACATCCGTCATTAATAAACAAAATCAAAGTCCAGTAAACCGAACAAAATCAGTAATAAGATTAAGTGCAGTAAAAAGCACGTAGAAAGAAAAAGAGAAAGAGAAATGAAGGTAGCAGAAAACCGAATAACCATAAATACAAACGACTTGTTATAGAAAGTGATACTTCTACATCATCCGAGGAACTTTAAGTTCAAAGTATTTGGAATAAATTAACGTTATATTCTGTTATTTTATTGTGAAAATAAATTTTGTTATTTAAATGAATAATCTCTGTTTACATTTATAAAAGTGTCAGGTATTGGGGGATCTAGATGTCAGATATTGGATACACTACATTTCAACAATTGTCAGTAATTGATATTACCATAATTCAGCTTATTTAATTTTCTTAACATTAACAAAATTTAAACAGCTTTCGTTACGTCAATTTAAAGATAAAGATCAATCTTGATGAAATATTAGCGACTGCTTTTGATTTCAAATATTCTTTCATTTAAATTGTTTGAATTCTTTCTCTTAAACTGTCAGCTATTGGGCAACTTCTTAGTGAATCTATCAGCGTAACATAAAAATACAGTTGGTTCATGGCGGTTAGGAGCGCGGAGGAGCATCAAAGGCGCCCACGTGCCAACGCAGCACGTGCTGACGCTCTTTATCGCCGAACAAACGATTTCCTGTCGATGATAATGAAACAGGCGCCAGTCGAATAGCAGGTGCTTGTTTTTATACGAATAATCGTGTCATTCACGCTGCATTCCGATCTGAAGAAGTCCAATAAACTGTATCACTTTATTAGGAGAGCAGCAGGGCCGTGGGTGTGTGCCGTGTTGCCCGTCCGAACTGGCCTCGGATTTTAGGCAACTCGGACCAGACTTGTTTGCTTTTACCTGACCCTCGTCAACTCTTTATTTTTCTTGTTATTTAAGGACTGATGTAGCAGGTTCTTGCGAGGAATTATAATACTCTGCAGTTTTTATGTTTGGTTGTATATCATTTTTTTTATTTTTATGTAATAATAATTAGTTGTTATGAAGGAAGTAATATTTTTGATGGTATGTTGAATTGAAATTGTTTAATAGGTAGATGTGCGAATGTGGTAGTGTGTGGGGCAATATAAGGTCCTATAGGGATTATTAAATATTTAAAAATTTGCAGGGTTTTAGATTTGGAAATCTTTTCAGTTATCGGATATAATTCCTAGAGTTTTAATTGTATTTGGAATTTTAAGCTTTTTCATTATCGAATTTAGTAATTTTCAGTTTTGCAAATTTGTAACAATTCAAATTTATAAAATTGCAAACTCCTAGGTTTCATGTTTTACAAACTTCTAAGTTTTTTAATTCTTAGGTTTTTGAAATTGCAAAATTTTTACACTCTCAAGTTTTAATATTTTTAAATTTCTAATCTCGCAAGTTTTCATATTCTTAAATTTCCAAATTCGCAAGTTTTAATATTCTTAAATTTCTAGACTTTCAAGTTTTCAAATTTTTTAATTTTCAAGTTTTTAAGTCCGCAAATTTGAAAATTTACAAATTTATCAATTTTCAATCTTTGCATTCTAAGATATCTAAATTGTAAATTTTAATATTTTGAGATCCTACAATCTACAGATTCTAAATTTTAATATTTTAAGATCCTACAATCTACAGATTCTAAATTTTCAATTTCTAGATTCTGAATTTTCTAAATTTTTAATTTTCATATCTCCATGTACTGAAATCTTCAAATTTTAATTTCTCGAGTTCCTGGATTTCGAAATCTGCCAATTTACAAATTTCCATATCTCTAAAATCTCTAAATCCTCAAATCACCAAATTACCAAATCTTCAGATCTTGAAATTCTCAAACTCTCAAATCCTGAAATTACTAGATTTTGAAATCCCAAAATCCCTAAATTTTCAAATAACCAAATCCTCATATAACTCAAATATACATATTTAATCCTAGGATATTCTTTCCACATATCGCCATTTTCTTAATATTTAGATTTTCACATTCAGACATTTACCTCTACCATTACACTAATTGAAACATCTACATATTATATTTAATAAACATTTTTTCTATATTTTCCATATTATAATATAAAATGTACATCTTAAATAGTTTATCACAAAACATTTGCTTACTCAAATATACCTATACAATCTTCAATTATTATCAAACACTTATTTCTTCAATTATGAACAATCATATTACATAATTAATAATTTTAAAAAATACATTTATACATTTTTTTTACTCAAATATCTACTACTGCATTTCTCCCTTAAACCAATTTAATTTTTTATATCTTCTATTTGTCAACTTGATTAACACGATTTCCAAGTATCGCAACTTCAACAACTATAAATAACTTACTAAACAATTTATCCTCCCAACACGTTACATAATACAACACGCAGTTTCCAACGAATCGTTCTAAGAGTACAATTTAAGTGAGTCCGTAAAGTAGACTCGAACGATTTCGACAAGTTTTCTAGTTGAATCGCAGGCGTGAAATTTCGATCGTTCAACATTCTAAGGCAATTAGCTCTTGCACGACATAATCTAAATTAATAAGTAAACTGACAGGAAAGTATGGGATACGTGGAGGTGGTGGAACCCGAAAGTGGGTCGTGGGTTAAGACGTCGTCTTCGGTCGCTTAGACAAGTGGCTCATTCGGTTAAAATGGAACAGGGAATAAGAATCCGAACATGGATCGACTCGCCTAATCTTTTGCCTCTACTTTCGATAAGTTTATCAGTCGATGCTTTTCTAGCGATAATTTTTATCTTTTGGCGTGGTTGAAGATATTTTATTTTGTGTCAATTTATATTTATATTATTTAGTTTATTATACTATATGCAGCATACTATTCAAATCATTAATACGTGGTATTGTTCATTAGACTATATTTATGTAGTACATTGTCTTATTTATTGTACTATACATATTCAATTATTAAATTTCATAATGGGAGAGTTAACAAACAAAATTAAGTGAGGTGTTGATATCTATATTCTTTACTTTATTGTACTATGTTTATGCATAGTACTATTCATTGTACTACATACATTTGTTAAATTTCATACTGGGACAGTTAAGAAATAAAATTCATTGAGATAAATTAACAAATATTACTTATTACAGTTAGTTTAATAAGGAGGATTTTTTACAAAATTTTGTCTATAAACTACATTGATATCAATCATTTATAAATTAAGATTAATAACAAAGTCTCATAACTGCGATTAACAATGAGGATCAATAACTGAGGTCATGAGTTAATCCTCAATAAATGAGGATTAAAAATGAGATCAATAACAAGGACCAATAATTAGCATTAATAACAAGATTCAAGAACGAGGACCATTAATAATAATTATCAAAAAGTATCAATAAAAATGAATAATAATAATAATTAATAATTTACGTTTGTTCGAAAATTTACGTACATAATTGAATTTACATGCGACTTTTATTAGATAGATCTTAAAGTTTTTAATATATGTAATACGTAACAGGACATATTCTTTATAAAATGAATGATTATAGGTTATAACTGTACACCAGCCAAATATGGCGGTACGGCGATAAACGCATGAAATATCGAAGAGGCTACAAATGTCGCGATAAGAGTATTACAAAGCATGAGAAGTGCGTTTATGTGCCCGGTTCACGTCTCCTATGTACTCCCATCGCCTGGGAATCATCGATGTTTCCCATACCCAGCGTACGACGCTATGGTATTCCTTGTTCCCACCGTAAAAGCGATGCGAAGCCAGACGGTTCCCAAACCGAGTCCGTGGGACCGATATCCGATGGGCACGTTTCTAATTCGATTATTCTGTGTCTTAACTACCGGACACGAGGCCATTTTTATTTGCTGATCGATAAAACCTTGGGAGACGAGATTGTTCAATGATAATGGTCTATGAATCTTAGTTGAAGAATGTGGAATGTGAGGGATGAATTTAAGGAACGGTGTGATCAATAAATTTAAGATAGCGTATAGTAAATTAAGCTTAAGGCAGTAGGTCTATGGTAAAACGTATATATGTTATTAATATTGGCAAGTAGTAGTAAAATTTATTTTTAGTAATATAGAAAATTTGTAAAGTTGTCAATTTGTCAGTTTATCAATTTGTAAATTTGCGAATTTATTAGTTTATCAATTATTAAATTTTTAAATTTGTTACTTTATAATATGTAAATTTGTCAAGTTGTCACCTTCCCAATTTTTTAATTTTTCAATTTCTTAATTTCTCAATTTATTAATTTGTAAATTTGTTGAGTCGTCAGTTTCTAAATTTTTCAGTTTCTCAATATCTCCATTTCTCAATTTCTCAACTCCTCAATCTGTTAATTTCTCAATTTATTAATTTGTAAATTTGTCAGTTTAGCAGTTTGTAAATTTGTCAATTTATTAATTTGTAAATTTATCAGTTTAGCAATTTGTAAATTTGTCAATTTATTAATTTATCAATGTATCAATGTATCAACGTATCAATGTATCAATGTATCAATGTATCAATGTATCAATGTATCAATGTATCAGTTCATCAATTCATCAATTCATCAACTTGTAATTTTATAAATTTCCCAAATCGTAACTTTGTAAATTTATAAATTTATCAACTTATCAATTCGTCAACTTGTCAATTTATTTTATTAACTAGTTACCTTGTTAATTCATAAATTTGTAAGTGTCCCAATTGCTAGAATTTCAACATTACAAACCCCAAAAATAAAAAATTTAGAATTCTCCATAATTAACAATGACGGTACACGAATATGAACTAAACTGAAATAGCTACAAAGATCACCGAGACTTTCATTCACTCGTTCATACAGATTTATGAATGAGGTAGTAAATGCTGAGTAATGGTAGTAAATGAGTCAAGAGTCCGATAACGGTACACTACAGCCGCAGGTAGTAAGTAGACTCGTCTGACAGGTTCAGAATGACCTTGAGAATTTCAAGGCCGTTCCTATTATGCCAGTATGACTGGTTTAGGAGAGCTACTATTTCAACATGTTCGCCGGGTAATTCTAAACACGTTTGTTAGATCAACCCTAACCTCTCTTACGCTCTATACATTCACGACTACTGTATTGCTGTTCACGTATCTGAATCCAATTATGAAACATCTAATATAATTTATTTATTTTTCTGACGGTAAATGAATTATTTTTATCATTATTTCTTTTAAAAATGTATTTAATTTAAACAAAGTATGGAGGAAACAATGTGATGTGGTTTATGTGCTTGTGTGGTCATAAGCGTTTATAAATTTTGGATGTTTGGTAATTCTCTTTTTTATGATATTTTTATTTAAGTTTTAGGTTAAGATCGTGAAAATTTATGAAATTATTAATTATTACTACTACAATTTACTACAGAAATTGTATTATTCATTGACTTTATAGAACTTTTCTGTGAACATTATAGTGAAGTTCTAAAACTTCTTCGAACAAATTATTAATAATAATGATATTAACTATAAAAATTAAATGTATTCGTTTATAAAATTTTTCTTGTTTTCTTTCTTCCTTTACCCTATATAAATTATGTTACATTAAAGAACAATTATATAAGATTATATGTTATGTTATTTATTAGCATAAATTATTGTATGTAGCTCCTTAAGAATTTCATTGATAATGTAAAATTGTATACCTAACCTAACACAAAATAAATTGATTTGCTTTATCCTAAATCGTATATTTATTACAAATTACTTTATAGTATTAAGCAAATACTAAAATAAATTAGTATTTATTTTTTTCTTAAAAGATTTCAACAAAGTTACAATAATCATTGTTAGGTTAGGTCAAACTTATATATATTTCTCATCCCCAAAAATTTCGACATGACATATTTTTATCGACAAAAATGAAGAGAACAAAATCTAAATAAAACGAATGAAAATTTGATAATTTTCAAAGAATCCATGTTTTTTAAAAAGTACAACAGGTTTCAAAAGATTAGACTATTTTGTTTCGAAGGCTGTTTAATCAAATGGAATCTCAAGCCATGATTTCCCACGTCAGAAACAGGGATGAGGCTAAAATAGAGAGCCATAAAACCGAAATTAGATTCAGCATGCTTCCTTTTTCCATCGAGGCGAGAGGATTTCAAAAACGTGAGAAGAGTACGGCTACACTCGAACAGTTTCGGCATTCGATACGCATAACTGCAACTTTCCCATGGCACGCTTTCTCATGGTGTTGCCACAAAAAATAATGAGATTTCGGCGGCTCGACGAGCCATCGTGCCGAGCAAACCGTGAGAAGATCTTGAACTTGGGGCTGAATTTGGTGATTTTTGGATCAGGTGACTATCAAGGGGCTGTTGGTTGACCAGATTCTTCCCGATCTACGTCATCGATCCTTCAGAATATGTGTACATCTTAAAATATTACGACTTTTTGTGTAATAAGTTATTTCATTTCAACAAGAGAAAAAATTGTTTTATCTATTTTTTGTCTTTGAGTTCGATCTTTTATCTAATCGAGTGGATTTCATAAGCTTGTTTGAGCTATTTAAAGTAATTTTAATATTTATTAAATTAATATAACTATATTATCAAAATTATTACATGTATTGTCCATACGTATATTGATGTTTAAATTTATATAATGATTGATGTATTTCATACTTATCTATAATTTATTAATTTATAAATGCACAAATATTTTATTTGGGTTACGAGTACACCAATAGCTAATTACAATATACAATCGAAATTATTGACCACTAAATTATTTATATGATAATAATATACAACCTCTCATAAAGAAACTATTAAAATTTCAACATATACCGGTTTTAACAACATATAAATTTTCAGGAAACAATCTCTCAATAAATTTTCTCTGACGTTAAAACTGCACCCTCCAAAAATTCCATTGTAAAAAAGTTAAAATAACGCGCTGTTTAATTCTTCAAAAATGTCACGATACATTCTAAAATTAATAAAATTTCGCTTCAGTTAAAATTCCTATAAAAATTGTTTGCACAAAAATTCCTCAAACTGCAATTTTTACATTTTCAGAATTTTTTAGAAACAAAACTTTAATTTTCGTTAACATCTGTTCACCTAAAATTAATACCACTTGGATTTATTTAAGTGTATTTGAATACTTGTCTACCCATTTCGCAGGATTAAAAATAAGTATCGTTTACAAGATTCAAAGAAAGAATAAGACCTTCATTAAAGTGTGCTTTATTTTTGAAAAATTATTGGTTTGTTTTGATTGAAAATTATTAGTTTGATTAGACGTTAATTTTTGCCACTAAGCAAGATGTATATGAAATTGAGGTTAATGTGACTTTCGTGGTGCCTCCATTCTGATCACCATAGAAATGTCTTAAAACCATCTACAGTATCAGATTTACCTCTGAGCAAGATTTCATGAAAAAATATTCTGAATTTTTTTTCAGGACGTACATAATAATTGTTAGATTTATACATAAGATATATATACGTATTATTACTTTGTTAATAAGCTAAGCAATAAGAGAATAATCCTAACCTGTCTCATCCTAATAAAATTGTTAAGTTTTGATATTATATATATTCTTACATTCTTATATTCTTGTACATATACGTATAGGACACATACATAAGAATGTAAGAAGGTATGTCTCTCTTATGCATATCTGTTATACTTAACCTAAATTATTTCATTCTAATAAAATGATTAAAAGTCGTAGTGTTATATATATTCTTATATTCTTGTACATATACATATAGGAGACATACATAAGAATATAAGAAGGTATACCTCTCTTATGTGTATTTGTTACATATATGTATATTCTTACATTCTTGTGCATACTCTTATATGTGTACGTATATATAAACCATAAGAAAGTATATCTCTCTTATGCATATGTTCGCGCGTCGGGTCAAATATTAACTTTTATATTGTTGTCGAAGGTTGTAAATCTTCGAAGACCCATGGCGTTTCCACAACTTGTTACGGTAGTGGAATTATATGTAAAATGATTATTATAAAGTAGAATTTATAGAATGGTTCAGAGTCCTCCACACTGGTGTGCCCAACTTAACGAAGGATGTAGATCATCATCCCACTCTTGAAATGTCGTTATCGTTGTTAGAGACTATCGTTTGTAAAAAAAATGAGTATCTTTCACCGAAGTTAGTTTAGTCACCAAACGGGACCAATCAGTACAGATTGTTATTTGTAAAATATAGGGATTGGTGAGATGGGTCAGCGAATGACCCTCAGCATTCACTCCAAAGTTGTAAACCGTTTCGTTAATAAAGTGACCCAAACAGTTAAGTGATTTGGGTCCTTCAAAAGAACTAATTACCGGGACCCGTTACAGGGGTGCACAGTTTCGGACCATGGAAATAAACTTCTTTAAAGAAAGTTACATTGGCGCCATAAAACATGCGCTTTTCTGGCCTGCTAGAAAGCTATTGTCAATAGTTAGGAACGTCAAGTTGTGGAGACGTTCATGTGGTCTTAAATATCCGTTTGAAAATCACAATAAAGAAACATTCTAGAGTTCGACAGAATATTTATAAATATTACATTAATTATATTCCAAGCAACTCGTAACACATATCTGTTATAATATGTATATTCTTATGCATATCTTTTATACGTGTATATATGTATAAGACCATAAGAAGGTATATATTGTTAAGCTACAATTTTTTATCACTCGCAACTATATTCCTTTCAAAGCGAACGTTTCCATCCACATAGACCTTGCGAGAAAAGCGTGCAAGGGGTAAATCGGTATCAGCTTCGACCAGCTTTGCCCGTCTGGGCTCCTAGTCGATCTGGGAATCCGTTTCCCCTGAAGTCGTTCGAATTCTCACGACCATGGGAACAGATAGAGAGTGGCCAGGAACTCTGGGAACGGTGTCCCGTGGGAAGCTTTCGCCAAGATCCGTGGAAGACCCAAGAGAACAGTGGCGATTGAACGTTTTTCTAAGTCCCAAACACCTACTACCACCGAACGAAACAGATCTCGCACCGTTGCATCCAGAAACGAACTATCTCACGCTTTCTACGAGCCTGTGGGAATGATTCGTGTTCCTCGGGAACCGGCCACGTGAGAAAGTATGCGAAACGCGTTGCAACGTCTTCGACATACTTGTCACGTGTCGAACGTGATCGTCCTTTCGAATGTATGATGGTTCAAAGGGCGAGCCTTAGGGCACACGCCGGTGTAATGCAGGATCTTCGGAATTAGGGTGAATGTAGGAGCACCTACATTTTGGGAGATTTATGTTGCTGTAAACTTGGAATATTTTATTTAAAGGCTTCTTCAAGATTCTTTTTAGATTCTATTTTCACAATTTTCAAATTTTTAAATTTTTTGATGTTTTATGTTTTTAATTTTTAGGGGTTCTAAATTCTTTTATTTATAGTCATCAATTTTTGTGTTCGTAAATTTCAAAATTTTCTGATTTTTAGGTTTCTGTATTTTAATTCAAGCATTCTTAAATTTTTTAATTTACAAATTTTCCACCCCTGATTCCTCAAGCTTCTAAATTTCCAAACTCTCAGATTTCTAAATATTTAAATAGTCATATTTCTAAATTTTTAAATTCTCAAGATCTCGACCTCCAAATTTTATAAGTTTCCAAAAATATAAATATTCGAATCCTACAAATTTTTAAAACAAAATTTTCTCAACCTCAAACCCCAGAAACTAAAAATTCCCATATTTCCAAGTTTACAATAAATGTTCCCAACAAGCTATTACCACTATTTCATCGATAAATATCAATTAAACACTCCACTAATATAAATAAACATCAATTGGACATCTCAATAGCATTAATAAATATCAATTAAACCCTCGAATAATATCAATAAACATCAATTGGACATCTCACTAACGTCAACAAACATTAATGAAATATCTCAATAATGCCAACAAAAATGAATTGAACATCTCAATAATGTCAGCGTATATCAATTAAACATCTCAATAATATCACTAAATATTAATTAAACCCTTCAATAACGCCAATTAAAACGGCTGTCATACCGACAATACATATTAATCATCCAAAGTCTGAAAATAAAGTCGGACACGCAATCGTAGCATTCCCAGCATCATTCATCAATTTCTTTCTCTAGAACGTTTATTAATCTCTATAAAGCCCACGAGCCGTCATCTAAAGGCACGATCCACTCTTCGAGCCATCCACGTTATTGCAATTACGTTCCGGGAAAAGAAATCGCGATAAGGGTTGAACTTTACGAGCGACCGTTCGATTCTCAAGGGCTTCAGGGTCCGATGATCTTCGACACCGAGGGTTAAACGGCTTTAAAATTCGCTATTAGTCGAGGGAGGGGAACGGCTCGAAAGAGAAAGAAAACGAACGTCCAGATAAGGCAGTATCCTTGAAGCCGAGGTCGCACGGGCACCAGGATGAGCACTCGCTTCTTAGGCCAATTAAATCGTTCCCACGGGATCGCACCGTGGGAGAGTCGGTTCAGGAACGCGAGAATCGAAAGCTCGGAACGGACAGGACTTCATGCGACTTCAGGAAGTTGTTGTCATCGAAGGGCGACGATCGGATGTGCATAATACGGGGTGTCCATAATAAGTACACAAAATTATAATACACAAACCTTTAGACGTCCACTTTTTTATAAAAAACCATAAACTGAACTGATAATAGACAAGATTTCTTACTTTGACCCTCATGATTCAATTTAAGGACGTTTATTTAGTTAAAAGTATTAACTATTTCATACTGTGGCTAACGTGACAATATAGTGAAGATATTCGACAAAATCTGTTATAATAAAAATGACACATAATCAAGTTTTCTTCGCTATGGCAGTCAACGTGTTGAAATGTGGCTCAGACAAACGGAGTCTTACTGGGTCCAAATACCTTTGAACACCCCTATACCTTTAAATATTTTCGGACATTTTTAAATATTCTTAAACATTCTTAACTAACCCTAAATGTTTATCAATATCTTTTAAGATCCTCACTTAACATGACATTGAACATTTGGAAGCTAAAATATACATCAGATGTTGAATGAAACTTTTCATTTAAAAATAGCAAATGTTTGAAAATCTCTAAAATTATTCCATCTAGACAATTACTAGATGAGATTACAAGATGATACAACATGAGATTTGATCTTACACGATGAAATTACAAAATGATCACGAAATAGAACTATTCCTTGAAATAGAAGTTGTAGAAAATTAGAAGTTAGTCGATAACAATTTTTTGAGTAAGTTGTGAAGATAATTACATGGAGGTAAACGAGACACCCTGTATACAGCACGCTTGTTTCTCTGTTCCCTTCCACTTTTTCGTTTTGGTTTTGTTTGTCGCGGCGAGTTTCCTTTCAGGACACGTGCAGAAAGAAGAGGAGGCGTCAGACGCGGGATCGTGCCCGCGTGAGAACCCGAAGAGGGCTCGTGGGAAAACGGCGAACGCGCGTGGCGCTTCTGATACCAGGATCGCATGAGAACGATGGAAGCTGATCGATATTGCGGCTGTTGGTCCACCCCCGCACAGATTCCACTCGCACAGCTTTATTATCCCTTTACGTAGTCGAGCGTTACGTCAGTCGTTGCACAACCTAATTAGTTGGAAACTAATCTCATCGCAGAGGCAATTTAAAAAAAGGCTAGAAAGGAATTTTAAGGGGTGCATTTTTTGAGAAATGAACTGATTGAAATTCTGAACATGGGAGAAAATATTTGGCTTGAAAATCTGTTTTAATTGAATTTTGATTAAAATTGTATTACAAACCCACTAGATGGAAGTCTTATAATCGTGATGGAACAATGGAACAATGCCATGAATTCACAATCAAATCATATTATTCTATAAAGTTCGTAATTCTTATATGTATAAATGGTATTTGTATGTAAAATCAGGGGATGAAAAATATTTTCATTGAAAATCTAAGCTAGATATTGAAACTCCTTTTGTTATGAATCCTCTGCAAGAAAGTTTTATACCAAATCAAAATACATGCAACAATAGAACTGTTGTATTCATTGAACAATTGTTTATTATATTTTTTATAGAAATGACAAAATTATCTGTTGGTCAAAGGATATCGAAGTTTCAATTTCAAGATATTGAAATTACAAGGTGTTCAAGATATTGAAATTACAAGATATTGAAATTATTGTTAACACATATCCTTAAAAGTTACTAAGTAAATGCGTGTTTATACATACAGTCATTAATTCCATACAAAAATATGATATGATAATTTGTTAAAATTTATATTAATTATCATTGTAAAATTATCATATGATAATTTGTTAAAATTAATATGGAAAGTGCAACTAACAGCTTAATAAAACAGAAAATTCATTTATGTAATTATAATTATAATTAATATCATTTATATAATTACAAAATGTGTTAAAAAGAAGATCACGACAAATGTAATTGTCCTTAATACTTCTTAAAGATACAATGTTGTACTTAAAGATTTACCCAACTACTAAATGCTAAATATTCAATGCAAAAAATAGTATACGTTTATAAAAGGCAATATTTTTTTAAATAATCACATTCGATAATGAGATCATTTATATAAATGCAAAGCAATTACTACGTTATCGTTAAAAATGTTGAGATAACAGAAATGTCTGAGTTTGTATTTGAAAATGGCCGAAACTCAAGCTGTTTATATATTTGCAATGTGTTGCAGTCAATAATTAATATTAGTTTATTTATTTACTGTATCATCCGCATATTAATATTGATTAATAGTTTGTATCCTCCATCTATTTAGTACACATTGACAGCAAAATAGAATTCTTCAAAATTCTGAATAAATAATTATAAAATCATGTACTTACAATTGTAATACTGTATTTACTTTAAAATTTTAACTGGAAATCAAATAATTATCGGTATTTACAATAAAAGTATAAAAATCTACAAGACTTTACAACTTTACAAGTCATAGGAGAGCTACATATAATAAAAATGTAATAAAATCTTTTCTAGCATTGAAATATTGCATTACATATTCTGTATGCACAAATCACGTGTCAAAATAATTTGTTTCATAACGTTAGTATAAAAAAATAAATTATTATTAAAGTATGTAGAGTGCCATTTAACTCAATTTCGACGAAACTCGACTTCAACAATTTTTCTTCACAATCTGCATATCTATTATTAAAATGAAAACTGAAATATTAGTTTATCCGACATACTCATACGTCTCCATAAATCAAACATTTGAAAGAGCCATTCACACGAGCCACACATCTTTCATTCATACTTTTCCGGAAGTCGAAAAAAGAACAAGAATGTCGTTAAGCAAGTTCTTGCATTCAACTTTTCGAGGACACAGCTGTTCGAGGATCTTTTGCCTCGTCCTTCGTACTTTATTTCAACGAAGGCGACAACGTGCCACGTTCCTTCGAGATAATCTGTATACCTCGAAGGTCTGCGAGATGGAGAATGCAGAAAAAAAGAGGAAAGACGTTAAATCTTTGGCATCCTCCCTCGTGGAAAAAATCTTTTAGGCACGTAGAAAGCCAGCGTGAGAACGTGTCTTCTCAGGGGCACCAGTGTTGAATACTTTCAGCAGGGTTGTATAGCCATAAAGAAGGTAATATTCCTCTTTAAGGGTTCGTATACCATGTCTTCTTTGAATATAGAAAAGGTCGTTAAAGCCGGACGCCTATGGCGGTTGTTGGTTTTACAGGGAAAATTTTGGGAACAAAATTAACAAGACACCTAATCTAGTGAAGATATAATTGTTAATTAACAAAATTATAGGCTTGCATGTTTTTTAATTCAAATTACATAATTTTTTAAAGGTGTATTATTTCAAACATATTTTACTTATTTCAACTTTTTTTCAGATAAAAATTGATTTACTTCGAATAATTCATTTTTATAATAATAAGCATTAAACAATAATATTTATAAGACAGTACTAAACGTATTTTTACTTATAATTAGTTAAAATTGATTTTAAATAGTGAAAGTACACAACTTCTAGCATTTTTCAAACTTACCTCCCAAAAAAGGAAAAGTATAATTACAATAAGATCTGTCGTTTAGATTTAAACTTGACTTCAAGAAAGAGAAACTTAAAAAAAAACTTGACCTGTAGTTTTAACAGAGTACTATAAACAAGAAGAAATTCTCAAATGAAAGCCTGACCCTACAAAACCCTAATTTCACGTCCCATTGAGAATTCCCATTCTGGAATCACCCTTTGTAAACAACTTTCCCAGGATAGTATGAAACTGGTGGTGCTCTTTCTAAGGAAGAATGAATTCAAAATTTAGAATGATCAAAATATTTCCACTTGTTCACTAAATATTTATTATATGTATTGCTTTTTATTGTTAACGAAATTGTAAAAGGATCACAAGTAAAGGGTGAAAGATCGAAGGTACTTGATCTTCTTTTAGAACAGGAAAACATATTATAGAGTTTCTTAAACTTTTCCTAGGTCTATTCCCAAGGGATGGTATGGTTCAGTGGGCCTATTCACCTTAATTTCTTGGGTCAATAAAAGTATCAGGTTTATATATGAGCTTAGAAGTTTGCTGGAAAGCAAATAATGGGAATAGGACCTCCATTATGGGCGAAATCTAACCTCAAAGTTTATGTGTGGTTTATTGTGTATATGATTGAATATAAAATTTTATATTTCCACGTCTTTACTTTTTGTAATTTCTATATTTGTAAATTAAGTATTTTAAGAATACATTTGTAGGATTTTAGAGTTGAAAAGTTCATTACATTTTTAAATATCTAAATATTTAAATTCGATATTTTTATATTTTTACATATTTTAATTTTTAAATTTGTACATTTCAAAATCTCTAAATTTCTACATTTCAAAATTTCCAAGTTTTCAAGTTTCTATCTTCTCAAATTTCCAAACTTTTTAATTTAAAAATGTGGGAACTTAATATTTTCAAATTTCTAAATTTTTAAATTTCACATGTCTATATTCATAAATATTTCAAATTCTATATAACCAAATATCTAAATTTTTCAATTTGACATGTCTATATTTCTAAATATTTCAACTTCTAAATAAACAAATTTTTAAATTTGATATGTTTATATTTTTAAATACTTCAGCTCCTAAATTTGCAAATCAAAAAATTTGTCATCCTATCATTTTTAAATCAATAAATACTAAATCCACACACCACTAAATCCACAGATCCAAGTCACCTTCCTAAATCAAAGAAAACTTAATATTTCCAAAACCCTAAAGTCCAATTTCATTTTAATATCGCATTACACAAAAATCAAATGAAAATATAATAAACGCAAAAAAGACTACAAATTTATATTTACATCTATGTAACACAATTCTTTCATTTTTCAAAATTCTATTCACACAAGTTTATATCATTTATATTAAAATTTCCATCATAAATATATTTCTGCAATTTATATTTTAAGAGTTATACGCAGTAAACCGTGAAATCTCTTCACTTTAACCTTGCAAAACAGATTCCGAAGGTGAACACCTGTTCTCTTCTCAGTGCAACCACACTCGCTGACCAATGCAAACACCAAACCGGTTTGAATTAAAGGCGTGTTTCTCTGGCGAGTTTCAGGGGTTGCAGAACATCTCACTGCTTCGCTGGTCTCGAAGAATAGGGTATCATGTGTTCGAAGGTTAATAATAGGTGTCCCTTTCAGGATTCTTCGTAGTTTCATGCCCATTTAAGGAAATGTGTTTGGTAAACAGAATTCGTAGGGTAGCATAATGTACCTGGAAGTTCTTCGTCCTGTATCCTTCAATTAAACAGTATTCCAGGCATTAAAGCACTGTTGTTCATTTCACACAATCCTTCTTTTTATACATATAATTCGAAATATAATTTGAAGAAATATTTTTAAATCTGATCGTGAATTACAATTTGAAAATACTAAGTAATTGTGTTAAAAATATGAAAGTAATATAATAGGTCTAATTGCATTTTTGGGTTGGTTATATTTCGAGTTGTGTTTTATTATTTTATTAGTACAATTAGTGCAATAAGTGCGCTATTAGAAACGTATAAAATAATATTTTATACCTGTGTGTAATTCTAAGGGAATGGTTCTGAGTTTTTATACCTGCTATTTGTCGTGTACTGATTTTACAGTTACTTAAAATTTTTAAATTGTAAAAGCGGACAAGGGACTGAATTTTATTAGGATCACCATAAACTAGGTCCTTCAGAGTGTTTCGGGACTAGGTTTGAAAGAGATTTGGTTATTGTTTCCCAAGCCCGTAGTAACGGTAAGCTTGTACTTTTCCCAATAGTGCAAAGTGACAATGCGTTTGTCATAAAACCTCGAGGCCCTCCTCCGGTCCCTACCGGACGCATTATGGTAACTATTTTAGAGAACGTGAAGGAAGAAATCGAACGATAATATTTCCTAAACTATTCTGTGTGAACTATACCCACCCTCGCAAAATATAATAACAAAATTTTGTACCTAGTGTAGTCTTTACAACGATTATTTACTGAACTTTATATCGCATTTTTATCATCGTGCAAAATCAGTTTCATTTCATATTTTCACTACTGCTTGAAGAATATAGAATTTTGCGTTAAACATTTGTAGGAACGGGGTGCGGAAGGCAAATAAAGAATCGTCCGTTGAAATAAAAGGATGATTATATTTTGATTATAAATCCTAATTCGCTGTATTCGCTGTATTCACTGTGTTCGCTTTGTTCGCTTTCGCTTGCTTTTTCGAAACTGCAAACCGTTTCGCACCCGCACCCTTGACACGCTCGCAATTAGCATTCTCTCTTTCTTTGCATACTCGCTCTCTCTTTCGCTCGCATCCATACTTTGCTTTCGCACTATCTCACTCGCACTGTCGCACACGCGCTATCACACTCGCGCTCTCACTCGCACTGTCGCATACGCGCTATCGCACTCGCACTCTCACTCGCTCTCACTCGCTCTCCTTAACGGTAATCCCTACACATTGAATATTAAAAACACTAAAATATTCTAATAAGTGTTGTATAAAATGAGTTTGTTAAAAATAAAAATATTACACTGCATTGTGAGGTTTTCACAATTTGAATACAGTAATTAATATGTATAGATAGATTCAGATAGGATTATTTGAAAAGTAGTACTGGTTTGAGGAAAGGGTTATGCAGAGTCTCACTACTCGTAGTACGAATAGAACAGGAGACCATATTGCAACGAAACGCTAGAAACCAAATTACTTTGGCGTTTGACAAATAGATTGTTACGGGAAACTCGTAGTCATGAATGGCTCTCGTAGTTCAGAGAAAAATGAATAGATTTCCAACGTGTTTAACGTTTTCAATAATACTGACTTTATTATTAATTTTTGGGATGTGACATATTTTTAGAGGAGAGTTCGCTTGCTATGAGTCAATTGTTTAAAAAAATGTCAGGGCAGGTTTTTTATAATATATGATTCAGGGTGGGTATCTGGTTTATCTGTTACTGACTCATTGTTAGTACAGTAATCATCGCTATGGGGTAATTATCTGTGTTTATTCGTTACACGAAAGCAAATTACTTTGGAGTTTGACAAATAGCTATCCGACCCTCGTGATTTGTGGTTTCACGCCCATTTAAGGAAATGAAGGTGGTAAACACTTTTCATAGGGTAGCAGAAGGTTCACAGAAGTTAGGTTTCGAAAGAGGTGCATGAACGCGTCATTTCTATCGATTTCTATTCTACGTTAAATAATATATTTTTTATTTCTATTAGGTTCAATTTTATAAAAATTTTATGAGAGTGAATTGATATGTTTTAATTTCACAAATTTGGTGAAATGAATTTTATTTAATTTGGTATTAGCACAGAGATTATTATTAAATTACAAATTATACGTATATTTTGTTTAATAATATAAACATGAAAACTTTGTGGTGGCTATGATTTAATTTTAAATATTTTACAAATATTTGATGAAGTGAAATGTTTATGATGTTGTAACTAAATATTCAATGCAGAAGAGAGATTTTTAAAAAGTAACAATTAAATATTCAATGGAGGCATGAAATATTACAATAAATATTAAATATAAAAAACATTAATCTTGAATTTCATTTAATTAGATATTTAAAGATTTCGAGCAAACTAGAAATTCTTTGTGATAATTTATAAATTGCAAGTATATATGACAAATACATCTGCAATTTGTAAACATGTGTGTTAAAAATGTTTAAATAAAATATTCCACAAAACAAGTACTCACTTTGTTAAATTATATAGGTAAAACAAGGTTCAATTATCGATAGAAATTATCAAAAATAAATTTACAAAATTCATTAAATCTATATTTTTTATTGATAAATTGTAAATTAGATTAGTATAAACTTCTTAAAAATAAAAGCAATGTCCATAAAATATAACTTCTTATAAAAGAATATACAAAGAGAAGTTTGAATACAACAGTTTAACACCATAATTAAAAGTATATATGTATCTAATGAACAATATTATAGTAAAATTTCATATACAATATTGGAATCACAATCTCATGTTCGAAAGGGTTAAAAGAGCCTCGCTATTGTTGGTCCTTTACGATTAGGAGACCATGTAGAAGTGAAACTTAGGACAGTCGATGGTCGGCTTGTTACGGAGAAAACTGTAGATTTCGCAGAGTTAATTCCCGCAGGAAATAAGTAACGAGACTCG
Source organism: Megachile leachella (assembly GCA_963576845.1). Classification (NCBI taxonomy): domain Eukaryota; kingdom Metazoa; phylum Arthropoda; class Insecta; order Hymenoptera; family Megachilidae; genus Megachile; species Megachile leachella. The sequence goes on along the minus strand of OY756259.1, from coordinate 5,179,387 downwards.
GTTTAAGACTGACAATACTCTTATCATTCGTACCCGAAATGTTGCAAATTACATTTATCGATTGATTCACATTTCGCTTGTATCGGTTTTCTAGGAGTTCATTTTGCTTGTATCGGCTGAGTATTTTCGTGTGTTGTATTAAATTGTCGCGAGTTTTGAATCATTCTAACGAGTCTGCTGATCCTCTTTATCTATTCAATAATCAACTACAATCGTGTTCTAACACTTCAGCCTCTATAGCATAGCCCTGAACTTCAGAAAGGTTACTATGGTTTTTTATATAAACTAATACATTAAGTTCATGACGCAATTGTTTAGTGTATAAGTTTACCGCGTCCCTATCCGCAATACTAAGAGCGACATGTCGATTAATCGACCTTATATACTCGGTCTGGATCGCACACCTAATTCAATATCTCTTAACGCGTTATATAATTCATCGTAACTATTTATTTCCTCATATTTAATGATACGTTCCGCCTCACCAATGATTTTAACAGCTATTATTTTATATAGCAAGATGTCCGGCTCATAACAGCGAACCCTAGCACGCTCAATCATCCCAATAAAAGTTTCGACATGGACATTCCAAGCTTCGAATTTTTTAATAGTGTCCATTAATTCACTGGAACTTTTCAGTTGATTCTCTTCATATTTGTGCTGCATATGGGGTTGGAGGTTTCTTGCCGAAGATGCGTCTTCAACGATCCGTCGAGGTGTGTTTGGTCGGCGCGATGGCGAATTCCTGGAAGATGACACGTCTTTTATTTCTCCCTCTATTTCACCAAGGCTGGTATGGGTTTTGTCCGTGATGAGTTTCAGAACCCTCTGATTTTCTATCTTCAAGTTTTCGGTCTCAGCTCGTAGGGCCAAAATGTTTTCATTCGTCTTTTTTTGCTGGGTAGCGAGATTTTGGACGGCTTTGCTTAGAGCCTGGATGGTTTTCTCAAGAGTGGACATTTTGAATGTTCGAAAGATTTCCTTGTCACTTGTATCAATACGAGGATGATTTCCAAATTCAGTGAAATGCAGCGTCTCAGCTTACCCTGTGGTCGTTGGTCCGTAATACCAGCTGTGACAATCTTCACAAAGAACGAAAAATATAGCAATCAGGACAATCTTTTTCCTCGGTCTCCAACAGATTCCTTGGATCTGGTGTTCCGAATTTTTAGATTATTCTCTTGTGATATCCGGATCGCCAAAATGTTACGGAGCAAACGTGACTTATTATGGGGAAACTTGTACTCGCGAATGGTTTTCGTATTCCGACAGACAAGGTTTCGGAAATCAACAGAGATTCGACGTGTTTAACGATTTCCACAATACTGCCTTTATTTCGGTTTTTCGGGGTGCTTATATCTGTAAATGTTTCAGAGGGAGGGGGTTCGAGTTTTGGGTTGTCTATGAGTCAACTATTGTTCCAGGACAAGGCTTGTTACAATAGTATTCAGCGTGGTTATCTTGTATACCTGCTACGGACCCGGCATGCTAGTCATTACTCGAAGTCCTTTAGGTAGTTATCCTGTGTTTACATGGTGCCGCATAATGACCGTTGCCTTCGTTTACCTGTTACAAGGTTTCGCAGAGTTCCCGTAGGAAATAAATAACTACGAGACTGGTTTAAGGCTGACAGCAATATTTTTCCATCCATTTATTTTCTTTTAATTTATATAGAATGCTACCATTTCGGGGGAAATATTTTTCCAAAATTATGTGCTATTGGAAAATATTGACTATGAGTGTGACGATATCGGTTTGTCAACGTAATTTCTAGTTAGCTCATCAGGTTTGTATGGCGACGCATAATGACCGAAGGTTGCCTCCGGAGGTTCAGGTATAATCGCCTTTTCCCTTTATGGTTTCATCCCTGGTCGACCTTCGCATAGAAAGAAACCAATTTGGTAAACAAGTTTGCTAGGATAGCATGAAAGCTGTGGAGCTGTACTTCGACTCATCTTATCCTTGCGATGATCTTAGATATCCTTGAGATGTTTTAAAGATTTATTTATTAACTTTATTCTACTTTGTGTCTGCATATGTACATTTCGCAATTTATTTTATAGTACATTTTTATCGAACACAGCACTTTCTATCAAATATAAATATAAATATATACATAGTGAACAATTTTTATTAAAAATATTATGTGTTATAGTTTTTAAAATGGGTTGTTTAACATAGCTTATGATTTTAAAAAAATGTAATAAAAATTAGAAGTAAAAAGTTTTCCATTTGAAGAACTTAATTTCATCATAGCAAATGGTGGATTTCAAAGAATATTTTACATAAGATCATCACAAAATACTACATACAACATATTAATCTAAGGTTAAAAATAACTAATCTATCAACAGATTATTAAACCCTGTGTTTTCATTTCAGGTTAATTTAAAACCCAAACAATGCATAAGTTATTTAAATGAAAAAAGATTGAGCTACGTGTTATTCTGCATTCTCTTTTGAATACAAATAAAAGCATAAAGTTCACAATTCATGAACTGTCCTCATTCTTTTCAACAATCCACTTTTCATTCCTTTATAAAGTTTCCTTTATCTCTTAGTTTATGTACGTAAAAAATATCGCGTGACGCAGTTCAAGTATTAATTACTTCAACAATCAAAATTGTTTAAATTTGCAATACTATTCGTGTTTGGTATTCGTATTCAAGTATGAATCCTCTACAATTCTTATTTGGGCAGAAACTTCAGCGAAGACGATTCGGCCTGGATTACGTAACTTGCGTCACGTGTGTGTATCAAGAAAGAAGTTGTAAGGAGAATCACTACCCAGAAACGCTTCACGATTAGGAGACCATATTATTTAGAATCCTACTCTTGATCGTGACTAAGGTTTCGTACACAAACAAACCTGTGCCATTGCGTACAGTTATCTGATCACATAGAGTTTACATTTCGTGTATGTGGAAAATAAAATAAAATATTTAATAGAATAAAATATACTGAGCAATTACATATTAGTTTTTATTTAAAACCTCATCTGAAATTTTTTGACCAAAAATAGATAACTATAGAAATTATAAATAGTTTAAAAACATTGCAGCTGAAGACAAAACATTGACAAAGAAAATTATTTTCTAAACGGTAAGAATTGTTACATGTAGTAATTATTTATTATTTTGGAAAAAATATGTACTTCTACGTTTTAAAAGTGGTAAAAGTTGTTTAAAAATATTTTATAAGTCTGTTAAAATAATAAATTATGATCGTGAGCTTCTAATCGATAACTAAGAAGGTGTCATTTTGTGGTAACTAGACATGGCCATCTAACGGCAGCTACCTGGAGCTTTTGAATTCGTATTTACCTTTCGCGTAATACTAGATTTTTTTAGATTTATCGACTTAATTATGAATATACAATTAGTTGATACTGTATTTAGTAAAATGTACGCACATTGGATGCAATATTTTGCAAGAATTTTGTATTAATTCGCATAGAAAGTAGTGACACTGACGTTCCTCGTTTTCTAAAAGCAAGATGGCGCTAGTGGTACTGTTTTCAAAATGGACATCAATAACAAGTTGAAAACAAACTTACAAAAATCAAGTTTGCATATTTTTAGTTTATTAATAGTCCTTAAATATTTAAACATTCAAAATTTTATCTTTTCAACACTCAACTCTTCCAATTTCAAATTTTTTAAATATTCAAATACACTTAACTATACTTGAATGTACTCAGCCGCATTTAAATAATTTAATATTAAATTTTCGAACGTTAAATCTTTGATTACATTCAAATTCAAATATTCAAATTTCAAATTTCTGATTACTCAAATATTTATATCGTCAAATAAATTTCCATCCTGCAAATACTCAAATATTTCAATATAAATTTTTGCAACACTCATCACTCGAATTTCAAGTTTTTACATACTCAAGTTCTTAATCTGCGAACACTAAAATATTTTTATTTCAAATTTTCTACCGATTCAATGACCTCTGTATTGCAAGTATATCTACATAATTAGACAAAACTTTCCAAATCCATCTCACCAATTATAAACAAGAATTCATCATATATTCCATAGCATACTTTCCATAATTAATATCATAATCTCGTTCATATTTTCGCGTACCAAGGATCAAACATACGAACGACCGTCAGGAGTCCTCGGTGTTCGTACACGCTTTTAAAATCACGCTAACGGAAATTTTATATCCTCCACGTACCAGGATTCCATGAGAGCAAGGAGAATCGTTCTCCAAATTCTTGTGGATCGATGTGTTTAGAAATGGAGACGCAACGTGGACGAAGAGGAACGTGGCATGACAGAAAATGTCGATACACGTGCGTTAATCGCGCGTTAAAGTTTGCGGAAAGGCGTGAAGAACGTTGTAAACACGAATTAATCGAAGACCAAGCACCAGGGATGCAGGAGCGTCCAAGAAGTCTGGACGTCTCGGAACACCGCGACCGAGACTTCGGCATACCGGAAAGGGTTAATTTTCGACGAGTGTCGATCAGGCAAGCAGTAAGTTCAGTGGATCGCTGGTATAAACAACCTCTGTCCTTTGGTTCCCCGATTTTCACCCGTGCATATCCTTTTCACTTTCGTCACCTGTCTCGAAGGCGTAAACTGACCTTCTGGGTTGCCCGATTGGCGAAAGGGTTAACACTCGTCGAGAACCTGGTACCATTTGTACTAGGAGCCCATGAACGCTCAGTTGGTGTTCTCGGTGGCTCCTTACCTGGAAGGTGGAGTTCCCTCACCTGGATTGGTCAGGTTTACCCCTCCTCGAATTTTAAGTAACCGACTCCATGGTCATCCGTGGTTCGTTTCGGATGAACGCGTGTTCATTAAGCTGGTAAAAAAAAGGACGATTTTCGTATCGGATGATGTCAGCGAGGGACTCAATGTCGCCCGCATCGATTAAACGATGACGATCAGTGTCATTGACAGTTAAAAGTCAATATTCTATAGCAGGAGGAGCAGAGGAGCAGCAGGGACGAGGAGGTGGGTCGCTTTGGGCCTTTTCTCGAGGACCCCGAAAAGGAATGCCGATGGGCCAAATCAATTTGTCCGAGGAATTTCCTCGAAATCATTGGAGCGTGTCGAGGAAGCAGGGGATTAGAAATCGCGTGGAAGTATTTGCAAAAGAAACGAAGTCTTCAACTTTTATTGTAGGGCCGTTGAAAATGGAGATACGTATTGTAAATGGTCGTGGTGGTTCTGTAACACGATTGTTACGATGCTTGCTGTAACTATGCGAAATTGCGGATTGCTGTAAACAAGAATCAGGAAAGTAGCTGGTTCTAGATGGTAAATTTGCGAACGAAATGTACATGGACCGGGGGATGTACATAGACGTTGCGGCAATGATATTACAGATGAAATGTATACGTGGCATGTACTGTTCGTTAATTATTGGAGATGCGGTGGGACTGGGATTATGCGTGAACATGTGATTCTTCGACGCTTATATTATGTTTTCGGCCATAAAGTTGCCAGGGGGTTAGAATCTCGCAGGAAGTGATTCTAAGTCCTTCTATTGACAGGATCCTTCTATGGTCTGTCTGACCGTAGTACTGTGCGCATAGATTGCGGATCAATGGCGGACTCGACGGTTACAGAGTGGAAATACATAAAACCTTATGCGTCAAAAATGGAATCTTTAATAAAATGTATTCACAAAATATATAAAAATTTGTTTAAAAAATATATAAATAACTGTAATACAATTTGTATATTTACTGACATTGATCTTCATGTAAACGCCACTCTTATGAACAGAATAGAATTAAAAAAAAATGATACAGCCTTTTTTATTTTCACGTTTCATTTAATCTTGAAGAGAAATATTTGGATTAGACTGAATTTGTTTGAATACAAACTCAGTATTTTTTAGGAGATTACAGAATGTTATTTGAAGAATAAAATGTAGTTTAATTTTGTTTTTATAAAACTCTTAAATTACATATTTTATAAGTCATAAGCATAGAAATGGAAAATATACAATTAATTTTAATGAGACAAAGTTTTGATTTTTTCTAGTGTTTTTTATTACTTTTTAAGGAAGTATTTTTGTAGCCTAATTGCACTAGATACGTTCTTATAATAAATTTTATATATCAGCATCTTCTTTTTAACGCCACAAATATAAACAAATTTTAATTTTACAGAAAGGCATGTGAAAGTGAATATTTTAAAAAGATTTTCTATTTTGTACTACTATCATGCAGTATGTATGAACTTATCAGCCAGAATATCTTCTAAAGCTGTGAATGTTTGATGCTGAAGACTTCTGGATTTTTAAATTAGAAAATGGAGTTTGTAAACATTTATACTATTAAATTTGAAAATTCGTACACATCTACATTACGAAATTTGAAAACTCGTAATATGATCAAAAGTTTGTAAATTTGACAACTCAATAATTGAACAATCTGACAAACCTGACAAATCTGACAAGTTTTAAGTTCCATGCTTCAATACCCTAGTCTTTACAAGACTTTAAAATCCTAAAAAGAATTCACAATTCAGAAAAATCCTAGTACAAAAATCTTAAAAGAATCTTGAGAAATCATAGATCTCAAAGAAAGTCTAAAGAGCGTCCAAAAATAGTTTCAGAGTCCTCAGAGTCCAGAGGCTAACATAAGTTACTTCCCATCCCCTTCATCTCCCACTAAACCACTTTAATTAATAAACTAAAGGAACTCTACACCCAAGAATGTCGTGTGCATCCACTCTTCTTCCCAAAAAACCTCGTGTCTTACATATCCCCGTCACCCGATCAGGCTATAAACTTCATCCGTCGGAATTCCACAAGTCCGTCGAAAAACGTGAAAATGCATCACGACAGTTTCGAATTTCGCGACGATCTCTTCATTCTGTCTGCTACCCTGATGAACGTGAGAAGAACGTCGATTCGAGCCACGCATTTTCGTTCTCACGCTTCGTCGAGCCAGGCGTGACAGCCTTTGGAAATGACTTGTCCAGAGCCGGCAAACGCATTCCGTCCTTTATTGGCCCCGACATTCCTGGCGTTTGTCGGACGCCAAGGGAGCACGTGTCGCTTGGAAAAAAGGAACTTCAAAAGATACCGGCGGTCCGTTTTGATCACCGCTTGTTACGGGGAAAAGCGATATCTTGCGGGTGACTTTCGTTTAAAGAAATGAATAATGACTCGACGTACTTGACGTTTGCAACAACACTCACTTTATTTTAGATTCTCACAGGGTTTTTATACCTGTACCTTTTTGGGGGAGGGTGCGGGTCCCAGGTCTATGAGTCGGTATTGCCTCTTTCGCCCGTTACACGCTTCATGATCCTCAATTTCAGTTCACTTTCTCGGTGCACATGGTTCTCCAATAATCGTGAGAAGAAACGTTACGTACGCGTCTACCGCCATTTAACCCCTTAACCTACAATTTTCAGCGCTCGAAACTGTGGACTTTTTCAATTTTTTAAGACAGAGGTTAAGCTTTATATTTAATCAAGTCTAATCATTAAATATTTTTGCGGAGCAGTAATTACGTTTTTGCTAACTACTGTTCAGTTATGTTTTTACTAACTAAACTAACCTTTTTGGTAACTAACCATAAAGTTATGGTTAAGTAATACAAAAAGTCTCAACCAGCCAGGATTTTCATTAAATGAGTTATTTGGATAAAATCAAACCGCCTAATAAAGATAATCTCAAAATCAAACCCCCAATAATGGCTACCTCTAAGAGGTCCGTAGATTACGGTTCAAGAACTTATATTTTAAGGTTTTGACCAGCAGATCAATTTTAATAAAATACAGTAAACAATAGGTTAATTAATAGAGTCGTAGATTTTTCTGATGTTCTACCAGATGATTTGTGAGAAGACGAGTTGCACGAAGGGGGTTTTGAATGTTCCATTCCTAAGCCATAGAAGTTTCTACCTTCTCTAAATAACTTAAATCTTGAAAATACCTAACTACTTCCTTAAGTCCCTTAATCCCTTAAATTTAGAAAGTAAATTTAAATCCTTTAGAATCCTTTAAATTTCCTAAATGATCCAATCGTTCCAAGAATAAATTACTTTCCAAATATCCTCAACTTTTCCAAACAAAATGGAACTCCAGCGCCATCCGCGGTTCATCGAAGCCGTTCTCGATCAAATTAATCTCGACAATCGTCTCACGCGTGATCACGAGTCCCTGGAACGCTCTTTTTCGTTCATGTTCCTCTATCACGAGTGGGAAGAACGCACGGACCACGGAATCATCGTTCTCACGGCTCGTGGGAAACGAGCACGCAGAACAGGACGGCTCCACGGATCTTCCAGCAACGATCTTTTTCCAAAGGAATCCCGACGGAATATTCATCAGCGTTATTCCCGTTTGCCGGACAGAGAGAGGCCTAGGTGAAAAGGCACGGAACAAATAACGAGCACGTTTTTCTTCTGGCGAGAGGCGTCGTGTTTCATCGAGCATTCAAGAGGAAAACGCGTCGGCGGAAAGCTGCAAATTCCAGGAACGCCGAAAAAAGAATTTCGTGGACCACACAGCGTCTTAGAAATTCGTCGAAAAAAAAGATGGATGCCAGATGTCCTGGTACAGATTGTCGACGAAGATGCCTACCTGGGTCACACTGGGAGATAACGTAAGCGAGCCGAGCGTGAGAATCGTGGTTCGAAGGGCAGTTTCGTTTTCTCAGGCTTACCAAGCTCTCAGGAGGATGCAGGAGATATCTCGAACGAGTTATCGAGATCGTCGAATTATTTCTTGGGTGGTTCAATTAAAATCGCGTAAAATTGACAAACTGATATTCGGGAGCTGAAGAAATTCGAATTCTAGACATTGGTATTTAATATGAATTTATTCATCAGAAATTCGTTGGAACCTTCGAAAGTAAAATAATCTTTAATTTGAATCGTATAGAGTTCTACAATTTTTAAAATTGACGATGTCAGTCATAACAAATTTTCAAATTGAAGTATTCTAAGTTTTCAGAGCTTATAATAGCTTGCATCAACACCAGTAAACGCAGAAGTGTCTATCCACATTCTGTGCATGCCTCATACAAAGTATCATTTATTCAACATATCACGATCCTACAATTATTCAGCAAGTAATATAAATTATTACATAATAACAAAAATTGAATAACCAAATCTGTCTCACGCATCACACTAGAAAAAGTTACAATGTCAGAAGATTCTACCAAGGTCGAAGCCATACAAATTGAAGAAATAGTTAGGAAGATCATATGTGCTTATCTGCACACATCAATAAAATATTGGATCTGTTCATCCCTTGTCCACCCTCCTCGCTCCGTTTCCACGCAGCTCCTCGAAGAAGCTTCCTTCCGTCGACTGATTCCCTAGTAACCCTGAGAAGAAACAATCTCTCCTCGAAGCTGCTTTCTCACGGGGCTCGTCCAGGATTCCCACGAACCTCCCCGTAACGTCACGTTCTTCGGCAACCACCCTCGCCCTCCAGGAAGCTCGTGAGAAAAAAAGGAAGCCTGGCGAGAATAACGAAGGGCCGAGATACGTTATCCTGGCGAATCCGCGACTTTTCCGATCCGCGTGTCCTGGGAACCCGGGAACAGCGTCGTGAAAGGAGAAATTATGACCATCCCCGGTCAGGTTTCACGCGGTTGCGTTGTCCTGACCATCGGAAATCATCGAGCAGCCGGTGCCAGACGCGAAATTCCACGGGTTCAAAGGTCCCGGGGGCTCTACGAGGCCTGTCCAGGATAGGCGGGAAGGACGCGAGGTTCGAACCCTCCCACGACCCCTGGGGGCCTTCGACTTTTGTCCGACCGACTGGTTAGGTTCCTTCGGGAACCAAGCGTGAGAACGATCCTCGCCCACGGTCAAATTTAACCACTACGGTATTAGGGCCTTAGGCGAACATAGGAACGAACCTTGTGTGAGCCGCTGGCAAAATAGCCAATGCGAATGCAAGATGGAGCGGACATTAAGACGCACTCCTTTGGACGTTCTGTTGGGAGCTTGTATGACTTATGTTTGATAATTTATATTTATATTTATTACTACAGAACTTTCGACGCAGTCACACATCCAATTCAAGAATAAAATGAAATATAATTCATGAATTTACAAATTTTATAATGCGATACAGTACTTGCAAATAATATATGGAACAATATAGGATTGCAGGACTTTGTTGCAATTGTTTGCAGCGGTGAAGAAATATGATCTGAGTTATATCTGTAATTCATATTCGCATGATTATACTTTGATGGAATTAAAGTATATTTTATTGATTTTATAATTTTTCTAATTTTGCTACTTTTGCTAATTTTGCTAATTTTGTTGATTTTGTTGATTTTGTAAATTTTGTAAATTTTAAAGATTTTGTTAATTTTGTGGATTTTGTTAATTTTGTTGATTTTATTAATTTTGTTAATTTTGTTGATTTTGTTGATTTTATTAATTTTATTAATTTTGTTAATTTTGTTAATTTTGTTAATTTTGTTAATTTTGTTAATTTTGTTGATTTTGTTGATTTTATTAATTTTGTTAATTTTGTTAATTTTGTTAATTTTGCTAATTTTGTTAATTTTGCTAATTTTGCTAATTGTGGTAATTTTTCTCATTTTGCTTATCTTGTTGATTTTGTAAATTTTGTTAATTTTATTAATTCTGTTTATTTTGTTCACTTTGTTCATTTTGTTCATTTTGTTCATTTCATTCTTTTCATTCATTTTGCTAATTTTATACATTTTGTTTATTTTGTTTATGTTGCTAATTTTGCTAATTTTACTAATTTTACTAATTTTGTTCATTTTCTTCATTCTTCAATTGCAAAAATTGTAGATGATATTTTAGGGGATGTTTAAGCAATGTATAGCTATTTATATTAAGGTATTTAATATAACAGTGTAAGTAGATTCTTATACATATAAATTATTAATTACTTACATAAATTTCTAAGGTACCCACATAAATTATTACAGGTTTGTGTAATTATTCCATTTCTATAAAAATTTTTTGAGTTTTGAAATGAAATATGTGGGAAGATAGCAAATTAAGTCAATGGAATATTATGTTAGAAAAAATTACAGTGGAACGTGAAATTTGAGCTTAAAGCGTGACGTCTTTATTAGGAGCATATGTTTTCGACAATATGTAGTTGAAACTACCCCTGTGACCTTGTACGAACCGTGAAATTTTCGACCGAAGCGTGACCTAAGAATTAGGGAGTCAGAAGATACGTAGAACGATTTTAAGACGATCTCGAATTATATTCATACAGGACAATACTAATTTTTCCCCATGAATGTCTTATTTTTCTCATTTTTAATTATCAGACTTGATAAAACAGTTTACTTGTAAAAGTATAAAATTGAAATATTAATTAGTTATATTCTAAATAACATTTTTATCATCACAGCTGATGATGGATATTACTCTAGAAAATTAGAATAGAATATTTTTATTTTTATTATTTTGGTAAAGGTAGGCTACGTTAGGTTGATTTAAGTTAGATTAGGTTGAAGATAATAATGTGTTAATAATTTTGCATAAATATAATAATGTAATTATACAACACAATTATAATGTAAAGTAACAAAAATCATCAAAACAGGTAAATATAAAAATAAAAAAAAAAATTATTAATATTAATTATATTACACTGCTATGTATATTAATATATTAGTAATTATTAGTAAAATATTACTACAATTATTATAGTTATTAAATTTAAGCGAATCTACATAAAATAACCCAATCTTCAGCCAGAAGCACCATAAACCTAAGAATTTCATTCTTACTGCCAAGAAGTCTATTTTTAGTCCATAAACTTGCAATATTATTGCAAGAATGGCAATAATTATGTCGCTGTTCATTCCCAACCTAAATTCCAAGGATATTGAAATTCACCAGCTCCATTCCGTATTTTATTATTGCTGCCGAGGATAAAGCAACGCCGCTTCATGACATATTCATGAAGCAGAGGCGTACAACCATTCGTGGAACGACTATTATATTCCGGTCTTCTATTAGAATGCATAGAAAGTCCCCCCCGGGAACACAAGGTACCACCCCAGGGATAAACGACTGAATAGAGTTCCCTAATTAGTGGCCAGGCTAGTATACGACTCGAAGAAGCTTTTTCGAATGTTGGGCGTGGCCGATAAATGGGTTTTTAATGTTCAAACTTCGAATCGTTTTGTCGACAATACTGCCATAAATCACGAGTAATTGTCAACCCATAAAATTACATGGCTCGATTTTCATCCAAAGAGGATAACGACGGATAATTAGTTGTAAGGTTTATGAGATGTAAATTTAGAATCGTTGTGGTTACGGGTGAGGTTTATGGGGTGCACTTTATTCGAAAGAGAAGAAATTTCTAGTTCGGGTGATCTAGTTAGCTACCAAGGGAACACGAGGACGTAGGAGGTGAAATAAGAGAAGTGTCCTGGTAAGGACACTTGAACCTCGTATTATCCTTATTGATCGAAAAGTTTCCAGAGGCGAGTTCCTTCTTTAAGTAAATATCAAATTTCATTTATAAATGAGGTGATTTGTAAATACGGTATAGCAGAATTTTGGATACCTGTTTTTTTTTTATTTAATTTATTTTTGTAAAATTTTTATAACTGTTCAGAAGTTATTAATATTAATGATTGTTATTAGTATTAATGACTGATTATTTAATCAATCTATATTGCACTGTGAACACAATCAAAACGTCTCAGTGGTGATTATACATAAACTTTTATATCTAAAATTCAATTACATTTATCCCCTTCGAGTTTCAACTACACTGTTGTAAGCTTTTGCAGATTGTGAATTTATTTATAGAAACTTGAAAATTAAAACTATTATATAGAAATACTACTGATGAAACGTAAAATTATCCTTATTATTAATAATTTTACGTTTCATCGGTGGCATTTGGAATTTCATTTAAGCGCGGGAAAATATACGAATTTGAATTAGTAAATAAGGTCTATAATACAGTGAAATAATTTATGTATCTAATAATTTTAATATTTATTGTGTTTATGTTGTCTGAAATGTTTCAATGTTATATGACAATATTTTGAGGAAATCAAAAGAATATTTGAGAATTGAACGAAAATAAAAAGCATGAATTGTTATATAATATCTCAAGGAAATAAGACAGACATTAGAAGACCATACGAAGAAGACAAATTATTAAAATAAATTCAAAGAATATGAAAATATTCTAAAATATGAAGGATATTAAAAAATTATTTACAAATTATACAACGATGAAAAAGAATCATTAAAGATTTATCTTAAAAGAATAGTGTAGATGTTTCTTCATCTTCGATTTCAAGAATCTGAGGATTCAGTGTCTACGTGTCGTTCAAGATATTTCAGGACCAGAGGAGCATCAAGGATAAGGGGTATCCTGTAGCAAGGGTAGCAACGCAAGGGTGTGTAGATAATAAAAAAGGTTCGGTGAATGGGGTTGAGTACGGTCAATGCGGAAAAAGGCCTTCATCGTGACCTTTTTTAACAGAGTTCCATCCGACGTAGGAGGATTGCGTACAAAATTCTCGTCGACGAAAACCATTAGATACTGCTGTTATCAGATAATATCATTACATTACATATCGTTTATTACATTAATTTTTCCTGTAAAAAACTTTACGTAACAATACCTGTATAATAAATATTTAAATAAATGGTAACTTAATTGTGCATAAAAATGTCCTTTAGATAAATAATTTTGATTACTATCTTACCTTTGACTATCTATACTTTATCCATAATAGAGTCAGTTTGAATATTTTTTAGCAATAAAAATGTGACATAAGATAACTTCCGAATAGAATTCCTATACCATACTTTTTATCGTACAAAATTTCTTCTTGTACAAGTAATCATCTCATAAAACGAAGATGTCAGAAACGGCTACCGAAAATAATCCTCACTCGTGCAATTTATGTGGAACATGCAATAAATACACTTTTAGGTTATTAAGAAATTTCTAGGAATTTACTGCAAGTGACGGTGGCAATATAACGAGAGTTTATAGCAATGAAAATTTGCGATGCTGTTCCCTGAAATTTATACTTTGCAATAACATTCGAGTTTCAAATAAAAGTACTACGAAAAGCTCACAAATTATCAGAATTACAGCAAATGAAAATTGCTAGCAATTTCTAGCTACATTGCTAGAAGTTACATCTGTTAAAGTGAAACATTGATATTTAACTTTTTAACAAACCTCCAAAAGATACTGCAGAAAATTTTCCTCAGTTTTTCTGAGGGTATTACACTAACTAGCCTCATAAAAAAACTAAATAGCCTCATAATCAGCGAGGTCTTTGTACTTCTACCGTTGATTATTTACACACTAGTTTTTTGTATAAGCGAGTTTTTTTTTCACATAATCCCTTCAGCATCGTTGGCCATTTGTGTTGCGAACCCGCGAAAAAAAGTTCGAACTGCTCAGCGAGAATTCTCATCAGGTTCATCGAGGACACGCGTGTGTGACACGCATGAGAGAGGATATGTGACTTGGGGACACGCAGCCCTCCACATATGAAGCAGAGCAGCAGGAAGCACGAAGAGGAAGTCTTTCAGCTCGACGTGGGTCGTCGTCGCGATGTGTGGAAAAGGGGAAACGGGACGGGTTTCGAGTGGAATACCAGGCAATGCCTCGAAGTCCTGATTCGACGTGGGAAAAGGGTCGAGAGGTTTCTAAGTTGCCTCGAATTTCTAGGGAACAAGATACCAGGACCTCGAGGAACCTTCTTCCGCTATAGCATTCGGGTCACATCCCTTCGTTCGGAATAACAATTTCACGCTCCCGTTGCTGCAATTACCCGATTGATTGGTCCATTTCGCCAATCGGTAATTCATGTCAGGTAACAAGTACAATCAGCAAGTACTTAATTGCGGACATTACAAATTGATGGTAAACAAAAATTATTCATTACAGTGGATACAGCGAGTCGTTTGGAATTTCATTATTTATTTTAGGGTCTTTCGAAAATATGTATTGATTCGATATTATAACTGTGTAGTTGTACTGTTTATAAATATTTACTTTATGTGTGTTTACAGTCTTCAGTTCACTTTTTGCTTTAGATATCTAGGTTAATCTCGACACAACAAATGTTTTCTAATGATTTCTGTAACTGAACTAAGAAATCTAAAATCAGCCATTTCATAAATTTAATGTTAAACTATAAATGAAAAACATATTATAATACATTTATATGACAATAAAAATTGAGTTAAGTTTATGTTAGTTACCGTTACAGTTTATTTTAAGTAAACATCCACATACAAATATATCTTGAACTTGTTACTAATCTATAAAATTTGTAGGTTATGTTACGTAAAGTACCGCACGATTAGAAAAACATAAAAGTTTGTCCCAAAGGGTTCAGATGATCTAGAAAGCTATCAGGATACCAAGGATATCAGGAGTTCGATTGTTAGAGTAATCGGGTTAATGTCGTTGAAAATAGGGGTGGAAAGGAATGAAATTAGGACACAGCGTTTGGTTCAATATTGGTAACTCAAAGGGTTAATGCGACAAAGGCTCCAGTTCTGGACGAATAGGATATCAGGATGCATAGAAGGCGGTGACCATAGGGGAGCCCTTTATGGGGAGCCCTTTGATGGCTTCGGAGCAATGGCGTTTACCGTGCTTCAATGTCGCTGTGTAATTTTCTGTAAAACTGTTCATATGTCTGCACATTTTTATTATTTAATTTTCAATTTTTTTTTAGAGGCAATATATAATTTAACATAAAATAGAAATTTTTATAAATAAAATTAAGTGTATAGGTGTTAAAAAATCGATTTAGAAATGTACAAATATACATTCAAAGTTATGTAAAATTTTGTTAACAAAATTAAGAAAATTCCAAATAAAATAATAATATTGTTTTTACATATTAATGAGTAAAATTGTATTTATACATTAATAAATAAAAATATAGCAGTGTGGTATCTTAGGACGCCATCTTCCATTTTTAAGGTCTCTCAAAAATTATACAAATATTAAATATTTTACTCTTTGGTTAAATTGATTTGTTACAGTGTTTAATGTTTTATTTTATTTTATTTTATATTTGAGAGAATTTTTTACAAATATACTTCAATTGCAGACAAAAGAAAGTACTTAGGTAATTTCTGCTTCACTTTAACCAGATTTGTTATTTTTAAATAAAAAATATAATTAAAATTTACAATTATCTTCCCCAAGAATGAAACAAAAAGAATGAAATTTCTGTGAATTAAAAATATGTGAACACGCACGCACTTAATGAATTCCATCTCAAAGCCAGGTCAGAACACGAACAAAAGCTGTGTGGCTTAATACACCAGGACACCATGAACACGGAGGAACGTGTCATGGTCACCATGGATATTTTTCTGCGTTCCATCGTCAATGACCTTCTAGCGGCTACCTCAAGGAAACGAGATTTGCTTTCATCAGCCCCGTTCAAATAATAATTACTATTTCCGAGGAATGGTGTTAATTAGCTCAGACGTAAAGGGTTAAGGGTCCACGTCGAAGGTCGTACCACTTAGGGGCAAGGAGAACATGATAGGACAGGAGCAAAAACCCGTTTTTCGATGGTGGCCACCGAAACCCTTTCACCACGCCCAGGGAATATCGTCACTCAGTATGGCCGACCTGGTTCCATTTTAAATTTTTATTTCAGACAGATTCTTGGGACGCGTTAAACGCATGTCCTTTTATTTCACTAATACTTTGAAATATGAGAAATGTAACTATGAAATTAAAATTATTTAGTTACAGAAATTTTGTTCGTTACATGAATTTGATAGGAGGTAAATTTTGAAAGTTAAAGTTGTAAATAATGTTTACAGCTTGTGGTAAATATTGTGAAAATAGTATGCATTAGATTTATTGTCGCTGAAATTATTAAATGAAAGCACTTTTTACAATGTAAAGAGTGTTAGACTTTTCATAAAAATAAATAAAATTGCTATCAAGTATTCAATTATTTGTGGTTTTTAATTTTAATATTAACAGAATATTAATACTAAGAATTAAATATTTGGTCTTTTACAAATGGTACCAGAAAGGTGCACTAAAAATTACATTTCTGTTTTCAAACTAAATCTTTCAAAGATAATTCAAAGAACAAAGATAATTAACACATAAATACATACTGTCAAATATTTTTCTTTAATAATATTTTTACCAATTATTCTATGAACTTCTTTCACCAACAAAAAACTTCTTCCAAAAGCGAAAAGTGGAAGTTAAACCCTGATATTCTTCGAAAACAAAATGTAGTCTTTCCGTAATCTTTAACTAAAAAACTAGTAATCTTTCACTAAAAGATAATATTTAGGTTAATACAGTGATCTTAATTGATACGATTCGTTTCACAGAGGATAAAGAAAAGAATCGGTGTAGCTTAAACGGGAAACGAGAAGACGTGTAAGCAGATGGTCAGCGGCCATTATAGATTTACTTTGATGTCAATCGGACGAGCTACGCATAATTTGATAAATTTAGCTACCAGGCTAATATGTTTGGCGTGGAGCATGCCCCTTCTTCCTGCCTTTTATGCAAGCAAATTTATTCTAATTAAATCAAATTAGATGCACCCCTCCCCACTTTCCTCTTTCTCTTTCCCCGTTTTCTCTTCTCTGTTTCTATCTTACTTTCGCTCGTATCACAACCGTACGTTGCTGTACTCTTCTATACGGAACACTCGTATTAGTTAGATGATTCTATATCTAAAATAAATAAAAAATGTAATACAAAATTTAGGTCTACAAGTTTTCACTTTCGAGAAATTTGAAGTTGAAATCATTTTCGTTTCAATACAGAACTTGTGTATGTAGGTAACATTTTTAATGTAATTTTGAGAGTATTTGTTAGTGACACAAGAATGGTTTAATAGTGGGTTTCGAACATTTAATGGAGGGTGTAAAAGAGGGCGCTGAAAATAGGTTGGGTATAGCAAAAATTAATTATTTTAAACAGACTTTTTTTCACCTTGAATACTGTACTGATCTTTCCGAAATTTCAGTATTTTGTTACAAGAATAGTTTTTGATTTATTAAAATAGGAATCAGGTGATCATGATGGCCCAGTTTTTAATAGTTGTTAGTGGTATGATTGATTTTTAGATTAGACAGGAAACATCATTGTGTTAGCAATAATAGAACATTTTCCAATAAATTTCTTTTCGTGAATATTGTGTTTTATTTATTTATCGCCAAAGTCGAGCGTCATATATCTTACTACACGTGCAACTGTGTGCTTACATTTCAAACAATTTTAATGCAGTACTCGTTTTAAACCGGTTTGCACAGAACCGGATCTCTGATCGGTTAATTCGAAGTACAGTGCACATTTGTAAGTACATATAGCAATACTGTATTTGCTAATAGGTACAATTTTAATTAATTTCTGCAATAAGTACAATTATACATTTTAATAAAGCAACTTGTGCAATAAATACAATTATAAATTTTAATAAGGCACTTCATCAATTTTTAAAGTCATCAATTTCATAAAAATGTTGTAATAATTAATATAATAATTCATTAGATTTAATGAGAAATCTTCAACTGAAATAAAAATAAAAAAATATATTGATTTCTGTTTACATATATGTTATTTATATATTTTATATAAAGTTAAACATGTTATAAAGAAAGTCACTTTTTAGAAAGTCATACTTGAAGTTATATTAATCATTTAAAATTATTTCAAATGTTCTAAGTGTTGATTTTTCATTTCTGCTAAATTATTCAGAAGACGATATTATTTGAAATAAAAATTATTTAAAATATAATGAAATAATTACAAAATAATGATCATTATTAAAATACGTAAAAAATAATTATAATTATATTATTTACAAAATAATTTGGAAAATTATTAAAATAATTATGAATATCACTAAAATAATTATAAAATATCTATACACATTATAACTACAAAATAATTGTAAATCTTCTTAAAATATATTCTTCTAATTCCTCCTAAATCACAAAACAATGATAAAAATTAAATAATTCTTAAAAACTTTTATTAGCAAAATAATTACTAAAATATTTATTGAAAGCTATTTCATAAAACTAGTAAAATAGTGTACTTGCAACTCCACATCAAACTGCAATACCATTCCTCAAACCAGCGTATGACAAAACTAATACAGAATGTCTCCGCAAACTACAATTCATTTCCCAATACCCGAACCTCGCAACACCATCAAAATTCCTATCCACGTATCTCAACTTGAGTAATAGCGAAGAAACACCATAGACGACGCCATGATTACCAGGACGTCATAATCCTGCAGGAAGCGCCGCCATGGTGTCCATGACACTTCATGGGGAAACTCAATCAAAAGTTTAAGAAATAAATCGCTCCCAGCTAGATATTTATCCGCTTTCTAAACGGATCGATTCGAAACGTTTCATAAATCACGTTTGTATATCTAATGAAGTGGATTAACATCTCGCGGAGTATTAGGACGTTAGAACGTCCTAGCAGGTGTAGGAGAAAATTTTTGTAGCCTCATTGGACAAACTGCTGACCGTTCTACTTTTGGGGATGTTTCACTAGGAAACCATGAATCGAAGAAACAAGAAATTGGAGTGCGAAGTTCAGCCATGCTTCAGAAACGTTCCAGTTTTTGGTGAACTCCTATCAGGAGACCATGGGACAAAACCGGGGCCGAAAGAAAACCGTGTAAAGGGTTGACCGCACATTTTTTCCCCTTTTAGAGCCTCCGATCGCGTCTTGTTTTTTTCAACGAGGATTTTTCCACCAGGGAAGCATGAGAGCAGCGAAACGGAAAAAGGAGGAAAATCTTTTTCCACCTGGGACGTTTTTCTTCGTTCCGCGACGCGACGGACTCTCCGTAGCTTGCCTTTCGACCAGGGACACAGGAAAACGCGAAAGTCCCGAAGGTTCCGGCCTGGAAATACGGAAAATCGCGGAAAATTGGCAGACGGAAAGTCACCGATCGGGGAAACATAAACGGTGGAAAACGTGAACGATTTTCCAACGGTGAAACTCGGAGACTGTTTCTTGCAATTAGGATGAAAATCCAGGCGCTTTTCGTTATGGCGACTCTAGAAGAGTTATCTTGCAGTGAAAGGTTTGTCGAAAAAACAGCTTCGATATCTTCTCGTTTATTTTCCAATCAGGGTAACATGGAATGTGTGGAATTCGAGGAAAAAATACCTTGAGGAACCTATCGATTCCCATATTTGCGAGAATAGGCTAACATGAGCGACGGAAAATTTCTAGCATTGGTCTTTGGGAAATTACCTGGGTTGTGTTCGACTTTGTGGACTTTTATAGTGTTATTGTGAGACTCTTTATGTATTGTAACTTTATAATTAATGGTTATTGTACGTGTTATAAAAGGTGAGGTACAATCTATATACTATAAGTCTTGCAATAATTGTATTAAATAATACAAGTTGAACTGATGAAAGTTGAAAGATGAGATTATAGTATGAAAAGCAATAGTTTTATAAATAGTTTCATATAGAATTTTATACAGTTTGTTTGTCACAAAAGGTGATATAGAGCTAAATTATCATTTAACAAATCTATAATTTAATTTAATGAAGTTTAGTATATAATGTATTAGTTTAACATTACTATGTTTTAATTTAATATATGAAATAATAGTATAAGATATAATCAGAAATACAACAGTATGAAGAGGAAGAGTTACATTCAGAACTTCACATAATTCATTTGAAATAAAAAGTAATATAGAGTTAAATTATCATTTAACAAATCTATAATTTAATTTAATAAAGTTTAGTATATAATGTATTAGTTTAACATTACTATGTTTTAATTTAATAAATGATATAACAGCACAAGTAACATAATCAGAAATACAACAATATGAAGAGCAAGGTTACATACAGAACTTCTCCTAATTTATTTGCAATTAAATGTTATATAGAGTTAAATTATTATTCAGGAAGTCAATCATTTAATATAATAAAATTTAGTATATAATGTACTAATATAACTTTACTATGTTTTAATGTAATATATGATATAATAGTACAGGCAACATAATCAGAAATACAACAGTATGAAGAGCAAGAGTTACACATAAAACTTCACATAATTTATTTGCAACTAAATGTTATATAGAGTTAAATTATTATTCAGAAAGTCAATCCTTTAATATAATAAAATTTAGTATATAATGTACTAATATAACATTACTATGTTTTAATTTAATATGTGATATTATAGTACAAGCAACATAATCAGAAATACAACAGTATGAAGAGCAAGAGTTACACATAAAACTTCACATAATTGATTTGCAATAAAAAGTAATATAGACTTAAATTATTATTCAGGAAATCAATTATTTAATATAATGAAATTTAGTGTATTATGTCATAGTCTATCATTACTATAATGTAGTCTAGTATATGATATAATAGCAGTAACAAAATAATAAGAAATACAATAGCATAAACAGTTGTATATAGTTTAAAAACCTCACATAATTTATTTGCAGTAAAATGTAGTATAAATTGTTATTCAACAAATAACTCGCTTAATTCACTAAAAATCTAGTATGTATACTAATTTAATTACTATGCTATAATCTCTGATACCCTAATCTAATATTACTATAACCTATTATATCAGAAAGATGCAACTATAACATAACCTATTATATCAGAAAGATGCTACTGTAGCATAATCTACTATAAAGACATCAAAAGATAAAATACATGTATAAATCAGAATTTCTTAAACAGATTTCTACAAAATTGTATTAAGAGGATTAAAATAATTTCGACAAGAAGATTAGTGAAAATAAATATAAGAACGTTAAGTGGCAATTAGTGTCTTACGCTACACACCAGCGCTAGTGTGTTAAGCTACGCGAACCCGCATTATTTACGAGCGGTGGGTAACGCGTTAATTGCTTGTGAAGAATTTATAGGGGTCCCAAAGAACGAGAGAGCAAAAAGGTCATAGAGAAATTAAGGGAGAAGTTGACCATTTAATGGGTGCGCCAATTATCTCCAACTTGGCTACTGGGACCACAGTAAAATGCTGGAGGTGGACTTTCCTTGATGAGTTTTTACTCATCAGCTGGCTTCCAAATGAGAATGAATTCTCTTAATTAGACAAAGATATTGAATCAAACGATGAAGGTTTATTAGTGAGATGTAAAATATGATGATGAAAGCTGAACTGCTTTTTAATTTTTAATTATGTAGATTGATTAACTTTTACAGGTTGATCAAGCTAATATTTTGTTTACAATTTGAGATTAGGAGTTTAGGAATTTTCAAGGTTTCAAATTTTTTAATTTTTATGCTTTAAATTTGCAAGTTTGTCAATTTGAAAATGTTTGAATTTATAATTATCTAAATTACCAAATTTTTAAATTCCTAAATTCCTAAATTGTTAAATTTCTACATTTCCAAATTTCCATATTTCCAAAATTTCAAATTTCTGAACTTAAACATATTTTGACCTCCAAATTTCTAAATTTCTAAGCTTATAAATTTCAAAATTACCAAACTTTCTAACTATGGAATTTCAAAGTTTCTAAATTTCTAACTTCCAAACTCACCAAGTTCTCCAATTCTAAAATTCTGAAATTTTTAAATCTTCAAACTCCTAAACTTTCGAATCTCAATCACCCCTAGTCTACTACTAAATACATAATAATAGTAATATATTACAGCAATAACAGATATAACAACAATTAACAAAGAATAGTAAATCTATAAATCCTGACCTCAATATTAATCAAAAACTTCAAACAACACCGATAGTAGCCTCATCAAAAATAAAAATTGACATTGTTGCAATATAATACACTAAAAATAATCTAATAGAGTTTCTACATAAAGTCACAAGAAAATTTAATTTCTAAATTTACAAATTTCATTCTCCAAGTAAACAAATTTCGTTTTCCTAAGTAAGAAATCTTGCATCCATCGTAAATTCGTTTTCATTTAAATTCACATCACTTCTTCCAACCATTTGAAGTCACCACACCAACAAAAGTGAAAGAGCTTCGTGAAGGACAAGTGTATTAGGATTCTATGTTGTTTCTAAGTTTTCTAAGCCCTTTCTAAGCCGAACAAGTGCGCGTTAAGGTTAGTGATATTCGAGTACTCCGTCAAGCGGAAAGCAGAAGCTTCAGAAGGTACATTAAACGTAATTCAAATTAATTATTGTGCTATATATCTTCTAAATTGGTCGTGTAAGTTGTTAGAAGTTCTAACCGCAATCTAATTGAATGACAAAGTGTTTAGGATTTAGAACTTCACACGGATAGAAAAACGTCGTGCTACAAAGCCACAAAATATCAGAGTATCAGAAGAGTGAGAAATTAGATGACTGACGAAAATCGTCTTGGGGAAAAAAAGTGAAAGCCAATTAATGGCCCTTCTAATGCCAGGAGTTCAGGAAATTTAAGGAGATGAGTTCCGTGAAAAATTCTGAAGGGTGTGGTAATTAAAATAGATCTATTTTAAATAGGTTTGAGATGTTATAGTGTTTTGAATATTTATTATGAATTAGATGTAATTTTGGTAAAGTTAAGATTGAGTTGGGTTTTTAGGTTATGTATGGATAATCGAAGACTATAAATTTTGGGTGGATTTCAGATGTTCTAAATTTCTAAATTTTTGAATCTTCAAGTTCCCAAATTCAAAAACTTTCAAATTACAAAATTCATTTTTTAAAACTTTAAACTTGCTAATTCATAGACTCACCAATTTTCAAACCTTAAAGTTAATAAATTCCTATATCTCCAAATACCCAAATTTATTAGTTTCTAAATCTGCAAATTCTCAAATTCATAAACTTCTAAATTCCAAAATTAACAAATCTCCAAGCTCCTAAATTTTTAATTATTCAAACCCTTAAATTTCTGCATCTGCGAATTCCTATCCTCCCTAATTTTCCAATCCCAAAACTAATAAATTTCTACATCCCCTAATTTCCAGATTTATAAATAAAAAAGTTTCTAAATTTCTAAATTTCTAAATTTTTAAATTTCTAAATTTCTAAATTTTTAAATTTTTAAATTTTTAAATTTCTAAATTTCTAAATTTCTAAACTTTGAAACTATGAAATCTCCATCTCAATATTTCCATCCTCTATATTTCTATCTTCATCTCAGTATATCACAAAGTTCAACACTCTCTAAATCCAATAAAGCAACGTTTCTCGTCAGCATGATTCATTCACCGATGACGAAAAACCTTGTTCAACGATAAAAAAGAAGTGTCGTTTACGACGATCGATGGAATAGGCTGTTAGAAAAGGTTAGTTAGTAATGCAGGGACGCTTGAAATTCTGTGACACAATTTATGGAACATGTTGAATGTCCATGAGCCAATTAACATGCCCTCGAGGGCTAGGGGAGCAGAAAAGACCCGAAGGTGCGTTTCTGAAGAAACTTTCAAACTTGGAACTTCTAATTCTTATTCTTCTAATTGTGTCAAATTTTCAAACCAAATTAACTTCAGACAGAAATGAAATTTAAATCAATCGTTTTTAGTCATTTTTTAATCATAACGTGGACTATTACATTGATTTACAGACTCTTCTGATTTATATAACTGTTACATATTTTAATTTCAATGATTTACATTTAATAAATAATTCTAAATTTTTGATTAATAGTAACAGAGTATTTAATCTCAGAGCTTTAGATTTCAGAGTTTATAATATTATTTAACTACTATATATTTTAATTTTAATAATTTACATTTAAGGAATTATTTAAAATTTTTTATTAATAATAACAGAGTCTAATTTCAGTTTAGATTTCAGAGTTTATAAAATTACTTAAAATTATATTAACTTTCTAAGTAATAAACATTCCACCAAGTATAATTTTGTTTATTTAAAATTGATGGATAAATTACTCTTGTCAAACAATATTTAAAAATGTATAGATTTTTGATCATGTAGGTTATTAAAAAAGTTGATATAAGTATAATCTTTATTTGATGTAAAATTTGAGGGTAACAGAGAATTATATTTTACAATATGTTATATAACTAATATAATATTTAATAGATAACGTATGAAAAGATGTAATATTCATAGAAGAATTTTATTATATTTTTAAATAATAATATAATGCACATACATGATTTTTATTGAACACTTTGTACACGTTATAAAATAAAAATTAATTTTATTATAATTGAATTTATTAATTAGTAATATTCTGGTAAATAAAAATTTAAGATACAGATATTAATAAATTTTGTAAATATTATTTGTTTAAACACACAGACAATTGTTAATTTGTAAAATACATATTCTCTTCAATGGTTTTTAATTAAAACGTCTTATTGCGTTGTACGATTTATTAAAGATTGTTAGTATAGTCAGAAGTAAAGCATACAGATAAGAATTTCACACAATCCTTGTAGGTTCACGTCAGAAGAAAAGTGAAAGCTTATTATGGTGTGCCTGGAAGCAGGACAACAGGAAAATCATGGAGGTACTTTTCAAAAGTGCCTTTAACTCTGACCTTAAGGGCTCACCTCTCCTTTAGTCACTTCTCACAGGGAAGTATCTTTTCACTGATCTACTGTACATGTTTCCTCTGTGATGTATTTTGCTTTTATGAACAACAAAGTCAAGAGATCGAAGTATTTCACAGTTATCAATATTTATATACTTTGTACTATTTGTATTTTTCGTTGAAATTAGAACTCGCGGAATTAAGGTGTCTAATAATTTAGAATGAATTAAGTTAGTGATAGTTAATTTATATGTAGGAAAATTGAACTTTAGAAGTTTTCATATTTTCAAGCTTAGGGATTTCTAAATTTTCAAGCTTTCATTTTTTTAATTCGAAGTATCAAGTTGTCAACTTTTTAAATTCTTAAGGTTCCAAATTTTCAAGTTTCCAAGCTCTCAAATTTTTATATTTTTAATTTTGTGAGTTCTCAAATTTCTAAATTCTTAGATTTCCAAATTCTCAAATTTCAAAGTTCTTACATTTCCAAGTTCTTAAATTTCCAAATTTTCAAATTTCCCAATTTCTCAATTTCTCAATTTCTCAATTTCTCAATTTCTCAAATTCTCTAATTTCCTTACACCTAAATTCCCAAATTCTCCAATTTCTAAATCTTCGAATTCATGGATTTCTAAATTTCCAATTGATCAAAATATCATATATCCTCAAATTCCCATACTCCTAATTTTCTGTACTTCCTAATTCCTACATCCTCAAATCCCTATATTCTAAAGTCTCCATATCCCCAAACCTCTTTATTTCCAAATTCCCACGTCCCAAAGTCTCCATATTCCCAAATCCATAAATCTTAAAATCTTCAAATCCCCAAATCTCCAAATTCAAATACTTTAAGTACCTTTATACTTTGAGACAAATAGAATTTAAATAATTAACTGTATGATCCATTATATCTTAATTTATATGGATCCTTTATAATATAGGGTTATTCAAAAAGAAAGAGCAGATTACAAACATGTATTTCTTCCAAACTACAAAAGATGGAAACACGAGTCTAACGTTAATGGATAGAGAAAACCTTACAATTTATTATTAGTACGGGTAAAAGTTCCAATTATGACCCTTTTAAAGATCTACGACATCGAATTATTAAAGCAGTGAATTTGATAACCAAATTGCTTTTTCTTTTTGAATAACACTGTATTTTAATTCTTATGCGTCCTCTGTATCTTAATTTCTATATTCTGCATCATTCATTATGTTTTAATTTTCATTCTCGTTTATTCACATCGTTTAATATATTTTAACTTGCATAAATCTTTTATTATGTCTCCATTTTCACGTATCAATTATGTTACTCGTTATGTCTCAACACCTTATGTCTTAGCATTTGAATAATTGTTCAAAGCATAATGATCGTTCCCACGGTTTGTAATTAGTTTCCCACGAGTACAATGCTGACCCATGCCACACCAACAGCCTCGAAGACACCGAGAACACGTGGGATCGCTATACGGGTTTCACCATACCACTGGCAGCTGTTTCTCATGGTCATGGGGCCCATTATACGGCGGAAGCCTATAAATAAGACCCAGAACCCTGCTCTCTTCAGTCGCTCTACTGCAACCGTTCTGTAAACGTTGCTACTTTCGTTTTTATATTTTTGAACCATGTTTTGTGATCGAATAAAATTATCTTCTTCGTAAAAATTAATTTTAGTGAATTTATTTAGGTGTTCAATAAATTCTGGTGGCCTTAGTTGTTTAATAGATTCTAGTGAATTTATTTGGTTGTTTAATGGATTCTAGTGAACTTGTGTTGTTTCATAAATTTTAGTGAACTTATTTAGTCGTTTAACAAATTTTAGTGAACTTATTTAGTTGTTTAATATATTCTATTAAACTTATTTTGTTTAGCAAATTTTAGTGAACTTATTCACTTGTTCAGTAAATTATAGTGACCTTACTTACTTGTTTAACAAATTTTAATAAACTTATTTTGTTTAGCAAATTTTAGTGAACTTATTCACTCGTTCAGTAAATTATAGTGACCTTACTTACTTTTTTAACAAATTCTAATAAACTTATGTGGTTCAGCAAATTTTAGTGAACTTGTTCACTTGTTCAGTAAATTATAGTGACTTTATTTACTTGTTTAATAAATTCTAGTAAACTTACGTTCTTTAGTAAATTTTAGCATACCTATTTACTTGTTCAGTAAATAATAGTGAATTAATTTACTTGTCCAATAAAGTCTAGTGTCTATATTTACATCTTCGTGTACAAAAATATTTATCACACATTCAGTGTTTCCTTTTTCAAGATAAGTGATCTTAAAAATTGTCTCTAAAATAAACTTCGTGACATTCTTTGAATCGCGGAATCAGATACGGTGTTTCCTTCAGTTAAAAATGATTGATAGTGACGCAAACGTTGCAAAATTAATTGCAGTTTCGTGCAGAAGTTTCGTGAGAAACGTTTATAAGATTAAGAATTGAAAACATGGATATCTTGCTTTATATTATGTGAATACTATTTTTATTTGGAAGATATTCTTTGAAAAATATTGATCGTCTATTACGTATTATGGGGCGAATTTAAAAAATGAATTATATAACTCTTTGAATCAATTACTGATTTATGAAACGAGACTTTAGTTTCAGTGTTGTAAAGTGAGCTTTGTGTAAAACTGTTTTAATAAAGGTTTTAATTCAATTTCACGTGTTGCATAAATTTTAAATTCCTGCAAACTTGTTAGATAAAAACCAGTGCTTTAAAAATAAATTTCTGTCTTTTTGTTATTTTCCTAATTAAAAATTTTGTTATTTTAATTTAATTCAGCATATTCTGTCATATCAAAAATACACCATTTTTTAAAATTAATTATATTTCGTTATATTAGAGATACTCCATTTTCTTGTTTAATTATTTATATTCTGTAATATAAAAAATAGTCAATTTCTTCAATTAAATTGTTATAAAAAAAATATATCATTTACAA
Source organism: Megachile leachella (assembly GCA_963576845.1). Taxonomy (NCBI): domain Eukaryota; kingdom Metazoa; phylum Arthropoda; class Insecta; order Hymenoptera; family Megachilidae; genus Megachile; species Megachile leachella. The sequence goes on along the minus strand of OY756259.1, from coordinate 5,150,968 downwards.
TATTTCTTGTTATTTTTGTGACATGAAATGTTAACCATTTCACTTCGATTTTTAACATAATAAACGAAGTTTTAAGAGTGAATCTCAATTTAACTAACACTCGAAATTTTAAATACTTGACAGTATTTTAATATTAACTTGACAAACAAAAGTTTTTACAAAAACAAACTAACGTTTAAATATACTAACGTTCCATAAAAATATGAATACACGTAATCTCTGAATTATATCTAAAAATATTCACCGTGAATATCAATAATCTAATGAATACTAAAAATTGATAATTGCTACCGAAAGCTAACAATTTCCTGTACATTTAAATTTCGTTACTCGTTTCAAAGCGAAAGTTCGAGTTAATTGGATGTAACGTGCTCGTTGACTCGAGAGTTGATAATAGGCAATTCCGACATTGGCTTATGAATTATGATCGTTCAGTTCAGGATTAATCTTCAAATTAGCGTGTGAAAGCACGATGATTCACTGTTCATTGCGATATTCAATCGCTGTTTCCGATGTTGTTGCTAATAACACGTAAAGGAAGAATTATCACTTACCGGACGGATGATTGGACTGCAAGTTGTAATCGTCGACCTGTAGAGTGCTGTTTGGTCCTGTTCTAGTAAACCTGACAACGTGGTATTGATTATCGTTCACTTTCACACCATCCTCGCCTATGGGATGATTGTTTGTTCCCATATTATAGACGGCGAAAACGTTTCCCTCCACCTGCAACATTTTCGGTGATATTTTATTACAGTGAACGTAAATTACAGTTTTGGTGGAAAACGATTTTTAGCGGAGTGTGAAATTCCAAGTGTAATAGGAAATTCCTGATATGATTCAGATTTTTCTTATTTGAAGAGTTGAGTAACACTGCGTGAGAATTGTAAGATTATGTAAGACATTTTCTAAGATAAGCGGTATAGATATTTCCTTCTTTAAACTAGAAGCTTCAATGTTAAAACTCATTTAATAATGACTCAATTTATAGTTAAATTCATTTAGGAGTGAAACTTCTTACAGTATTATTTCTTATTCCATTTTGATATTTTACTGCAATTTTCATTAATTTACATTAATTTATATATAAGTTAATATTTTGTAAATATAAATGTAACATAAATATCGATAAATATCAAAGTTTAAGAATTATGAATTGTTCGTTTCTGTCGATTGCATACATTTATAGACTATGGAGTACGATAGACTTTTCTAAGGAAAATGGCGATAATGTGGAAGAATGCTTTCCTTTATATTTTGAGAATTGTTATCGTCATTTCTCGTTTATATGTGATATTTTAGTGTATTTAAGCTTAACAGTTTTCTTTGTATCAGCATGAGTGTGCAGGAAGAAGTCCTTTACAAGTTGTTTTTGGTTCTGAGAAAATTCGAGGGTAGACTAGGAAACATCTGTGTAGAACTTGAAATATCTAGAGAGGAATTAGATATAGTTTAATAAGGCTATAACAATGAAAAGATCTAGAGATTACTTAGAAAAATTCAAGGAAAAATCTGAGGGTAACATAGACATTTCTACAGAGAATGTAATAACTCCTTTTTGATCATAGGGTCATCTAGAGAGATTCCAAACAAAATTTTTGGAAAACCCAACTAGGAAAAATCTAAGAGAAACATACTGAGATCTTATAGAAATACTAAAACACATCTATTGTTGTATGGTTGTAAAGAAAGTTTAGGAATTTGTAATAATATTTAAAGATTCCTAATAAAATTTAAAGAAATATTTTTCCTACAGAATGAGTCTAAGCTCATAACAATGGCCTGTGCAGAATTTAGAATCAACCTTCAATTACATCAACTTGAACACCATTAAGTAATAAAATTTTGTTTACATCAACAGTAGAACATTGTGACAATTTTTCTTTTAAATTTAATCTCAAGACATGTACTCGTCAAGTGTGAATGCAGTATAATAGAACCTTTAAGATAATTTTGGAATATTATAGACAGAGGATATTATAGATCTTCGTCATTTTTCTTTGAGAAGTCTATGATGCTTGAGAGTATTCATTTCTTTTATGAAATACTACAGAATTTTATACAATTTTTCATTTTCTGTCTTTCTTATTGATACAGAAATTTAAAACAATCTTTCAGTATTGAATAATTAGTACAGCTTGATTCATTTGTTTTGCTTAGAGATTACATAGTAATTAACAGCAATTTCTACTGCAAATACTAGAAGTATTTAACAATATGTAAATACAAAATATAAAATAAAGTGTTATTAATAACTTGCTGTACAGTTATTTTACAAAATATTTCACTTAAGTAAATTATGTTTACTGTCGTTGAAAATTGGAAAAGTGACTCATGAACACTTCTATGATTTTAAGCTGTACATTACATTTAATAAAAAATTCGTTCTAGTCTTCGTGAGCGTCGTTTCAATCATTTGATTTATAATTCGATTTATATTGATTTACACCAAATAATTGATACAAATCCATCAACCATTTTAATAGTACAACTTGATTTAAACGTTCGATTTAAATGCAATATACTGTGTAATAATTGAAATATATCGAGTCATTTTATATCTTCAATGCTACGTATTTAAATAATTCAGTTATTAATTATACTACTGAAACGCATAAAATGTCTTAACATTTAATAAACATTAAATTTATACAATAAACTCTGATTATAAATTACTCATACCTAGTCATTCTTCATTAACATAAATAATATATTTAAAGCTTGGAATTTCACTTATATAATCTAAATTCATCTCAAGTAATCTCTGCCTAATTAATATAAACAAATATACTTTTCCACTTCGATAAATCGTATTTAATTAATCTAATTATTAAACAAAGACACATAAATTAAAAAAGATCCTCACGTTTCAAAAAATTATTTTTAAATTTCAACAATTGTATTTGCACAGTATATATTTTACGTGATGTATTTTAAAGTAAAATGTAAATAATTTATTGTTCTGTTACTTGACAAAGTTATTTTACACAATGTAGTACATTAACAGAACCTCCTACTTCTCAGAATTTTACTTCTTTTACTGACATCACAATTTCTTGGAGGATCATTTTTAATTTCGTTATACAATTCAGATAATTCGTTTCGTTACTAACAATTTTGATTTCGAGATAATCGTTGCTCGAAGCAGACTCTATTCTCAGAAGTACGGCATCCTTTACACTTGTAACGAATCCTAGGGCCACTGTATCCTTTTTCATTTCCGGTCTTTGATCTGGTGGAAAGGTGTATGTGATGATTCCTCTTCCGGCTCCGAATTCGTAAGCTACGGCTTCTGCAACAAAGTAATTACAAATTATTAATTACTTGAATTGCAAATATAGTTTTGAAATTTTGCTTAATGTACATTCAAAGATACTTTCATCTTCAAAAATATTTGAAAAGATATTTTAATACCTTTGAAATTTGTAGCTATTAAATGTATATTTTTAGTACAAGAATTTTAGTTATTTCAATTTAAAGATATTTGTGTTTATTTATTTACTGTTAAAATAGAGATATTTGTGTTTATTTATTTTTAAAATAGAGATATTTGCGTTTATTTATTGTTAAAATAAAGATATTTGTGTGTATTTATTGCTAAAATAAATATTTTTGTAATCTAACGACTTCTGTTCTTGACAAAAATAAAGTAAGTAGTATAAAAATGTAGTGAAAGTATAAATTAGAAATTTTGTAATAATTACATACAGATGTCAACCCATGAGTTGAGGCTTGAGGTCTCAAAAATCTTTTCTTTTTACAATACTAAATATATTTATAATGAAATGTACAATTAACTATGATTTTAATTAGAGAAGTAAGTATGATTTTAACTAGATAAAATTAAGTTTACTCGTTTCGACAAAAAATACTTAAAATGTTTAAAAAATGAATTTGAAAGTAAAAACAAAGTAATTACATAATTATAGAAAATAATGTATTACGATGAAAATAATATATTCAGGGAAAGATTGATCGACTCAAGCTAAACAATGCAATTTGAAAATTTAGTCATTTTTTATTGTGTGCCAGGCAATGTAGGTTAAATATGTTACCATTAATTTAATCACCATAATTTTTTATCGTGAATGATGAGAAACAGCAAATCAGATATGCTTTGCAGATATAATTTATCATGAATTATGTAATCACTATGATTACTTTCACATTTTTAGCATCTGCATGCAAACCTTAAGTTTTAATCTGCATGTTGACGTGGTGATAAGTTGGTAATGAAATTTTGTAGCAATGATAAATTTCAGTAGAAAAACATGCAAATACTCGTACAAATATTAGTCACGATAGTTTTAGAATGTGTTTTCTCTGATTTAGTAAGATGTAAAGTGGCTTATATGATTTTTATATTTTATATTCTTTGAACGAAAATCGATTGTTAATTAAAAAAATGGTCGTTTTTAGTGAAAGTTGTTATTGCTTTAGAAAGTATTTTTTTATGAACCAATCAAGAATTGTAATATTAAGTAAATTAAAATATTAAGTTAGGTTATGTTAGATTAGGTTATATTAAGTAATAAATAGATTATGAAATAATTGTAATTTAAATAATTTAAATTAATTTGAATTAGTTTCCTAAATAATTTAAAATAAATTTAAATGTGGTTTTTCAATAATATTAAATAAATCTGAATTAAGTTTTTTAATAATTTTAACTACTTTAAATTAATTGAAACAAATTATCTTTTTACTTATTTGCTCATTAGAATTATTTCTTTTCCAGTTAAACAATAACTCAAACAGAATTTCTTAAGAAATTTATAACATTGATAATTTTTATTTTTGTTAAAGTTTTATTATTCTACGATAATGATTCTTATTACACTTGAGCTGTATAATCATTACAATCGATATGGAATACGATGCGGTATTATGAGATAAGATAACAAAATTAAATTGTCAAGTATCTCTTATTTTTAATCAATTTTCATATTAAGAAATTAAATTATTATTCAAGTTATTTTTATATTGTCAATTAAGTTATTTATCTATCAGTCCTTTTCTAATTTATCAATTTTTCTCTTTCAAAGACTAAGTTGTTTACAAAAATCATTCAACATATTTATTTCTAATACTAAACTAAATTTCACTCTCCAAACTTTAGTAATTTTGAAGATTATTCTAAAAATCTTTTTAAAGATTATTTTAGAAATTTTTAGAATTACAAAATTTTACTAGTTTTTAAAATATTAAAGGTACGTATATATTTTAATTTTACAATAAACGACAACTTTCATAAAAATGAAATTTCAGCTTTCTTTCCAAATTTCCTACACGTTTTGCTACCATTTTTCCAACCCATCACTTCTGATTACTTTTACACGCTTCGCCACATATTTAATAAATTTTTGCATTCACCATTAACATACGAATATCTACAAATTTTGTCACGTGTCAACGCTAATTTCGTTCAAAGGAAAACATATTTCCATTTTCGGCACGTGAGCTAAAAGCGACCTCTTAAATTAACATTTCTAGCTCGAATTTCAACGAATTCTTTTTTCGCGATAAACTTTTCGAACTGTGAAATTGAAGAAAAAATTTCGTTGAGCTATTTATAATACATATAAATGTATTTATATACAATGCTTTTATAATACTTGAATTAGTAATTTATCTTGAATTAAATGAATTAATAATAATTCAGTTGATTGATTTTATATGGGCCTCGACTGCTATAATCATTGGCCCAATAATAATTTAAATAAATATTTCAATTTATCTGAACGCATAAAGTATCGATAAAGAGAGTTCACTGTAGCTGTTAAGGCAATAAATTTACTTCGAAGGGTTTGATGGCCAGGCCTTGTATTGTCTGCTAGGGTCGGTTTTCTGAGACACGTGGTTTTTTTCAGCGGTCAAAGAAACCGTAGAAAATGGCAGGTCGTAGCACTCGAATGGGACATCGCATTAGTCAAGTTCACCCTCACGTTTAGGTTAAAGTTATTATTATTTATTATCGTTCTTGTTTTGTTGACAGTATTAGGGAGAGAAATTTAGACATTTTTAAATTTTGAGAATTTGAGAATTTTGGCATTTGAATATTTTAGAATTTTAGAATTTTGGAATTTTAGAATTTTGGAATTTTGGAATTTTGGAGTTTTGGAGTTTTGGAATTTTGGAATTTTGGAAATTTGGAATTTTGGAATTTTGGAATTTTGAAATTTTGGAATTTTGGAATTTTGGAATTTTGGAAATTTGGAAATTTGCAATTTTGGAATTTCGGAATTTCGGAATTTTGGAATTTCAGAATTTCGGAATTTTAGAATTTTGGAATTTTAGAATTTTAGAATTTTAGAATTTTGGAATTTTAGAATTTTGGAATTTTAGAATTTTGGAATTTTGGAATTTTGGAGTTTTGGAATTTTGGAATTTCGGAAATTTGGAATTTTAGAAATATCGGAATTTTGGAACATTAGAATTTTGGAATTTTGGAATTTTGGAATTTTGGAATTTTGGAAATTTGGAATTTTGGAATTTTGGAATTTTGGAATTTTAGAATTTTAGACTTTGAAAATTTGAGTTTGAAAATTATGGAAATTCAAACATGAGAACAACTATATCTTCAAATACAAAAAATTGCAAAATCAAACTTATGTTTCCTACATATGCACTGACATAGTATTTCCCCAAAGAATAATAGAGTTCTTGTTTTGAGAAGTATTCAAAATTTCTTCGATGACTTCAGGTATTTGCAAGTTAGGGACTTCAAAATTGAATATTTTCAATATTTACAATATTCAAAATTGAATACTTTCAAACATATAATTTGAGAATTTAAAAATTCGTAATTTTAAAAAACTCTCCTTGGAACCTCTCCTTATATCGCAATTATTCCTTAGGGGATTAGGAAGGGATTAACTTTATTTACTCACTAAATTGCTAATGTATATTTACCTTCGTTGCAAGTTGGCCCGATGAAACTGGTCATGTCGCAATCGCACGTGTAACTGTTCCGCTGCTGCACACATGTGCCATGGTTCGCGCACAAATCGTGTGTGCATTTTTTCCCAAGGTGAAGGCTGGTGAACATATTGCAGCCATGTTCTACTAAGGAACTTGGAACAACAGCATCGGAAATCAAGTTGATGCTTTCGCCGCTGAGATCCAACGACGCGAGACATCCCTTGAAACCGTGTTTGCTGAGTATCTGCTCCGGTAGTTGGCCATATTGCGTTTTCTCTACACCTCCTGCAATAATAGGACTTGTTAGTTTGCGAGTTTCGATGATTCACTATAAAGTCATTAACAAAACTTTGATTGAATTAATTAACGATTATTGTGCTGTTGGGGTAAAAAGTTTTGTTCTCATTTATTTTGTTAGTAATTTTAGTAAAATTATATTAATTTTGATGAGTTTTGATATGAATTCGTTTATGAAGAATTATGCGAAAGAATTTAAATATTGATTTGTTTTAAAATAAAAACTTGTAAAGTATTTTTCAGAGACTTCACAGAAACTTCTTTGTTAGGTTAGGTTCGGTAATTTGAGCATTTGAACAGAAACTTAAGAACAGAGTAAGATGTTATGATACTCGAATGTGCTTAAAAAAATAAAAAACAATGTAAAAGATAAATTTTTAACAAATGATTTGAATAATATTTGATAAATAACATATATTACGAAATGATATTTAAATTATATTTAAGTGGCATTTTAAAGTATCGTCCATAAAACGATGAAAGCATATATGTTACAATTTCAAAAAATATATAAAATGTTATTGTAAAAGTTTGTCGAGCAATAACAAATTGCAGTATAAACAAAACCTTCGAGAAAAGTCGGTAAAAATATACAACTTTTATAGTCTTGCATTTCTTATCCGATCTATATTTTTTTATGTAAGAATTGTTTGTTCAACTGTAATTTATTTATCTTGCACATTCCTTTTGCTCATCCATAACTTCAATAGCCGACAGTACTATTTGGTGAACAACAGTCTTATCTCTTGATGATATACTGATACAATCTTCTACTTTATAGAATCAGCGATTATTTTGATTATAATGCGCATTTGATGGAATTATTATCATACGATAAAAAAGTCTTGAAGAAGTTTAGGTACTTAAAATTTAAGAATTTTAAAGTGGCAGCATTTTAAATTTAGTTGTTGAGAAATATGTACGTTTAAAAATTGGAAAAATTCGAGCTTAAAAATTTAGAAATGTCAAAGTTATGACTGTTGTATTGTAAGCAACGGGATTTTAAAGATTGGCAATATAGAAAGAGGGTCTTCTATAACTACAGATTAGAAATTACACAATGTAATTTTGAAAATTTTCAAATTTCTAAACTTAGGGATTTTTCAATATCAAAATTGGAAATTAAAAAATTTGGCAAACTGAAAATTTGAAACTTGAAGACTTGAAACTTGAATACTTGAATACTTGAATACTTGAATACTTGAATACTCGAATACTGAATACTTGAATACTTGAAAACTCGAATACTTGAAAACTTGAATACTTGAAAACTTGAATACATAGAAACTTGAAAATGTGAAAACTCGAATACTTGAAACTTGAAAATGTGAAAACTCGAATACTTGAAACTTGAAAATGTGAAAACTCGAATACTTGAAACTTGAATACTTAAAACTCGAATACTTGAAACTTGAATACATAGAAACTTGAAAATTTGAAAACTCGAATACTTGAAACTTGAATACTTAAAACTCGAATACTTGAAACTCTAATTCTTGAAACTTGAATACTTGAAACTGAAATACTTGAAACTCGAATACTTGAAACTTGAAACTTGAAACTTGAATACTTAAAACTTAAATACTTGAAACTTGAATACTTGAAACTTGAATACTTGAAAACTCGAATACTTGAGACTTGAATACTTGAAAACTCGAATACTTTAAAACTTGGATACTTGAAAACTTGAATACATAGAAACTTGAAAATGTGAAAACTCGAATACTTGAAACTTGAATACTTAAAACTCGAATACTTGAAACTTGAATACATAGAAACTTGAAAATTTGGAAACTCGAATACTTGAAACTTGAATACTTGAAACTCGAATACTTGAAACTTGAATACTTGAAACTTAAATACTTGAAACTTGAATACTTGAAAACTCGAATGCTTGAAAATTCGAATACCTGAATACTTGAATACTTAAACCTTAAATACTTAAAACTTGAAAACTTGAAAACTCGAATACTTGAGACTTGAATACTTGAAAACTCGAATACTTTAAAACTTGGAAACTTGAAATCTTAAACCCCAAAGTCTTAAAACTTTCTAAATCGAAAACTTGACAAATCAGTGAATTGCAAAATCTAAAAGATGAAACATAAAAATATAAAAAATTGGTAAAGTTGAGCATTTCTAAGATCACGAGTTTACAATTTGATAATTTCCCATTGCGAATGCATCATCCCCTTATACTGACGTCATTGGTATATTCACGTGTAACATTTTAATCGTGTTTGATCGTGGAAAGAACGCTTATCAACAGCGACGGTCACTCTTTTTATCGAATCGTTTATCAACGCGCAGCGTTCATCCTTGTCGAATTAAAAACCGAGAATATGGAAGAAGTGGGAAATCAGATACAAGGTGAAATAAAATTGCTTATAAGTGTAATCTGGTTCGAGGAAGAGGACTGTGGTTAACAGCCGGATACGTGTTTCGTTTATACTCGCGAAACTGATTGTGGACGACAGTCATTCAGTGGAGATCTATCAGTGAACTTACTCTGCAAGACAATCTTTAGTTTACGGTTAGTCTATTATCCATTTCGATATTTTATAAAAACACATTTTGTCAAAATGTATTTTGTAAAATTTATAACTCTTGAAATCCTATGTTAGTGAAAACGGTATAAGGTTAACGTGTATAAGATCACACATAGAATTTTCATGTTTAATAAATGTGAAGTTGGTAATTTTTTAATATTTTAAATATTTTTGTAAATGGAAGTTACGTAAGGAATAGTCGTGTGAAAAGTTCAGCAGTCTTGAGAATAATCGTGAGACATAATTGTGAGTGTTTGTGAATAAGTTTCGTTTTCATTAACACTTTGATGGTTGTACAACCGTGATCGATAACGGAGACATTGAAGGCCACCATGTGTAGTTTATTCTTTTTACTTGAATATTTGAAATTTCTGTAGCTGGAAATCTGTAAGTTATCAAATTTAAGAAGTTGTAGATTTGACAATTAATTAGAAATTAAGAAGAAAATAGAAGTAGAGTGTTAGAAAAGTAGAAAATCAGGAAATAGTATGTCAAATGATTAGAAAGATTGAGAATTAGATAAGTTAGAAAATTGGGAAATGGAAATATTCGAAAATTGGAAAATGGGTAAAAGGGAAGAAAGGAAAATTAGAAATTGGAAATTGCAAAACTGCAAAATTGCAAAATTGCAAAATTGAAAAAATAGGAAAAATAGAGGAATTAGAAATTGGAAATTGGAAGCTTGGTAAATTGAAAAATTGAAAAATTGAAAAATGGAAAAATTGGAATATTAGACAATTAGAAAATTAGAAAACTAGAAAACTAGAAAACTAGAAAATAAAAAAATTTAAACAGAACTTTAAAAAATTCCATGATACAAAAATTTGGAAATTCCTGAATTTGTCAATGAAAAAAGTACGCATCTCGTCTCCTCTATCCCCTCTCAAACTAAAACACAACAAGGTGCAAAAAGTCGCGAGTACACGATACTGTCAATGCTATATCTCATATCCAATACCGTACACATAACATACATCTTCCATGTACATATGTGTCTATCATACATTCAAAAATCCCCGAAAAGTAACGATATTTACTCCTTCATTCACAGAATTAACTCGATCGAGCCAGCATCAAATCACCGCGTCACTCGCACACCAACCACGAAGACATCCTTCAAAATGCCAAATCTGACCACCGTGTTCTTCTCTCTGATCATCTTGCACCTCACACTCAGTGTCCACTGTAGAACACATCAATTTCCAAAATTCGTCGGTCAAGCGTCGGATCCTATCATTTCTCAAAACCCAGAGATTGTTCCTCGAGAGACGTTATCCTCCAGCATCGAATACAGAATAGGAGATCCTAATAGCGTGATAACTGCTCCTCGTGAATTGTCACCGAAGATGGAAAGCGCAGAACCATCCGAAGATCATTTGGCGGGTCGTGTGCCAGACAGCTACAGAATTATTCCACGCAAACCAGAACCACCCAGGATCGAGATGCAATTGATGAAAGGACACGTGTCCCGAGCGGGAGATTTGATAGTGGAGTACAGATTTTCCGACAATTACGAAAACGATCGGCCGAAATCGCATGATGGAATCAGTGCTACCAGTGACAAACCTCAGGAGCAGAGTACTAAGAAGCCTAAAGGTGGACTCGGGTCTAGGACCATCTTTGAGATACCTGGCAGGCAATGTCCGCAGGGATATCAGTTGGATTATAGGAAACAGTGCAGAAAAGCTGTCGAGTTTTGGTACGAAGACTGAATTTTCGGTATGTGTTCTTCTCATGTTTGTAAGGAATTCTGTTTGATTATTTGATCACTTTTGACACAGGTAGATTAACCCCTTAGCTTATAAGTTTTCAGACAAGTGCGTCAATTATTATTGTAGCGTTGAGGTAAATAAAGAATGTTGAAGTGTTTTTGGATCTAGCGATCTTTAATTGTACAAATTGCTATTATACTCAAAACTCAAAACTGCACACAAATATGATAAATAATCTTTGTGATTTAAGGCAATAATAAATAAATAATCTTTGTCATATTTGAACATGTGTCGAGTCTGACTCGGTGTTATAGGCCAAGGGGTTGTTTTAGAGCGCGACAATTCCAGAAGTTCACTTTTGTCTTAACATCAGATTTACAACTACAAATGTACGAAAATGTTAGGCTCAAATAAGTTGATTAGATTACTAGAATTCACTACATTTATTTCATGATCTTTTACTTAACCTCAAAGCAGTCAATTTACTGTTCTAACCTCAAAGTTAGCTTTTAATTCTCAATTCCTAATTTTATTTCTGTGACTTGTCGAATGATTTTATAATAATTTTTACAATAATTTGGTGTGTTAATTTTGCGTTTGTACTACTCTTACATTTAATATTAATATTTAAAGCGTGTCTGATTATAACTGTCTGATTATTTATTGCATCAATGTTGTCTCCGAAAGAATTGTCTGTTCCGATAAATTCCACGTTACACATTTGTAGTCGAGACAATTCATTCAGAGTGATTTAATTACTTCAATAGATAAATTAATATCTGCATGCGTAAATGAAATTCGTTTAACTGCATCCGTTATGCAATTGTAAACACTGATATGACTCATAATTGAAAAATGAAATGTAATTCAGTCACTTAAATAATTTAATCACTGTTATTGATAAAGCAACCTGACCAAAATGATATTTAACAAATATTTCATTTTTTTATTTTATTTAACGTTTCTGTTGCAATTTTGCTACATGTTTTTATTTCTTTTCAGGTAACTAAAATAATGAGCCAAAGAACAGCTATGTTTGACCGTACTGATGACGTCATGAATAAACCTTCATTTCGAACAATTTTTGTAAAACTCTATTTTGTAAGAAACTGTACCTTTTTTTTAAATAAATTATTTTGTAAAGAACAAGCGAAGTCTTCGTTTCTGACTCATGTTACGAAAGTTATTTACTTATCGATATGATCGGTGACATCACTGTCGAGTTATCATGACGTTTGTCGACTTTCGATTCCCAAACTTTATCTTGAAATTCGAAGTATCTTTATCATTTATTAATGTCATCATGATTTTACAGTCATTTTTTTTATGTGCAATGATGCTTTTTAAAAATAGAATTTTATCATTTTTTATATTATTACTAAAAGATTGAACAATCAATATGCTATTCTTGTTTAAATTCAAACAAATTACATCATTTACATCTTCAAATTTATTAAAAAATTTTTACATTTAAATAAATTTGTAATAATAAATAATTTTTCTGAAAATATAATTTATTGAAATAATTTTCCGAAATTAATTGTATTTCTATTCAAACATTATTCACAACACATTTAGTATCAAAAATAAAATTCTTTTATTCATAGATTTTTAAGAATCTTCTTGCACCATTCTTTAATAATTTTCAGCTTTATTTTTAATTTCGAGGTAAGCGAGGATTGTGTGCTTTTATTGTTAAAGCTCTGCAATCTTCATAAGCCAGATTAATATTAAAGGAAGTCTCCTCCCGAAGTATCCTTCCACCTATCTATAACGTCAACTAAATAATCCATAAACTTTTAACCTCTAACTTTTCCCCGCGTTCTCATAACGTCTGTCAACTAAATCCATAAACATTTAACCTTCAACTTTCCTCCACGTTTCTTATCACGCATGCGATAAATGTCTCGAACTCGTGAATAAATATCCCCCTATCTTGCAACCCTCTCACCAAACAAACCTATTCACCAGGGTAATAAAACCAGCGAAATGTGTCTCGCGAAACCTCGTAAAACTATTCGTGAGAAGCGATGTTCACGAGTCCGATTCTAATCGACATGGATCATGAAAATAATGCGTGACGATGACAGTCGTTCCTTTTATCAAGTTTAACATCCTCACCCTCACGGAGTTAAAAATAAAATAAAAATGTACGAGGTGGGAAGGAGGATTTATGGCGACAGAAAACTGCTTATAAAACTTACATGCTTTGCGGAAGATTGAAGTTAAAATTTGTATTCAACGGATGAACATCTGTTCAAAGCGATTCGAAGTTGATATATCAGTATGAAGATCTTATGTAGTATGTTGTACTTGATTAATGTTCTTTTTGCGATGCAATTTTTTGATACTGTCGAGGGAGAGTCAGAAATCGAGGAGAGGATGGCGTTGCCTATTCAATTGCCGGAAGCTCTGAGGATTCAACCTCGTTCTCGTCAATTATGAATGGACTTATCCGAAAAAATGGCTTGATAATTCGATAGTTTGCCACTAAGTAACATGATGGAATATAGGGAGGTTATTATGTTTAAAATGAAATAAAGACGCAGTAATTTTAAAGAGACTAAGTGAATTTATTATTTAAGAAAAACGATTTGGGAGAACTTGTTTAAAATTTGTTAATTAAACTTGATTTAAGAACATTGATAAAGCATTTTAAACCCACTATATTTTTATACTCGTGAAAACAAAAATTTTCAATTATTGGTAAATTATTATTAGGATAAATAATAATGAAGAAATATACAGATTTTATATTTGCGAAGGTCAAAATTGAGCGATACCTTGCAAGTAATCGGTCGGCGCACGAACTTCAAATAATCGACTTCTTAATACATATATTTATTTTTGTTAATTTATATTAACAAAATTTAACCTTGTATATTAAAGAAAGTTGTTCAATATATCGAAGAAAATGTTTCATATTCCGTACTTCAATATATTAAAGAGAAAGCTTCATAGTTCCTACTTCAATATATTAAAGAAAATACTTCACACTTCATACTTCAACATGTGAAAGAAAATATTCGAAGAACATGATAATGTATTCAGAAAATACTTGAGGAAAGTGTGAATATATTCAAGAAAATACTTGAAGAAAATTTCTTGTGGCAACGAAAAACCAATTTCAATTTATGTACACGTACACGTTTAGTTTATCCACGCAAACAAAAACTAACTTTTCACGATAAAAATATTTCAATCCTTCATGTATTTCTTCAATAAATAAAATTTTTAAGAACTCTGCATACACAGTTACGTCCTTCATTTTAAAATATATTTATCCTCTTGAATAAACACAATTTCAAAGCTAAATTGTTACGTATTTTCTGTATTTCATTGCTTCATAAACAATGTGTTCAAATCTTTCCACCTGAACAAATACAATACGCTAGAAATATAAAACCAATATATTGTCTCATGAATTTTTATTAAACTCTTCGTGAGAAACAATATTTATGAATTCGAGAATTCTAATCGCTGCGAATCACGAAAGAAACTTTTATTAATATTGTCAACAATAAAATTTATTTTTAGTTACTTGTTTTTCAAAAATGAAATTTATTTTTGGTTGCTTGTTCTTCAAAAAAGAAATTTATTTTTAGTTACTGGTTTTTCAACAATGACAGATTTTTTAACGACAAGTTTATTATAGTATGACGTTTATCTATGCCATGCTAAAAATATTAAAAAAGTGGAGATTAGTTTCAAGGTTGCAGAAAACTGCATATAAATCTGGGCATTGCAGTTCAAATTCAAACATATGTGTTTGAAATTGCAGAGCTAATCTACGACGGGTTGTCTCGGAACAGCAGAGGTATATTTTTGTTCTTTTATTTTTATTTGATTGCATTGAACTTTGGTAACCATGCTGTCATAACAAAATTAGTATTTCGGAAAATGTTGAAATATGAAGCTATGAAAATTTGGGAATTTTAGAATGTGGGGATCTGAGAATTTGGGAATTTGAGAATTTGGGAATTTGAGAATTTGGGAATTTTAGAATGTGGGGATCTGAGAATTTGGGAATTTGAGAATTTGGGGATTTGAGAATTTGAGAATTTTAGAATGTGGGGATCTGAGAATTTGGGAATTTGAGAATTCGGGAATTTGAGAATTCGGGAATTTGAGAATTCGGGAATTTGAGAATTTGGGGATTTGAGAATTTGAGAATTTTAGAATGTAGGGATCTGAGAATTTGGGAATTTGAGAATTCGGGAATTTGAGAATTTTGAAATTTGAGAATTTGGGGATTTGAGAATTTGGGGATTTGAGAATTTGGGGATTTGAGAATTTGGGGATTTGAGAATTTGGGGATTTGAGAATTTGGGAATTTGAAAATTCGGGACTCTAAGAATTTGGGGGTTTGAGAATTTAGAAATTTTAGAATTTGATTGCATTGAACTTTGGTCACCATCCAGTAATTACATACTTAGTATTTTTTAAATTCTTGAAAGCTATGAAAATTTTGAAATTTCGAAATTTGGGAATTTAACCTCTTAGGCACTACTTTTACGCGGTGCTTCTCTGTGTGCGTTCGAATTACGCATAAACAGTACTAATTTAATCATCAAATATACTCAAGAATGCCTATCTATGCACTGATATTTGAAGAAAAATAATAATAGTGCTGATTTACTTATTTACAGAATAAAACCTTGAATTTTTCGTGAACTTAAAAATTGGATATTGATCGAGTTGGACACATTCCAGCAACAATATCTTTTCTTTTTCCATCAATAAGAATCGATTTATCCACATTTCTATTACTCCTCACGACATCACAATGAAGAGTTCACCAATTGGTATGTCATTTTTGACAAGCGTTCTACTTGTCCTACTTATAATGCAACTGTCGATCAGCGTCGAGGCTAAGAATCGTCGATCATTAAATAAACGAAGTGCTGCTAATAGAATCGACGAACGTGAAGGTTCTCCAGATGCAGTTAGTCTGAGGCAGGCTAATGGAATGACAATTACTTACAGACATATCCTTAGAACATCCCCAATCCCCCCAAAATGCCCACCTGGCCAAGTATTCGCACATCACCGCTGCAGAGAAGTATAATAGTGACACAACTGTAGTTTTGTTAGTGCACTGATTTAATATTAGTCCATTTTGAACAGTCTTTTTATTTACGACTATATCACTGTAGAGGATTAATAATACTGTTTACTTAAATATATTTGTGTTACATACATGTAGATTGTATTTAAATAAATTTGTGCAACATATGTGTAAATTGTGTTGAAATAAATGTGTGTTACATATGTTTAAATTGTGTTCAAACTAATTTGTGGTATTTGTTTACGTTTTCTTAAAATCATTTTCTGGTACACATGTTTAGGTTATAATCAAATAAGTTTGTACTATATGTGTTAAAGTTGTGCTCAAGTAAACTTGTCACGTACAAAAATTTTATGTGACATCTATGTTCACGAGTTCGTGCGATCTAATCGCTGTAGATTGTAACAAAACCGTCTATTAGTAGCATTAACAATGACAATTAGTTTTAGTTACTGTTTTTTCAACAATTACAGTTCTTTTTATTGATAAGTTTATTATAGTGTGCGGTTTATTTGTGATATGTTACAAGTATAAAAGTGGTAGAGGTTAGTTTCAAGGTTGCAGGAAAATGCATATAAATCTGGAAATTTGAATTCAAACGGGTTGTTTAAACTGTCTTGGGGCAAACAGGTATTCATTCCTTTATTAATACTTGATTATTATTTGATACTTTTGAAACTATTAGGATTATGTGTTATGATGTTAGAGTAGTGACGGGTGTAGACAGATCACGTGTTTGTTCAAGGGAACTTAAATTTAGAAGTTTATGAAGTTGAAAATTTAACAATTTGAGAATTTGAGAATTTGGGGATTTTTAATTTTGTACGGTTGGAGAATTGGGAATTTGAGAATTTGGGAATTTGAAAACTTGGGGGCCTGAAAAATTGAGGATTTGAAAATTTGGGAATTTGAGATAATGGGAATTTGAGAATGTGGGAATTTGAGATAATGGGAATTTGAGAATGTGGGAATTTGAGAATTTTTGGAATTTGAGAATGTGGGAATTTGAGAATTTTGGAATTTGAGAATGTGGGAATTTGAGAATTTTTGGAATTTGAGAATGTGGGAATTTGAGAATTTTGGAATTTGAGAATGTGGGAATTTGAGAATTTTGGAATTTGAGAATGTGGGAATGTGAGAAAGTGGGAATTTGAAATTATGGGAATTTGAGAATTTTTGGAATATGAGAATGTGGGAATTTGAGAATTTTTGGAATTTGAGAATGTGGGAATTTGAGAATTTTTGGAATTTGAGAATGTGGGAATTTCAGAATTTTTGGAATTTGAGAATGTGGAAATTTGAGAATTTTGGAATTTGACAATGTGGAAATTTGAGAATTTTGGAAATTGAGAATGTGAGAATGTGAGAATTTTGGAATTTGAGAATTTTAGAATTGGAAAATTTTGGAATTCGAAAAATTTAGAATTTGGAAATTTGCAAGCACACTGACCACCAAAACGCTACCATACATACATCACATCCACATTATGCACATACCTTATATACGTTCAAAGTTTTTCACAAAACATTTAATCATTCACAGAATTAACTCGATCGTACACCCAGTATCGAATCCGCTCCGCACATTATCGAACCATGAAGACCTCCTTCAAAATACCAAATCTGGCCACCGTGTTCTTTGCTCTGGTTATTCTGGACCTCGCACTAATAGGTGTCCAGTGTAGAACACGTCGATCTCCAAAATTCAACAGCGCAGTATCAGATCGCATTAACTTGCCAAATCTGGAGATCGCTCCTCGTGAAGCGTTATCCTCCAGGATCGAATACAAAATAGGAAATCCTAATAACTTAGAAACTCGTCAATTATCAGCGAGGATGGGAAACAGTGAGGGACTCAGTTTCAGGCACATCATTCAGCTACCTTCGAGAGAGTGTCCTGAGGGATATGGGTTGGACTACGACAATGAATGCAGACCAACGGTTGATATTAGCTCTGCTGACCCTATCTTGGAGTATCTTCATAACAGAAAAGTCAAGAAGCCTCGTAGGAAAAATTAGCACTTTAATAGGTACTCACACATGTGTAAAATTGTTATGGAACAATTGTTAGTGTCCGTTCACACATGTGTGTGATGCTAAGGTTATTGGCCTCTTGTGTGATGACTGCTTTAATAATTATCACAGAAGCGTATAGTACTAAATGTGTTGTTGTTTTCGTTTATTTTATGTGCTTCTTCACACATGTTGAATTATTTCGTGGATTTACATAAAGTTTCTTTCAATTAATTCTTGAGAAATATTGCCGGCTCTTGGCGACGTTTAACTGCGTGGACGTCCATTAAAGTTGAAATGAGAATTCTTTAGTGATTTTTGGTAATTATTATATTTATCATATGTGGACATTTTTTGAGGGAAAGTTTTGGAGCAAGAATTAAAATAAAATTTTGTAGGAATTTAGAAATTGTAGAAGCTGGAATTTCAAATGAGTGCTTAATGATTTGAAAATTTACAAAATCAACCAGTTGACTTTGTGTAACCTTAAACGCGATATATTTTATTCCGATCATTTTTTGCCATTAAAGATAATTAATAATGCTTAAATAAATTTGTATCACATATGTTTAAGTTGTACTCAAATTTTGTGGCATATTTAGGTTAGGTTTGATATTTAGGTTATGTTCGAATAAACTTGTTCCACATCTGTTTAAATTATATTAAAACGAATTTGAGATGTATGTTTAGTTTGTATGATTTAAATAAATTACTTCGAAGTATGTGAGACTTGTTTTCAAATAAATCAGAATAAATTTCATTATTAAACTACAAGTGAAAACCCAACCTTCCTTACGTGATGTCAATCTTATTCATACCAAGCTGAAGCTCTATTTAACCACTGATTTATTTAACTTTTCTAATTAGTACTTCATTTCTATTAATTTATAGTCAAAGTTATTAATACCAAACTCAAGATCTATTTAACCACTGATCCATTTAACTTTACTAATTGATAATTCACTTCTATTTATTTATCGTAACGTACTATACACTTCTATTTGTTAAAGTACACTTTGTCCTATTTATTGAAGTACACATCAATTTATTATTACACTTCTATTTATTGAAACACTAGAACATTTGTCTAACACATTTTTCCATCTCAACATCTCCGAAGGTGTGATCAATTTGAATGAAATATCGTGTTACATAAAATTTCGCAATATAAAGTCTCAAAACAAGTTATTTTAACTACTGAGCTAATTTCAGTGATGAACCAGTAAGATTTTGTTTCGGATGTAAATTTTGTTTCGACGGAGAGCGATGTTCAACATAAGACGAAGGTAAAGATCAACACATGACCTTCATCTCATTATTATAAAACCGGAAAGTGAACAAAGGTGGGACATAATTTCGAAGATGCTATAAAAGTGGTTATTTTAAGCCTGTTAAAGAAAGAATCAAAAGTAAAGTGAAAGAGGATCGAGGAGGCAGTCCAAAGCATCTCATAAGCAGTGTTGATGCGCGTGGACGCAGTTCTCAGTGACGAATTCTGTTCAATGATACAATGATTCTGGTTTCAACGATTCAAATCATAGTTTGAATAAATAGGACAATTTTTGGTGAGTGTAGTGGCTATTTTATGTGGTTATGACTGTAAAGTATTTGTGGAACGAAATGTGTTGATTTTTAATAAAGGACAATGATGGGCGAAATTCGAGGTGAAATTCGAGGTGTAGATTAGGTGAAATTCGAGGATTATGGAATTTGGAATTTTCGAAATTTAGAACTTGGGGATTTGGGAATACGAGAATCTGGAAATGTTGAAATTTTGGGGCTTGGGAATTTTAGAGATTTAGGGATTTGAGAATTTATGGATTTGGGAATTTGGGAATTTGGGAATCTGGGAATTTGGGAATTTGGGGATTTGGGAATATGGAAATGTGAGAATTTGGGGATTTGAGAATTTGGGAATTTGGGAATTTGGGAATTTGAGAATTTTGAAATTTGAGAATTTGGGGATTTGAGAATTTGGGGATTTTTAATTTCGTGCGGTTGGAGAATTTGGGAATTTGAGAATTTTGGAATTTGAGAATTTTGGAATTTGAGAATTTGGGAATTTGAGAATTTGAGAATTTGAGAATTTAAAAACTTGCGAATTTGAAAATTTGGGAATTTGAGAATCTGAGAATTCGGGGATTTGAGAATTTCAGAATGTAGAAATATGAAAAATTTGAAATTTGTGAACTTGGGAAGTTGGAAACATGCCAACTTGCAAACTTGGGAACTTGAGAACATAAAAACTTGGTTATTTGGAAATTTGGTTATTTCAAAGTTCTTAAATTTTAGAATTATGAAAATCTGGTATTTATGAATGCAAGACATTGGCAATTTAGGAACTTCAAAATTTAAAAAATTGTAGACTTGCCACATTAAGAATTTAAGTATTAAAAAATATAGAATTTCAGAAAATAGGTCCTTCGAAAACTTTTAGTTCTTAAGAATAGAATCACAAAACTTCAGAATCAATAAAACTTTCTAAAAATATAAAAATGCATCTGAAAATGTGTGCACACGAAGACTGGAAATTAACAAATTGTGAAAAGACGTAAAGTTTTAAACACAAGATTTACGTAAACTTAAAGAATTTAATGAAAACTTCTCAACGTTTCAAACCTTCCATAAAAAAAATTGACCCATCACTCGCTGATACGCAGATTTAAAAAGTAACAGTGTTTTACTCGTTTATTCACACAGCAAACAAAGAAGCAATTTTCTCGAAGCTCAGCAAATCTAACCACATTACAAGCGAAATTAAGTCATCGATACTCCGCATATCAGTTACCGAGTGATCATGAGGAACTCATCGATTAATATGTCCCTTTTGATGACACTTATGTTCGTTCTATTTGTGTTGCAATTTTTAATCACCGTAAAGAGTAGGACTACTGCATCATGGGACAACGAACAAGTTGCTAATACAATTCGTAACACGGACAAGTCCGAGGATGAAGACAGAATTATCTTCAGGGACGATGACAATGATGAACAGGAGAGTGCTACTGTTGCGAGGGGTGATTTCACTAATACTGAGAATAATTACAGTTTTACATTTCAATACAAGCATATCATTCATGGAGAAAAACGGCAAATGTGT
The DNA here is from genome assembly GCA_963576845.1 of Megachile leachella. NCBI lineage: Eukaryota > Metazoa > Arthropoda > Insecta > Hymenoptera > Megachilidae > Megachile > Megachile leachella. The sequence goes on along the minus strand of OY756259.1, from coordinate 5,129,308 downwards.
GCTGAAGGTTCTAAGTTAGCGATCGGTGGATGCAAGCGAGTTGAAAATTTTGTATATTAAATATTCATAAATGTACAATTTAATATAATCTCACGCAAGATGATGGCGAAGAATTATCAATTCACTCATAAATCGCTCCATTTTATTTGAAAATAAACGGTAATTTTTTCCCTGATTCACTCTTTTATACATCAGATGCATTATTTACTCGTTTCATCAAAAATAGATTTTGACGAAGTCCTAATACAGAATTGCAGATTGGAAAATTTGAAAATATAGGGTAAGTTAGGAACTTGGCTATTTGGAAATTTGGAATATTTTGGGATTCGGGGATTTACAGGGCGGGGAATTATGAGATTTGAAAATTTAGGGTATTTTGCAAATTTTTAGAAGTTTTAGAATTTTGGGAATTTTGGGTATTTTCAGGCATATCATTCAGCTGCCTTCGAGAGAGTGTTCTGAGGGACATGGTTTGGACTACAACAATGAATGCAGACCTGCGATTCATATTAGCTCTGCTGACCCTGTCTTGGAGTATTTTCGTATCAGGAAAGTCAAGAAGCCTCGCAGGGAAAATTAACACCTTCATGGGAGCTCACACATCTGAAAATTGTTGTGGAAATTTTTTGAGGGAAAGTTATGGAGCCAGAATTGAAATAAAATTTTGTAGGAATTAAGAAATTGTAGAAGATGGAATTTCAAATGAATACTTAACGATTTGAAAATTTACTAAATCAACCAGTTGACCTTGTATAACATTAAACACGATATATTTTATTCTGATCATTTTTTACCATTAAAGATAATTAATAAAGCTGTTTGCCTAAATAAATTTGTGTCACATACATTTAAGTTGTACTCAAATTTTGTGGCATATATAGGTTAGGTTTGGTTGATATTTAGGTTATGTTCGAATAAACTTGTTCCACATATGTTAAATTATATTAAAACGAATTTGAGATGTATATGTTTAGCTTGTATGTTGTAAAGAAATTACTGCGGAGTATGTGAGACTTGTTTTCAAATAAATCAGAATAAATTTCATTATTAAAGTACAAGTGAAAACCCAACCTTCCTTGTGTGATGTCAAAGTTATTCATACCAAGCTGAAGCTCTATTTAACCACTGATCCATTTAACTTTACTAATTGATATTTCACTTCTATTTATTATTACACTTCTGTTTATTGAAACACTATAACGTTCGTCTAACACATTTTTCCATCTCACCATCTCCGAAGGTGCAATCAATTTGAATGAAACATCCTTTTGCATAAAAGCATTTGTCAAACTTCGCAATATAAAGTCTCAAAACAAGTTATTTTCACTACTGAGCTGATTTCAGTGATGAACCAGTAAGATTTTGTTTCGGATGTAAATTTTGTTTCAACGGAAACCTATGCTCAACATAAGACGAAGATAAAGCATATGTCAATAATGAGTGTCATATCGACCACTTTATCAACACATGACCTTCATCTCCTTATTATAAAAACAGGAAAGTGAACAAAGGTGGGGCATTAGTTCGAAGATGATATGAAAGTGGTTATTTTAAGGCTCTTAAAGAAAGAATCAAAAGTCAGTGAAAGAGGTTCGAGGAGGCAGACTAAATTTGCATCTCATAAGCAGTGTTAATGCGCGTGGACGTCGTTCTCAGTGACGGATTCTGCTGGTTTTAATGATTCAAATGTTTGAATAAATAGGACAATTTCCGGTGAGTGTAGTAGCTACATTTCATATGTTTATGACTGTAGAGAATTTGTGGAATTATGTTGATCTTTAATAGAGGAGAATGATGGGTGAAATTCGACATGCGAATCAGCTGAAATTCGAGGATTCTTGAATATGGGATTTTAGAAATTTAGAACTTGGGGATTTGGGAATATGAGAATCTGCAAATTTTGGCGTTTGGGAATTTTAGAGATTTAGGGATTTGAGAACTTTGAGGATTTGCGGATTTGGTTATTTGGGAATTTGGAAAATTAAGGATTTGACAATATGAGAATATGGAAATTTCGATATTTTGGGGATTTGTGAATTTTGAGGATTTAGGGATTTGTGAATTGGTAGATTTAAGAAATTGGAAATTTGGGGATTTGAAAATGTGAGAATTTGGGAATTTTGGAATTTGAGATTTTTAAAATTTGAGAATTTGTGGATTTGAGAACTTGGGGATTTGAGTATTTGGAAACTTGGAAACTTGGGAACTTGAGAACTTGAAAACTTTGTTACTTGGGAATTTGGTCATTTCGGAATTTTTAAATTTGATAATTCTGAAAATCTGGTATTTAGGAATGTGAGACATTGGCCATTTAGGAATTTCAAAATTTGGAAAATTGTAAAATTTGCCACATTAAAAATGTAAATATTAGAAAATATAGAATTCCAAACATGAGATTCTTCAAAAACTTTTAGTTCTTAAGAACAGAACCATGAAACTTCAGAACCAAACTTCCTAAAAGTACAGAAATGCATCTGAAAATTTGTGCACGCGAAGACTGGAAATTAACAAATTTTAAAAGAACACAAAGTTAGAATGTAATGAAAAGTTCTTAACGTCCTTCCATTAAAAAAATTGACCCAGCTTCGAAAAGTAACAGTGTTCTCTTGTTTATTCACAGAGCAAATAAAGAAGGAATTTCCTCGAAGCTCAGCAAATCTAACCTCATTACAACCAGGATTAAGTCACCGATACTTCGCAGATCAATTACCGAGTCATCATGAGGAGCTCATCGATTAATATGTCCCTTTTGATGACACTTATGTTCGTTCTAATTGTGTCGCAATTTTTAGTCATTGTAGAGAGTAGGACTACTGCATCATGGAACAACGGACGAGTCGTTAATATAATTCGTAACTCAGACAAGTCCGAGGATGAAGACAGAATTATTTTTAGGGATGATGACGATGATAATCAGGAGGGTGTCACTGATTTGAGGAGTGATTTCAATAAAACTGAGGATCATGACAATGATACAATCTTATACAAGAGTATCTTTGACACAATACCAGGGAAAAAGTGTCCTGAAGGTTCTATGCTTGAGAAAGGCAAATGCAGGGAAGCTTTGAGAAATTTTAAAGAGTAAGCATTCTATAAACGCAGAAATATCCTTTACCATATAAGAAAAAATGTACAATTTAATATAATCTCACGCAAGACGATGGCAAAGAATTATCAATTCATTCATAAATCGCTCCTTTTTATTTGAAAATAAACGGTAATTTTTTCCCTGATTCACTCTTTTATACATCAGATGCATTATTTATTCGTTTTATCAAAAATAGATTTTAACGAAATCCTAATACAGAATTGTAGATTGGAAAATTTGAAAATATAGGGAAGGTTAGGAATTTGGCTATTTGGAAATTTAAGAATGTGGACATTGGGGATATTTAGGGATTCGGGGATTTACAGAGCGGGGAATTATGAGATTTGAAAATTTGGGGTATTTTAGGAATTTTGAGAATTTTGGGGATTTTGGGGATTTTGTGAATTTTTGGGATTTGGATATTTTGGGGATTTTAGGGGTTTGTAGATTCGAGAATTTGGGAAATTGGGAAATTGGGAAATTGGAAAATTGGGAATTAGGGAAATAGGGAAATAGGGAATTAGGGAAACAGGGAATTTGGGAATTTGGTGAATTTAGAAATTTGGAAATTTTGGGATTTGAGAATTTGGGAATTCGGAAATTTGAGAATTTGGTAAATTGGGAATTTGGGAAATTGAGAAATTGGGAAATTGGGAATTAGGGAAATAGGGAATTTGGGAAGTGAGGAGTTTGGGAATTTGGGAATTTGGTGAATTTAGAAATTTGGAAATTTTGGAATTTGAGAATTTGGGAATTTGGAAATTTGAGAATTTGGTACATTGGGAATTTGGTGAATTTAGAAATTTGGAAATTTTGGAATTTGAGAATTTGGGAATTTGGAAATTTGAGAATTTGGTAAATTGGGAATTTGGGAATTTTGTGAACTTAAAAATTTTGGGGATTTGGGAAAACTTTTTTATTTAAAAATGAACGATGACTTTTTCCCTGATATGACGTTGAGTTGCGCCCCTGACTGCAATTAATTGTACTCAAATATATTTTTAACGAAAGCTGTTATTGCTGAATACAATGGCAAAAAGAATGAATAGTGAAATAAAATTGTTAAATCTCAGAATTATGCGAAATAAGTAATATATGTATTTAAAAGAGTTAAAAATTCATTTTCGTAGATGAAAGAACATGTATATGAATGTATCTGTGGAAACGGACAAATAACGGTGGAATGGAAATTTTATTCGTTACTAAAATAATTTTATTTCGGAAATGTTTGACGCGCATTGCGAGAATCAATATTTCAAAGAAGAAAATTATTTTTAACTGCAAAATTTGATGCATCTCGTAATTTATTTGTATAAAATTTGATTAAATTGAATTTATCGAAACGATTGATAAATCTTTATGTATCTATTTTTTGATAAATAAAATTTTCAATACATTGAAACTTTGTATCATGTTGTTTGTTATTCAAAAATTACATGATACTCCGAGGTTTTCATCTCTTCAAGAATGATTATTAATAATTAAAAATACGAATGAAATATATTTTTCGCTCTCTGTAATTATCGCTACACTTATCGTTTTATGGACCAAATTTAATTTGTAAGATAAAATGAAATTTATACGATAAAACGAAATAAATCATGCATTAATTATTCGTTTTACTGGAAAACAACACGGGTTCCAGGAAGAATTTTTACACATTTTTAAATCTAAAATAACAAATTTTTTCGTCAGTTTAATGTGTTTATACATTCATTTAATATATTTATTTCCTGCAGCTATATTTATTTTTCTTTCAAAAAAAAATTTTATTCAGTGTAACATTTGATCAATTTTTTCAAACGTAATTTTTGTAAAACTTTTTCTAATGTAACTCTTCCCAAACTAAACTCTTCTAAAATAAATATTTTTTACTTAAAAACATCCTTCGTCTATTTGGTGCTTTCATTACAGTTTTTCGATTTTATTTATTTTTCGACCAAAACAAATTTTCGTAACAATTTTGTCAAATGTGACTTTCCCTGAAATGAATGTTTGTTTAATATATATTTTATCTGATTAATTTATTTCGTGTTTTTGCTGAAGGTTTTCGATTTCATTTATCCTCGTCTCCTTCGCGCATTGCTTCGGTGGAAGAGAGACGATTCGATTTTTGTAGATTCGACTTTAACGCTCAAATATTGCGAAAATGAAGTTTTTACGACTACAGCACCCATCAGTGGAGTTCACTACAGGTTGCTTTAGACAGCAATAAGTACTCTATACTGATTAAAGTCGAATTTTCGAAGGTGCATGCGTGAGACGCTCATGTAAACAAGATGGCCGCTCCAGGACACTCATCTTAAGGGATTATGTATCGTCTAAACAATTAAATTGATGCAATTTACGTTTTTCAATTCGAAAATTAAAATTGACAAAATCTGTCAAATGTCATGTTATTTTCTACAAAACGAATGATTCTTGCAAAAAAAGCTAACATTCTTAAAACTGTTTGTTCATCGATACGTCTGATCGATGACTTCATTCGGTTATTACGAAGCGCCCGTCGATTTCCGATTCTCAGACCTTATCTGGGAGTTCGATGTATCGATAAAACCAATCCCTGTATCCGACTGATTTATCGTTTCGTGCTTTTCGAAATTCCTTCGTGATTCATAAAGCAATATTTCCTGGTGGAAGTATCGGCACGCTTTTAGCCCTGCGGGCAATAGACGATACATTGCTACGAGTTTCTGTTCGATTTAAATATCTATCTATAGTATAATATTCTATTATTTGAATCGTTGTGTTTAAACTATAAATTGCGTTTCATTGTTTTGCAATCTGATACTGCGACTATTTTAAATTCTTTTTTGTACGAAAGTGGAAAGGAGGATTTTGGTATACAAAAGTTCGCAAGGAAATATGGCGACGTAACATAGCTGAAATATTATACAGTCTTTCGTATTGTATTTTGTAAATGTTATTGCATTATTTATATCGTGATATTGTAAATATTATTCTATTTTTCACTTTGCGATATTATAAATATTATTGCATTTTTCATATTGTCATACTATGAATATTATTATATTTCTCACTTAGCAATATTATAAATTTTATTATAATTTTAATATTGCAATACTATAAATATTATTATAATTTTAATATTGCAATATTATAAATATTATTATATTTTTCACTTTGTAACATTACAAATATTATTGAATTCTCCACATTGTGTATTACAAAATTACAACATAAAACATTGCATATAACAAAAAAGCATAAAAGCATTTGTACACTTAATTTATAATTAATGAAAGAAATATACATATAAAGAATAATACATTGATCAAAGTGCACAAGAGATTCTAGAATATCTTTACTCCTTTTTACGTTAGTTATGAACATTGGAAACGATACATTTTGAACTTCATATGATAGAATTGTAATAAATGACAGATACAACCATGCTGAAATAAGTAAACAGTTGAAAAGATAAGTAACATGAATAATGACTCAAGAATAATTTCCTTATTTTGAGTCTTTATAACTGTAATCTTATTTGCACTCGATGCTATACTCTTCAAATGTAATTTATGTTTAAAACAATTATTCTTACCACGTCAGAAAGTGATACTGATGGATGTTTGTAACCCATTTGAATAACGCGCGTTAGACCGGATCGGCGATGTTCGGTTGATCGAGGATCGATCTGTATGAAGTTATACGCACGCCGTTTTTTTTCGTTCTTCCTGTATGTATTCAGTTCGGCGACGGATCGTTGTATTTCATAGTATGTATTATTAATCATTATCAATAAACATTATTTAGTTTTAACAACAACATGGTTATGGGCCCAGGCTAGCAAAGCCGCTGCGTAAATAAAAATAAAAAGTAGATAAATATGTGGAAAGTGTTCGCGTCTTGAAAAGAAAAGTCAGGTTATGTAAGTGCGGCCACGTGTTTGAAAATAGATAGTTGCGTTGTGAAAGAAAAAGAAAATATATACAAGTATGGCAAGTTCAGCGCTAACAATCGATCGGATCGACAAATTAAATGGAAACAATTATAGATCGTGGAAATTTAACATGAAAATGGCATTAATACAGCGAGAGTTATGGGAACACGTGACTGGCGAAGCAATTGAACCCAAAGACAATGATGCAGTTGAATTAATGGAAAGTTTTAAAAGAAAAGAGGAGAAAGCATTAGCAACAATTGCATTAAGTATTGAGCCTGAACACCAGATTCACGTCATAGATTGTGTAAAAGCGTCAGATGCCTGGAATACTTTACAAAAGGTTTTTGAACCGAAATCAAGGCCGAGGATATTACAGTTGAAAAAGCAGATGGTCTCCATACGGTTGGAAACAGATGAATCGATGAATTCATATTTAGCAAGATTGAAAACATGCAGCGACAGCCTGAAAGAAGCTGGTTATGAGGTATCGGATGATGATCTTGCATATGCAATGCTATGTGGATTACCAAGCAGCTACGAAGGAATTATAATGGCATTGGCAAATCTGGATGACTCAAAATTTACATCATCTGAAATAAAATCAATATTACTAAGTGAGTACGACAGAAGAGAAGCAAAGGATTCAAGCCACAGCGTAGAGAAAAAGGAGGCGTACCACAATACAAAGGAAGTTCAACATAGAATGCATGAGCACAAGAGGGAACATGAATATAAAAGGGAAAATAGAAAGTGTTTCAACTGTGGTAAACAAGGACATATAGCAAATCATTGTAGATCCAAGGTACAAAATGTAAAACACAATAATTCAACTCAGCGTAAGTATAAAGACGCATTCTTGTTAGAACTGAATAATGTACAATTAGATGATTCTTGGATAATCGATAGTGGTGCGACACATCACATATGTAAATATAGACATTGGTTTTCTAATTATAAAGCAATAACAAGTGAGACAATTTACTCAGCGAATAGCGATACAGAGAATAATCTTAAAACCATAGGTGTAGGTGATGTAATAATAGAAACCTATGTAAATGGAAACGTGTTTAGTATAACTTTGCATAATGTATATCACGTACCTAACGTTAGAAGAAATTTGTTATCTGCGTCACAAATAGAATATAAGCAAAAGCGTTTAATCATAAATAATGGTAGATTAAGAATAGTAAATAAGAAAACTAACATGATAGTGGGGGAAGCTATTTGCAGGAACGGATTATATATTGTTAAAGCAAAAGTTGTAAAGAATTGTCCAAATCAGGTTGAAATGCATACAGTTAGTGATAAGTTAGAAGAAAGTGATAAATGGCACAAGAGATTTTGTCATGTAAGTATGCGAAGCATTCAGGAATTAGCAAACAAGGAACTGGTTAGAGGACTAGAGAAAGCCAATATAAAAGATATACATTGTAATAGTTGTAGTTTTAGTAAATCTACTAAAGCACCGTGTAAAAGTATCGGGGGCAGGAAAACTAAAGCAGTATTAGAGTTGATACACTCAGACTTGTGCGGGCCTTTACCTGTAAAATCTCTAGGCGGTTCAAGATATTTTCTTACGTTCACGGATGATTATTCAAGAAAAATTACAGTATTTACGTTGAAAAGTAAGGACGAAGTAGTAAGATACATGAAGAAATATATAGCCAGAGTTGAGAGAGAAGTGGATAGAAAAGTAAAACGGATAAGAACAGATAATGGGTTAGAGTTTTGCAACAAAGAGCTAATGACATTGTTTGATGGCACTGGAATTAAACACGAGCGTACGAATGCATACACACCTCAGATGAACGGAGTAGCAGAGAGAGTGAACAGGACACTCATGAATCTCGTGCGTGCAATGTTAGGATCAGCGAAACTACCTGAGAAATTCTGGGCAGAAGCACTACTGACCGCATGCTACATCAAAAATAGAGTTATACATTCCACAATTGGCGATAATACTCCAGAAGGTATATGGACTGGAAACAAACCCAGTGTAAAGCATTTAAAAACATATGGGTGTCTAGCATACGTGCACATCCCGCAGATGAGCAAAAATAAGCTTAATTATAGAGCTAAAGAATGTATATTTGTCGGATATTCGTCGCAAACCAGAGGATATAGATTATATGATCCCACAAAAGACGATATAATACATAGTAAACATGTAGAGTTCGTAGAAGATTTGAATGGATTTGAATATATATATGAAAAAAGAACGTATGACATACCAATTTACAAAACCACAAGTGATACGATAGAAGGAGAACTTGACACAGAGGAAAATGAAGAAGAATCAGAAGAAAAGAAAGAAGAAACACGGGAAAAGCAACCCTGTAAGACGGACATTCCAAAAATAAACGAGGATTTAGAAACGGAACCAGATACAAGAATGGTAGATAAAACGCGTGTTAACTCACCACAACGAAAAAAGGTTGTGAGGAACCCGTGGGGATGCAAAGGGAAACCCAGGAATATTGAAATTAATCTAACAGAAGTAATTGAACCAACCACTTTTGAGCAAGCTATATCAGTACCCCAACACGAGGAATGGAAGAAAGCCATGAATGAAGAACTACAAAGTCTAGAACAAAGAGACACTTGGGATATGATAGACAAAGTTGAAGGTATGAAATACATCGGTAGTAAGTGGGTATATAAAGTGAAAACAGATTCTGTAGGTAAAGTTGTGCGTTACAGAGCGAGATTAGTTGCGCAAGGATTTAATCAGGAAAAGGATGTAGACTATTTCGAATCGTATGCGCCAGTAGCGAACATCTCAATTATTAGATTATTGCTAGCGTTATCAGTTTGTAAAAATTGGATAGTACATCATTTAGACGTAAAATGTGCATATTTGTACGGCAAATTAAAAGAAGAAATATTTATGAAGTTGCCACCAGGGCATAACGAAGCAGACAAGAAAATAGCGAAGTTAAAGAAGCCGATATATGGTTTAAAACAGGCAGGGCGTAATTGGAACAATACACTTGATTCATTTCTAACAGAAAACGGATTTCAAAGATTAAAGACAAATAATTGCGTTTATGTATATGATAGTGGTCTTATATTAGCTATTTATGTCGACGATATTGTATTATTTTCGAAGGACGTACATGTATTGGAAAAGGTTAAGTTATTATTAATGTCAACATTCGAAATTAGAGACTTAGGGAAAGTATCTTATTTATTAGGTATAAATGTAATCTATACGGAACATGGTATGAAATTATCACAGGAACTATACATACAAAAACTTTTAGACGAGTATAACATGAATGAATGTAAACCATCTAAAACGCCTATTGAACTAGGCATGCCATTGTCAAAGCGTGACAGTCCGTCAAACGAAGTTGAAAAATTAGAAATGAAAAATGTACCTTATAGACAATTGGTTGGATCATTGATGTACATAGCGTTGGCTACGCGACCAGATATAATGTATGCAGTTACAAAATTGGCACAATTTGTATCGAACCCGGGTAAAGTACACTGGATGCAGGCTAAAAGAGTGTTAAGATACTTATATGCAACAAAAGAAAAAGGTTTACAGTACAGTCGCGGTATTAATGAGATAGAAATGTATAGTGATGCGGATTGGGCAACGGACACTGACGATAGACATTCGCATAGTGGAATGATAGTGTTTTTGAGTGGTAACCCAATCACATGGAAGTCTAGTAAACAGAAATCAATCTCTACTTCCACAATGGAAGCTGAATATATAGCGTTAGAGAATGTAGTGAAAGAAGCAATGTGGTTGAGTATGCTATTTAATGAGTTACAAAATGTGTTAAACATAGATGTACCGTGTGAACCTTATATGATTAGGTGTGACAACAAATCAGCTATCGATTTTACAATAAATAGAGTTGAGCGATCAAAATCTAAACATATAGATATCGCATATCATATTACTAGAGAAAAATACGAGGAGGGTCTCATACAGTTAAAATACGTTTCTTCTAGCGATAATATAGCAGACATATTCACTAAGGCGTTACCATATAATGTAATGAGCGTTCACGTAGATAATTTAAAATTGCGTTAAGTTAGAATGTAAAGGATTCAAATGTGCTCCAAAAGTGGGGGAATGATGGATGTTTGTAACCCATTTGAATAACGCGCGTTAGACCGGATCGGCGATGTTCGGTTGATCGAGGATCGATCTGTATGAAGTTATACGCACGCCGTTTTTTTTCGTTCTTCCTGTATGTATTCAGTTCGGCGACGGATCGTTGTATTTCATAGTATGTATTATTAATCATTATCAATAAACATTATTTAGTTTTAACAACAACAGATACAATAAACTGAACTTTGCAGACAATTTTTTTTAAACCACTATTGCAAATTAAAATTATATTAGCAGCTTCATTAATTTTGCTATAAATGTATAAATCATGTAATATGTAATATGTAAATAATAAACATATAAATCATATATTTATTATATTAACAGCTTTCTAACTTATTATGAATTCTTCGTACTTTAAACACAGTACATTTTTATAATTTCACTAATGACATACATTTTGCACGTGCAATAAATAAATATTGATTTAATTAGTCATCCCGAAAATTTTATCACCATTGAAAGTTTGAATCTTCAAACCTCAAGGTATTATGTTATGTGAAACACTTTGCTACTTTGACCTAACCTATATTTGGGTGATCCGTGAATATTCACCGAAACTTGGTATTCAATTTTATCCGATTATAAATTATTTCACTAAGTAGCTGAAGGTTTAACTAATGAAAAGGTCTGCATATTATGAATGCTCCATTAACTGATAGCCACTGTATTATACATTACATGCATTATTTATTCGTTTCTTCAAAAATAGTTTTTGACAAAATTTTAATGAAGATGTGTAGATTGGACAATTTGAAAATGTGGTGTAATTTAGAAGTTTGGGAATTTGGAAATATGAAAATGTGGAAAATTTGAGATTTTTGGGCATTTGGAGATTTACAGGGTGGGGAATTATGTGATTTGGAAATTTGGGGAATATTGGGGATTATTGGGGATTTTGGGGATTTTGGAAGTTTTGGTGGTTTTGGAAATTTTGGGGATTTTGTGAATTTGGGGGGTTTTGGAAATTTTGGGGATTTTGTAAATTTTGGGGGTTTTGGAAATTTTGGAGATATTGTGAATTTGGAGGGTTTTGGAAATTTTGGGGGTTTTGTGAATTTTGGGGGTTTTGGAAATTTTGGGGATTTTGGAAATTTTGGGGGTTTTGGAAATTTTGGGGATATTGTGAATTTGGAGGGTTTTGGAAATTTTGGAGATATTGTGAATTTTGGGGGTTTTGAAATTTTAGGGATTTTGTGAATTTTGGGGGTTTTGGAAATTTTGGGGATTTGGAGATTTGAGAATTTGAGAATTTGGGTAATTGGGAATTTTGGGGATTTTAGGGATTTGGGAATTTGAGAAATTGACAATTTAAGAATTTGGAGATTTGAGGATTTGAGGATTTGGGGATTTAGGGATTTGGGGATTTGAGGATTTGAGAATTAGGGGATTTGGGAATTTTGGGATTTAGAAATTTGAAAATTTTGGGATTTAGAAATTTGAAAATTTTGGGATTTAGGAATAGGAGAATGAAAGTTTCGAAAATTTGAAGTTCTGAAGATTTGGGAATTTATGAAATTTGTAAAAATTGAAGAAATTAAAAATTTAGTAATATGAAAAGTTGTCAATTCGCGAATTTAGAATTTTAATCGTTTGCAAATGTGAAATAATTAAATATAGAAATTTAAAAATGTAAAGAATGCACAAATGTAAACATTTGAATATTTGATCTGACAACAACTTAAATAACCATCACCCAGTAATGAGATACTATTTAGTATCGTTCCACCTTGTCCTCCGAAATGACCTACTTTTTCCATCCATCGTTTCCTTCAACATCAAAATGCAAATACAATTTACTTACCAATATGCAGTATTCCATCTAGGTCAAGATTCTCGTTGCTGCCTCGACTGTTCACAGCAGTGACATGGTCATCGACAGCGAGGGTGTGTCTTTTAGGTGCTGGTCGTCCTATGCTGACAGCGTGCCATTTTCCATCGTTCAATCGGGATCTCGAGTTATCTCTGACCTTGACAGGACCATCACCTAGGTCGAATACGTAGTGAATGTGTCCATCCACCAATTCCACCGCGATGAAATCGCGTTCTCGACCGGCGTTGAACAGAATCAATCCACTAGGTTCGCGTGTTTTGAACTGAAAGTTGATAAATTATTCATTTAGCCATAATGATATGTTTGAATACCGTATTAGACGATCAATAAGTTCTTAACGGATTGATGAATTTGTTTAAGGCACTGCGAAGCTAAAAATACGGATAGGATTGTTTAAATTAAATTTTGAAGGATTTATTTGAAATTTTTTCTAGATTTTTGTAAAATGCAGTTCATAGATTTTCAATTTTTTTTATTTTCACTTTTGTAGATTTTTGGATTTCTGGGTTTTGCAGATTTTTAGATTTTCAAATTTCAAATTTCTACTTTTTGAAATTTTCAGATTTTCAGTTTTGCAGATTTATGAATTTTTAGATGTTTAGATGTATAGATTTTTAGATTTTTACGATTTTAGACTTATAGACTTTTACATATTTAATTTATCGAAATTTTCATATTGTCATGTTTTCAAATTTTTATACATTCAAATTTTCTTTGAAAATATCTAAATTTAAAAATTACAGTATCAGAAATTTACAAATAGCCAAATTTGCAAATTTAAAGATATTAATTATTGAACAATTGTAGTACAAGAATTGCAAAATTTATAACTTTTAAATTAGAAGCTTAATTTAGAAATTGGGGAAGTGTGGTTATAGATCAATTTTTTAAAATGTTCATATACCTAATTTTTTCTAAATTTTCGTATATATTAAATTTTTCAATATCTTCATTTATATTCAATTTTTTCAAATTTTCATGTGTATTCAATTTTTTCAAATTTTCATACGTATGCAAGTTTTCCAAATTTTCATATGTATTCAATTTTTCAAAATCTTCATTTATATTCAATTTTTTTTCAAATTTTCATATGTATTCAATTTTTCCAAATTTTCATACATGTTCAATTTCTTCAAATTTTTATATTAACAAGTTCCTAATTTTCCAAACTAAAAATATACCTTCTACATCCTAAAATTTTGAGCTCTACTACCCCTATCAAATATAACATTCGTTATGTACAATCTAAAAAATACGTCGAATCGATCAAAAACTGAAATCATACATTTTCCCGAATATGAAAGACCGAGTGCTGAAATTCAACGAGAAGACAGCCGAAAAAAGCAGAAAATCCGTCAATTAGCAGATATCGTAATTACGAAGGTAACAGTTAGAGATGTTTATCCGTGACTTGTGATACGTACGAAAGAATCGTATGGAATTGGATTTCTGAACGTGAAACCACGTGACACATGGCATGATTAATCCAGAGTTTGCGCATCGAATCGAGCACCGGTCAGGAAACCGGTCTAATTGGGCTAACCTTTTGTGGCTACGTGTCACCGTTGACATTTCATTTCTTTTGTGGCCTTCGAAATTTCGAAATGTCGACCAAACTTGACCACCTTCGTCGTTTGCAGAATATTTAACCACGTTCCACCGTTTGACCGAATTTTACGCCATCTTGTACGAATCAGTGATATAAGGCGATTCTTATACTTTGTAAATTTCGTTGCAGGAAGGGAAAGTTTGCTAGATAGAAAATATGTAGTTTTGATGTTTTTTATAGGATGTTTTATGGTTTAATTGAAAAATGAAGTAATTTATGATGTACATGTATTTCATACATATCTATTTTTCATGGATACCTTCGTTTTTTAAAATTTTTGTTTTATTATTGTTTATATGTGATAAGTTAAATTAAATAGATCTTGTGAAATTTTTTTTGTGTACGATAAGTTAAATCAAATAAATTTTGTGGAATTGTAGGATTTAATATAGTGAAACACATATGTATATGTGTTTATAAGAACACATATGTGTGAAACATATGAAACACACACACACATATATGTAACAAATATTTGTAATTATTTTTTGTAATGGATGTTAATAATGTAAATTGATTAAACAAAGAGAGAGAAGTTTAAAAAATTTCAAAGTTCCAATTTGGAAATTTTTTAGGTTAAAAAAATAAAAAATGGAAAGTTATTTTCTAATTTCTAAATGTAGTTTCCAAGATAATTTGTATACTGCCAAATTTACCTTTCAAGCTAATTTTGGAACTTGTAAAAGTAATTTTCAATTTAATTTTCAAACTTGTAAAAATCAACAAATTTGAAACCAACAAATTTCGAAATAAAAAATTTAGTAATTTACAAATTACAACATAACATAGAAAATCAACATAACAACATAATATAGAAACTTTCAGTAACAGAAAAAATAATATTCTTCATCATCCCCCAACGATAATGTATATTTTCACAAATTCAAACTAAAAATGAATATTTACAAAAACATCCATAATCAAATAAAGTATCTTATATACTTCCATATAATGATAATATTCTTTCACAAAAGAAGCAAGAATCTAAAAAATACATTACCTGAAAGTAAATGTTTGTTTCCACATACGCTTTCAGTACAGGTAACCCAACAAACGTATGCTTCGACGTGAAAGTCACTGGATAATGCACCGGGTGGTTCCTTTTACCAAATTTCCCTGTGACCCTGATGATCGGCGTTACACCTTGATGAGATGCTTGATAATTTCCGGAACTCCTTGCTATTTCTAGATATGGATAACCATTGAACCAGATTTGTTGAAGTTGACCGACGAAATGTGGAATTTCTTCGCCAGCGTGTAAATAACCTCCCACGTGGAGAGTGCGAAATTCCAGGATACTTTGTTTTCCGAGTTGGACTTCGACTGTTGGACATAAAATAAATTTTGTCTATAAATATACGTTTACTGTATATAAATATACATATGCTAAGTATAGATATTTAAAAAGCTGTTGAATATTATTTCATTCTTTTATTTTGATGTATGTTAATGTTTCAAGAATGTCTATAAATATCCTCATGTCAAGTATAAATATTTAAGAAAATTGTTACATATTATTTTTTTTTTTATTCTGATGCTGTACGTAAATATATCAAGAATACATATGATTATGTAAAGTATAAACATTGTTGAATATTATTATACAATTCTTTATTTTGATATCGTATAAAAATATATCAAGAACGTCTATAAATATATTTATGACAAATATAAACATCAAATAGTAATATTCAACAATGCTTTTAAATATTCATAAACTCTCAAATTTATAAATAAAAGTAAATAGCTGCAAATAAATTTGTAAATACAATTACAAATATTTTACAAATATATTGCCAATAAATTTATAAATACAATTACAAACATCTCTCAAATAAATTTGAAACTACAGCCAAATAAATGCATAAATATATACAAACAAATATAAATAAATTTGTGAATACAGTTAAATAAACGTAAATAAATTAACAAATGTAATTTCATAAATCAGATAATCAAAACACCAGATGATTTAATTTTAATATATTAACTTTTTCATTTATTGTTCGCAATTACTAACGTACTTAATAATTAAATTAATAATTAGCGCCTCTCAATCTCATTCGCGTAAAAAATATGAAATTTTCCGAATTTAATTAGGCGGAAACCTGATCACCGTGTAATTGAATATTTTCATTTTAAAGCTTTAAATAGGAGTTTTATCCCGTGTTCTAAATGAGAACGGAACGAGATTAAGACAAAAGTGATTAATAAGAATCCGGTCTCGTAACAGGCACGAACCAGTGTACTTTCGGAAGTCGAACGAAACTCGGCCGGAAGTTACACCAGAACTATTTTAATTATTAGCCCGTCCGAGATTGTTCCCTTATCCGGCGGGGACAATGAAAGCTCGATATCGGCGCATTGTTCTTTGCGAGAATCTTACGGGTACGGACGCCATTAAGCTTAATTGTCCCCCGAACATAATGCACTGAACTTTGTAAATTAGTAACGTGACGTAAGTATCGACAGCCGTTGCTAATAAATGTACCAAGTTTCCTTTAAAGCCACTCGAGACCAAGGGTGAGAAACCGTGATCGTTCATTACGATAATTCGTTGATAAAATATTCACGGTTCTTTGAAACGGGACGAAGAGGAAGAATCTCGATACTTTATCGATCGATGTTGATGATCACGGAGGGGATCAATTTTCATTTCTGATAGTGAGGGGTGACGGTTGTCTATGGAGTAATTGTTCTTTTTGTGTATAGACTGGTTCAAAAAGAATGGTGTACATTTTACTATTAGGGGATTTTACTCATTTTTTAATTTTTTAGTTTTCGCATTTTGTAATTTTGTAATTTTGTAATTTTGTAATTTCGCAATTTTGTAATTTTCCCAATTTCCTAATTTCCCAATTTCCGAATTTCCCAATTTCCGAATTTCCCAATTCCTCAATTTTCCAATTTTACTATTTCCCAATTTCCGAATTTCCCAATTCCTCAATTTTCCAATTTTACCATTTCCCATTTCCCCAAATTCCAAATTCCTCATTGCCCAATTTCCCAATTTTCCAATTCCCAATTTCTCAATTTCCCAATTTCCCAATTTCCCAATTTCCCAATTTCCCAACTTCCAAATTCCCAATTTTCCAATTTTACCATTTCCCATTTCCCCAAATTCCAAATTCCTCATTGCCCAATTTCCCAATTTTCCAATTCCCAATTTCCCAATTTCCCAATTTCCCAATTTCCCAATTTCCCAATTTCCCAATTTCCCAATATTCTAATTTCCCAAATTCCCCATTTCCCAATTTCCCAATTTTCTAAATTCCTCATTTCTCAATTTCTCAATTTTCCAATTTTATAATTTCCCATTTCCCCAAATTCTAAATTCCTCATTGCCCAATTTCCCAATTTCCTAATTTCCTAATTTCCCATTTCCCAATTTCCCAAATTCCAAATTCCCCATTTCCCAATTTCCCAATTTTCTAATTTCCTAATTTCCTAATTTTCCAATTTCCCAATTTTCTAAATTCCTCACTTCTCAATTTCTCAATTTTCCAATTTTATAATTTCCCATTTCCCCAAATTCTAAATTCCTCATTGCCCAATTTCCCAATTTCCTGATTTCCTAATTTCCCATTTCCCAATTTCCCATTTCCCATTTCGCATTTCCCAATTTCCCAAATTCCAAATTCCCCATTTCCCAATTTGCCAATTTGTCAATTTTCTAAATTCCTCATTTCTCAATTTCTCAATATTCCAATTTTATCATTTCCCCAAATTCTAAATTCCTCATTGCCCAATTTCCCAATTTCTCAAATTCCCAAATTTGTTAACTTGATAATTCAGAAAATCGTTCACTTAGAAATGCAAGTAGGGTAAGGTTGCTTAAATCGTACCGGTCTACATTCGAAGTATTATGGCTACTACAGCTATAATGGCGCCACATTTTAATTAATTTATATGACGACACAAAGATTGTTTAGAGTTGTTCTAATAAATAAAAACAATATTTACACTAGAATCGAATAGCAAATATAGTTTTTACATATTTGCAACTTTCTTCTGAAGGGGTACAACTTGAGCAACTTACCCTATACAAAATATTTAGCGATGCAAAAGAAAAAATAATTTAAAATTATCTTAAGAATTGAACAATCTGGTTAATGACAGGGTGGCAAAATGTCTGTGGCCATCCCTATGTCACAGTAAGCAAATTTGTTTGGTGGCGAACGATTCGAAACCGTGTTACATCCGTAACTTGTCGATCGATGCCGAGAATTTGATTATAACTCGGAGAATGCTTATCGTTTGATCGAATCGAGACACCGGAACCGCAGCTTCGAAATTACTCGAGAATTGAATTCGCTCGAATATCGACCGTCGAATTTACTAGAACAAGACAACCAGATGCACCAGGGTGTGATTATGCAAATCCAAGAATACATCGGGCGTACAAATTTGCCGGCTACATTCGTGATTATTTTTGTAGGTAACGTTCTGCGGGGGAATAATTAGGGAAATGAGAAAGTAATTTGTCTCGGGATTTCTAAATTACTAACCTTTTTATTTGATTAAGCTAGCGGGGAATATTGCCGGGTAGCCGGAAGGGTACTTCTATTTTCTAGAGTTGTTGATTCTTGCCTTTTTATATTGTACGTAGACGCTCTACTTGCTTTTATATTTTATTCGAAGACGGAGATTGGGAAGTTCGAAGAGAATAATTGGAAAATTTTATAATTTTGTGTTTATTTTCGAAATTAATCCATTTTTAGTTACCAAATTTTCAAGTGTGATATTTTTTAGTTTCGGGTTTTCAAAATTGTGAAATATTTAGATTTTTAGGTTTCGGAATGTGTGAAGATTCAAATTTTTTAGTTGATAATTCGGAAAAGTTAAGATATTGATATTTTCAAAATATCAAAATTTAGCAAATTTTTCAAATTTCCTAAATTCTTAAATTTTTCAAATTTCCTGAATTTTCTGAATTTCCCAAATCTCCAAAGTTTCAAATTTCCCAAATTTCCACAATCTTCAAATTTCCCAAATTTCAAATTCTCAAGTCCTCCAATCCCCCAAATTTCCAAATTCCTCAACACCCATCTCTGCCAATTCCCAGCTCTCCAAAATGCCCCCTCCGTCTCTCCACCCCAAGCAACTTCTCATTTTTCCAAATTTGCGTCTCGAGGCAAAATTTCAATATCTTATAAAGACATTTAAGCGGTACAATCTATGTGTACATGGAACATGTTGACAAGTGGCAAACAGAGCATAGCTCATGCTCGAAATTACAATGCCAGGCAGCTGGTTGTGATCTGTTAAGGGTCGCCTTGACTAACGACCAATCGATGGACTCGATCGTGGGTCAATCTCGTAGCGTTTAATCGAATCGTAAATTGACGTCGAACAAATCGCATCGAATCGTAGACATTGATCAATGCGGACTAAAGATCTTGTTTTCGAAGACACAGTTTAAATTGTGGTAGTGCGCAATATCCTTGGAGTCCACAAATCGGTTGAAAAGGATACTCCGATCGTTCTTTGTGTTTCTAGGATATGGTTTATATTTTCGATATATTTTAATATTTACTGGTTTGTGCGTTTATTTATATGTGCTGGGTGACGATAAAAATAGGGTTTGGTTACTTCAATTTAATCACTAACGTATATCACTTCATATAAACTAACTGTGGGGTGATTTCCCTGAGAAAAGTAAGTGATTTCATCAAATCTCAACTGTTTTAGTGTTTTGTCAAGTACCTATCATAGGAAAAGGAGTTAAGATGTAGAAGAAAATCAAATTGTGGCGGAATTTGTATTTGAAGAACTGTTTAATGAAACTATCAGGACGTTTTTGAACCAGCGGAGTTGTTATTTTAACATCTTCTAAAGAATCCAATGAATCCAACATGTGCACATGTTAAGATGTGAACATATCAACATGATAACATATTAACATATTGATATACATGTGTGTCTTCATTTTAATATGTCAATATATCAATATATTAACGTGTTCACATATTAGTATATTCACATATCAGCATATTCACATATCAACATGTTCACATATTAACATGTTCACATATTAACATGTTCACATATCAACATATACAGATATTAACATGTTCACATATGAACATATTCACATACTAACATGTACCTTAGAAATTTCATCAAATTCCTATTTTCGTAATTTCTCTGTGACATAATATGTACAATGTACACTTGATCTGTATTTGTTTGTCTATACATTACAAGCCACAATATTGAGCCTATGACTTGAAATTTTGAGGGTAGAATTCTGAGACACTTTAAATTTGCTATATGGATTGTAATGCTGATCGGATGACAGGGATCTGTCATCGACGTCAACTGTCGAATCACTAGAAACTGTGTTTCGGTATCGTCTTCGATAATTTTGGCAAGTAGAATTGACTGGAACCACGATGAAAGCTCTATAACTCATCGGTGACCATAATACTTGATCGTCATTGACGTCAGTCGCGAAATCAACAATAATCCCGTTCGATACCGTTTTCGATAGCTTCATACACATTTAACCTGTTCCTTTTTTAAAATCCCTACATATCATTTTTGTTCTACCTAGCTATTATAGTAGCTACTCTAAAATTTAAATGCACATTCAAATTTGTATAAGGCACCTTATAAACCCACTACAAGTTCTCAAACATTGGAAGAAGTTCCCTTAATCTTATACTTTAAACGAAAAATGGTTAATTATGCACTAGAAAACTGTGGTCAAAGAAAAACTTTATTTGATTAAATTTTTACCTTCTTCAGTGTCCACAACCACAAACTGTTTCGGTTAACTTGTAAGCTATCAAACTTCTCGGGTCAAAGCAGAAGTAATCCTATTTGTACAAAACTGAAATTATCTTTCGTAATGAATCAGAATTTGTAGTCTGCTTAATGAAGTAATTTGCGGTATTCAAAGAACATCTGCAGTAAGTCTTGAGAATGTAGGTGCACATCGTTGAGCGGTGTCAAAGGCTGAGGTTTATCTGTTAGCATTATTAATTAAATGCACCTCGGATATATCTCGTGTTGGAACTTTAATCTCTATGCAAACTTATATTCAATTAGATACTGTGCGACTATTTGAATTATATATTGGCTGGAACTTTATTTTCTTTTGTGAAAGGATTTTCTGACACTGCAATTTTCAATTTTGCTGTATTTACACTTTCCTATTTTCAATATTTTCGTTTTTCAATTTTTCACTTTTTCACTCTTTCACTTTTATACTTCTTTACTTTTTTAATTTTTTACTTTTTTACTTTTTCAATTTTTCAATTTTTCAATTTTTCAATTTTTCAATTCTTCAATTCTTCAATTCTTCAATTCTTCAATTTTTCAATTTTTCAATTTTTCAATTTTTCAATTTTTCAATTTTTCAATTCTTCAATTTTTCAATTCTTAAATTCTTCAATTTTTGAGTTATTCAATTTGTCAAGTGTAAAATTTTTCAATTCTACAATCTTGAAACCTTTAAATGCTTCAATTTATGAATTTTTAATTCTACCATGTTTCAATGTGCAATGTTGCAAATTTGCTAGTTTCAGCGTTAAATATTAGTCATTTGAATATTGACTAATATTTGTTAAGTATTAATAATACCAAGCAATGCTTCCTAAGTTTTCACAAATTCAGCATCGTGTAATATTTCTTAAGTATTTAATAATTCGAGTACCAAGTAATACTTCTCCAGTATTAATAAGTACAATAATTTGTCCAGGCAAAAGCCTTTAGCCATTGTGAAGTGGAAGCACGTTCTCAGCAAAGCATCGGTTGCTTCTCGATAAAACGGGACACCCGGAGCCGTACAGGTCCACCCGGCAGATCAGCCTATTAAATGGATGGTGGGCGAGTGCCAGCAATATTGAGTTACGTGGCAATACCCTAAATTGCTTGACCGGCCAGGCATCGCCATAAGCTTCGGCACGGTCTTCGGTTTGTACGTTGGTCTGCGGGATCGATCGCAGCTGTAATTACTGCGCGGCTAAGTGCACGACACATCCTTCGAATTCATCGTTCCAAGAATCGACGACGGTGTCAACTCAAGTTGGCAAACGAATGGACGCTACGACATGGCTCGATATTTTGTATCCTGACGGCGAACAAGTGTCCTGCTGCTTGCTAGTTTATCGATCGACGTATGGTAGCGAATTTGCCTTCCGTAGGGAAAATATAATGTGAGTGCAATCTATCAATTTATTTCTTGAGAACTTAAAATGTGGGGCTTTATGAATATATGATTATTTGAGGGGCTGGCATAATAATAATCTATTGATCTATCAGTGTGTTAATGTATCAATATGTCAATATGTTAACATGTCAATAGATCTGGATATCAACACATCCACATATGGATATAGCAATATATCAACATATGATGATTAATATATTAAGGTGTTTACATATCAACATGTTCATACATGAATATGTTCATATATTAACATGTTTATACATCAACATGTTCACATACTAACATGCACACATATCCACATATTCACATATTAACACGTTCACATGTCCATATGTTCACATATGCACATGTACACATATCCAGATGATCACATACTAACATGCACACATATCCACATATTCACATATTAAGACGTTCACATATCCACATGTTCACATATGCACATGTACACATATCCACATGTTCACATACTAACATGCATAGATATCCACATATTCACATATTAAGACGTTCACATATCCACATGTTCACATATGCACATGTACACATATCCACATGTTCACATACTAACATGCATAGATATCCACATATTCACATATTAACATGTTCACTTACCCACATGTTCACATATGCACATGTACACATATCCACATGTTTACATACTAACATGTACACATACCCACATGTTCACATATGCACATGTACACATATCCACACGTTCACATATCAATATGTTAACTTATAATGTCAAGATATCAACATACATGTATGTCTACACGTCAATATATCAATATATGAAAATATCAATACAACATCCCTCTTGAATATCCATCAAAAAGACCAATAAAATATAAAATTTCCTTGACATTTCTCCAAAAAAATAGAAAAGAACCCGTCGTTCCAGATTCGAAACAAGACAAAGTAAAGCAAGCAAGAGAAGGGAAGCGAAGTAAAAAGGAATTTGCCCGATCGGAATATAATTTCGAAAGTTCTTCGAGCGGAATACGGTATTCGGCAGACGTCAAATTCGTTTCGCGGCGATGGCACGCTGCCTTGGCCGATTATTTATGAAAAAGGACACGGCGTCGCACTTCTTCGTGGCTGCGGCGAAAAACGGAGAGAAACGACAAATGGCGCGGGCGAAATAAAAATGGCAGCGATGTTTCGACGACGTCAGGAATTCCCGAGGTAAGGCTGGTCGATCGATCGCTCGCGCGATTTCCAATGCACCTCTTCCTGCATTTCAAGGAACCGGCCGCGATAAAGAGGGCATTTGCATGCCCAGCGATTTGCGATTCGGCTCGCGGAGAATGCCAGGCCCGCCAGCAAGACGATGGGAAAATTTTTCTTCCCGCGAAATCGACAGATATTTGTCGATACCGGATCGCGCTACTTGAAACGCGAGTAATTGCACTTTCACGCGAATCTGAATAATGGAATTTTGTAATTGGGAACGAATAAATTTACAGGAATTTATGCTGACCTTAACACCGCCATTGGGCGTTTAGAGATACGCTGAGACTCACTTTAATGTGTATTTTAGTTTTATTGTGTATTAATGGTTTAATGAAAGGAGTTGTAATGTGGACCACGTGTGGATCAGCTTTTGTGTGTACATCAAATGCTCTGTTAAGGCAATGTATGGTACAGGATGCGTTTAGTTTAATTGTTGTGGGTGTATGAAATTAAATGTTTAATTTGAGAAATTGAAATTTGAGAATTTGGAAACTTTTACGGTTAAAAGTTTGTGAATATACAAATATGAGTACTCGGAAATTTAACAGAGTGGAAATTGGTGAACGTAGAAATGTGGAGAGTTGGAAATATGACGAACTGGAAGTTTGTGAATTTGGAAATGAGGGTATTAGGAAATTTGATTGTAGTGGAAGTGGAGAATATTTTGCTTTGAGAATCTGGAAATTCGGAAATAATAGAATTTGGGAATTTTTTAGGCTAAAAATTTAGAAACTTGGAAATTTTTTACACTGAGAATTTGGAAATTCGGAAATAATAGAATTTGTGGATATTTTGTACCATGAACATAAAAATTTGGTACAAAATTTAAAAATTTAAAAATGTAATTTTGTGATTTTCACATCCTGAAAACACAAATTTAGGATAGCATTATAGTTCTCTAATAACCGAATCTAACATTATCGCTCCAAAAATTCTCTTCTCTCGTCTCCTCCTAATAAATCATTTCTATCGATTAAGTCGTAAATATCGATATATTTAAAATTTCAACGAAAACCCTACCAATGAAGTAAATTGTCATTTGTTCCCTTTAGAACGGTAAAAATCGATAGCTACTTTTCTTCTTTTCTTCAGCATTGGACTGCGAATTCTCCCACACGATTTCACACTTTATCTAACCCCTTTCTTCTCTATTTTCTAAAGATTAACGATCTCACTGTTGGGCACCTTAGAATTTATTTCGAGTACATAAATCAGGTAGTTTTTCTATGAAACTGGCATAAATGGTGAAAAAAACATTTCCAATTGATCGATCATTACCAAATTAATAAATATACCTTTCAGAAGTAATATTGTCTATTAAATACTTTATATGTATATTTGTATATTTTAGGTTACGTATGTGGACACTTGAATGTGACAAACATGTATGTATTTGCATGTTAAATATTTGTATCAGGTACATGTTAGATATGTGTATAATATTAGTGTGTTAGGTATTTACGTAAGGTACATGTCAGGTTTTAATATTAAGTATATGTCACATATGTGTACATATTACTCATATGTTAGATATTCCTATAAGGAGTATGTTATTTGTATATACTAGTATACACATAATATACTTCATATACTATCGTGCATACTATTTGTACATACTATCCTCTCAACTCTAATTTCTTCATCTTCCACAAAGACCTTTCCGTCCGATTTAATTTGCAGCCAAAGATCGTGGGTCATAGCCATCCCATGTTCGCCACGTTCTATTTGTGACGGATTGTTTGCTTCGTATTCTCGTTTCTCGAACATGTTTTTCGTGCAAAACTGCATTTCGATGTTTCTGACAGGGTCAACGACGCACCAAGGAGCCCTAGCCAGTGAGGTTCCCTCGGAAAATCTTCAATTAGCATTCATAACAGCGTCCCGATTCGAAGGATCGCTCGTTGAATGCAAATTGCTGTGTCACCGCCTGCATTTCGAATTTGTGATTTCATCCGCGACCGTTTCGGGAAATTTGTAATTTACCCGACCGTGTTCCTCTGCACCGATTCGGGGAAAATTCCGTCAAAGTACGAGCTTCCAAAAGTTCAGAACTTGGGAACCGAGGATACATCACCATCGATTCTTAGGATTCCCACGGGAAACAGGACTTCGTAACACACCTTTCGACCTCTTTTTTTCACGTCGATTTACAAGTAGTCGGGAGGTGAAGATTAGAGGTTTTATTGAAAATGGAGACTGAAATCTTCGGTTGAGTATTCTTAAGGGATTTGAGAGAATTTGTAGACTCTTGGTGCACGTCTCTTAGGAGACCGAGATGTGGTCTTGATATTTCATATGTGGAGTGTTAGTATGTTCAGGACAGGAAATTAATTAATTTATAACGATATGTGATTTGTAAATTTGTAATTTTGTTAATTTGCTAGTTTGTCAATTTTCAAGTTTATAAAATTTGCAAGTTTATAAATGTATTTTGTAAATTTTTAAGTTTCTAGGTTACAAAGTTTCAAATTTGAGGAACTAAAAATTAGTGATTTGTTAAATTTCTGAATTTGAAAAAAAAATAAAAAATCAAAATAGTTGAAAATATAAATCAGTATTTGTATTTTTTTATCAAACATTTACAATTTGTACTTCATGTTATTGCTTCATTTTATTACGCAATTACATGCAAGTAAATTTAACATATATTCCCCCCATTTTGATGTACGATAAATGCATAAATATCCACGTATAAATATTCAAAATCCATACATATAACTCAATTAGTTGAACGATGTTTAATTGTTTTTAAATTATGATTCACGACGCGACATAAAATAAACAAAATTGATACACGAACGAAAATTAATTCCAACATGTTTCGCTAATGCACAAGGAACGTCGTCTAACGAAAAGTACTCGCGAAGTTGCATTCTCGAGAGCTTGTCGATAATTTACAAGTGTCGAACTTAATATCTCGCCAACCTGTCAAACCGTAAATTATTATCGAAAATATCGGCTGTCCAGAGGGGTTTTCGTTGTACTTACCTTCAAGAATTTTCCACGAGAATTAGTGACGTTTTCCGACTATCGAGTGTATATGTTGCGGTGAAACACCGAAATCTGGTAAATGTCGACATTCACCGGTGAATGTCGACATTCACATAGTCGCTTGGTGTATGTCCGAAATATTTGCTCAATACCCTTATTTCGGACTTACACTGGTGAATGTCGACATTCACCATGCGCTAATGGTGAATGTTGAACATGTCGTAGATTTAACCTAACCACTTCAGAAAGTATTTTAGAGTACTTTCTTTGAGAAAAATAAAAACAATTGTAATGGAATATACTAAATATTAAACAATTAAGATAAACACTTATAACTTTTAAACTCTTTATATTTGTAATTATAAAAGATGGGAAGAAATATCAGATCAACACGACACACGATAACAGAATGTAATATAGAAATTTCATGAAGAAAACAAACACATAAAGCAATATTACAATTATTTTATTTTAATATTTGAGAATCTAAAATTAAATCGAGTGGCATCGAGTTAATAGTCGATAATTTAATATTCATATTTATCGATATCTAATTACCGACGTTTTATAAGTTATCGATTCAGATTTATTTTTGCCACTCAATTATGAAAATTCAACAAATTGTCTTCTCGCTTACCCGCAATTAATGCATTTAATTTTTCAAGAAAAAGATCACGATTTATTGCAGTTTCCATTCAGTATTAGTTATGGTATCGGAAAAAAAATTAAGAAAACGTTACTCGCATCATCAAAGCTTGCATTAAACTGAAATCTAACTAAGTTCTAGCAGACCAAAGGATTTGGCGGGAGAGAGCCAGTCGTTTCTTTGTCGGCTCCTCTCGTTCGGACCTTCACCAGAGCATATCTGTGATTGTCGACATACACCGGTGAAGGTCCGAATGTACAAGAATGTAGTAAAATATTCGGTCTTTCACCGACGTATTTGGTGTATGTCGACATTCACCGGTGAACGTCGACATTCGCCAATTTCAGTCTTTCACCGCAACATATACATAGTTAACAAAAATTGGCAGCGAAAGCTACAAGATTGGCACTTGAACTTCGAAATGAACTTTTTTTAGTAATTCACTAAATTTTTGTTGGTGAAATTTTTTTCTTTTAATGAAAGACAATTGAGTTTATTAAATTAATTTACCCCAGTTGATTAAATTAAATTAATTCACTCAAGTTGATTATATTAAATTAACATAGTTAGGTTGATTAAATTAAATAAACACAATCAGTCAACTAAATAAAATGAACGCAATTAAGTCTATTAAACTAAATTAATGCAGTCAAATTGATTACATTAAATTTATGTAGTCAAGTTGATTAAATTAAATAAATACAATCAGTCAACTAAATACAATGAATGCAAAGTCTATTAAATAAAATTAATGCAATCAAGTTGATTAAATAAAATTAATGTAATTAAGATGATCAAATTAAATTAGTGTACTCAAGTTGAATAAATAAAATTAATGCATCAAATTTGAAACTGCAAACTAGGCAAATTATTAAAATCAAAATTCATTTAAATTATGAATCATCCAAGACGTTCACCTAAATAAATTTTATAACAGTAACGCAGAAATAGTTCACAAGATAGAAATCGTATTAAATATTTCAACCGAGCCAGAAAATAAGAGATAAGTTCATTCCGAAAATTTCGAGGTAGTAAAATGTTGTTGACACGATCGAAGCTTATATTTCAGTTGCAATTTTCTAGCGGCTACTGCTTATGCTATATTTCGAGGTAAATCACATAAAGCTATACTCCATCGCCTAAAACTGCTATTCACGTTGTTCGAGCGTGGAAAACTGATCCTCTCGGAAACGCGTGATTTAACTGAGACCCTCTCGAGCGGCGGTAGTTCATAATGGAAATAGAACTGTCGATAATTTCCAAGAAATATGATACACTCGCGATGATATAAGAGAAGCGGAAAATTATTTTCTAGCCGAGAGAGAGAAAGTGGAGATTCTGTTACCAAACTAAAGCCCCATATGCTGTTACAAGACCTGCATGAATCATTGAAAATGATTCACACTGCCGTTTCCGCAAATCGATCAATTTTTAGCGAGAAATTGACTATCGAGGGATTCGCTTGGTGTAGTTACAGGTTTGAATTTGTTTAACACAATTTTTGTTCTTTATATTTAAGGCAATTTCATTGTTTTCTATATCGTTTTAATGAAGTTACTTGTGTAGGAACGTTTTTAGCTTTTCAATGATAAGAATAAAATATATTTTTGTATGTATTTGCATACAAAATGTACGAAAATATTGTAAAATATTTTGTTATATTTAGTCCATTTTCATTAAAATATTAAATATTACATTTTCTCCATTTTGTGAAATCAAAAAATGCAAAAATAATGGCAAAGAATTATTCGTACTGCAAATTTGTAATATTATATCATTCTTGTTTAATAAATATGTCGAATAGCAAAAATATTTATCGATAAATACAAGAGTTTAATATTTTTGTATAAATCTGATAAAATTATGTAAAGAAGAAAACTTTAATTAATTATTCTAAAAACAATTCTTCTACAATAATTTTAAATAAATAATGTCTAAAAAGAGTCTTTTGTGATAAAATATTAACAATGAAAAAGCTATTCATTTTCAACCACGAAAATTTTGTATTTATTTCTGTTTCAACAGGCAAAGAATTTATTTTCATTTTAAATAATAAATAATTTAGTTTTCAACTGCGAAACACAGTTCTGAAAATAGAAAAATATACTTCCAACAGTTGCAAGTAATAGAACTAAAAAATAACAATAAACAAATATTTTGCATTTAAATTGTGCGAAGAAAAATTTAAATTCTGAGTGCACGCAAAGAAAAACGTAGAACAATAAATTTCACAAAAAATTGAAAATAAATTATCTGACATAAAATGTTATGTTAAATATTATTTACCATAATAAAAATTATGTTAAAAATTATCTACCACAATAAAAATGCTGTTAATTATATAAAAAATTATTATATAACAATATGAAGACTTCATACTATCTATTATTATTTTTAGTATTTGTAAGAATGTAACAAGAGAATAAAAGGTAATAAACGTGTAATTAATTCGAAAGAAATAAAGTAATTGTAAAGGACAGTAACTGCAACGTAAACTTTATGGTTTTTCAAGTTTAATACAATTCCTTCCGTTTCCTTTTCCTTTTAGTTTGAACGTTCTTTCTTCTCTTCCTTCGTTCTTTCAGATTTACTCTCCACATTTTATCCCGTCTCCGGTTTCTGTTACTTTCCCAGCCAACGCGTTGTCCTTCCATCTCTTCGGGCTAAAACGCGGAATTCCTAGCGGAATTGCTGCGTTCACCTTGGCTGTTACTCGAATATTTATGCTAAACAGGGATTTTGAAATACGATATTGCAGCGAAGAACGCGAAACGAGGTTGGGTTAGAAAGAAAATAACAAAACGCGAAGAATCAATATCGCCTCCATCTTTATTTCAAGATACACCAACATTGTATTATCAAGTATTTCAATTATTCCATTCTGTGAAATTTTTTCATTGCCTGAAATTCATTCTCTAGAGAGCAGTTTGAAATTTTAGTACAATTTCAGTGATGGATAGGTTTAATCCAAAACTTCTAAAACTCAGAATAAAGCAACTTGCAAAATAATAATCTTATACATTTTCCAAACACTACTTCATAATTCGTAAATACAAAAATATAAGTTTAAAACCGACTTATCAAATTTTCAAGAACTCAACGTTCAGAAGTTTCGAATATAATTTGTTTAACCTCTCCAGTTGCTGCGTCCTAACCTAACCTCCACAACCATTTCGAGTAAACATAAAAACTTGCAGCAACCTTAAAACAGCTTAATTTCCGCGGAAAATTTTCTGCGAAATTCCCAACGAAGTCCAGCTACAGCAAGGCAGTCGATATTAAAGGTAATTTTAGCTGGAGACAGGGAAAATAGAAAAGGCGGGAAATTCAATAAGGGCGAGAAGCTCGTAGGACGCGGTGCTTCCTGGGATTCTGTTACCCGCTGTGTCGATGCAAATGAAACGACACGACGTTAGAAATGCAGGAATATGTATAGAACGTGCAGTTGGGTAAATTGTGTGTCTGTAGCAGACGTAAAACGGTTAGTTGCCTTCGAGACGTTGCGTCGACGACGATTGCGCTCTGTAAATGGAAGGAGCGTTGTTAGCTGCGTTCGTTCGAGTGCCTCTTCTTGTTAACGAGAGACAATCTGATTAGTTTCGGCGATAAAGAATGCGGAATAGATCGAAACGCTGTGCTAAATGTCGGCAACCGCTGGGAAAGCATTTTCGAGAGATGCTTACTGCTGGGTCGTTAGTAGTTGTAATTCGTGCCCAGAATTGGGTCGTTTTTAACACTTTTATGTTTTGTATGCATTGTTATATTATTTACGGTGTAGAGATAACACTGTTTTCTTTGTTAGAGAAAATATGATTATTGGGACTTGAAAAGGGGTGGGTTAAGAATAGTAAGTTTGGGATATTCAGATTTCGGGATGTGATTTGGAGATTTAGGATTTTGGTATTTGGAAACTTTTGCATTTAGGGATCTCTGTATTAGAAACTTCAATATCTAGGGACTTTGGAAGTTAGGAAATTCTAAAATGTAGAGATATGTGGATTTTGGAACATACGGATTTTGGGATATGTGGATTTTGAAACATATGGATTTTGGCATATATGGATTTTGGGATATGTGGATATTGGCATATATGTGTTGTTGCACATATGGATTCTAGGATATGTAGATTCTTGAACATATTGATTTTGGGATATGTCGATTTTGGAACATATGTATTTTGTCATATATGATATATTTGGCATATAACTACACAAATTACATAACAAAAATCGAAAGCTTCAAACTGAAATATTAAAATATTGGAATATAGAAAATATTAAAAGAATTGAAATATTGAAACAATTGTACAACGTAATTTTAACATTCCTCAAAAAATCAAGTTATCAGGGCCTTCAAAAACAGTATTATATTAAAATAGAAATAGAACATCCTGTTTGATCTATCCCTATATCGCCATTTTCTTGCTGCAAACCCGTTATACAAATTGAACGAATTCTTTTATGCACAACGGGAGCATCAGATTCCCCTTTCAGCGTTCAAATATCAACTTCCATTGTAAAGTTACGTTCGATTATTAACGCACAAAGTTCGAAAAAGCCATTGAACCCGCGCGGATAAAAATATTTTCGTTGTTCGAGCCGGCTGGTCGCAGACGCGTTCGAATTTGAACGGAAACGAGCCTCTTTTTGTATTCGTAGGTGGTTGGGGATTGAAAAGCGCCAACGAGATCACTGGTGTGTGACAAGATACCTCGCGCGAATACCACAAAATGGAAGCTACGTAATGGCGAGATGGACAAGGGAAGCTTGATGCAAATTGATGCTGCTTGCATTGTTCTCGCCGGCAGAGATTCAGACGCGACACCGACGAATTTCCAAAACGATTCTGCTCTATTTGTATTAGGTGAATACGAATGTTCTACACGTTCCAGATAATATAAATGTTTAATGTGTCAACTGTTTTTATTTGTGATATTTTCTGTGCGTTTGTTGCAAGAGAACTTGTGGATATGTGAATATACTCTTCGTTTAATTTTACGATTTTTTATCTTCTTTAATAAAATATTTCTTGCAAAATATTGCTGATATTTAAAGCTGACTGAACTACTGCTTTATTTTTTAATTTAAACTTGCTTGAATTACTACTATTTTATTTTTTAACTTAAACTTGCTTGAATTACAGCTATTTTATTTTTTAATTTAAACGTGCTTGAATTACAGCTATTTTATTTTTTAATTTAAACTTGCTTGAATTACAGCTATTTTATTTTTTAATTTAAACTTGCTTGAATTACGACTATTTTATTTTTTAATTTAAACTTGTTTGAATTACTACTATTTTATTTTATTTAAACTTGCTATTTGGTACTTATGGAATTAGTGTAATACTGGTAGTTTGAGGTTACGGTCTTGGACGTAATGTTATTTGGTGTTTGCTTCTGTTTCTCTTGAAGATAAGAGGTTTTAGGAACCTCATGTTGTGATACTTGATCTAACAACGATAATATTATTGTTCACTGTGTAACTCTATTAGGTGCGTTATACATGTATGTTATGTAAACTTATTACGTGAATGAATTTATTATATTCTTTATTATAAAATGAATACAAATATCTTGAATATATACAGATGTTTTAATTTCATCATTCACGTATTAATGCAACATGTTTAGAATTGTCCATATTATTCTTAGTTTTATTAAAATTCCGATTCTTCACGAGTCAAACTCGTGATATTTATGTTTGGCATCAAATGTCGATCACGAGTCAAACTCGTAATATTCATGTTTGGCACAAAATTTTCATCACGAGTCAGACTCGTCAAAGTAGTGCAAGGGGTTAAAAGAGAATCTACTTTAATTTACTGTACGTTTGGTATGTGTATATTAATTTTAATTTTAACATAACTTCTTCTGGTTTTCAATAGATCTGTATACAATAAGTTGTTTTAAATGTTTTATTGACTTACCCCCGACAGCAGTCTCGTCATCGATTTGGAATTTCAAAGATCCCGCTCTTCTAGAAAACCTCAACGTGTGCCACATGTCATCGTTTAACCCTTGTCCTGCAACCAGTGTCTGAAAATGCAAGAAATATTATGTTAAACATGGAAATAAAATTGTACTTCGAATAATATGTAACAATATTAGAATGTATGAAATAGGTTTCCAAATTCTGTACTAAAATTTCTGATTATAAATTAATTTTTTTTACGTATTATAATTTAAGAAACTTAAAACTTTCATAAATTCTAAACTCAGTTTTTAATTTTTTTTCAGATTATAAATTAACTTCTTGTAACAATATACGACGAATAGAAAAATATGAAATGTTCATCAGTTTCAAGTTTCAGGGCATTATACATTAAATTAAACATTAACATTTTAGACTAACATTTAACCATTCGAGAGGTCTGAAAATTGCGTAAATTTTTCATTTTTTGACTATTTATTTACTGAGAAGCACAAATTAATTTAGTGAATCAAATTAACATACAAAACTATGTTATTTAAATATTTTATCCTCACATAAAAAAGAAGAAAACTCGTTAAATATAAAGCTCTATATTTTTTCTTTTCATGGTACTTTATGAAACAATCTTCAAGATGCATCCATAACGCAGCAAGTATTGGTAATATGTTGTTCGACGTCTTTCATCAGAATTTTTTCGTTGAGAGCAAACCTCGCAATCCTTCCTAACTCCCGTTAAAATAACACGCAGCTTTCCATTCGATGAAATTTCATCGAAACTAGAGGTCGAAGTAAAAGCTCGATCACGAGTCTGTCGAAAATCTCTCAATTGGACAATCAAAGTTTTTACATACTGTTAAAAGCAAACTTCCACAGAAGCTCTGAAAGTAATATTCCTATTGACACACTGTCAAGTTCGGACTAACACCGAAGGCTTTCGCGATCTACTAATTTGAGATACAAAATGGCGTCTCTGAGTCACCTCGAGTCGCCGCATTCGACCAGGTGCTGATAGTCACCTCCCGAGTGCGAAGGGTTAATTTCTATAATTTAAGGCAAGGGATCCGAGATGTGGTATTTTGACACGTTCCATAAACCCACTACTAAACGTGCGAGAATTGTATTCATAGATATTCCACGTCGATAAAGAAGGACGATCCGGCAGAAATTACCGCGTTGATTTTACGCTTACTGGTTGCCTTGAAACGAGATTGATTGCGTGTTACAGGATGCAGCCGTCTCAAACTCGCAAAGGGTTAATTACGGTTATGTCTTAAGTATCACATATCCAATATACTGTCTCATTTCGTATATTCTTTTATTCTTTACTTCTTCACCAAATCAATAAATTTCATGCTCTAAATATAAATCCAAGTCCGATCAAATCCATTATCTCTTTAAAAAAAGAAGCAGCAAAGAATAAGAAGCCATCACAGCACAAGGACACTCTCCGTAAAAGCCAGCCGAGGTTTCCCGCGCAAATTTCTTTGTAACCACCGAATATTTAAATAGCGAATTTTAATTAAAGTTCGCCACGGTTCGTCAAATATTTACAATCTCCCGATCAATTTCCGAAAGAACTCTCCGTTCGCTTCTTCTTCCTCGTCCTCGTGGTCTATTTTTTTCACGTTCGATAGTCGAGCTGCATCATCTCTATTTATTTTCTTTCACCCGGTCCCGACGTTTTATTCGTCCAGGACAAACGGAGCGGCAGTAATGTCCCGAGTGCCAAGGAAATAATTCTTCCCGAGAAAACGGGACGCGTTTGTTTCTTCCTTGAAGAAGAGCCAGCCACCGACGTTGACACGCGTCTCGTTTCCTTTTTTTATCTTTCTTCTACCGTTCGCTGCGATGAAAAAGGACGAGAAGAAAGGGTCTCCTTTCGATGGATAAGGGAGAAGCAATTGGAGAATGAACGCGATAAGGCGGGGATGTTTGGTCGCCCGTGAAAGACTTCCTTGGGGTTCGATAAAGATATTTTCTTGGGAATCGTATTAATTCTTGTTGCGAAGTAACATTTGTTGCTGATGTTTCTTCGGTTTTTTGAATTCTTGATGAATTGAGATTTGAGGTTAGGTTGAAAGAAAATGTTGGTGTTGAAAGAAGAGTTTGATTTTACTTATCGATGGGAGTTAGGGTTATTTGGGGGTAGATTGGTTAGGCTCTGATTTTAGGAATTCGATAATTTGGGAATTGGAAAATTTTCGTGTTTGGAGATTTGTGAATTGTCAAGTTTGATAATTTCATATTTTGACAATTTAAAAAATTAAGAATCCCTAATTTTTGAAACTTTTTCACTTGAACATCACAGCGACATCAAATTCTAAAATTTCCAAATTCACGAACCTAACTTTCTAAAATTACTTTGAATTAAATTCGCAAGCGTAACCGATACACCACAAAGTAGAACCCTAAACGTGATTGTTTTCACGTACACACGATTTATTTGAAATAATGCAAGGACGAAGAAGCGAACACGATCCGTAGAAGTAGCAAGGTGACGAGAAAAAGCACTCTTACCACGAATCCAAGTGAAATTACATAGAAAGTCTATCAGTAAGCGGATATTACGGTTCTCCTGGGAACTTTATCGCCGACTCACGCTCGGATAATCTCGCGCGTCTCTGAAGCGTTACCTACGAATCAATCCGGCAATTAAGGGACGTTTTGTCGCTGTGCTCGAGCTCGATCGAGCTTTATCGAATTCATCAGGAGCACCGGCTCCGTGGCAGGAAATCGCAGCTGCATAAAGCGTTCAATCGTACCACGCCGCGGGAT
This sequence comes from Megachile leachella, assembly GCA_963576845.1. NCBI lineage: Eukaryota > Metazoa > Arthropoda > Insecta > Hymenoptera > Megachilidae > Megachile > Megachile leachella. The sequence goes on along the minus strand of OY756259.1, from coordinate 5,092,978 downwards.
AACGTTATCGATTGTCAGATGGTGGTTCTCTTTGCCTCGTTTCACTCGTTAGACCCTGCTTGCGGTTTATTAACACGTTTTTTGTTTTGTTATTCTTCGAATATTACTTGCTTATTTTAATCGTTAGTCGCGCGGCTATGAAATACTTTTGTGAAATAATTACGACTTTTTGTGAAATAATTACAAATTTAATAATTTTAGAAAATTAGAAGTTTAATATGCAGACTTCATTTTAGGAAAATGAAAAATTGATAAATTGATAAACTGAGAAATTGAGAAATTAAGAAATTAGAAAAGTGGGCAATTAATGAAATTAAACAGTTCATAAACTTAAAAATTAGTGAATTTGTAAACGTCGTAAACAACCGAATGAATCAGTGCCACAATCCTAATTGAATCAGTATACGCAACATCACTCACAAATCGCTCTGGTCAATCGCAAAATCCAAACGTTTTCCAAAAAATAAACCCATTTCACGACGAAAGATTTAAAGTAGCCAATCGAAAACTCGTCATCGACGAGAGACGATTAAAAATAACGGTCGAATTTCACAGAGAGCAACGATAACGGTGGTGCAAAGGTGACGTCAGGTGACAAACGTGTGTCAGGTGGCATGTGATAGATGAATATCATGGTTGGCAGCGTGGACCAAACCAGTTAGCAGATAGTGACGAGTTGGCCGGATTTATGGTGGTTTAACCAAACGAGAAGCACCGTGTGCTGTTAGTATATCTGTACTAGTACCATACTTCCGGTATGGTTAACTATACGCGGTATCAAGACCCGAACGTCATTCACGGCACGTGCATACATTTCGAGCACAGTCGCGATGAAAATGCATACATGGAACCGAAAGTGAATTTGCATTGATCGCGTCGGATTTCCCGTGATTGCTGTTATTGTTTTCGAAACGAACGCTTTTTGTCGTCTGCTAATTATTATGCGAGGGGAATTTGATTTCAGTGCGAATTCAGTCATTATTCTTAAGACTTCTATGCAAGTTTTGTTGACAATACATTTTAATCATTGTTTAATTATACTTTTTTTGTATTTTTCTGTTCTTTTTTTATTCTCGTTTTGTGTATTCCTATATTAACGTCGTCATGAAAAATATGATAAAGATATTAAAAATAAATATTAGAAATTAATAAATGATACTGAAAACATTATACCAAACAGTTAATAATTCATTTAACAACAAATACGAAATTCAAAAAGGTTCTGCTGATTGCCAAAAGTGATGCAAACACACAACTTACTTCTGAATGTACAATGTACTTCTGAATTATATAATGTATCAAAAATGAAGCACACAGAATAAATGTTGTAAAAGAAAAAAAGGACAAATGTCTAAATGCTTTGATAATTTCCGATTAATGTGCAACGAACACGAGCTCGTTTGTAGCATCAGCATGGCAGACAAGGCTGTGTCTTCATTAGAGACCAACCCCAAAAGTGGCCTCGTTGTGTTTCCCTAATGGCAGGCACCGGTAGCGGTCGCCTCACGTTAATTGCTCGCGTTCAAGTATCCATTATTGCATCCCCGCGACGTAATTCAATCGGCGCATTTCCGCTCGAGGCGTTTTCATTGCGCCCTGGTACAAATTTCCGCAGCGTGTTTGAGACGGTTGCATCCTGTAACACGCAATCAATCTCGTTTCAAGGCAACCAGTAAGCGTAAAATCAACGCGGAAATTTCTGCCGCACCGTCCTTCTTTATTGGTGTGGAATATCTATGAATACAATTCTCGCACGTTTAGCAGTGGGTTTATGGAACGTGTCAAAATATCACATCTCGGATCCCTTGCCTTAAATTATAGAAATTAACCCTTCGCACTCGGGAGGTGACTATCAGCACCTAGTCGAATGTGGCAACTCGAGGTGACTCAGAGACGCCATTTTGTATCTCAAATTAGTAGATCGCGAAAGCCTTCGGTGTTAGTCCGAACTTGACAGTGTGTCAATAGGAATATTACTTTCAGAGCTTCTGTGGAAGTTTGCTTTTAACAGTATGTAAAAACTTTGATTGACCAATCGAGAGATTTTCGACAGACTCGTGATCAAGTTTTTACTTCGACCTCTAGTTTCGATGAAATTTCATCGAATGGAAAGCTGCGTGTTATTCTAACGGGAGTTAGGAAGGTTTGCTCTCGATGAAAAGATCCTGGTGGAAGACATCGAACAATATATTTCGATATTTGCTGCGTCAAGGATCTTGGAAATTGTTTCATGTACCATGAAAAGAAAAAACATAGAGCTTTATATTTAACGAGTTTTCTTCTTTTTTATATGAGGATAAAATATTTAACTGTAATAATTTTGTATGTTAATTTGAAGGTGAAGTTAGCTGTGAGAAATTCATCAAGTATGCGGAAAATTGTGTCGAGTTCGCCCGAGCGAAAAAGGGTTCGTGCAAAGGGTTAATAAGATGCTTTCGACGAAGAGTATATTAATTTTCGTCGAGATGGAGAGTAATTGTATAAATTAATTTATGTTTCACCCCATTTCTTTAATGTTGTTCTTCAATGTTAATATAATTGTAACTGCTTAATGTCTTAATTCAAGATGAGCATTTTAGAAACCATGTAAAATTATATAATATATATTGTGTTTCGAAACGTAAGAAAATACATTTTGTAAAGATACGTTTTTAAATTTTGTAACGTTACTGTAATTAGGTTTAAGAATTATTTTACGAGAAAGGATGGGAAAAATACAAATAAGTCTGTCAGAGTGAAATTAATCAGAGAATCATAAAAATGTGACGAGTTGGCGCCAAGTTTAATTAAAACGTCTTATCGAGATCATTAGGCGCATGATAACGGAAGAGACCTTAAATCGTTGGAACGTTTTTCGAAAGGAAATTGATGGTTTTTGTTGGAAGTAAGCATTCTTATCGATGATCGATCGATTTCCTATATCAGGCTCCATTTAATGCTCGTTTAGCCTTTCTCTTGGTAGTAATATCGAAGAAAAGCGAAATCTATAGTGGACACGTTCGGATTTATTGCTTTTATATGTTTTAATAAAGTTCGGAGGTAAATTTCTTTTTAGTGGTTAAGAAAAGAAAGTGTAGAAAGATGTCTGTGATCATTTCAGGTTACTTTTCAAGTTACAATAATTGTATTACTTTGTAGTGTTTAAAATTTGTATTATTATGCTAATTAATAAATAAATGTTTTCGTATATATTCGGAATGAAGATACGATTATAAGTAATTGTAAATAATCACAAATGAATGCAAGTAATAAAAAAAAAATACAATAATAAATAATTATAAACAAGTGAAATTGTAATTAATCATAAATAATCACAAATACATACAATTTTAAATAATCATGCAATCATAAAAAAATAAAATAATGTACATTGAATTTACCGAATATTATTAAAACTATTTTATATTAAAATAGTATTCAAACTAAGTACGAGAGTTAAAAGTAATTTCAATCCCCTTATTTTGTCCCCAAACATCAAACTCTCCATAAAATCTCAATTAACATCAACAAACAGTTGAAGAAAACGATAAACTAATTACTACCGCAGTCCAATTTTTCAAAAAAAAAAAAAAGAATAAAAGAAGAGTGCTAAAAATTACGGCGTTAAAAAAAATGGTAAGGTTTCAGTTTTAACGATTCACAAACTGGAAAAGTTGAAAACGATTCGTTTGTCGTTTTTGATTGATCGAACCATCGGAGCGAAACTTTTACAATTTCGATAACTGTGCTTGCATATCAAAATTGGGCTTCCTCCCATTTCGTTTCTCAATTTGTATCGGGCGATGTGGGGCAGGTGATTTCGCGCACTGTTAATTAACACGACCTATTTAAATTGGCCCACAACGATCGTCCACTGACCCAGTTTTCAGTTCCACCTGTTTACCAATCGGACAACTCCAAATCTATTTGTACATATACGGACACGTGCTATTTCGTTTGTTTAACTGATAACATTTACCACGAGAATCTATCTTTCACTTGTGCTACTATTAATTACATACATACATTGCGTCAATTGCACGTCGACGTTTTCTATTTCTGGACATAAATTTTGGAGTGTCGTATAAGTGAAGGAAAAGCTGCATAGTTTATTTACATCATTTATTTTGCATTTGGATTGGTAATATACTGGTGTATAATTTTAGGGATATAAGGTATTAGGTATAGAGGTATGTGTAGAGGAGTTTATACATAGATGTGGGATATGGGAATTTATAGATACATGTAGAGTTGTAGTGGTATAGGAATTTCAGAATAAAGGGATTTGGTAATATGGAGATTTGGGGGTGTAGGGATTTGGAGATATAAGAATTTGAGAACTTTGAGAAGTGAAAATTTGGGAGTATGGAAATTTTGGAATTTGAAAACTGTGGAATTTGAAAATTTTGGAATTTGAAAATTGTGGAATTTGGAAACTTTGGGATTTGGAAACTTTTGAATTTGAAAATTGTGGAATTTGGAAACTTTGCAATTTGGAAACCTTGGAATTTGGAAATTTTAGAATTTGAACATTTTGGAATTTGAAAACTGTGGAATTTGGAAATTTTGGAATTTGGAAACTTTGGAATTGGGAAATTTTGGAATTTGGAAACTTTGGAATTTGAAAACTTTGGAATTGGGAAATTTTGGAATTTGAAAACTTTGGAATTTGAAAATTGTGGAATTTGGAAACTTTGCAATTTGGAAACCTTGGAATTTGGAAATTTTAGAATTTGAACATTTTGGAATTTGGAAATTTTGGAATTTGTCAAACCTTGAAAATTACAGCATTTTAAGATTTTTGAATTTTATATTTAAAACTTACAAGTTTGAGATTCTGAAGTTAAACAATTTTCAAACTTTATAATTAAAAGTTAAAAATTTCTAAAAAAAGACTATAGTGTTTTATAAACGTTAAAAAAAGTTTATAAAGATTATAAATATTTCAAAAAATTATAAGAAAACTATAACCTTTATGAATATTAAATAAAATTATAAAAACCTTTATACTTAAAATTAGAGTTAAACGAATAGTATAAGAATACTATTAAAAAGTTGCACACTTTTCAATTAAAAGAAAGCTACAATGATTAAGCAATTAAAAAAAATAAATCCAAAGAAAAATAAATTGAAAGTTTGAAATTCGAAACAAGAAATAAATGGAAAAAAGCAATAAATTTTTCAATAACTGTTCTTCGTAGCCTGCATCAAGCATCAGTACTTTGGTAAATTGCGATCCGTGGCGTACACGAAGCGCGATAGTGCATGAAAATTCGAACAACCATGCTCACCCTCCGACACGATCATAATTCATCGATTCATTCGGTTCGTTTTTCTGAGACAGAATAAATTGGCTGTAAAAATTCAAATCGAAGGAAAATAGACGCGGCTGATAGAGTCTATTCATAATTCATGGAAAGTCTGAAAGTTTAAGTTTCTTGGTGAAAAATACTTGTACAAAAAGTGTTAGGTGTACAAAAGAGGTTAGGTTAGGTTACAAAGTTTTAGATAATATTTTCATGTATATCACGGTTATGAAGAATAATTTTATAAAAAATTAATTAATTTATCAGTGTGTTCAGACTCTTTTTTATTTTTGATTATTTTATATTTGGAAATATTTGTTTTATGCGTGTGTTGGACTCTTTTGGTATTTTTTGTAAACACGACGATGTTTGTAAATATTGTACACTTGTATGTCTGTTTGGATGAAATAAATATATAAATTAAATAGATGAAATTATTGAGCATTTAAGTAAATTAAATTGTTATCAAAGTTAAGATGTAACTGTATAAATTAAATAAATATTATTGTATAGTGCAATAAGTAACATAATTAAGTAAAACTTAATATGACTCATTTTTTGTTCTCGTATTATAATTTTGTAAAAGTTGCAACTATCTGTACAATTTTATTAATTTTATATTATCTATCAATCTTAAAAATAATTCTTAATATCAATATAAAAATCACTTTACAAAATTGTTTCTGTACAAAAAAGAATTACCCAAATAAAGTGACATAAGTTCATTTTATAATTTTGAACTGTAAAATAAAATTAAACATTCAATTTACACTCTCAAGCCAGCAATTTGCATGGACGTAATATTCAATTTTCGCTATCACTAAAAGTTACTCTAGAAAGTTTAACCGAAGTTCTTTTATCGAAACAATCAATTTAAAAGTAGCATCACGTTCTCGCAATCAGGAATTTACTTTAATTGTTGTTGTTCTCGAATGAGACCTTCCAGAATGTTACGTTAGACGTTTCCATTATTGTCGACGAATAGTTTCGTTCGCGAAAATCGAGTTAGAAACAGCTGCGAGCACCGGGTAACCATTCCACGTGGAAAGTACAGTTGAAACCCTGGAATACAACCGCGTACGATTAGAGTAGTCTGTAATTTACGTTTATGTTTCAATCTCGGTTCCTACACAGCCTCGATAATTGAACGGAATAATTGACACGGTAATGAACGCGTTTCAATTAGTCCAAGGAGGTCGAATTAATTTTCGAACGTATAGAATTATTGCTGGCAAACGTAATCACTATTGAGCCTTAATTGCTCGAATAAAATCAATCCCCAAATCGCAATTACAAACTCATTTTCATTATTGGACGCTTACGGTTCTTTTAATCAAAGTCGTTTATAAGCTTAACATAACGTACAACGTGGAGGAAATGAAGTTTCTAGATTTCGAAATTCCTAGGTGTATTGTTCTCTAAAATTGATGTATAGACTTCTGGATAACCAGGTGCTTAAGTCCGTAGATTTGTGCATGTTTCGATTTATAGATTTATGGAGACTTAGGTGGTTACATCCGTAGATTTATAGATACATGGCTGCATTAATCTGTAGATCCATGGGTTTCGAGATGGATGAAATTCTGGATCTACTGATCCACATATGCATATATTATCATATCTTCATATGTCCATATTACCATATACCTGTATCCCTATATTCCTATGTCTCTATATCGTCATATTCTCAAATGTCTACATTTCAAAATTCCTATATCCCCAAATCCCTATATCACCATATCTCTCCATATGCTCATATCCTTATATCCATATATCTCATTATTCCCATATCATGAAATCCTGAAATCCTCAAATCCTTAAATCCCCAAATCCCAAAATTCCCAAATTCCAAAACTCCTAAAACCGATAATCAAATTTGATATCGTTACGTAACAGTATAACATACACGCGCGTCGTGAAGAGTTACAACGTTGATGAACTATCACTTCGCTCGACACTAAAAAAGACACTAAACCGCCACCGTGACGTTTATGTTCCATTTTCCAACAAGCGTACCAGATGTTTATTCTGCCACGGTCGTTTCGAAACTGACTCGAGTTCGACGAGCAGAATTTCAAAAAGTAACTACAGTTGTATAGTGGGGATATGTCGAGCTACCTGAATTTGTTTACTTCTTCGGCTTTCCATCAGTTTACTTTTACGACAGTAATTTGTGCTTCTTGAGAGTTAAACCGATCAATACGTTGGTTCATGCAAATATATGTTTCTCTAAAACGAAACATCAAAACTTCTATAAAAATTCTTTTTCAAATTTATTATAACATTATCATATATTAACAGTCCACACAATTGAAATTATATTAATGCATTTTTGACCGGGTTATTTCTTGAAAAATTTCCTTACCCTTTAAAGAAATTTTAACTTTGAGAATGTACTAATTATTTCATTAATAAACAAAAATATTCAGAATTTTAGATCGTAATAGAGATTTTAGTAAACCTTTATTTAATTTGAACTTTCACTTTAAAAGTTCTTTTCCGACAAACATCTTTCGCGTGACGCAGCTATTATCGAAATAGGATCTCCCGATTTTTACGAAGACCTAAAAAGGGGTGGAAAAGTGATTTGATAGATTTGCATCGGACTCACCTTTTCCTTGTCACCGATGTGGATCAGCAGTTTCGCTTTACCATCTTCCAGATAGATTTGCAGACGATCTGGGCTATTCTCGAGGCTGGTCGATAAAAGGAGTCCACGCGGCCTGGTAGTTTTGAAACGAACCACCACTTCCTCTGCTTGAGTTTTCGAATCTTCTGGCATCAGGGCTGTCATTTGCTGTGTCCCGTTTAGGTGCAATGTTGATGCATCTATAAAGATAGTAAACACAAACTGAACTATGGTTATTATTTTCAGTGGTTGAAGCTTCGAACTTCATATGTGACACATTCATATGTGGATATTGATGTTAATGTAGTTCATTCATTTTGGATGTAAAAATGATTTATGTGCAGTTGTTATTGATTAATGATGTTTAAAGGTAAATATATTGACAATGTTCTTTTGACACGCTTAGATGACATATGTAGTTAATATATTTAGTTGACATACGTAGTTAATTTAGTTGACATATGTAGTTAATTTAGTTGACATATGTAATTAATTTAGATGACGTATGTAGTTAATTTAGTTGACATATGTAGTTGACACAGTTAGTTGACATATGTAGTTGGCACATTTAGTTGCAATATGTAGTTGACACATTTAGTTCACATATGTTATTAATACATTTCGTTCACATATGTAGTTAATACATCTGATTGACATATGTTATTAATACATTTATTTCACATATGTAGTTGTCACATTTAGTTCACATATGTAGTTAATACGTCTGATTGACATATGTTATTAATACATTTAGTTCACATATGCAGTTAATACATCTGACTGACATTAATACATTTAGTTCACATATGTAGTTGACACATTTAGTTGACATATGTAGTTAATATATTTAGTTGACATAAATAATGTACACATTTAGTTGACACATTTAGATACACATATGTTATTTAGTTTGTCACATTTAATTGTCACAAATTTATTTTTTAATTGTAAAATGACAAACGTACAAAATGAGGAATATAAAAGTTAAAATTTAAAAATATTTAACTAGCTATACAATTAAATATGTTTCACTAACATTATGTCCCAGTTGATAAATTAACATAATTTAAGCTATTATGAAAGGAAGTTGAATATCCAGGTAAAGACTTACCTTTGCCGCATGTAGGACCCGTGAAGGGTGTTCCGGTACAATCGCAATGAAACCTGTTCCAACCCTCGAGACAATGGCCACCATGCATGCATGGTTGTGAAGGACAGTGTGGTGGTTGAGAATGACAAGCTGGTCTGACAGCGCCTGCAAAATTGTCCACAGAAACGAAATTACTGTACACAGTCCGGTGACAAGTATTTCCAGTTCAAGTTTTTCATTTCGACTAAAACGTTTATTTTTCAAAATTCTACACCCCTTTTGTAAACTTCCTTCCTGTGTTCTGTTTTATGCCTTCAGCGACCACCCATTTCGTTTAAACATTAACTTTTAGATGTATCGTGTTGCAGATGTGCCGCATAAAATAACATCATGTTCAGACTTCTTGTATTTCGTGAAACGTTATTGCAAGTTATTAAGCATATTTTTGTTTGGTTTAATTATAACGCTTTGTTGTACTTTTCAGGATTTTATGTCAGATTTAACCGAAATTTTTGATGTTATACAACATTTTTTACATAAATTTTTAAATTAGATGTTTATTGTTATTTTCTTCCTATTTATTCTAGTTATTATTATTGTTAATAACTAGAGTGATTGTTCTTGATCATTATTATATTTATTATAAGAGTTTAAATATTTTTTTTTGATATTGAAAATAATTTTAGAAACAAATAAATTAACAGTAACGTTCAAAAAGTAATATACATATACCGAATTTATAATTAATTACATTCAACATTTTTTTGATAATTACAAGCAATTATGAGTAATTTATTAATTACAATACATTAGATTAATTATATTTACAGTCATCTATTTTATCCTTGTAGAATTTTAAAATTAATTTATTTTATTATTTATCACTATTAACTAAATAATTTTGCTATTAAAAATCCAAGAAATAATTTTTAATTGACATAAAGACGATTCAATCGTTTTTCATTAAATATATAAAAATCATCAAATTTTCTCATAATAAAATTCGAACTTTCCATCAAAATATACGAAAATTCTCGAATTTATTTATAAACTAATATTTAAGTTATTTATAATAATTATTTACAAGGTATAATATTTCAAATTCTTTCAAATTGTCAATTTTTCTCTCCGTCTATCGTCACACAGGTATTATTTGAAATTATTTATTTAATATTGAACATCGAAATTAATAAACACCAGTTTAGTTATATTTAAACAAAATATAGTAACGTTTTAAAAATACATGAATCTCCTTTAAGTTCTATTATGAAACAGTGTGTAACGTAAGCTGTGGTGTCCGAGTGGTTAAGGAGTCAGACTCGAAATCTGATGGGCTATGCCCGCACAGGTTCGAATCCTGTCCGCAGCGAAAAATTTTTTTATTTTTAAAACATGATTTTTTTATTGCAATTTTTCGTCTACGTATTCTTTCCACAATTTTTATAATATTAAAACAATATTTAATTGCAAAATAAAATAATAACATTTTATATCTATCGCGTACTTAGTAGTACATTCGTGAAATGCGTTGAAACAACACATCTTATTTTGAATGATACAAATTTAGATACTTTTTTGCAAATGTATGTTAATTTTTATTAACACCAAGAATAATTGTATAAATTAATTTTCGTTTCACCTGTTATATATTTGTCATTTTTTATTTTTAAGTTAGAATTAACTACACATATGTTCATAAACCTTGTGTTAATAATACTACATTATTAAATTTTGTTTACATCTAATTGTTTAAATTAACCACTTTCTACGAATAAATAATTTTGTATTTATCTTAAAAATAAAAAAAGTGACGAATAAATTACCCTACAAATAAAAAAAAGTAACGAATAAATTACCCTACAAATAAAAAAAAGTAACGAATAAATTATCTTACGAATAAATATGAAATTATATATTACTTACATCCTACGAATAAATATGTTTCGACTAAATTAACAATTGAATCGTATATACATAGTCTAACTAAGAAGTGTATTGTGCCTGAGAAGTACATTGAGAAAGGTAATGTAATGAATTAGTCAGCACAGTAGTTTGCTATTCAATGATGTCATTTCTTGTTTACGCAGCTTGTGGAATTATAGCAGCAAGTGTTTTCAAACAAAGACTCAAGAACATGGTAAACACCTTACGTGAACAGTGTACAACTACAGTTTAGGTCAATATTTTGTCGCCCCTTTGCATATGGTAGAGCTTCAACCTGTAATAAATTACGTATCTCGTGTGATCGGTGAAAGAATGTTCTATAGGTAGCTATTATTTTAATTCTAGTGTATTATTCACTTTCATATCTTTGCATCATGACGTACTGTTTTATCTGTTCATATATTTCATTTTTAATAGATTGCTGTTTTTATATTTTGTTTCTACAAAATTGACAATTTTTTATTATAACAAGATTAAAGCAGTATGTTTTATAACTTATTTTTTAATATATTGAATTTAGTATAATTTAGGACTTAAGTATTTAAGTCTTTGTTTTTATTATATTAATTTTTTATATAGACAAATTTCAACCCTAAAAATAAATATGGATGAATTTCAATTCAAACCTGAAATTTAAATTACTTCCAAAAAGTACTGCGATTATATTAACAAGGTTGATTTCAATCTATTTAATAGAATTTTTCAAACTCACAAAAAAATATTAGCAAGCTCAACTACTAATAAAGAATTTAAATACTGAAAAATTGCAATTTTCACAGGCTTCATATTTTACATCAACAAAGAAATATCCTCAAAATAAACAGTATAAATGTTAATCTGAATTGTATTAAAATTAACAAAAGCCATAAACCATTAAATGACACTTTTGTGCACAACAAAATATAAAATAAATTATAAATGCCTATTATGTAAAATAAATAAATAAATGCCTATTATATACAACAAAATTATAGCTATAGTAAAACAAGCACAAATTACTTCATAACAAAAAATACATGTATAGTTCAGTTGTTGTAAACTTGTAATGTTCAGTTATTGTAATCTTGTAACGTTTAGTTACTATAAAATAAACTTCTAAAAAAGAATAAGTTTAAACATATTTTTAAATCCATCTTCTTCTGTCTCTTTATCAAACTTACAAAGATAATCAATTTAACCAGATTTAAACTCAAATTGAGAATTTAGGTTTAAGCATTATTGGAAACATTTCCTTACCAGAGTCTTGTTGCTGAGCATAACCAGCGATATCGATTGGTTCTCCGTTTATGACAAGGTCTCTCATGCAGCCGACATAACCCTGTCTCAAGGTACCTGTCCACAACACTGGGGGGACTGTTAGGGGTGCGAATGGGGCACCCACACCACCGATATACATCAATCCATCTAAATCCAATTGTGTTGTGTCACCTGCAACAAAAACATCATATTGTTCATATTACATCATTAAAATTGTTTAAATAAGACAGTCATACTCTAATTAACAGTGTGATGTTCTACATAACACAATTACAATGTGATAATCATTGACAGCTCCTTTAGATATACAAAATCAACAGAGTATAAGGTTTCGATATTAATTATCTTCTTCTTCACAACGCAAAGTTCAATAGTTAATTAATATAAAATACAGTGCAGGACTTTGATATTATGTTCTTTATCAGATTACCACAACTCACAATAAAAAATTCACCAGCAATGTTAACAATACAAAGTTCCATGTGGACATTGAATTTTGTTTACCTCTCAATTGGATGGTATTCAAAGCTTAACAAACCCATTAAATCATTTTCATCTCAAAAATCCGAACAACACCATTCAGCAAAAAAATGATCCAAAAGCGTTCAAACTATCCAGAAATTATTCGACCGCATTTTCGCCGGAGGGGCCGGCTAATTCGATGTTAATTAAAAACTCGCGAGGCTATTTTGAAGTTCATTATCCAGCGCAATTTTTCCTCGCTTACCCTTACTCAAAACTAAATTTCCTTCTCTCTCATTTCGCGAGAAGGGGTATGAGTATGGGGTTGCGGCAGAAACCGAGGGAGAAATTCAGTGGCCGCTCGAATTACCCTTCTGAACACGAGGAATGACGTGGCTGATGAAAATAATGGTCCCTCTTTGCGAAACCTTTGCCTAATCGTCCCGTAATCTTTCTGCCAGCGCCGCTTGGAACGGCGTTATTTCAAAGGCAAAAGATGGCGCATTTCAGGGATACGCGAAGACAACGACGGAAAGACTGAAAACGATTACTTCTGCCTCTCCTCAGTCGAGAACAAAGGGTTCCGAGGTTGCTACCACGTGAACGATGTAACAGAGTTTTAATTGCGATGATGAACTGCGTGATAAGTTGAGCACTTCTTTAAGAAGAAAATATATTCTATGCGCTATTCTATGTATTCTACTATACATAATAAATCTTATTATGTATATTTAAATGCGAATACATTTATTTAAGTTCAAACATGAATATAAATTTATTTCGTTTAAATACGAATGTTGTATATATTTTATATCAATATGAATATTTTAGTGTATATTTTATAACATCAATATGAATGTTATTGTGTTTAAATTATAATTAAATGCTCTCAAATGGCAGTCAAAACAGTGTTATTGAATCATGTTGCGAAGTTAATTACATACATATGTGTCTATTTCATTACATTAATAATTTATTCACTGCTCTAAAGCATTTACAATCAATTTTTACAAGATTGCTAAGATAAAAGAGATCAGGAGTATTGTATATTTGAATTGAGCGCTCTAGAGGGGTCACGTGACGTCCAGCGGCCATCTTGTACTCCAGACCTCTTATCCAGCATAACTATAGCCCACATTTATTTCTAATCTTACTCATTTCATCATAAAAACCTAGATCATTGTGTATTTAACAAATTAAAATACTACTCGAACAATTTATCAAAGTACTCAACGCCCATAAATTTAAAGACGAAAAGTTATCTATATTTTGAATAATACGTAGCTTGAAGGGTGGAAAAAGAGCAGAAGGGTATTAGGCGAATGAATCTTATTTTCCCGGAGCAAACGACGCACAGGGAAGATAAGATGGGAGGTGAAATGAACAGGAGGGACGACGAAAGAAGAGGAAATACCGAGAGACACGAAAACAAGGAAGAAAGAAGATTGTAGTAAACGAAGAAGGACGAGCAACTCGCTCGTTGAAAATTGTTACCCACCGACAAGCGTGTAAAAGCTCTGCCGAGAAGGTTCAACGGTTAAAATGCTCGACTTTCTAGAGGACTGGTAATCACAATTTTCCAGATAAAATTTACGTCAAGCTATTTTATTTTATACGATGTCATCAACGGTAATCGTTGGATTACACTGACTTTCGTTAATTGGATGTCTCTTTTAGCTCGTATGGTGCACTTAGTCTGACATTATGCTGTGTACAAGATTCATAAGAAAAGTAGAGTGCAGAAATATTTCTTTTTATTCGATTTGGGCGAAATATTACTTTGGTGTGTAAAGTGATAGGAATGATTGACTTTCTTATTTTCTGTGGCTTTTAATGGGGGTTTACTAAGTTTCTTTAAGTAGAGATATTGTTAATAAGGTAAGGGAGCATTTCTTTTTGGTTTCACATGGGACTATTTTATTAAAGAATAATATATGTAGTATTTATTGTCTTTCTATTATACTAATATACATTTGTGGTTTAAAAAACCCTCTTTAGGTATAAGCACATATCTACATATGTACTAAGCATGTGTTCATTACATATAAATGTATATGCATTATGCATAGATATGCACGTACCACATAAATATGTATGTACTATACAAACATGTATCTATTACATAAATACGTATGTACTATACATATGAATACGTATGTACCACATAGTACGTATGCGTACATCACACGTATCTATACGTAGCACATCGATGTGCGGCCCTTCAGAAAGTTCCAATAGCAATACACCCCTATGTGAATTTGCAGTTCGCTGTTCGTTGGAAGGAAATCGTTATTCCCGCAAAATTTAATCCCCTTGTTGTCACGATACTGTACGAAATGGCGATTACACCGCGTGTATCTGTAATTGTTAAAGCTAGCCCTGGAAAACGGGCGTTTGCTTTGAAATTTGCTGATCATGCCGGAAGCATTTCCGACGAATCGCTGGTGCAATGCTCGCGGTGCATAGCGGTGCATCGCACCTCTGCACGTGACGCTTATTTATTCAGGATGCAGGATTATAATGCACGCGGGAGTATGACCATTTAATTCTCTGCCGTGTTACTTGTAACAATCAAATACATACTTTAAATCCTCTTTCGTTGAATGATGCTTATGCTGTTAACTCCTTTCGGTAATTTATTTCAAACAGGGGAGTTTCGTGTCAATTATAAATTCAATTGTAAATGTAAGAAGAGTAGTAGAATAAGTAGAATTTGTCAAAATTAAAGTGACTGATCAAAGACTTTGACTATTTATAAAAAATACAATTTTTAAAAAATTTTTTATATTGCAATTTACAGCTGATTAATTTTTGTTACAAATAGTTTTCAATATATTATTAAAGAGATCTGAATAATTGTTATGTAATTGCATTTTTATTTGGAATATTTTATGATATTATTTTAATGTTCAAACAAAGCAGCTTTTTCCGAAAAAGTTTTAAATTATTCACATTAAATGATTTTAACTAAATATTAAGATGTGAAGGTAAACATTGTAAGACGCGTAATCAACATGATGGTGGTTTCCTTCTTCTCCGGATATAAATTGACCGAGAAAGATTACTTCATTAATTCAACTTTAATCGTGGTTTGAGCCTTGCTGACTCAGTGTTGTTTTATCAAAAACTAGGTGGTCACTGACTTATTTAATTTGATTACGGCTTTAAGGTTTCTTCGCGGTCTCATAAAATATTCAACCGGAAGAATGAGATGAAACTTGCCAAAATAATTCCTCATTTTAATGGACGTTATCGTACAATTTAGTAATCGTATTTTTCCTTTGTAAAAGATATTTTGAATTAACATGTTGCTTTAATGAGAACACTTTTATTACATACTCCATCAATCAGCAACTACTATTATTTAATATGAAGATTAATTAATTACAAATTTTGTATTCATTTTTCTTCTGATTTGTGTTTTGGTTTATTAAATTTGCAATATCATAATTTAGATTCATTTCAATAGGTACGACAAAATTTTGTTTAAATTGTATGTATACACATGAACTGATTATTATAAATATTTACAAAAATTTATAAATATTTGTGAACACCAATCTATACATTTGCACGAATATTTAATTAAAAATCAAACTTTTCAAGTTTGATGAAAATCGGTTTGAAAGGACAGTAGACAAATTAGTACTCTCAATACAAAATGGCTGATTTATAAATACTTAAAAAATAACTCATATTAACCCCGCCACAATTTAATTACATGAAGTTATCAATAATCAATACTCCACATTAATTTGCAGCAAAGACCAACTAAATTTTACCGAACTCTTCAAACTTCCACAAACAAATAATTGTCCCATATTAAAAAAGTGTTCATGAGTTTCTCAAGAGTCAATCAAATCAATTCTCAATCTTAATTTCAAACTTATTTATAAATTCCATAAATCGATAAGGAAAGAGAAGAAATAAGTGGAAAAGTGAATCGTATAAATTTCACTGGACTGGAAGAGCTTTATTAAAACCGATAAATAAACAGAAAACAGAGTTTCCAGTATCGGCAACGTCATCGAACAGTTCAAATAACGAAACTCGAATATAGAAACCGCGATCTCCTTCGAAATCAGCTTTCGTCTTTACCCAGTCTTTTTCCATTCTTTTTTCGAGTTAACCTCCATTTCTCACGCGTGTATATACGTGAATGGCGGCATTAAATTCCAGCTGCGAACGATTTCCGGTGGCGCGTTTTATCCGCTGGCCATTTGCGATGGTCGGATTTACGATTGCTCGAGAAATACTCGTATAGCCAGCTTTATACGTTTGACACTTTATTTTGTAATATAGTAGCTCATGGAGTAACCTTATCGCAGGGGAAATCGCTAAATTATGTATTCCCGATTGTGGGACGCCATTTTTGAAATACGCCGATGCCCGACGAAACGAATAAACGCAGAGTAAAATTATTCATTGTGAACATTATTCGTATTTTGCAAATACGTTTTGTGACAAATGGTAGGAATAATTGCAGAATGAAATCTATTAATAATAAAGATTATTGGAGCCATTTCTGAAATAGAATATTCTCCCACGAGTGACAGGAATAATTCCATAGTAAAATCTATCAAAAATAAAAATTATTCAAGTCATTTCTAAAATAGAATATTTTCTAATAAATAACAGGGATAATTCCATAGTAAAATCTATCAAAAATAAAAATTATTCAAGTTATTTCTGAAATAGAATATTTTCTGATAAATGACAGGAATAATTCCATAGTAAAATCTATCAAAAATAAAAATTATTCAAGTCATTTCTAAAATAGAATATTTTCTGACAAATAACAGGGATAATTCCATAGTAAAATCTATCAAAAATAAAAATCGATCAGGTCATTTCTAAAATAGAATATTCTCCTACAAGTGACAGGAATAATTGCATAGCAAAGTCTATCGAAAATAAAAATTATTGAGGTCCTTCTTGAAATAGAATGATCTCTAACGAGTGACAGGGATAATCAAATAAAAAACTATTCGTATTAAAAATTACTGAAGCCATTTTCGAAGTAGAATTATCCACTGAGGAGTAATATAAATTATCGAAAAATAAAATTTATTAATCATAAGAACTATTGATGGATTTTTAATAGTGAACAGAGTAATTTTATTGAAAAACACGTAAAATAAATTATAACAAGAAGACGCTGAACATAGTAAAACGTGAAGTCGCCGACCGTTTACAAAAATCGCAACCAAAAACAGAACACGAAGGACTGCGAATTTCTGCATTTAAGAGTTTTGCAAACCGCGTAAATTCAAAACTTCAACTATTGAGGCCATTCTTAAAATATAATGGAATGATGCCTGCTAAGAAAAGTAGAAATAATTAATTCAGGAAAAATTTGCAATAATTATAAACACTATTAAGGTTGCTCATAAAATGGAGTATCTGTCGACAGGCGATAGAAATAATTGAAGAAGATTTATTAAATATTAAAATTATTCGGGTTATTTTGAAAGTGGAATGATATCTGACGATGAAAAATAAAATTCACTATGGCTAATTTTAAAATAATATGATGTCTGACGATGAGAAATAATTGAAAAATAAAAACACTATCGATCATAAAATTCGTTGTGGCCATTTTTAAAATAGAATATTGTCTGTCAATGTGTAAAAGTAATAATTGAAAAATGAAATTACTATTGTCTGTGAAATTGATTGAAGCTATTTTTAAAATTGAATCGTATCTGACAAGAAAAGAAATATAATTATTTACTATTTACTTACTAATTTTATACTTTCTTTTGTATACTACTAAACATTTTATAAGTAATCATATTTACTAATTACTTTTTACATATGTTACGTATATTACATATGAAGTCACATATGAACACATATGAACAATACAGTGATTACTTTATACCTGTAAATAATTTCAATTACACAAATTTTTGTCTTAATAAAAACTTATGATGTACATAACAAAAAACTATGAAGTACCAAGGAGTTAATTAAAGAATAAAAACATTTAATCCTGGAAATTAATTAAAGAACAAAAGTCGTCTTTGACCGAAGACATAAAGGACAAAGACAGATGGTGAATTAATAAAAGAGTGAAAACATCTTCCATCGTGAATAATTAAAGAATGAAGACATCTTTCATCACGAAAAAAAGACATTTTCTACGATGCAGTGTATTAAATGAAACCTTTAAATGAAATACCGTTGAAAAAATAAATACGTAACTGAACAATGTACATTCATCGCGGTTTCAAGAGAAATATTTGCAGAACAACTAATAAATTTCCAGAAATATGCGGCTACCTAAATTAATTTCATTAATTTTGAAAACAAGGTTGGAATTATCGATACACGTCCACACGCTTCAGCCTCGTGTAAACGAAATCCACAGTTTCTCGCGAATTGTGTTTCCACCCCTTCGTAGCAGAACTTTCACGTAGCCTTTCGTGGTCAGTCGAATTACACGGCCAGTTAATTTGTCTGTGAAACTCGCCTTTGAAATCCGACCCTTCAGCAATTTTAACCTGAAAACTGTGTTCCACCGCCTCGGTTTGACGAGTTTGCGCGAATTCTTCGAGTGTGAACGCATCCTGCGGGCCAGCCGTGTGGGTAATCCCTAGCGTGTAAAAAAGACCGATACGAGTGAATCAAACCCTTTGCAATTAGTCTGACACTTCCTGTTATACGCAACCTTTGAACAGGCCGAACAAACGATTTTTTACATTTTTATTATCGGTGTAGATTGACGTGGTGTAATATTTTCTGCCTGTAGCGATTTTAACGACGAGATATATTTGCAGTTCTTTATAAAAATTCTATAGAATTTGTTCATTATATTATATGTAAACTTTGTTGTGTGTACAAATTTTTTATTTTTACAGAAAGTGATATGAACTTTATATTAATGGAACAAATAAATTAAAAGGAATTGAACGAATGAATACATATGCACTAATTTGCTTCTGAGCATTTTCTAGTAAATAGTATATAACTACTAATGTATTAGTATTTAAAAAAAATTGCTACAACCCTTTTTTGAGAGTTACACTTGCAGTGTAACTATATACGTAAATAATTTTTCAACCGTATTATAATTAATATACTTCTGCATACTCCCCTACATTAAGTGCATTCATATCCGTACTGCACATATAACCCTACGGCACATAAAAAATTTCATAACACGAAACGAGCAATAAACACAGTTAAGCCAGGAAATAAAAAGTCGCAATAAGATGTAATATTATTTCCCCTACCGGTGAAATATGAATTATGATCGATCAATTACCATCGTCAGTGAATTTCAGTGTAAGGGTGAGCAAATTTGTATCGCACGCACCCCTATCTCCCACCGAGCGTGAAACGAACGATTCAACGAGAAAACACGACGGCAGTAAAACTACAGGTATGCATATATGCATGTACGTATGTATAAAAAAGAAGAGGGGTAGATTTATTACGTTCCATGCGTGGAACGGTTAGCTGCACCTGCAGATAAGTGTCCTCGAGTGTGTAACTCTGAATTATGAGTGGTTTGCTCCTCGACCCGGTGCATTTTTCCTTCTTCATCGTTTACGTTGTCGAGCAACTGGACTCAGAATTCCGAGCATGTGTAGATTACATGATAAATGCCGTGCATCATCGTCGAACACGGGGTAGATTAAGGCTGCGGTTAAAACAGCTTCAATGAAAGATGTACGTTTGTGAAAAGAAAGTTTTACCGATATCTGAAAGGCAAGGGTTGATCGGTTTTTGGAAAATGTAAGAAAATAAGGTTTTAAGTCGGTTAGGTTGAACTTCAACCTAAAATGATCTTCAAATGCCGCAAGTTTACTAGAAGTTATGAAATATGAAGGTTTTCTTGAAACTTTCATTTCTATCGAAATAAATGGTTCATTTATGTTTTGTCGTTCATTTTTCTTGAATTTTGTGTAGAGTTCATGCTATCTTAAATATGTTACACATTATACATAGGTTAGAAGCGTAAATCGTACTTCTGGATTGAGTTTTCAATTCAATATCAATTATTGATATTGAAGAATTAAGGTTAAATTCAAACCACACCTAAATATTTTTGTTTCAAAATTGCAGTAATAAGTAGTAGTTGGTGCAAAGATTAAGAAACGTAATTTTAATGTTGTATTTTCAAATTGGTGATCGTTCTATGTATTTAATAGTCGGTCATTTTGTATTGGGAATACTAACAAAAAGGTTATGTAGCCATTTTGTCTTTCAAGCTTTAAATCATGAAGAGCCATTTTATCATCCAATATCATGAAATTGTACCTAGTTTTCTACTATAATCTATTCTAGTTTTCTCTACCTAAATCCATGTTATAAATGAATATTCCTAATTTTTATAAGTGTAAGAAGTTATTTAATATCAATAATACAATTTCCTGAAGTAAATAAATCATTACCTGGAGTACGAAACTCGACTGTCCAGTTGTCAACAGTGACACGTCCTTCTCTTGCAACCCGTCGAAGTGCCACATCATGCCACGTGCCATCATCGACCCGTTCTTTCGACGATTTGACCTTCACAGGCCCGCTTCCAAGGTCAGCGTGCAGATATAGATGTCCTCCGAAGATCTCGAATGCAAAGAGATCTTGCTGCAAAAATAAAACAAGATATCGAACTTTAAATTTAAAGTGTACTGTTTACGTTCAATTTTAAAGGTGAGATATATGTGCTAACTTTTATACTTTTATATTAAAATTTTATTATTGTGTTGTAGACAATTTGAACGTACAAATAGAAATTATAGTAAAAAGTTGATGAAAGCATGAAGAGAGACAATTTTTCTTTGAATAAGTATTTTTTGGTAATATTTATGAATAGTCAGAAATGCATACTATTTTGTCGTATGTCTTGTCATATATTTTGTCATATATCTTGTCATATGTTGTGTCATATGTTTTGTCATATTTTTCATCTTTTACGATAACAATTCGCTATATTTTCTCTGCAACGTTATTTTGCAGTATCGAGTAACCTTTCTTTAAATAATTAAGTACCATAGAAAGTGTTCCATCATTACAATTTATGGTTCTCTGAAAAATTTACAAATTTGCAATACTTCTTCAAAGAACTTCCGTTCGAAAATATTTTGTTATAAAAAAGAATAGAAAATATTGAAAAAGAGGAGCCAACAAATATTTGTTATCTTCAAATAAGTATTATTATAACTGCAAAAGTTCAATTTCTCCAGAATAAAAAGATCCAATACCAGGTAAACACCGACGAAAATGAGCGTATCACGAAATCCAATAAATCGCATAAAAATAAAATTAAAATCGATCGTAACGTTCATTCCGCGACCGATATCCTCGTATTAACATATGCATTTGCAAATAACCGAAAACCGTGTTGCAAGCGCGACTACCAACGCGGGTAGCATTTATTCCCGGGATACGGTGATTCTGCTAATGAGCAAGCCACACGAAAGTTAACGAGAACCGAGTTTTCGCAACTTTTCGATTTATCTCGGCCCATTCCGTGCTACGCGGCCGTGATTATCCGCGATTTGAACGCCTCCTTGCTTTAATGTTGAAATATAATTGTGGGAATTACGAGTCGGTATTGTTCAATCGAGATAACCGCGAAACGTGGCTGAAGTGCAGGGAAATCCATTTCACGTGTGTTTCTCGGTCACTTCGTGAGCTAGAAACGTTCCCTGTAAATCTTCAATGTTGAGTTGACCTGGAACGATTTATCTTGACGAATAACGTCGACGAAGAAAATGTCAAAGGGCAAGGATAAGGAAGTTCAAGGTGTTTACTAATTCATGGTATGTGTTCTAGTATCAAGTGGTACCATATGGTTCAAGGATTTTGGGTTGCAGCGCGTAGGACTTATAATTGACAATTCACTAATTTATGGTATGTGATGGATGGTATTCACGGTATGTAATACATTGACGGTTTAATAATTCATAGTATGCGTATTCTAGTATCAAGTGATACCATATGGTTTAAGGATTTTGGGTTGCAGCATGTAAGACTTATTTGACAATTCACACTTCTGTTAGGGTGATCGTTAGGATACTGGATGCACAGCGTTTATTCACGAATAAAAGAAGACACTATAATACAATACAGTACTTATACGTAACACCATACCTAACCTACCTAACCTACCTAACCTAACATATCTAACACACCTAATTTACCTAACCCAACATTAGAAACTTGAGTCTTTAGAATAGTAGATATGGAGAGGCTTCACACAGACACACACCGAAATATCACTCACAGGGCTATTACATTTGATTGCAATCAGTAAGAAGTTATGTTTAACCTTTGTCTTAGAATTCTACATGTACTACTGACACTTATTTGCAGTGACTAACTATTTAAACTAGCTAATTCATGGTGCTGCAATTTTTTATCTAGTTTGTGATGTAAAGTGGTTGAATCTTTGGTAGATCAAGATGTTTAGGTACTAATTTATGATGGTACGTGCGTTGTTCTAGCAGCATGAGGTTCAAGAATGAAGATTGCATTAAATAATTAGCAATGCTTGTAAACATTTATCTTAGAATTCTTGTTATCTACTGACACTTATTTGTAGTATTCCTAACTATTTAAGCTATCCAATTAATGGTGGAGTAATTCTTGAACTAGTTAGTGATATGAAGTGGTTTACGGATGAATTTTTGGATTATATCAGATAAGAAGCAATGTTCGCTAACATTTATATCAGAATTTTGTGATTACTATTATTACTTACTTGTGGTGGTTCAAGATGTCGAGGTACTAATTTATGATTATTCTACCAATATATGGATCAAGGATGAATGTTGGAATTGCATCAGATAATTAACAATATTTGTTAAAATTTATCTAAGAATTCTCTATACATATGTACTGACACTCATTTGTAGTGGCTCTATTTAAACTAGCTAATTCAAGGTGGTGTAATTCTTGTTCTGGTTTGTGATATGAAGTGGTTCTTCAAGAATGAATGTTTGGATCAGGTCAGATAAGAAACAGCAGTAGATAATATTTGATCCATCTTGTTTTTATTTTTAAGTACTACTATTTGTGGTGCTTCAAGGTGATTATATACTAATTTATAATTTGGTGATAATCATTCACTTAATCTAGTTAAGGGTACCAAGTGATTTAAGGATGAATGTTTGAATTGCATCAAATGAGAAGTAATACTCTAAAGACTCTTCATCTATTGAATATCAGGTACTTATTTGCATGGAAAAAGTATTGAATTTGAGAAAGAAATATACACAATCTGATTCAAATGCAACTGGGACGGTATAAAATTTATATGTGGTACGTGTGATATGTGTAAAATAGGGAAGTTGCAAAAGAATAAGATAGATGATGCAGAAGGGTGCATTATATAAAGAATCTTCTACCATTTGTGTGGAATTTTAATGGATAAGAAATTGCTAAGATTTAGAAAGCTGAGAATTTGGTGATTTCTAAATTTGAGGGTTTTGAGATTTGGAAATTAGAGAATTTACTGATTTGCAAATTTCAAGGTTTAGAGAGTTTGATATTTGAGAATTTGAGGATCAAAGATTTGACAATTTGAGGACTTGATGGTTTGCAAATTTGAGAATTTGAGGATTCAGAGATTTGACAATTTGAGGATTTGATGGTTTGCAAATTTGAACGTTTAGAGATTTGGAAATTTGAGAATTTGAGGATTCAGAGATTTGACAATTTGAGGATTTGATGGTTTGCAAATTTGAAGGTTTCGAGATTTGGAAATTTGAGGATTTGATGACTTGCAAATTTCAAGGTTTAGAGAGTTGGAAATTTGAGAATTTGAGGATTCAGAGATTTGATAGTTTGCAAATTTGAAGGATTCGAGATTTGGAAATTTGAGGATTTGATGACTTGCAAATTTCAAGGTTTAGAGAGTTGGAAATTTGAGAATTTGAGGATTCAGAGATTTGGCAATTTGAGAATTCAGAGATTTGACAATTTGAAGATTTGATAGTTTGCAAATTTGAGAATTTGAGGATTCAGAGATTTGACAGTTTGAGGAGTTGATGGTTTGCAAATTTGAACGTTCAGAGAGTTAGAAATTTGAAAATTTGAGGATTCAGAGATTTGGAAATTTGAGGACTTGATGGTTTGCAACTTTGAAGATTTAGAAATTTGGAAATTTGAGGATTTGATGATTTGCAAAATTGAGAGTTTGGGAATTTGGAAATCTGAAAATTCAGAGATTTGGAAATTTGAGAATTTGGTGATTTGCAAAATCGAAGAATGATGTACAAATGCGAAGGTTTAGAAACTTGGGAATGTAATGCTTCAGAAAGGAAATTTGAGAATATACAAATTAAAGAATTTAACCATTTAAATACATGATCTCAAACTTCCAAAATTATAAAATTATAAAATTTGAGAATCTGAAAAGTATAATACTTTCATATATCTAAATATATAAATGCAAATACATGTAAAATGCAATATTCTTTACTATACTCCACTTCAAATTACTTACCTACATAAGTTGTAAAACTGTATAAAAGAAAAGACCAGGAAGAAAGTTTTAAATTCACTACAGAAATTTGATATGTTACCTCAAAGTTACACGAGTGCATTGGAGGTTAATATTTCCAGAAAGAAACAACTGCAATTACCTGCTTTCAAAGTTTATTATTACATTGCAACTTTTCTATCTTCTTACGGTTATTTTATATCTCTAGTGTAAAATACCTTCACTTTTATTCCCCTCAATAAAATATTGTTTCTTTATTTTACTTCTTTTTGGTCATTTTCTGGGTTCAATTTTTTCTTTATTTCTGCAGCAGGTAAGTATGTATTATGTACTTGGGTACATTGGGATAAGGCGTAATTTTCACATATTCTAATTTATTTAGTTTTCAATTTTGAATTGTTCAAGTTATGAATTTTAATATTATTCAATTTTTTAAGTTAAGTTTTTTAGGCGTCTACATTTCTAAATCACTAAATCTCCAAATTTTTACATTTCTAAATTTCTATATTAGTAAACTGCCCTATTTGCACATTTCTAAGTTTTCAAATTTAATGAGGTTCTAGAATTTAAAATAGCCAAATTTCCAACTTCCCAAATCTTCAATTTTTCCTAGATTCTAAATCATGCAAACTCCTACGCCTCAAAATTTCCAATTCTTCCGTTTCTCAGAATGCAAAATGCCAAAATTTCCGAATCTCCAATTTTTTTTTGATTTAGAAACATCGACACTCTGAAGTCTCCACATTCTCAAATTCCCAATTCCTCGGAACACAAAATACCAAAGCTTCCAAATCTCCAACTGTCCCAAAATCTAAAACATTCAAATACCAAAACTCCTAAAATTTAAAATTTCCAAATACCAGAACTTCCAAATCTCTAATTGTCCCAAAATCTAAAATATCCAAATACCAAAATTCCCAAAATCTAAAATTTCCAAATACCAGAACTTCCAAATCTCTAACTGTCCCAAAATCTAAAACATTCAAATACCAAAACTCCCAAAATCTAAAATTTCCAAATACCAGAACTTCCAAATCTCTAACTGTCCCAAAATCTAAAACATTCAAATACCAAAACTCCCAAAATCTAAAACATCTAAATACCAAAACTCCCAAATTTCCAATTCTCCCAAATTCTCAAATCTCCAATTCCTTAAAACGCCAGATTTCCATATATACCAAAATCCTTAAATCAAATCCTCAAAAAGATCAGTCAACAAAAAGTGGCCCTAACAGAAATGCTCTCTCCCCACGGTCATCATATTTCCCCTAAGCACATCAAACTTGTTCCGCACAGTTCTCGTTTCTTCGTTTTCCCCATCATTCGTTTCCTCCCTCCTGCTTCCTTTTCGCTCCTTTCTGTACCGGAGATCTCTCGCCGATTATTCGCGACGATCGAGCGCTCTGGTTGGCTTTTAATGGACTCAATGCGAAATCGTTCTGCGCGCATTTCCGCTCGGCTCGTCCCGATTAATCGAAATGATTGCGTCCGCACTGCCGCGAATTCGAGATTGCATGAAATATTTTGGAAAATGAGAAAGTCAGGAAATTTTGGAGCTACTGGTTAACGAAGCTATTCATTATTGACCCACTTATTTAACATTCATCAAAAGCTTACAGGATATTTTCACTTCTTTCTGAGAAGCTTTTTTAATTATGAAAACCCTGCTCAGAACTTGACCGTCC
Organism: Megachile leachella; assembly: GCA_963576845.1. Classification (NCBI taxonomy): domain Eukaryota; kingdom Metazoa; phylum Arthropoda; class Insecta; order Hymenoptera; family Megachilidae; genus Megachile; species Megachile leachella. Next base: position 5,066,169 of record OY756259.1, on the reverse strand, counting down.
TAATTTATTCTTTTTATTATTCTGTTTTATGGTCGGTTGATTCGTTAGGGCAGAAACTATTTGGTTTTATGATCGGTTAATTAACCAGGATGCCAATTATTCAGTTTTATGATCGGTGAATTAATGAAGGCTTATTCATGCAATTTCATATTATTAATATACACTATTAAGAAACAAAAATAATAAAATACGAAATAAATGCAATAATACATTTTTGTGTACAGCGGTTACACAGCGTGCATAATAGCGGGAACACGAAAAACGGAAGTGAAACATGAAATCATCGCTAGGGGGAGCAAACTTCACTTCAATTAATTGGAACTGGAGATCGATACATTTTCGATGCATTTTGATTTATTGATGGTGTATAGGATGTTCTACTTAACCCTTTGCATTCCTGTCTCGAGTGTGAATCAATATTAATTTTTATTTCAGAAGCTTCTTTGTCCACGCGATATTTCTGATATCGACATGTTTTGATTTTTTGATGACACGGAAAAGGGTTTATATGGAAATTGCAGCATAAAAGGGCCTCTGTGTTTTTGCGTACAAATTTTCTTAATGTTATTAAAGTAAAAGATATGATAGTGAAGCTTTTTAAAAGGAAATATATTTTTTTCAGATTAATTCATCAGTTTGTTACACAATTTCTGTTTAATCAAGCTGCATGTTTTTTGTTTTCTATAAATAAATTAGATTACAAATTGAATTTAAATATAATATTCAAACTGATAAATTGGATAAACTGAATCAGACAAATAGAACGCATTTGTTTTAATTATGACAGTCGAACAGATTTGTTTTAACTGAAAAAATTGATGGTGTTTGATTTATTTGAGCCGTATTGTGTACTAAAAAAGCGCTAGTACTTAATTTAAAAAATGAATGATTCGGGAGATTCTTTATATGTTACATAGTGAACAAAATATTTACTGGTATGATGGAGTTATATGTTTTTAAGTAATCAAGAATAGGAAAATAACTTATAAGAAGTTTAACATCTAAATACAGTCCTACCATTGCACACTAATACAGTCCTTGGCCATTAAATTAGGACTACTATAAATTTTCAACATTTTTTACGTCCTTTTTCAATTCAGTATTTTTTACAGTCCCATCTATAAGAACAAACTCCAATATTTTTAATAAATATCAATATTTCAATGTTTCCATATTGCAAACTTAAGCTTCAATTTTCCTGAATCCTCCTAGAAAACGATGGAAAAGTAAACAGCTTTTTTTACGTTGAAGTTATACGTCTTTAAGTAATCAAAAATAGAAAAGGAATTTGCAAGTTTAACCTCTAAACACACAGTCCCTGGCCATCGAAGGACCACTATAAATTTTCAGCAATTTTCACGTTATTAAAATTAAAAAGCCTGTACTGATGATATAATTTATTAGCTAACATGATACACTACTACTGTATAACATTATTAACACACGTTAATATCTTGTATTTCCACCCTTTGCTTTGGTGACAGCTTCCGGAATCTGTATATGCTTTATCTTCATTATTTTCCCAAATATCTGTAATTCTTTTCAACTCAGATAATATTGGAGAGTTGTAAACTAGTCTTTTGAGTAGGTAGACATTTTCTGTGGTATTCTTTCACTTGACGCTATCGATACTCGAGCCTAACATAAACGCTCGCACAGCCCTTAATCGCTCATCACTCAATTTGATTAGTATCGATAGTAACAAATCAATAACTATTATATCGTTATCAACGTATTCAGTAATAATTTTGCATGACCCAAGACAATTTTCTGTATATGACACAATGTTATAGTCATAAAAGTGAAATTTTCGTACGCGGTCCTAATTCGATGGCCAGAAACTGTACAACATGGCGGCTCTCACAATGTCGCACTACCTTTAATCGCTCATTACCTACACAACTTCATTATTATCGATAGTAACAAATTGCTATATATATGTATATCGTTGCCAATTTAGTAATAATTTACGGTGACTCAAGACAATTTTCCGTATATAACATAATAGTGGCAATGATGAAATTTTTGTATGTCGTAATTCGGTGGCCAAGAGCTGTACAACATGACGGATTTCACAAAGCCACCAATCAATTTTATTTACAAATTAAAATTCGAAATATTTGACGCAGAATTGTACTGTATTAGACATGTTACGTCTACATGTATTACATTATGTAAGATATAATTGACAATTTACATTTCTGTTATGATGATCATTATGAAACTACCTTGATGCACCCACGCACAGCTGATTCACGAATAAAACAACATGCATTCTGTAATACACCTATAAATAATATATGGAGCACGTACAAAACCCTATTACAACTAATTATACTGCATTATGTAGAAGTAATATGTTTTTATATAATCAAAAACAGTTAAAAATCAGTTTATAATCAGTTTACCCTCTGAAGATTATTAATGTCAATTTAGTAATAATTTTGACCAAGACGGTTTCCCATATAAGAAATAATCACAAGAGTGACATTTTCGTACGCTGTAATTGGATGACCAGAAACTGATGTTACGTCGAAAATAGTTTGTATATAAAAAAATGCTAAACATACCCTCGTGTGTGCTCCACTACGGCTGTACATGATAAGTCCATTCGGTTCGTTGGTACGAATTTTAAAAGATATGCTTCCCGACGTGGCCGCCTTCCAAGGTGGCAGGACCTGAAACAGACCAGACAGATGTCCCTTAATGCCCCGACTCTTGGCCGATGCCGTTACTTCCGGACAAACAAAAGACAGGGGAAAGTAGATATCGGGAAAGAAAGAAAAATAAAGCCGCGAAAGAAACGGAAGGAAGGAGGCAAATCCCTCGACGTCCTGAAGAAGAATGGAGAACGGACAGTGTTGGCGGGCCACCGTGCTCGGAATCCAAAATTCTCGGTTTCCCCTCGTGGACGACGAGTCCATTTATCATGCACGACGGCTTAAATAATCACGTGTCTCGTGTTCGTGGAATTTTTACTTCAATTCCGAAGCAGGACCGTGTCTCCTGTGGGATGGCTGATTTACGCTCGCTTACGTTCCCGAAAAGTCGACGAAACTTTATCCACGCGAATCCCATCGCGAGAAATTCCTCGTTCGACGTGTTGTCAAAAGAATATATCGTGTGAAGCTGTTACGTAAATAGATAAATTATAATAAGCGGGAGAAGAATTTTCGTATCCGATCGAGATGTTTGCGAGAGATATCGGTGTCGAGTTTGTAGTTTCGCTCTGCGAATTTATCGTTCGGATTTTATAATATCGAGAAGCTGGCTACGTTGAAATCGATGAGATGAGCTTTGCGTGGATTTCGAAGATGGATCATTTTTTTATCGACGAATTTTCGAGATCTCGAAAGCTTTCGGTGTTGTTTGAATTCGGTGTCGGAGAGAAAGTGTTCGAGCGTGTGCGGTTTATGGTACGTAAATAATTTTGATAAGAAATAATATTTGTGATATGTAAGTATGAAATTTCAGATTTAAGAAACTTCTTTGCGACGGAGGGTTTCTGGGTAAGGTACACGATCGATGGTGATTTTGAGACGATGTTTGAAGGGATAGGTTTTTAATCATATTACATTCTTTCATTTGTTATTATTTGCTATTATTTATCGCAATTATTATTACTTGTTACTTGTTATTATTCGTTGTTGTTGTTCTATGAAAACATGGCAATTTTTGTGTTATTACAATGCATTATACTAAATAATAATAAATATTTGAGGAATTAGATTCTCATAAATTTATAAATTGATAAACTTGAGATATATGAACCTTAGAAATGAAAAAATACAGAAATTAAATTTTCATACTTTTACTAAAATTATACTGAAATTTGTAAACTTCGGAATACTTCACAACACATACTAATCTATCTTTGCACTATTACACTTCTGTACAATATAACATTTTCATATAATTATATGGAACTGAAAAAACTGCTGGCTAAAGTCAATAATTATTAGTGAAGTTTCGCAATTACCACGAAGGGAAAGAAACGTAATTGAAAAGAAAATAGAGCAAAGGAATCGACGAACCTTTCCAAGCATACGGTTCGAACGATTAAACGGCGGGAATATTGAAGCGTTTAAATAAAGGGAAAATGAGAAGGTAAACGCAATTGAAAATGAGAAAATTTTACGACTTCTTAAGTGTTCTAGTGATGAATAAAGTGTTTGCAAATTCCTTCGTTAATCGACCATTAACCTGTCTAGTCGTGTGTAATTTCAAAATTCTTTTAATTTTAATTATTATACATAATAAAACAGCGTAGTTCTATTTTCATGTAAAATACAATATTTCAATGAATCAATTATATTTTACATGTAAATTAATTTTAACTTTTATTCAACTTCATAATTTTTACTTTTAAATTTTTTTCTAACACCTGCATTTAACAAATTGTTTTAATATAATTTTTATTGAAATTTGTTTTTCTAAAATCTTCACTCTATTTTTACCGAAATATTTTTTATTCGGTCCTGCAATTTATTTTTAACAGATTTTGTAATCTATTTTTACCGAAATCAATTTTTAACAGATTTCTTTATCCTTTTTCGCTAAAATCTATTTTCAACAGACTTTTTATCCTTTTTCGCTGAAATTCGTTGTCATCAGATTTGTTAAATCTATTTCAATTAAAATTTATACGCAACAGATTTCCCAATCTCTTCTTCAAAATATTTTGATTAAAAATCAATTTTTCTGAAATTTTTAGATCGGTTTTAAACAGATATTTTATACTGAAATTTTTTTAGCAAATTTTGTAACCTATTCTTATTGAAATTTCAGTTTTCTGAACGTATTCCTATCGAAATGTATTTTTAACACGTTCTTTAATCCATCATCACTAAAATCTACTTTGAACAGATTTTCTAATCTCTTTCCACTAAAGCTGTTATCAGATTTTTACTAAAACGCTTTTTCAATATTTCTGTGCACGAAATTTTCTGACAAATAGAACGTGTTATTTTAATCTGTTTTCAGCAGATTTATTCAAGCATTCGTTACCCATTTTCACTTCGCACAAAGAATTTATTGTAACTCGGAGTTCCACAACAAAGTGTTAACTCGTCTCGGCGAAGTTTTCGAAATGAATGCAAATGAAAGCAAACGTTCTGCTTGAATCCCGAAAGAAAGACGAGCGGAAAGATACGAGGCAAGAAGACGAAGCTGAAGTAGTTGTCTTTTATTTTCCGGTTGGTTCTTGGGAATTTCGAAAGGAAGAATCGTGGCTTGAAGTGTCGCTCGAGAGATCGAGAAGAAGAAAGAGAAGACAGTGAAAGGGCAAAGAACCGAGGAAACGTGAAACTCGAGAGAACGATTCAGCTTCTATAGTTAACGCGAATATTCTCTTCGTTTTCGTAATGAGCTCGTTATCTCCCTTGGAACGCTTATTAATTGCTTACCTTGTTAATTAGAAGAAAAATGGTCGAGCGAAAGGGATTTCTCTTGTCCTTTTGTTTCACCATGTCACGGACCAGAAATTGAAATTTCGTTTCAACTTGGTTAATGCAGCGTATTTCAATGTAAATTTCTAATTGATAGTAAATGGAGAAATGCGATGGACTTAAATGAATTGTGACCATTTTAATGCAGAAATTGTCTACCTTTATCGGTGGGTATTCATTTGAAACTACTCTTGTCGTACCTTTCGATCTTTATTGAAAGTGTAGGTACATTTTTTAATTATTAGACACTCTTAGACAATTATTAATTATAGACACTCGTGTTTACATGATGGAAATTTAGTGATGTGTGATTTATTTTTGAGGGAACTGAATGTTGAAGTATGCAATGTAACAGTTAGTTAAATTTACAAGGAATTTTAAGCACTCGGACTTGTGAGTAAATAAAATTATTAAAAAAAAAAAATGCAAGCAATATATGCAGTTAAATATTTTATATAAGCGATATATTACTATACAGGGTGTTTCACAATTAGTGTAGGTCTCTGTACTAGAAGATAGCTGATGTGATTCTGAATAAATTTTCCCTTTGCAGAAATGGAATTCGATGCTTCGTTCTTGAGTTATTAAGGAAAAATCCGGACCAATCAAAGCACGAGGGCGCGTGCGCAGACGCGAGACAGCTTCGAGCCTAGTGGCTGAGCGCGCGTAATCCTGATTGGTCTGATTGGTCTGTGCGCTTTGATTGGTCCGTGTTTTTCTTTAATAATTCAAAAACGAAGCTTCATACTTGATTTTTGCAAAGAGAAATCTTATTCAGAATGATGTCGTCTACCTTCCATTTTCGGGGCATTATATTAGTACATTAATTGTGAGACACCCTGTATATATTAATTTTGTACTGTTTAGAATTAAATGTAACAAAGAGGTCTACGCAGATAACAATGTAGTGATCATTCAATAAATAACTTATATTAAAATTTATTTTTAGTGAGAAAAACAATGAGAAAAATAAAAATATCAAATTAACAAATTTCTAAATATACCACCGCCTAAAATTTGCACTTTGAAAATTTATAACAGCAAAACAAAAAAATAAACGTAAATTAATACACACATTAATCTCCATAAAAGTGAACGTAGATTTCAAAAAAATCATTCAAACAATTTTTCTAATTTAAAAAAGAGAGTTCATGAAAGTTTCTATAATTGTAACATTAAGACTACTTCCAACTTCCATAAATTTATCGCCCTGCCCTAAAAATGGCTATTTGTACCATTAATCTTTCATCGATATAAGCCACAAAAGCAAGCATTTTGCACGATTTTCTGTGGAAAATCGTTCACCAGGATGAATCATAGAACTCATTCCACAGTTCAGTGAAATCTCACGAATTAGCCAGGAATGAGAAATCTCGTTTAGACGAGGTGGCTATCCTCTGGCTGTCTTTCCGCCCCTCGCTTCTTCCACCCTCGTTTACTTCCCCTCAGAAATTCGTCTCGAAAGTCTGAACCGTAAAGTGGTGCTTCGTCGTGGAAAGAAGGATATTTCATCCCGAAACGGGCTCGTTCTTTCAACCCTCGCCCCTTCGACTTTCAGCCCCCGACCTCTCCCCTCGTTCCTTGAACAGTGACCCTCGGCGAAACTCGGGACTCGAAAGAACGCGGAACGAGCTGGAGGGTCAATTAGAAAAGTTAAATTACTTCGCGAAATAAATTATTTACTAATCCGCGGATATCCTCGTCTAATCCTGGCTATTGAACCACCCCGTTTGATATGCTCGTTTCTTTGTTACCCGAAATTTGTTAGAGTGAAAAATTTAATGGAAAAAGGGGCTGAAATGCGTTACTGCGTTCGAGAGAGATGGAGAGGGTTTTTGAAGAACTCTTGCGGGTAAATACCGTTTTTCTTTAGAGAGATTTTTGAGTCCAGGGTTCTTCGTTTACGATCTTAGTGTTGTGCAATTTTCAGTTGCAAAATGAGTTGCTCTGTTAGAAATTAGAATCTGTTCTTTTACAGATTTTTAATATTTTTAAACTAGTAAAAATCTTTCAAAGTAAAAATATTTTTACTTTTACTGTTCGCGTCTGACAAGTTGGCGTGGGGACCGATAGAATACGTATTGTATTCAGGTGTCAACTTGTGGGACACGAACATGTGTTTTTTTAGAAATTATAAACTATTCTCTTAGAGATGCTTTATTTTGTTAATTTTTTAACGTGTTAATTGTTCGCGTCTGATAAGTTGGCACGTGGAACAATAGAGTATGTATTGTATTCAGGTGTCAACTTGTGAGACACAAATGTAAGTGTTCTCTCAAAAATTATAAACTACTTACTTAGAGATTTTTAAATTTGTTAAATTTTTGGTGTGTTTATTGTTCGCGTTTGATAAGTTGGCACGTGGAACAATAGAGTATGTATTGTATTCAAGTGTCAATTTACGTGACACGCATATAGCGCGCAGAAGTTTTTACATATGTGAGTTTGATAAAAGTTGCTCCCTTTAATGCTACGAGATTATTCTGGTAATCATTCTAGTAATTATTCTTATAATACGTATTTGAAATAACAGAACTAGGTTATTTGCAGTTTTTGATGATTAAGAATTTGGGAATTTGGAAAGATGACAATTTAAAATTATGCAAACTTGACAATTTGAGAACGTGACAATTTAATAACTTCATAACTTCATAACTTGACAACTTGACAACTTGAAAACTTGAAAATTTGACATTTGACAACTTGGCATTTAAAGACTTGAAAACATGAAAATTTGAAAATTTGAAAGATTGAAAAATCGAAAAATTGGATAACTGAAAAATTGATAAATTGAAAAATTGAGAAATTGAGAAATTGAGAAATTGAGAAATTGAAAAATTGAGAACTTAAGAGATTGAAAAATTGAGAGATTGAAAAATTGAGAAATTGAAAAATTGGGAAAATGAAAAATTGGGAAATTGAAAAATTGAAAAATTGAAAAATTGAAAAATTGAAAAATTGAAAAATTGAAAAATTGAAAAATTGAAAAATTGAAAAATTGAGAAATTGAAAAATTGAGAAATTGAGAAATTGAAAAAATTGAAAAATTGAGAAATTGAGAAATTGAAAAATTGAAAAATTGAAAAATTGAAAAATTGAAAAATTGAAAAATTGAAAAATTGAAAAATTGAAAAATTGAAAAATCGAGAAATTGAAAAATCGAAAAATCGAAAAATTGAAAAATTGAAAAATTGAAAAATTGAAAAATTGAAATAGAATTAAAAAATTTCTGAGCTTTAAAATGTTGGAAAGCAAACTAATTTTCCGCGTGTCATTAAAAACTCAGTATCCACAGTCTGAGCACCCATGTTACACGGCTTTAATGTAACTCGAAACGATGCCTCATTAGACGAGATCGATGATAGAACGATAAGGTGTTCCCATCGGTGTTCAGAATTCATGATATCCCCGTTAAATTTGCATATCTCGAAATAGTCGAAATTTAAACGCGCATTCTAACGTAAACAGGCCGGGATTTTCTCGAGCAACGATAAGTTTCACGGGCAAACAGTGATTTACATATTTGGATGGAGTTTGGTCGTTGCCGGGATTCGACGCGGGCGGAAGCAGCCGTTCAATTAAAATTTTCCTCCGGTGTCTGAAATTTCACCGAGCAACACGTACACGGACGAATCGTTCGGAATTCGTATTCGCGAATTCGAAGCAACGGAAGCGTGGCTTTTGCGAAATTTCTTGTTCGAAATTTCCGTACAGCTTTCGACACCGGCGACGTTCTAGTTTTCATTCGGCCATTTGGGAAATTTTCATTTTTAACCGAGAATTCCTAAAACTACCCGAACATTTTACACGCCGACAATTCTTCTCTCTTAATCAAACTATATTTTTATCAAACTTTTTAATTTTGTATGTTTGAATTTACTTTGTCAGAGGAAGCTACAGTGCTTGCTAATTTTTTTAAACTGGGAGATTCGTTTCTTTGGAAATAAATTTAAATGTTTACTCATCTTTTTGAATAGATTTAATGTAGTTTACTTATCTCTTTGAATAGATATAAATATTACGTGCTTGTTTCTTTAAATAAATTTAACATCGTCCATCTCTTTGAATAAATACAAATATCAGTTTATCAGTTAACATCATTCCCTTATTTCGTTAAATAAATTTAATATTATTTACTTTGTTCGTTTTATAAATTTAAATATTAAATATCATTTATTTATCTTTTCCAATAAATTCAACATGATTTAACTTATTTAAATATCTTATTATTTAATTGTCTTTTTAAATAAATTTGAATATCATTCGCTTATCATTTTTAAATAAATATATCACTCACGTAATCTTTTAAATAAATTTAAATTTCACATACATCTTTTCTTAACCAGATATAAATATCATTTATTTAGTCAAATAACACCTAAATAAATTATTTTCCTAAGCAACACCAAATGAGTGCATTTATTTGTGAAAACACTATACATAAAAAAAGTAAATTCACCTTAATTAAAGTAACTGCACCCATTACCCGCTAAAACGAATCAATATTTAAACAAATAAAAAACAACACGATATCTTCTAACTAACTCTCTATTTAGAGTACCAGTTTTCTTTTATTTATGCAATTTCTGTCAACTTTATTCCTGTCCTGAAGGAAGCGGTTTTCGTGGTTAACCATGGAAAAAAGAAGAATTCCCTTATAAGTAACCCCGAATCGAGCCCCTTTTGAAGGGATTCAACGTCAAACACGAACGGTGGTTCTACCCTACCATGTTGCAGCTTGGTCCATACAGTAATTAAGAGGGGCATTTGATCTTCCACTCTAATTAGAACGCTTGGCTCGAGGTAGTTGACGAATTTCATGAGCCACTTTCACGTTGCTTTTCTCAGTTGGTCGATTTTCTGAAATTTCACCGATCACGTCAAGAGATTTTACCTACTTCGTAAATTTTCGTTTCGTGATATTTTTGAATTCGAGCAAATAAATCTTTTCTATTTCTAAACCTTGCGGTTTGTGATTTTATTTCTATTCTTAGAATGATAATAATTTTTTTAAGTACTGTTTTGTTAGGTTAGTGTTTATGATTTTTATATTTGTTGGAGACAGTAGTTTGTATGGAAGTGTTTTAGTATATTTGTCAATTTTTAGATTTATAAATTTTTAAGTTCGTAAATTTGTGAATTTGTAAACTTATAAATTAGAAATTAATAAATTTTGAAGTTTATAAATTTGTAAACTTGTCATGTTCAAAGTTTCCAGATTTCTAAATTTGAAAGTACATAACTAGTTAAAATTGACAATTTTATAAATTTAGAACTTTGTAAATGTTAAGCTTTCCAGATTTCAAAATTTGAAAGTACATAACTTGTTAAAATTGGCAATTTTTTAAATTTGAAACCTTGCAAATGAATAATTAAAAATATCGTTCAAACCGGAATATCTCCTCCTTTAAAAGGAAATAAAATTTACTTCAAAATTTATCTTTCTTTTCCATTTAGAAGATTTCCGATCACTCGAACAACAGTCAATAACAAAAATCAACAAAGATCGTTCTGAATATTGACAAGACTATAAACATTTTGTTGGCCGACGTTCCGACTTCTACAAAGATTTACGAAAGGAAGTTGAAGACGAACGTTAATCTTACGAGGTGATATATCGTTTTATTGCTCGTAAAAATACTGAAGGGGCCCGTAAATAGGTTTCATGGTCAACGTTTTAGATATAATCATAAATCCTTGCGTTGAATCGCGTTGCACCTTTCACTCGAGGACGTCCAGACGTAAACTCAGCACTGTAAAATGGCTGCCGCGTCTTCCGCAAGAGGCCATTTACGCCAGATATCCATAAAATAAAGAGCAAATAGGACTCTCCACTTGACTATACTCGTTCGTGTAACTAGGATTGTTCTTTAGCGTGGAACAAATAGTGCAAGTTTGTTAGAAAATGGAAGTTTGACTTTAGAGACGTTCAATTTGGCTTTATATTAGTTACAGTACTTTTGTATGTCAGTGTCTATGCAGCAGTGTAGTTCTTATTCATGATTTTGTGTAATAATGGCGATGTGTAAGGGTGATCAATATATGTACACAAGTATATGTATAGTCAAGAATTTTAAGAATTATAAGAATTATAAGAATTGTAAGAATTATAAGAATTATTAAGTTTCTAGATTCTTTAATGGTTCAGTACTGAAATTTTAATTTTGCAAGTTTTTAAGAGAAGAAATTTGCAAATTCAGATTTCAAATGTTCAAATTGTTAAATTTTCATTTTCACATAATCAAATTCTCAAATTTTCAAGCTTGCAATTTCCTAAATCATAAATTTCCAAATTCCCAAAATTCTAAGTTTCCAAATGTCTTATATCACAAATTCTCAAATCCTTCAAATTCTAAATTTTCCAATCTCTCAAATCTTAAATATCCAATTTCCCAAAATCTAAATTCCCAACTCTCTCAAATCGTAAATATTTTTTAAACTACCTAAATTTTAGATTTCCAAATCTCTCAAATTCCAAATTTCCAAATCTCTCAAATTCCAAATTCCCTAAATCTTCAATTCACAAATCCCTTAAATTCTAAATTTTCAAATCTACACCCTAAATTTCAAATCTCAAATTTCTAAATCCCCTAACTTCTAAATTTCCAAATCTCTCAAACCTCAAACACCCAAATTTCCCTAAATTGCTTTCTATAGAATCCGAAGAAAATTGCCGTTATCCCCAAAGAGTCGCGTAACCTAAGACTTTACTCCTCTTTTTATCCCGTGCTATTTATCTACGGATTTCCGAATTTCGCCTATAATTCCCTTCTATATTACATCGGTCGCGTGGTTACTACGCGCTGGTTAAATATTCATGTAACGTTTCCGGCGAATATCCATCGGGCAACCTATATGGGATGCTCGTTCACTCGCCACGAGAATATCCGAATATCTGCGTGATATCACGAAGAAAACATGTCTTGTACAGATCATAAGTACTGTTGATATTACTACGATAGTGACGTGTAGTTTACAAGTTGTGGACTTTGAGATATCTTGGTAAAAATTTAGTAAAAATGATTTTAGTGAAGTAATATTTTGTTCCATTTGACGATTTTGTGGTGATTTTATAATTTACCGAATTTTCTTACAAAATTAGAATATTAATTTTTTGTGTTATATTAATTATGCTACTGTAAGCATGCTACTACTAGCAAGTAAATAATTAATAGTAATAAATAGTAGTAAATAATTAGTTTGGTGGTAGTGAAACTATTTTTTGTAACGATCGTAGAGTAACAGAGTGTAGTTAGCATTTAATAGTAATTGGAAATTTGTTTATAAAATTTTTGTAATTCTACATACTACAAATAAATTTCAACGTTCTGATTGCTCTGTCTGTTTTTCGTTTACAAATGGTTTGATGAAAGCCTCAGGCGTTAGATGCGAACACAAGACTGACGTCTGAATGCATTCAAATCAATTTTTTTAATCTTAAAAAATTATCTCTACAAAAGTCAAGAGATAATTCTCTCTACAGTGAATTATCTCAATAAAAGTAAAACTTCTACATTTTGTACACCATGATTCGTTTTAAATTAAAATTCATTATACATTCCAATAAGCACGTTTAATTAAACACAATACAATACACTTCTTCCAAAATCGCACAAAAGCAAAATACCAGCAATTACTCGACCACGATTACATGAATTATTTAAAATAACAAAATTTAAATCAAAATCGATTATACGATACGCGATAAAAGCTTCCATTTGATGAACAATAATTGCATCATTTGTTGTCAATAAATCACAGCTTGTTCGATTCAGGCAACAAAGTATAAAAATCAGCATCGTTAAAAAAAAAGAACATGACAGATTTATTACGATGCGTTTAAATAGGTCGCGTTATTTTGCGTGATTAAGGAATCTGATAAATATGGCATGCGATAGAAATTTCCTTTTTTACTACACAGAAAATAATTGCCCGAGCCAGATATTGTCGGTGAAATATTACTTCATTATCGCAAAATAAGGACTTGGAGGCCAGCAATATTATCGAGGTGACTATTCTAATGAAACATAATTATGTGAATTTAGAAACGTGCAACCTTGGCCACCAAATTAGAATTATGTAGAAAAGAAGGGCTTATCGCACAATTTCGTACGTGCATATAATACTGAGAAGTTTATAGCAAAATGGAGTATTCGAATTAGATAGGGATATATGCACACATGTAGGAATATGTGATGGAGGAATACATATATGGATTTTGAAATGTTTGAGTTGGAGAATGTGAGGATATAGGGATATGAAGGATATGAGGATGTGGGCATAGGAAGACCTAGGAGATGTAGGGATTTGGGGATGCAGGGATTGGGAGATGCAGGGATTTGGGGATGTAGAGATTTGGGAATGTAGGGATTTGGGAAATTAGAGATTTGGAAATGCAGAGAATTAGGGACGTAAAAATTTGGGGACGTAAGGATTTGGGGATGTGAGGATATGGGGATGTGAGGATTTGGTAATGTGTGGATATGGGAATGTGAGGGTTTGAAGACGCAAGAATTTGGGAATGTGAGGATCTGAGGATATGAGGATTTGGGGATGTGAGAATTTGGGGATGTGAGAAATTGGGGATGTGGGAATTTGGAAATATAGGGATTTGGGACCGTAAAGATTTGAGATTTGGAAATGTGGAAATTTAGAGGTGTAAGGAGATACAGACATTTGAGAATTGACAAATCTATCAATTTTGAGACCCTTAAATTTTTCAAATACCCAAATACTCAAATCTTAAACTCTCCCATGTTCGTACTTTGCGAGTTAAAATGAAAATAACAATTATTCAGTACAATTAAATAAATTCAGTATACGTATGTGCACATGTATTCGTATACGCTGCTACATACAATTCTGACTCCACCAGCTCGCTAAGTGTAGCATTACACACCTCGCGCTTCAAATAAAAGTTAACCATCGTCGTTAATTACGCGATCAGAAGTTCAACGTTTTGTTAATTCTCTACAAACAACAGTAAACGGGTAGGAACATTACGAGTGAAACAAATACATAAACTGAATGCTTTGCAATTAGCAGTTGATCAGAGGGTAGTTCAGGGGGGTCCCGTAAAGTTCCGCGATCAAATAAACAAAAATTTATGCCCCGTTCGCGAAACGTACTAATTTGCAGCGTGTATCTTAACAAGTAATCTACACCGTACCCAGGTAAAACCTGACAGCTACAAACTTTACAAATATCGATCTAAGCAACCTCTGACGCCTAGTATAACTCACGGACCTCGTTTAAGCTCAGTTCGCCTTAAAGCAACGGATCAGATGTTTGCATTGTTTGTACATTTTGAAATGTTGCAGTAGTTGGAAGAAAAAAGACATAAAATGGAAAACGTGGTAGATGTAGGATATATTATATACGAGTGGACGATCACATATGTGGACAAAGACGTATATGTCGACGATCACATATGTGGACAAAGACGTATATGTGGACGACTACATATGCGAATAAAGACATATACATATGTGGATAAAGACATATTTGTGGACGACCACATATGTGGATAAAGACATGTATGTGGACAACCACATACGTGGACAAGTATATCAATTTCGAGATATGGGGATTTCGTGATGTAGAGATTTTAGGACATAGAAATATAGGAATTTTTAGATATTAGAATGTTAGGAAATAGGGATATAGGGATTTTAATAGATAAGGATTTCGGGACATAGAGATATAGACGCAAGAGGATATCAACATATGGGAATTTTGACATATAAGGATTTCACTACCTAATTTCAGGACACAAACATTTTTGTATACAGATCTTAAACTTGAAAATCTAAAAATTCAAGAACTGGAGAATTTTATAATTTATAAAACCAGTATAAAAATGTGATATTTCCCTACATTGTTTTATGCAGAAAAGTTGTCCCCAAGTGCACATAATACGACAGCATCCTTCAGGGATTCAACTTAAAATTTCACCAGATGTTGCCGTTGAAAACAAAGGAGAACAAATGATTTGGTGAAATATGATCGGCTGATCTTACGCGCAAGCACATAGATCACGATCACCAGGGAATATCTGCCAAGCAGCTTATTACGTTACTCGATCCATGCGAATTTCTGCTGAATGGAGACGTGTCAGGGTGTCGTTAATATCAAGAGTTTGCTGTCATGGTGCAACGTCTTCTTCGAGAACTACCACCGATTAAGGTCGATGGGATATATCCGTTGACTGATTAATCTTCCGCAAGATGTCGATAGAAATTAGTAACAGATCCTTGCAAATAAATCGTGCTACGAATCCATTTTGACTTGAAATATGGATTACTGACAACCCTCGACGTTGCATTAACAATCTATTGCAAGTATTATTGGAGAAAATGTATTTTCACCTGAGGTATATGTCGATCAATCTATGTTTAAATTTAGTCATCAATGTTTGGATTGTGTCATAACGCATGTTATAAATATAACATGTAAAATTGTATATTATGCATGTACATGTTATTTATTTATTTATGTACTTGTTCGCATATGTAGTCGTTCACATATGTAATCGTCCACATATGTAGTCATCCACATATGTGGTCATCTACATATGTATATGTCTTTGTCCACATATGTTGTTGTCTACATATGTAGTCGTTCACATATGTAATCGTCCACATATATGTTTTTGTCCACATATGTAGTCATCCACATATGTGGCCGTCTGCATATATGTCTTTATTTACATATGTGGTCGTCTACATATATGTCTTTATTCATATGTGTAGTCGTTCACATACATATGTCTTTGTCCACATATGTGGTCGCCCACATATGTATCTTTATCCACACATGTGGTCTGTACATACACGGTACGATATTGTGAAATACTATAAATTACATCATATATAAACATACAATACATATCACTTTGATTTTTGACGCACTCACACTTCAAGTGCAATAAATCATACTCGAATTTTTAATTTTTAACATTCCAATTTTTGTTTAAAACCAATTATAATTAATATAGTAAAAAATCTTCAAATAAAAAATTGATGTAACATTTTTAATTTCTCCATTTGTTTTAATATTATAGCAATGGACGTTAGAGCTAACTAGTACGTAAATCGTACAAGGGGTCAAAATGACTGAAGGGGTTAAATAAAGGAAGATGATCAAAGTATATTTGACCGAGCTTTGACAAGCTTTGCACATGGTCAAGTGACGTTTTACAAGGATGAAATTTAGAAGGGTAAACCCCCTTCTTAATCCTTGAACATCCTTTGTGTGGCTTTCAATGTATAATACATGCCTTTACTGTATTCCCTCAGAACTGTCGAAGCGAAGTTACCCTACGAGTTCCAGAACCACAAGTTGCTCTCATGCAACTTGCAAGTTTCCAGCTTGATGCGTTACGTTATAGGTCGATGCATAACCGCAACGAACTATATCACAACCTATAACCTGTCATTTTGTTAAAACTACCATGGCCAACGAAATTTCTCTTCCTTCCTGCAGTGGAACAAAATCGATTTCCACGGTCGATGGTTTGTGAGAAAATTGAATCCATCGACGATGCTCTTTGTGCACTTTCAAGATTTCCTTTGGAATACGGACTCTTGTTATATGGCACTCAACAAGGCCGGCTGGTAGAAATTGGACTATTGGTCATGTAAAGATATTTTATACAGTCTGTTGTTAAATCTCTAAATTATAATTTTCAAGAGTTTGGAAATTTTTTAAAGTTTAGAGATGTGCAAGTTTTGTATTTGAAAATTTTTGAATACTTAAATTTGTAAAATGGTAAACACTTGAATTTGTAAATTTATAAATATAGAGATTTTAGTTTGTTGATTTCGAGGTTGATTTATGAAGTTGTATATTTGAAATGTTTGAAGTATTCGATTTGTAATTTCAACGACAGAGATTTTTGTTGAATAAGACATAAATGAATATCTAATTCTAACGATAGAGATTTTTGATGAGTAATATGTATAAATATCTAAAACTATCAATATACATTTTTGAGGAACAAGATATAAGTATTTAAGTCCGACATTTGTCGAACAGTGAACGTGTAAGGTTGGAAATTGATCGTGTACTGTCAAGTTACTATCCGTACAATGTAAGTACCGCCATTTTCCCGACCGTATTTTTCCATAGGTTGCATATTCAAAGTTATAGTTCGTGTTTTCTTACCCAGAGCCCCAGCGTGGCGCAGCTGCGCGAAAATTACGATATTGGTGTCGTGGTTACGAGAGCCATTGTTGCACCTCCAGCTCTGTAGACGAGAATTTAGAAAGCGAGCTTATTCGCGAGGTGAAATCAACAAAGGGTTTGGTGTACGTCTCTTTGTGTCGCCTGTGACTTTGTGTACATACATTCAGTTACAAAAGTCTACGTACATGGAATGAATTTGCATTTATTATAATTGTGGTAGTTTCAGGTCCTTGAAAGTTTAGTGTTCTTTTTGGTAATATTTGGTATTTTGTAGCAATTGAACTTTTGAAAGTCATTTCGAAAAAATAAACGGTCATGTTGAAGAAATAACATAACAACAAACATATAACAATAACATATTCTGTTATTATAGGATATAAAATAAAAAATAATTCATGTTACAAATAGTAATGTTGGTATAAAATATTTATGAAAATGATATTTAAGTATGTTACAAAGTATGAAATTATGTGAATTGTATAAAATTGAAAGTTAGGTTAATAATTTTGTATAAAATATGAAAATTAGTATGATAAGAACAGATAATTTGAAGGATTAAAAGTTGAATAATTAATAATATATATAAAATATATGATAGTGTTAGTATATACAACATAGTTACATGAAACTATAAATAATCTAAATTTAATATATTTAAAGAGAGTGTGTTTTAAACATTTTTTGTCAACATAACAAATTAAGTTATTGAAAGTTCTATAATTTAACTTCTTTTTTTATATCTGGAAAAGTTTTTCAAATATCTACATTGATATGAAAATTCATAGTTATTGATGGGGGATGATTTTACCCTTATGTTTTATAAAATGTTTTGTTAACATGATTTGAAGTATGTGAAATACCTATATTTTTGTGGAGTTTTAAATTTTATGGAATTTTTAGATTATTTTTCTATTGTAAGCAATTTCAAGGTTATTGCAATTTGGTATGTGAATATAAACTGTGAATTTTGTTCAATTTTCTGGTATACTAGTTTATATTTTTGTTTATTTTTAAGCAATAATTGATTTACTTGATGGTCTTTTGTGATAATGATGTGATAAAGATGGGTAAAATAAGAATTTGGAAATTTGGTAATTTCAAATGTTGGAAATTTGCAAAATATAGAATATAATACATTATATAATACATTATATTATTTAGAATATAATACAATAGGTTAAAAATGTGGAAATTGAAAAATTGAGAAATTGAGAAATTTAGAAACTTAGAAACTTAGAAACTTAGAAACTTAGAAACTTAGAAACTTAGAAATTTAGAAACTTAGAAATTTAGAAACTTAGAAACTTAGAAACTTAGAAATTTAGAAATTTAGAAATTTAGAAATTTAGAAATTTAGAAATTTAGAAATTTAGAAATTTAGAAATTTAGAAATTTAGAAATTTAGAAATTTAGAAATTTAGAAATTTAGAAATTTAGAAATTTAGAAAATTAAAAATTCAGAAATTTAGAAGTCTAGAAGTCTAGAAGTCTAGAAGTCTAGAAATCTAGAAATCTAGAAATCTAGAAACCTATAAACCCAGAAACCCAAAAACCCAGAAGTGTAGAAATGTAGAAATGTAGAAATTTAGAAACCTAGAAACCCAGAAATCTAGAAACCCAAAAATCCAGAAACCTAAAAAACGAGAGACCCAGAGATCTAGAAATCCAATAACACAAAACTTAAAAAACCTAAAACTACTGAAATCATCAAATCTCCAAATTCTCAATTTTCAAATTCCCTAATCCAAATATTCCAAATAAGCCTCACAAATCCCCAAATTACCCATCTCCCAAACATCTCTACCTCAAATTTAAAATACCTCTCCCCCTTAAATTAAAAAACCCCGCTTTCAAGACCTCTCCCATGCATAACATCCCCTTTCGATATTCCCCTTAACATTATTGCAAACAACTGTTTCTCACATACACAAATAAATAAGTAATGAATAAATAAATAAGTAATGATAACATAATACATATATCTGACATGTATGCTAGATTCAGTCCTTTCATAATCTTCCTTATTTTACAAGATGCTTTACCCTCTTGTAAACCTCTATACCTAGTTTAACCTTTATATTCTATAGTACAGTAGACATATTCGATGTACGTAGACTTTCCTAACCGACTGTACATGTGTACGTGTGTGGGTAGGTTAGTGGGTGGTTTGGGTGTGGGGTGAAAACGATGGTGAGACGAGGCTGAATGGATCCCGTTAGTGGAACGTCGGGGCCGGAAGTCCAAAATTCTTTGATGTTCTCGCGATGGTCGCCGATGCACAGATAACCGTATGCACACTCCTCCCGTTGCTGGAAAACGATGATGACCCAGTGACGTTTCATGTATCATTCGCTTTCATCGGAACACTCGTTCCAACGGAGATTACTCTAATTTTGTCCGCACTGTTTCTCTTTCCGTGACCAACTATTTTCTTTCTTTTACCGATCTTTTGGAATTCGAAATGTTCCTTCGATTATGTTACCGTAATTTCATTTTCATGCTTTGCGATCGGGTTTAACGAATAAATTGATTCGGTTGTCAGCGGTTTCGGCTCAAAGAGGTTCAATTACATTTAACCCTTTGACGACGAGATCTGATTTGTCGGTGAATCGCGGTTTATTACGAGCGGCTTCGGTGGATGAGCGTTATTAGTTTTTTTTTTGCAAAAATTGGGGCGTATAGCGAATCACTGTAATTTGTAAGATATCCATGTTTTCACTATTTCTATATTTTATACGTTAGTCGATAATCTAAAGGAATTGTTATGATTTTGATTCTTTTTTATTTGACACTTTCATTTTTGACTTTTTTTATTTGACACTTTCATTTTTGACTTTTTTTATTTGACGACACTTTCATTCTTGACTCTTTCATTTAACAACTATTCCTTTTTTGATTCGCTTTTTATTTGATAATTTTTTTCTTCATTCTTTCTTAATTTAATAACTCTTTTTTTCTTTATTTTTTTTCGTTTGAGAAATGAAATCTAAGACTTTTGCAAGGCAGAAAATTACTAGGTATTTTACTTTTTAATTAATAAATAATAGTCAATATTACACTACTGAAGCAAAAAACAGAGATGGTTTAAATTACTGAATCCCAATATTAACCACATGATTCGATAAATTTTTGAATGAAAATTATTTTCACAAAATTTCTAAAAATATCAATTTGACATATATCGTGTTAAATAAGATTTAATTATAAAATTTGAAAATGTACTTAAAATTTCAAACTCAAACATAAAATTGCAATAATGAAAAATATACTTAAGATTAAAATCATAAAATTTGAAAACATAGTTACAATTTAAAAGGATAAAAAACTGAAAACATACTACAAGTTTAAAATTTAAATTAAAGATTATAAAATTTGAAAATATACTTAAAACGTGAAACTCAAAATTAAAGTTTAAAAAATTAAAAATGTACTCAAAATAAAAAATACAAAAAAATTCAATACTACTATTATTTAACACTAAACCTTTCAATGCACAGTTCATCCTTAACTTGAAATTAACAACGAAATTAAAAAACAAATAAAAAGACGACAAAATATAAATGAATATACCTTAATTTTTTATTTCGATGAAAATCAAGCTTTCAAGAAAATTACCTTAAGAAATCATATATTAACTTAATAACCTTTAATCAGATTTGAAGTTCGACCTTTTTGTTACTAAAACGCATATAAATATTACACGATATAAAGATAATTTCTTTATATGAACATTCACGATACAAAGATATTTTCTTTACTTCATATGAACACGACATAAAGATATTAATTTAGATAAATATGTACCATATCAAGATATAATTTAAGTAAATATATACCATATATGATTATCATTTTAATTTATATTCATAATTCAAATGAATTTTTATCAAACATAAATATGTACGAAAGATTTAATTTCCATATACGATAATTCTAATAATCGTCGTCTAGCGATTAAATGTAATTTTCATATCAATCTCGAGCCTGAACCCCGAATTATCAAATTTTCTAACATTTTTCAATTTTTTTGTTGTGACACGTCCCTGTTCCAGCACAGTTCTCAAAAGTAAATCAATCGTCGTCGGTCACGAAGGCAGGCATGGTTCGCGTTCATGGAACGCAGCCGTTTCCGTCCTGAAAGAACAATTAGACGTAGATTTTGTTGCGTCAACATGCAGGCGGTGCGATATATTCGTTCCGTTCCTCTTTCCTCATGCATTTTAGTGCATCGAGCTAAAGGCAATTGTCAGACGTTCATTAGTCGCTCATTCCACGAGGCATAGAAGATGATTCGATGAAATGACTTTAAAGAGAGTCTCCCGCGGCGGCCATCTTGTTTACATCAGCACCTCATTCATACACCTTCGAAAATTCGACTTTATACAGTATAGAGCATTTATTGCTATTTAAAGCGATCAGAGCACCTGTAGTGAAGTCTGATACCTGTATCTGTGTCTGATACCCACCTGTACTGATGGGTACTGTACTCGTAAAAACTTCATTTTCGCAATACTCGAACGTTAAAATCGAATCTACGAAAATCGAATCGCCTCTCTCACACCGATACGATGGAGACGATTTCGTAGATTCGACTTTGACGCCCGAATATTGCGAAAATGAAGTTTTTACGAGTACAGCACCCAGTGGACTTCACTACAGTGCTCTGGTCGCTTTAGACAGTAATAAATACTCTATACCGAATAAAGTCAAAGGTGCATGAGTGAAGTGCTGATGTAAACAAGATGACCATCCTGGGGCACTCTTCTTAATACAGCCGATCAGGACAGCTTCGCGTCCTCGCGATGACGCTACGTCATTAACGTCACGACTAATCAATTACTCGTTCGCGAGAAATCCACTTCAACCGACTTTTTATTACCGCGTTTTGTGACTCGATATGCGTGCACGTCGAATTGAACTTTCTTCGCATTTTTCGAAATGAGACAATTTACTGAATATTGTGAGAGAAATTTTATTTTATTGAAATGAACAGACGAGAGTGTAATTTAATGTTAGCATTTTTCGATATTGGTTAGATCGTTTTGACTGCATCAGAATGTACTTTTGGAAATTTGTTTTTGAGTAACAGATATGGGTTTTGTAAACAATATTTTTTAAGGAAATAGAAACATTTAGTGTCATGAGAAATGAGTGAAAGACATTTTAAAATGGAAGTTCATTTGCAAGAAATAAATTATTTCGCGGTTTTTTGTGAGAAATTAACGGTTTCTCATTTTTGGCAAAAGATAAATGGTTTACAATTAAATAAGACAGAAATTAATATATTGAAATGATATTTTAATATTTGTCTATTATGTAAATTATACAAATTTTATTTCAGGTACTTATTTGCTAGAAATTAAATTATGCAAGGTAATAATAATTTTAATGTAATTTTAGTTGCAATATTTTTGAAAAAATTGCAACAGAAAAGTTGTATACTCATAGTGATTATAAATATCTCTATTTCTGATAAAAAGTTTACATTGAAACGAAAATTCTTGTTATATACTTTTCTCTTAAAAATTTTACATATGTAGGTATTCATAAATGTTTCTATTTGCAATAAAAAACTTTGACACAAACATACATTCTTGTTACTCAAACATTTTCCTAAAATGTACTGTTTTTTGAATTAGTCAAAATGATCTAACTATTTATAACAAACCTGTCCATGACATCATTTAGGGTACTTTCATTTGTCAATAATTATTATAAATTGTTAAACCACTTTTCCTAAGGCAAAATTCATAGACAGGTCTGATTAGAAGACAGATGCAACTACAGGTCATTAATTATAACGAAACTTTTAAAAAATATAGGATTTTATATACTATTAATCATCTACTATATAGAGACACATATTTGATAACTTTTTAGTTATTTGTGTTCAAATTCTAAATTTCCAAAATTCTTAAAGTCCGAAGTTTCCAAATTCTAAAATTTGAAGACCCTAAATTAAATTTTCAAATTCTATTCTAAAATTCTTAAATTCGCAAGTTTAAAAATCTCTTGATTCTTAGATTCTCAAATCTTCAAATTATCAAATCACAAATTTCTTATTTGTTCCAATTAAACCCAAAATTAGCTTTAAAGCATGAATATTTCTTTCATAAACCATATGAACGTAAAATCAATACGCAACAAATATCTTGAAGACATTTAGAACTACCGTCCAAAATTCATCAAAATTAACACTTTTGACATTCAGTACAAAATCCCAATAACAAATAACTCACGAAATTCCAATAACCAAAAATATCTAACAACCACATATCTTGAACACATTCAGGACAACCCAAAGCTAAATTAACACCTTTAACATTTTACAAAATTCCAATAGCAAACAACTCCCAAAATTTCAATAATCAAAAACATGTGTCTCTATTTTCGAAAGAAAAATTCTTATCTGTCTTCATACAAAAGAAGAAATTATTGTACTACATTTATTAAACGTTTCATTAAAAATGATCTGACCAAACATGTTAACATCCTCTCCTGACGGTATCTTCCAACGAGTTAAAGGATGCAAACGCGACGACGATGATTACGATGATGACGTAGGTAAGACGATGATCGTGATGAGTGACAGTGATGACAATAACGAGAGGAGCGAAGATTATTGCGTGCATGTGCAGTGACCAGTGGTGTACCTATAGAGGCTAGCTTTAAGATCGTGAGCAAAGAACCCCACGCGTGAAAAACTATATATACAAATCGTGACAGACTTCCTAACCATTCCACAAGAAAGCTTGCGGGGAAACGATGAAAAATTGGTCAGATTATTGTTAAACAATTACCACTACATTAATGATCTTAAACAGCTGTTTGACGTTTGAGATCTGCAAACGTTTGAGTATTTAACTCGACTGCCAGACTATGTTTCATTTTATAACTGCAACTTTCTTTACTCATAGTTTCTAAATTGGTATAATATCGACTTTTTACTAAATTTTAAACTTATGCTAACAAATGATAGAATAGTCGATATTTTTTGTGGCGTTTATGGTAGCCAAGGTTAGGCTAACTCGAGCAGATTTCATATTCTTTTATTTTCATATCTGCGTCATACAGAGATGACTATCGTCAGAATTTCTTTATTCAAGTATATCCCTAAATTACTACATAACTTCCAAATTATTTGTCTCTTCAAATTTCTAATTTTCTGAACTCCCAAATTCGGAATTTCTAAAATTTCCAAACTTGAACATTCGAAAATAAAAAAATTTCTTAAAGTGTTATTTTCACATTTGAACACTCGACTTTCTAAACATAATCTAAAGAATGCTCATCTTTCTAAACGTGCATAATCTAATTCCAATAATCTCTAAACACACAAGCTTAAAATTCCAAAAATCTCTAAACGTAAAATCTAGTAGAATTTCCACGTAAAAATTTTCTAAACGTCCATGAATACAATTCCAAAATTTCAAAACCAAGTAAAAAATTGCAAAAGTACTCGAACAGAATTCCAAAAATTTCTAAATGTGCACCTTTCAAACGTGCATCCCAAAGTGCAACTACTGAAAAAAACCGCATAACAAAAAATGCCTAAATCACGAAATTAGAATTTGCAAATGAACGAAACTTTCAATATCTCACAGAAGCATTTACGGAGATTGCGGCATCCCCTGAAATTTGAACGAGTTCTCCCGCAATTTGAACGAGCGTTCGCACAAATGTATCGCATAAATAAAACATTAACCGATCATTGCGGTAGGAATCCGTCGAGAAGACATCTGACGGAAAAATTCCATCTGCTCGAGTGTGCTCTAGCCACCGAAAGTTAACCCAGTTGCCGCTGTTTGATCATTCGTGGCATCGAGTGGTAGCCGGGTTTATCGATAATCGAGAACCGTATGGCGAGGCAGTCCGATAACTTTTCTACCCTGGCGATTTTCCATCGTTTCCGTGGTGCCTCTCTTTCTCTCTCTCGACAGAAACCAAAAGAAAGAAGTAAGAGAAGACAAAGAAAAAGAAAAGTGGAAGAGAGTGGAGGCGGGGGTGTTACGTGAGTGGTTCGTGAAGAAAAGTTGGTGCTTTGGTGATCGCTCCTCGCTAAAAAGCTAAGTTTCGCGTGAGAGTTAGCCAATTACATTTACGTATATATATCTCATATATATATCGCTCGTATATATATAATATATATATAACCAGGTGCGTATCGAGTGGCTGGGCGAATCAGCTTCAAAGAGAGCAAAGCTCTCGTTCGATCGTCGATTTTTTAATCTTGCTCTTTCTTTAGTAGAATTTCTGTTTTGTCGAACTTTTTGAAAGCTTTCTTATACTGAGGCTTACCAGATGGGACTCTGGGCTGGTGAAGGTGACCACAGCGCCGTGAAGTCGCCTTGCACTAATCGTCGCCGAAGACTTCTTTACACACATCGTGCGGGTCCAAACAGCCCGAGGCAATAGACAGCAACATTGAGAATCGATTTTAGAAATTTCGTTTTGTCAATTCGTTCGCGAACTTCCTGCGTTCGATCGATCTACTCGCTTAACGTTCCTGGATTTTCTATCTTTACAGTTCGCATTTAGGCGGATTTGTCTAGCGATTTACGTGACTCGAGAAATCTTTTAGGGATTTGTTCGATTATTACGCGTTCACGGAGGGGTTTAACGATGTCCTGCAAAAGAAGCTTGATTAGTTATCGGCAGCTGCCACAGGATACACCCCGATGTCTCTAAAATTCATTAGTGGTTCTAATTCGTGATCTGGAAGAAAGAAATTTTTGGGTACAAGGTTCGAGTAACTTAATATTTATGTTGATTTATTTGGGTCTGTGGTTTCTGGAAATAGAAATTGTTTTCGTTGAGAAACTGTGTACATTTTATTTTTGTCATCAATTTGCCATCTTTGAAGATTAGTATATGTTTTACGTATATTCTTGTACTCCATATGTATACTAGAAGTATATTCTCTTACTATGTATAATTCAACTATGCTTCGTAAATTTGTATATGAAGTATGCTTTTTATATTTGACGTACATACTCTATTCTTCATATACATAGAAAATTAAATATGACTACTTTCATCTTACAGTTTCTCAACGATGACGATAAAAAAGAATTATCTGTAAGATACATTTAAATTATATAAACTTGTACATTCGAATTTTGCTGTACGTATTTGTTAATTAATAGCGTGATTTTCAAAATGCCTGTATTATTTAACATTAATAATAAATGTATTTATTTAATAAATTAGCTGTTTGTGATACGTTCTAATCATTTTTATAATTGTAAGGTTTTATAATTGAGAACGTTGATTAAAATTCAGTGAAGTGATTTCAATATCAAAATTGCAATAAAAAAAGTAAAATACATTTTAACATTCATAATAAAACAATTCTTTATTACAGAATACGAAACGGTAGTAAACAAGGATGAAAACGATTTCAATAAAATATTGATAATAAAACAGACTTATAATTTTCAATTACAAAATATGAATATGTAACGAACGAAAATGAGAAACGTTTCAATAAAACGTTCGGACAGATCTATAATTTTTAATTACAAGATTGTAATAAACAAAAGTGAAAAACGTTTCGATGAAATATTCAGACAGATTTAAATCCCTTTTAAACAGCGTCATTAACGAAACGTTAAAGCGAGTTATTTAGTTAAAATTAATTGACACGAGAGATTGAGAAACGACGATTTGCAAACTTAAAAAGAAATTATGTAACAATTAGCTCGTCGTTAGACGGAATGATTTAATATTACCACGTTAATGTTCGTAATTTCAGTTCTTATTGTGGCACAACTGCGCGGCTTAAACTTTCGCGATTACTGTAATAACCGTGTAATCTTTCGGGACGAAAACTGTCTGCGAAAAAATGAAAGCATTGCGTAATAACTCGATGACATAAAATGCAAATAATTGAGACAAAAAGCATCGGATAAATTGCGAGCAATTTTATTGCACGAAATAAAGTTCTCTTTTTAATAAATAAACGAATACGACGAGCAATCCTCGTGATGCCGAATATGTAATTACACTCCGCGAGACGCGAAATTGGATATTAAAAATCGATATGCCGTTGAAATAAATTGTAATTACATCCGGGATTTTGTAATGTAACGAATGTTACGTTCGAAACAATCAGAGTCTAATTAAAACGAAATGTTGTTGCGTCATGAACAATAAAGTAAAACGTGTAATGTTACGATTGCTCATTATCGTATTTGACGCCATTATGAATTGTATAGAAACGGAGAAAGATTTTTTACGAAGGATTTTAGCAAAATGTTTAAGGAATTTTAATAATGGAGTAACAAAATATTGATGTTCCCCAGAGGAAGTTTAATTAAAAATTTTTAGATTCGGTATAGAGTTGTTAAGTATTTTATTTATTATTTCAATGGTTATGTTAAAAAGTTAACTACGTGTTTAAAAATTGATATCGACAGATTTTGATGATTATTTGTAATGAATAGCTGTTACTTATAATAGCAATATGTATGCTATTTGTAATAAGTAATATACAGGGTGACTTACAAATAATGTACTAGTGTGATGTCCCTGAGATGGGAGGTAGCTGACGTGATTCTGAATAAATTTTCCCTTTGCAAAAATCGGATTTGAAGCTTCGTTTTTGAGTTATTAAGGAAAAACACGGACCAATCGCGAGGGCGCAGACGCGAGACAGCTTCGAGCCTAGTGGCTGAGCTCGCGTAACCCTGATTGGTCCGATTAGTCGTCGCGCTCTGATTGGTCCGTGTTTTTCCTTAATAATTCGAAAATGAAGCTTCAGACCCCATTTTTGCAAAGGGAAAATTTATTCAGAATCACGTCAGCTATCTCCTATTTCAGGGACCTATACTAATTTTAAAGCACCCTGTATAATTCGTCATTAAACCCTCAACCTACAATTTTATAGACAGCTGCGTTTACTATTGTTATAACACGAAAATAAATAAAGAAAATTGAGAAGGTAGGTTTTGTATTCAATGATTCTTGGTTTTGAAGATTGTAATAGAATTTAAAACAAAATTAAATTGCAATGAATAATATAAATCTGTTGTCACGTGGCGATACTGTGCAAGGAATTAATTTATCTAACTAAAAAAGACAAATACAAATTCTGTGAATATTTGACGAAATGAATAATCGAAGTGCAATATAATTTGAGTTTTTGCGATCAGTGGAAAGGTGAGATATAAATCGGGAAGGCACCGACCGACAAACGACGAGAACGAAGATGAATGTCTGTCAATCATCGAAATCCGTGGCGATAAATCAAACAGCGAACGCGTTAAAACGTCTGGGATGACGAACATGGACACGTCGCATTATGTGTCGTGAAATCGAATTACTCTGCAAAATAACACGTAACCGGGTAACGAATCGACGGGATCGATAATTCGCGAATTTCTACGGTGGCCATTTACGAGATCGTTCCGTTCAACAATGGGACCGAATCATAAACCCGCTATCCCGTGTGCCGGCATTAAAGTGAATTAATGCTTCGACGAGATTGCCCTGTAATACTCGTGCTACCGTCTCGTTCGAAGCAATTTAATGGTGAATCAAAAAATAATAGAGTCCGAAAAAAATTGGGAGTACGGTCCGTGAAATGATGGGCATTCCTCTACGTTGCCCCTTAATTGTCCGAAATCTATGGTCGAAGGATTCCAGTTCGAAAATCGCGCGATATTTATTGACACTATAAATTACTGCGAAAGTAATAGATTAAAATCAATAAGTAATGGAAAATAATCTTTCCTCGGTGATAATCTTGCACGTGTTTTAATTTTCGAAATTAGGTATTTACAAATTTACAAATTTGAAGTTTTTAAATTCATAATTTTTCGAGACAGAAAGAAAAGTTCTTTTTTTATGAAAGAATATTGATTGCTTTTTATCTTCCTAAATAACAGACTAAATATTTAGAACGTACACAAAACAGCAAAAGTCATTGACACACGTCAGATATTAACAATTGATTGAAATGTTAAAAAAGTAACAAAGCGGAGACATGAGATTGCATGGAGAGCATTGTAAACATTCAAACAATTAATTAATGGTATGTTAATTAAATGGATGGAAACGGTAAGTATCGAGATTAATAATCGACTTTAATACATGAATTATTAACATCAGGGGACGTTCGATGCTGCCTCAGATTTAAAATTCTGCTTTCCCCGTTAATGAACATTTAATTAAATATTCTTCTTATATTTAATACACCGTAACTTTGTACGCGTGATAAAATATCTGTAAGAGAATAAAGAAATATTTCATGCGTATTCGTTAAAATGTGTTTCAATTGTATAGAATTAAAAATTGAATAAAGCTTTTTAATTATAGTTAGTTGGTAAATTAATATTTTTAAATTTAGTAAAATCCTTAAACGAAATTCAAATTTCCCGCCACGGGGCAGAAGAGTTAATTCATCTGAAGCTGCACAGGATTTTAAATATTTGCAAGCGTGAATAATCCTTAAATTTAGTAAAAATGCTTGAACAAATTTAAAATTTCTTTCTTTTTTCGTTAATCCATTTAAAATTACTCAAAATTTAAAGCAAATTTCTTTTTTAATGTAACAATTTTTTTAATTATACAATTTTTACGGTTTATACTATTTGTGGTTAGATTATTATATGAACAAATTACTTAGTAAATACTTTTAATAATATTGAAGGAATATTTATAAATGCAATCTTTACATTTATTAAAACTCTTTAGACAGATTTCAAATTTCCCGCAAGAAATGAATTCATTTAAATTTATCTAAAATTTAAAATAATTTTCTCCGTTAATATAACAGTTTTCTAAATATGTTCACAGATATATAATTAATATTAACAAAATACTGATTAATTACTTATATTTAATAACGCCGTAGTATTATTTAAAAACATAATCCTTAAATATAATGGAGACTGAATTGCCGGTAAAAGACAAAACAATTAACGGGCAGTAAGTTTCATTGTCGACTCGATGAATTAATAGAATCAAATTACAGTTTTATCTGCTCGCGAACGTGAAAAAATAAACGCGTGGAAATCAGTTTGCCATTTTCCTCCTGGCTAAACGATAAATGAAATGGTTCGATACCGGACAAAAAGTGGCGTGAATCGGTGCATTACCACGATTCATATTGTCCAGATACGCGTAATATTGATTAATAAAATACGAACGATTGTTCCGTGCACGGATTCGGCCCGCAATGTCATATATTTTCACTCCAACGTTCTCTTTTTTACTCGCCGTCGTTTCACGTGGACCCACCTTTTTTCCCGGCGGGCGCATATTTGTTTTATCGCGTTTTCTTTCTTTATTATATTCGGCTCGACGCTTTTTCTCGTGTCTCCAACTTTCCGTGTTCCCGCCACTGTTTTCCTTTTGTCTTAAATTGCCCCGGTATGTATACAGTTTGTTATTTATTTTGGAAATTCGTCGACGGAGATTTGTCCGTGCATTAACGAGTTACTTTTTAAGAGGATTTTATTCGAAATTTTCATCAACTTTCAGGTCTCTTTCATTTTTGTTTTACGTGACTTGATTAAATCTAACTCGGGACTCGGCCTTTTAGATCCACTTTTATATTATAGCTAACTATAAGAATAAAAATTATATTAAAAAGCGAAATTACTCTTGGGGAAAAATGCAGGAGCATTATTAAATCATGCTCCTTCATTCAGAGGATTTTAATCAGAAATTATTTCATTTCTTATTATATTTTTTCAGACATCTTTGCTTATTTAAAACAAATATACTGCTTTAATATTTAATCATTCTTTTTTGTTTGTTATCTTATTTTTAAATTATAACATTTATTTGAGTTTTTAATCACCAAATTTAAAGTTTAATTAAATTTTAATGACAACAAAATCTCGTGACAAATTTACAATCTGCATTTGAATTTTTAATTAATTTTGCTTGAACTACGCCTTAGTAAAAATCCTGAACTCAAATTTTTTTTGAAATAAAAAATTTTAAATTGCTTTCTTTCTCTGTGAAAGAGCCTTATTTTTAATTAGAACATTCACATGATAAATTTAATTTTAATTTTGATGAATATTTGTAGAAAATTTTTAGTGTCAACATATGAGGTGTTTTAAAGCTAAAATTTATTAAAATTAAATTAACATAAACTTTGTAATTTTCACAATCTGAATTAAACAAGAAATTAAGAGAATGTGAACATTTATCTCCCTGTAGATTTTCGGAAAAGTGTAACAAAGGAAGAACGAATGAGGGCACGAATCGATGTTGATTTTGCAGTCCTTTTTGAGCAATAAGGTTCCATTCTGAATTAATTAACGTCATCAAGATAGCAAGGTCCTTAGAATGAATTCAGGCTAACAATTTACCAAGCTACATTGTCGAGCACGTCCCTAACGAATAAATCCCCTGAGATCCTCCACTGGATAATTTTCACCCTGTTCTTTAGAAGATTTTATAGGATACTTTTGTAAGATACGCTTAACGAGCAAACTGCAAACGATGTGCTCTTTTTCTTTTCGAAACTGGAGATGGAAATTTAATATTCGAAATGGGAGCAGTCGAACAGAATTAATGAACGACTGGATAACATTAATAATATTTGTACACAGATATTTTTCATTTTCAATATTTAATCAATTCTTTATTACCAGTACTGGTAGTAATTTTTTAATGTAAAACTTTATATTTGTATTACAATATTTATACGGACGATTTTTTAATTTGCTGTTTTATAAATTGAAATAAAAATATTATTGTATTCTGTGTTAATTAATTGTTTTTAATCAATGAATCTATTTTTAATTCAGTTTATGCTATAAACTGAAATTTGAACAAGGATTTTCTTTGATTTTCAAAAGCAAAACTTTGTCAATGTAAAAAGTTAGGCTACCTCGTGTTATGTTAAATTTAGGTTGGTTTAGTTAGGTTAAGTTTGAAATACCACAATAATGTCAGCTACATAATATTGATTAATAGTTTCTTAAGAATGTTAAACAGAATTTACTAAAATATTGAATAACCGTATTAATACACATATGAACAATGAAGGTTAAATTATAAAAAGAATTACTACATTACTACACCCGAAAGCTTCGACAGGAATATAACCTAATAAATTGTTCCTTGAATATCAATGAATTAATAAAGTTTACTTAAAATAATTTCAATGAGCTATGTTAACTAACAGAACTATCAGTTAAAAGAAAGTCAACAAATTATTAATAA
This sequence comes from Megachile leachella, assembly GCA_963576845.1. NCBI lineage: Eukaryota > Metazoa > Arthropoda > Insecta > Hymenoptera > Megachilidae > Megachile > Megachile leachella. The sequence goes on along the minus strand of OY756259.1, from coordinate 5,033,350 downwards.
AATTGTTACTAAGTTTGATTAATTGTTAATAAAATCGTTCGTGAAACTGTTAGAAGAATTCTATTCATGCATATTTCTATTAAAGTGACAAGCAAAATAATAATCACAGCCAATGGAAACTTGAAACATGATTAAGTTGATGGTGAAGTTTGAAAGCCCGATGAAGTAGAGAATCTGCAAGAATCTTAGATGCGTCGTGTCCGCGCATTCTCTTAGGGCATTAAGGATCGCGTCATAAATATGAGAGTGCACGCATCGAGCCCGAACACACGCAAAACTTTGTTCAGAAACTTGTGCATCTTTGTTACTTAGCTCGTCGTCAATCTTTGTCAGCTATATCAACAAATCCCTTTATTGCGAGTTCAGATTAAAAGGAACATAGACAGAAACTCGAAAATGTTTCTATTTGTTCTGTATTGTTTTGTATTCGCTATTTATTATTGTTCCGGATTCATATATTGCTGTGTATGTTCGTTGTCGTATTGTGTTTATGTACTTTCCTATTTACTTATTATTATAATTATAATTTCTTATAATTTCTTTTGCCAAAAAAAATGTCAACCAATATTTATAATTTATATACATTTGTAAAATGTATAATATGTTAATATTTTTCAAATAGTTAACTTATAATCCCAATTCTTGTTTTCAATTATTATAGACATTTAAATAAAACGTTTTAAAATTGAAGAAAAGCAAGAACTGAAATTATAATCAAATTTAGTTTAAAGATTAGAATATAAACATTAATTTAATGTCAGAATACATAACAAATTACTAAAATTTACGACCATGCTATATTTCAGACATTACCATACAGTCTACATAAAGTATTACATCTGACCACAGTAATTTATAACCTAAAAATGACAAGTGTATACAAAAAGAACAGTTAATCGTAAAAAATCACAGAGTACACTTCACGAATTAATTAAAACTTAATTCATCATTTAAATCTCATTAAGCCGACATTATTCTTGGTTCAGCAATTTTACTAGTCAAGATTGAAATTGTTTGATAAAACGAATCATTACGAGTTTATCGCTTTTCCGCTCAGTGAATTTAACACCCTCAGAAGAGGAATGAATGCAAGATCGATTTCTGATAAAGAATTATTAAATGTAGCTCGCACTACATACGTGTTAAATTCACCGCGGATTTCAGTAGCGTTCCGTTCGAATTTTAAAATGATTTTGACATTTTCCACGAACATTTCCGAGACGTCACGTAAGCCTTGTTCACTGGAACAGTTCGAACTTTCCGCCATTTCGTGACCGATTGTGCTACGGCCACGCGTGCATAGAAATATGAATAGAAATATCTGAGCATTCTACATTCCGTGAGAATTTCAATTATGTATAGGGTGAATGCGAGAGAATCTCTTTGACATAATGGCCTTTAAGGTCATTTGATATAATGACACTTATAAGTACAATAAACGGGGTGCTTTGTCAAAACAGTAGAACCACTGTCCAAATTTTCAATACATACATTAATTTCCAGAGAAAAAGTGTGAATAAAGATGCTGAGAAATTGTATTAACTTCGGAACTTGGCGCTGAATTTTTACTTTTGATTTTGTCGCAGAATTTCAACTTTTAAATTTAGTGCTGATTGTTAACTTTTGAATTTGCCGCCAATTATTGAATTTGGCGCTAAAAAAGCTTCTATTTCATAATTATTATAATCAGCAATGATGTTGATTTATATAACAATTTTATTTAAGAAGATTTTTGCATATTCAAATTCCTATCAGCTACCCTCAGATTTGGCGCCAGATTTAAAGCGTTGATCGTACCTAATTATAATATTTAGCAATTTCTTTGATCTGTATAAGAATTTTACAGAACATATACACTCTTTTAACATGATTTTTGTGTATCTGTTATTTATGAAGAACTTCAATGAGTTTTCGGCGCCAGATTCAAAAAAGCTGATACCAAAAAATGTGTTCAAATGAACGTAAACTCTGACTCGTTCCCAAAACTTAACAAAGAGACTAACATTCACAGAATAATATAAAAACAAGCGATGTTCCTATTTTTTTAACGATGGCGTATAACTTTCCCTTTACACAAAAATTCTGATTCACTGCAACATGGAAACAAACGAACAAGATAATTTAGTGTTTCGCCAGCTGAATCTATCGTTACATTCGAGGCCATAACACGAAATTTCCACCACGTTTTGAAGTTTACAATCAGCAGGTCGAATCAAGCTACGAAGTTGTGCGAGGAGAAGCAACATAAACGACCCGTAAAAATGGAGAACAGAAACAACCGGTGCACAGTGTGGCCAGCCATCGCTTATACAATATTTCATTGCATGTACAGTCAAGAGAAAATCTGGTATCGCTTGGAAAAGATATTACAATCAAGGGTAAAATTTTTTTCCATTCAATTTTTTGGGATTTTTGGACTGCTTGAAAATTGATGGAATAATGCTGGCTGTATGGGAATAGAGCTTCTTTTAATTTCATGCGCCAACTTGTGGGTTGACATCTGTAGTTTTGAAAAGACAAAATGGAAGGTATTTCAAAACTTTTAAATTTAAGCAAAACTTAAGGTATTTCAACCCCTACAATGTGTCACACATGGACCTAACCTAATTTAATCTACAACGTGTCACATGTGACGCACACTCTAGTTGGAATGTGATACACCACTCTCGTATTTTTACTGTAATTTTGGATACAAATCTAATTATGATCTGCATAGACCTAACGTAATTTAAGCTACAACTACGTGTCACGTGAAGCGCACAGTACAGTTGGAATGTGATAAATCAGACTCGTATTTTCACTGCAATTTTGGTTTCAATTCTAATTATAATCTGTATAATGTGCATAGACCTAACCTAGCTTAACCTACAACTATGTGTCACACGTGAAGCACACACTACGGTTGGAATGTGATAAACCAGATCTGTATTTTCACTGCAACTTTGCGTTCAGTTATAATTATTGTTTGTATCATCAAGGATTGCTGAAAGCAAAACGTGCCTAAAATTTTAACATTCTTCCAGTGTTTTCAACATTGTTGCAATGATTAGCTGTCTGTGACAACTGCCTAGAAAATTATGGGTTAAGTGGTTAATCCACGAAATTCATTCGATGAAACCTTACAACTTCAGTTCAGTTAGTATGCCTAAAAATTCCTAAAGATCAATCTGTAGGGGTTTCATCTTGTTTGCCATATTTTTCAAAAAAATCCCAGAATTATTTTTGACTGTACATCACGAGCACCGTACACGTTCGTTACGTAACAGCTGCAGCCTGATAATGAATGTGAAATACAAGCGGGCTGAGTTACGAGCCGTTATTGCCTGAGCAAAATGGTAGCCAGACATTGGTGAAACACTTCACGCGAACTGTAAGAAACCTCGGCGAGAAATAACGTATCGGTAGACGATATGATCGATAACCCACTTTCGCCATTAAAAGAAACACGGACACCTACTTTTTCGAGCGACGATTTTAGAAACTGTACCGGAATCTCGGAGCAAGAAGGACGACGCGGTCTCTCCTCGTTCGAGAGAATTATTGAGAGAAGAATGAAACCTCGGGTGAAAAATGTTGCAATACGGTGAAACGTAAATTGCCATTTTTATTGTTGCGTCACGACATGACACGACTTTCGTGAAAATCAGCGATCACGGTGTTATCATATTGGATTTCGGACTATAATGGTCGTGTTTTCATTTGACTGCAATTTGCGACTTTTCATGTTATCAGACCAAGTGTCACGTTCACGCTCCTCGCTGAAATAAACAAGAAATTCGTGCTGAAAATTGCTTTCCGCGTTTTACAGAGATGGATTTGTGGTGGAAATGTTTACGTTTTTAGATTCGTACATTTTTAAATACTCGATGCTGCGAATTTTGTTTATGAAATTTTAATACGGTGGATTTTTTCATTTTTTAAGTTTTTAAGTGCTGTGTTTAAAAAATAGGTTTCTCTGTTTTTTATGGATGAGTATGCTATTTTTGAAGTTATCAGATTTTAAAATGATTTCAGTTTCAAATTTTCAAACTTCGAGAATTTATTTCAAAATTAAAAGATTTCAAGATTCCATTATTTCAAAATTCAAAAATTTCAAGGTTCCATTATTGCAAAATTCTTACATTTCCAAATACCGAAATTTCAAGGTTCCATTACTACAAAATTACTACACTTCCAAATCCCCAAACCTCACGATTCCATTATTGTAAAATTCCTAAACTTTCGCATTCTCTAATTTTAAGGCTCCATTATTACAAAATTTTCATATTTCCTAAATTTCTGAACATCTAAGTTCCTCAATTTCTAATTGTTCAAAATATTCAAGTGTTCAAATTCACAAACTTAAAAAATTCTGAAATTTCCAGCTCTACAAATTTTCATAGTAAAAAATTCCTATATTTCCAAAAGCCCAAATTTTATAATTCTCAAATTCTCAAAACTTCTACATTTTTAAATCTCCATAATTCCAAAATTTTAAAGTTGAAAACAATATTTAGTTTTAGAAGCTTAAAATATAACAGCTAAACTTAGTTTTAAAAGATTAAAACTTAACTACAAAATTGATATTAAAAAGCTTATTAGTCGACTGCAAAATTCAATTTTTAAAATAAAAAAATTACGTGTAGAATTTAGTTTGAAAAATTGAAATATTTATTTTCAAATTTAATTTTGAAAAATTAGAACTAATTGTAAGTTGCGAAATTCAGTTTCAAAAGTTTAATAGTTCACTACAAAACTTAATTCTGAAAGTCCAAATTTATTTACAATATTTAATTTTGAGACTTCAAATCTTTATTTCCAAATTTAGTTTAAAAAAATTAAAACTCACCCACAAAATTAAATTACAAAAAATTTTAATTTAGCAACGAAATTTAGTTGTAAAAACCACTTATAAATTACATAATTAAAATCAATTAATAACGAGTTAAATAAATTATAATAAATTTTCTAATTTAAAAGAATACATTTTATTTCCACAAAATAAATTGCACACAATTTTCTCTTTATCTTGCAATAACGACAACTGCGAACTATCTGTTGATTATAAACATTTCACTCTAAAATGTTGAGCAAGAGAAAAAGAAGACGGTCATTACTCAACGAGGTTAACCCTTAATAGCACCGCTTATATTTCTTTGCCCTCATCACTTCCGTCTCTTTCCCGGATGTTTCCGGTCGGTCAAGAAGGAATCTCAGACAGCCGGAAAATATACAGCTGTGGCTAAATAAAATATAGTCGAGGTGTGCGAGTGGTATCTACAGAATAAATCTTCAGGATAAATCTGCAGCGAGACAACGCTCTCTAAGGAAAATACGGGTTGAAAAATGATTTTGCTAATTCTAGTGCTTTGATTAGCATTAAATTTATTATGGCGAATTGTAACTTATAGGTCGATGGAATCAATTTGATGATGCAAAGATGACAAAATTAGTTGACGTTCAATGTGCATATTTGAAAATATTACTTCACAGTTGAAAATATTAGTTCAATTACTTTTATAATTGAATATACTTTTATACCTTGAAAATATTATTTTATTTAACCCATTCGCTGCCAAGCCTAAATTATATGAAGTCATTCCCATTACCATTTATATTTTGAGCGTCATTGTTTACCAAAGCTCTGTTATTTCTTGGTAAGAGCACCTATATTATTATACATAATCATTTACAAGCATAAAACCAAAGACGAGTATACTCGTCTTGGCAATACATGACACCCTGGGTTAATATTATATAGGAGTGCAATAAATTTCAAGAACTTACAACTCTTAAAATTAGAGAAGTTGCAAGTTCTATAATCTCCGAATTAGGAATTGAAATTTTTGAGAATTTATAACTTTGAAAATTCTAAAAATTACAAATTCTATCATATGTGAGTTAGGAAACATGGATTTGAAAATTTTAGTTTCTGCGTTTGAAAAAATAAATAATCTAACCTTATTATGAACCACAATAACTACATTACCTAACTTAACCTTAAACAACCTGTTGAATTTTCATAATTGAGTGGCAAAAATAAATCTGAATCGATAACTTATAAAACGTCGGTAATTAGATGTCGATAAATATGAACATTAAATTATCGACTATTAACTCGATGCCACTCGATTCAATTTTAGATTCTCAAATATTAAAATAAAATAATTGTGCTTGTTTTCTTCATGAAATTTCTATATTACATTCTGTTATCGTGTGTCGTGTTGATTTGATATTTCTTCCCATCTTTTATAATTACAAATATAAAGAGTTTAATAGTTACAAGTGTTTATTTTAATTGTTTAATATTTAGTATATTCCATTACAACCTAACCTTATTATGTATACCATTTCTAAAATTTAAAATTGTTACGTCCACTATCATCATTAATAATTACTACTATTGATAATTGTTAGCTCTTATTACGAATATCATTATTAATAAGAATTTCACTAATTCCACTAATTTTCTTCCACATTTAATTAAGAAATTAGATCTCCGCATTTCTTCGATTTCTCCCAGCAGCAGTAGGATATAAATTGTGCCATTTGTTTGTCATTCATTCGCTCTTCTTTCCATTTCACAAAAGGCAGCAATCAGGATTTGTCATAAGGCTCAAACATGTCCGTGTTCCTTTTAATTAACGCCAGCCGCTTCTTTATTCTTTCGCGCAGCAGTTCCCTTAATTAACTCGAGTACCCCATCTTCTAGACGGCGGTTTAATTGCGTGGAATAAAACTGTAAAATATGGCTCTCTTTGGAATTTATTTGCATTACGCGTTCCCTGATCCTTTTATTATTTTTTTTTTTATTTTTTATTTTCTAAAGTAATCTCTCCACTCAACCACGCGTTAAATTATATTCTAATCTGGCAATTAATTTTCTTATCTTTTCTTTGAGATTTTTCTCAATGAACCATAGATTAATTTCTCGTTTGATTAAGATTAAGTATTCAACTTTCATTTGATTCTTTTTTAATGAGAGACGGTTGCTTGTAAAATGTTTAAAACAACTGATTATAAAATTTACTGATGTGATTAAGTATTTAAAAAATTGTAAACATTTTATACATTCCAAAAATTTAATTATAATATGATTGATTAATAGTTTTTTCAGGATAGTTTATGTTATGTTATTATTTATGTTAATAGCTTCGAATATTTTTATGGAATTTTGATAACGATAATAATTAACAAACTTGCATTTATATAATACATATGTAATTTGTATTTGCTTTGTATTTATATCATAATTTATATTTATCTTATAATTAATAATAATTATCTTTATAAGTATACAATAAACACACAGTACATATTATAAATTTTGCGTCTAATTTAATTCAATAAAATATAAATAAATATGAAAGAAATTGAATAAAAATAAAAATTTAAGCGTGTAACTTAACCTTAATTTCGTATACAATTTTTTAACTCTAATTTTACCCAGTTCTCAGATATTTTAAGAAACAATAATTTGAAGAGTGAACTATGAAATAAAAATTGTGAAGCTACTAGATATATCATATACGAATTTTAAGTTAAATGTGAATTGTTTTCGCGTGGAACATAACTCACGCGGACAGGTGCAAAAATTTCTTTGGAAATTGCATTTTCGAATGGCGTTCGCGCGAATATGTTCAATTTATCGTTTTGTAACGCATTAAAACGAATATTGCTCTGGTGATTTGTATGAAATTCAGCAAGTGAGAGAGACAGAGAAATTTTATTCCATGCGTTTGGGTAAATTGAGACAGTCATTGCGGTAATGTTATTGTCCCGGCTCGTAAATTGTCAAACTTACATTTCTCTCTGTTTTAACGTTATCGAATTTTCAAATACGCCAAGTGACACTCCTCCGAAATCATTATAGAACGCAATTAACTAGATGAAATTATTACAAATTCCAGAGAACCAAACGCACTTCGGGCTTCGACGAATTTCATTTTAATATAAATGTACAATACAAGCTTCGTATTGCTTTTGTTACAAAGTCTCAATTGATAGATTTTATATTTTAATCCATATTTTGTTACTGAATGTTTTTTGTTTAAAGGGGGAGACCAGTATGACACCTTAAATAAAATAATTTTATTGGATGACTAAATGTTATATTGTTTTAAAGTCATCGATACAGTGGTTATTGGCAAATAACCGCAAGTATACAACGTGGTACACAAATTAATCGAAACATTCGAAGTACGAGTTCTCAGAAGACAGAAGTGGATTAGGTCGTTATGTTTGAGCAGATCCGAAGTCGATAACTGAAACTAGAACTCAACTAGTTAAACTACTCTTCTACGATGAATTTAGATTGAATTCACTGAAATGTATCAAATTTGTACCGAAAAAGTAGAGTACGACACTGAGTAAAAGAAATACAATAGCTTGTACATTTTAATTATTACAAAAATTGTATGTGTATTAAGCATTCTACTAAGTACTGTACAATTAATATTTATTATGTATGAATATCATATTTGTTATAATGTATTTGTTGTATTTATTATGTATAAATATTATATATGTTATATTTACTGATTAAGTATGAATGTTTGTGCATTTGGAACGAATTTTAATTAACACTAATTTTGTTCACATCAAGAAATGTGAGCTCAACACAAGTAAGGTATTTAATAATTTCAATATATCATACAAATATAATTTTTACAGTTTTAGAATTTTCACAAAAATTTATGTAATTGCAGAGTTTTTAGAAAAACTAATAATTTTAGAATCTTTGTAACGGTTTATGTAATACCAGAATATCCCATAATTTCTCAAAAATGTACGCAGTGGAAGATAAAACCCATTTCTCTTTCGTTGCGAAAGAAGCTGCAGAATATTGTACAAAATATTTCAATAACGCTTCAAAGGCGAGCAAAAGAAAATTCAACGTTTCATTCTAATTCTACATTCTCTTTTCAAATTTGTAGCTTCTACGTGAGATACAACCAAGGCAAATATTAGACAGATCAAACATCATTATAACTTCAAACATGGTAGAAATTCAACAGCATAAAGATCACCGTCAATGTCAATATCTATACAGTCCTGTCTATAAGAACAAACTCGAATGTTTTTAACAAACGTCAATATTTCAATGCTTCTGAGTTGCAAACATAAGCTTCAATTTTCTTGAATTCTTTTCGAAAAAGATGGAAAAGCAAACAGCTTACTTACGTTGATGTTATACGTCTTTAAGTACTCAAAAATAGAAAAGGAATTTGCAAGTTTAAGCTCTAAACACACAGTCTCTGAAGGACCACTATAAATTTTCAGCAATTTTCACGTTATTAAAATTAAAAAGCCTGTACTGATGATATAATTTATTAGCTAACATTATACACTACTACTGTATAACATTATTAACACACGTTAATATCTTGTATTTCCACCCTTTGCTTTGGTGACAGCTTCCGGAATCTGTATACATCATATGCTTATCTTCATTATTTTCCCAAATATCTGTAATTCTTTTCAACTCAGATAATGTTGGAGAGATGTAAACTAGTCTTTTGAGTAGGCAGACATTTTCTGTAGCATTCAAATTTCACTTGACGATATCGATACTCGAGCCTGACGTAAATGCTCGCACAGCCCTTAGTCGCTCATCACTCAATTTGATTATTATCGATAGTAACAAATCAACAGCTATTATATCGTTATCAACGTATTCAGTAATAATTTTGCATGACCCAAGACAATTTTCTATGTATGACATAATGTTATAGTCATAAAAGTGAAATTTTCGTACTCGGTCCTAATTCGATGGCCAGAAACTGTACAACATGGCGACTCTCACAATGTCGCACTACCTTTAATCGCTCATCACCCACACAACTTCATTATTATCGATAGTAACAAATTGCTATATATATGTATATCGTTGCCAATTTAGTAATAATTTACGGTGACTCAAGACAATTTTCCGTATATGACATAATAGTGGCAATGAAGAAATTTTTGTATGTCGTAATTCGGTGGCCAAGAACTGTACAACATGACGGCTTTCACAATGCCACCAATCAATTTTACTTATAAATTAAAATCCTAAATATTTGACGCAGAATTGTTCTCTATTAGACATGTTACGTGCATGTATTACATTATGTAGGATATAATTGACAATTTACATTTCTGTTATGATGATCGTTACGAAACTACCTTGATGCACCCACGCACAGCTGATTCACGAATAAAACAACATACACTCTGTAATGCACCTATAAATAATATATGAAGCACTTACAGAACCCTATTACAGCTAATTATATTATATTATGTAGAAGTAATATGTTTTTATATAATCAAAAACAGTTAAAAATCAGTTTATAACCAGTTTACCCCCTGAAGATTATTAATGTCAACATGGCGGTTATCATAATGTTGCACCAATTAATTCTCTTTGTAAATTAAAATTGTAAATGTTGGCGTGCATAATCATATTGTGTTAGACATGTTATGTACGCATGTGTGGTATTATAATATGCTACTATGGTATTATATTATTAGGGTATTGGGGTGAGAATATTAAGGTAAGCTTATTATGGTAAGGATGCATAATACAGTGGAGGTATCGTTATTCCGCTCAATCCTATTTTCAAATTTTCAGACATACAAGATTGTAGATTTAGTGTTCCCTATATGCGCAAATTTAGAAATTTGAAGGACTGGAAATTTAGGAACTTGAAAATTTGGGAATTTTGGAGTTGGTAATATGGAAAATTGATATTTGCAAGTTTGGAACTTGAGATATGTGGTGATATTGGAATTTTTGTGAATTTATGAATTTAGAAATTTAGGTTTTTTAGCACTGGAAAATTTGAAAAATTGGGAATATCGACATTTGAAACTTTGAGAATTTGGAAATTTAATGAGATAGAAATTCAGGAAATTGGAAAGTGACAAAGTGGAGAATTAAAAAATTAAAACGTACAAAAGTGAGAAATTGGAAAATTGAAAAGTGAAAAATTGGAAAATGTAAAAATGAAAAATTGGAAAATTGAAAAGTGAGAAATTAGAAAACTGAAAAGTGAGAAAGTGGAAAATTGGAAAATATAACAGTGAAGGGGTAGAAAATTAAATTGTTGAAAAACTAAAGCAATCAGAAACTGAAAAATTGGAATTTGGAAACTGAGAAATTGCAAAAATTGGAAAGTGAAAACGTAGAAGACTAAAAAATTGAAAAATTGAAAATTGGGATATTGGCAAATTAAAGAACTGAAAAATTGCAAAGTGAAAAAATTGAAAAACTCAAAAGTGAGAAATTGAAAAACTTGAAAACTGAAAAATTGGAAACAAAAATTTCTATCGAAATTGTCACACTTCCACATTGACAAACTTCCAAATTATCAAATTACCAATTTCTCAAATCTTTAAATTTCTACATCAAAATCTCGAGTAACACTATACATTTCCCGCAATCTCTAACAATCTTCTCACCTCCGATTTATAATATTTTTCTTCGCAAACTACCCGTCGTGTTCACAAGCTAATAGCGACCATTACGCCAACTACCCCATACACGCAACCACCCGAAATATAGATAAGCTGAAATTTACCCGCCATATAAATGACATCTTTTACGGTATGATCTGATAGTTAACCAGGAATTCAATCGTTCCGAAGCTCCGAGTGAAGATCACAGGAAGCACGTGGTGGAGACGGAAACGGTTATGGTTCCGTGGTGCACAGCACGAATATCATTAAACATGAATTTCATGGCAAGAGCTCGTGACGGAAGTAACGATACACGGAAATATGTTGCGTGAAATAGACGTTGGCGCGCAAACTATGCTATTCGTTGCTCGTCACGTTTAAACCGATTTCATTTCGAGTTTTGCGAACAGCGGAGTATTCAAGGATTTCGGTATTTCGCGTGGAAACACTGGAAATTGTCGCCGTGGTATTTCCACGAGCGTTTCACCGTCAATCTGCTGAACGCTGTAAATACTACGAGACTACGGAATCTGGGGGTGCGAAAGGGGCTGGAAACAGAAACGGAAGAGACGCTTAAAACGACTGCTTCGGCAAGTACCACTGTTAATGATGAATTGTGACATTTTTACACAGTTATAAGAAAAATTGTAGAGGTTATGTTACAGCGGTTAGTAACTTCTATATGAATAGAAATAACTTCAATTTTGGATAGAAATAATCTTTAGAGACGATTCAAGATTTTTTTTAATATTAACTATTGTTGATAGAAATTAATTTTTTGAATTTTAAGGATGTAAAGGGGGTGAGAACAGAAATGGAAGAGACGTTTAAAACGACTGCTTGAAGTACCGCTATTAATGATGAATATTCACTTTTCAGACATCATCTGTTATAAGAAAAATTGTAGAGGTTATGTTACAATAATCAATAATTTCGATAAAATCATTTTGGACAGAAATAATCATTGGAGACAAAATATTTTTTAATACTAATAGCCATTATTACTCATAGAAATTAATTTTAATAATCTAGACAGTGTAAAAGGGGGTGAAAATAGAAATAAATAATCTTGATGATAAATTGATATATTTTCATACGACATAAATGTTATGAGAGAAATTTTAGAGGTTATGTTACAAGGTAAATTTTTAAAGTTATGTTGCAACAAATTAAGACAGCAATAAAACGCTTCTGGTTACCAACAACTATTATGAATGATTAAAATTTAACATCAGCAACTATTAATAACAGAAATTAATTGAGGTTATTTAACAAGTGGTCAAATAACCGTTAACGATGACAAAAATGTAATTTTGGTTATTATAAACAAGTACAAATAATAAAAATTGTATTTTAATTATCAATTAACCATAAAAAATATTATTAACTATAGAAGTCCTCGTATTCTAAGTATAGTAAAAAATATTTAAGCAATTATTTTTATTTCTATCCATTACAATTATATTTATTACACCATGTGTCTTAACTATTTTTTATTATTATAAAAATGTTACAACTATTTTTTATGTATAAATTATAATTTATAAACGACTTATTAGCTCATGGTATTTAAAAATTTTAATTTGCCAGATTGAAATGGAAAATTAATATAACTGTAGCTTTCATTCCTCGACTAATTGTAAATTATAATGGTTCCAAGAAAAAATTATATAAATGACGACACCTGAAAGCATTCCGTTAATGGACGCTTTTTAATTCGAGGTTAAGAAGGAAACACGGAACGATTGAAATTAAATTGCACACGTTTTTCTGGCATGAAAGAGCTTTTCACAAAATTCTTTTCATTCTTGATTTCCTTCATGGCGGCTGTTGTTCTTTTACAGTATTTACGAGATTAAATGAGTATTATAGCTCTGTAGTACGAACTACAGTGTTTAATACTTAAGGTCATTTCTTCAGTTTTCGAATTGTATACAAATATACGTTCCAAAGACATTAACGAAATTTTCTTTCAAATTTAAATATTCTTTTTGCAATTTTTAATTAAATAAACTTATAAAAATTTTTAGAATATTTTTAAATAATCTTATTTAAATTCGCAGAAAGATTTCGAATAATTTTATTCAAGTTTCTGGAATACTTTTAAATAATCTTATTTAAATTCGTAGAATTCTTTCGAATAATCTTATTGAAATTTTCACAATATTTTTCAGTAATCTTATTAAAATTTCTAAAATATTGAGGGTACCTATTAGCTTATTATGCTAAAATGATAAATTTGAAATGAATAAGTAGATTATGAATATTTATTTAATTGTACAGAGTGTACCAATAATGTGTATATGTATGTAGATGTATATTGTACATATGTACATTTACACATATGTGTATATGTATACCTCTAGTATTTAATTATAAATATTTTCAGAGATATTTCAGTGTTTAAACCAAACCCAAAAACTGCGTTTAAGAGTATTAAAAAACGAAGGCCACAAAAAATTGCAGTTTGCATACAGTCAGCCTACAGTACTCTAAAAATCCAAATAAGACGAAAAAAGAAAATGAACGCGCATATTTTTCGGGGAATAATCTCGCATCGGTGTATTCGTATTGAATAACCGACGAAAAATCGCGAATACCGTCACTGTTTGGCGAAATAAAGCGACGCTTACGACGTATTTCGCATGCTGACAACTTTCAAATAACTTCGCAACATTTAATAATACCCCCTCTTTGAGAACTTCATTTGCAATTTCGCTGTAGTGAAAATCATTGTTCCCGGCTCGTAACGCACGCTCGTCCCATATAAATTTCGCGCGACTAGATAGAACGGCGACGAAAATTAAATTCTATCCTCGGATAAAACCGGTCAAATATTATATTAAGCATACACAAAGCGAACAGTACATTTATATGTATAGACAGCACGATCTTTCAACTCTTTCGATAAATTGAAGCGACCCCTTTAATATTCAAAAGCCATTCTGTGTTCTTACGTTTGCTCGGAAAAATTATGCATTCTTCAGAGACAATGCTTGAAACGTGCAGATGTATTTGGATGAATTCAAAGATACGCTTCTGTCAGGGAAGTGTTTGATCGAGTTATTCGTTCTTATTTAAATTCCGGTTGGAAAGGAGGTTGATGCGGATTAAAGTTCTGGCTTGAGAAACCGACGGTCATTTTTGATGTGTAAATTTTATTGAAGTTACTGGGACTTGAGGGCACTTTTGGTGCGTATAGTGTATTATTGATTAAATGCGTGTAGAGTTTTATATATTCGGAAACTTGAATTTCTAATATTTTTAATTTTTAAATCGTAAAGGTTTGAAATGTTCAAAATATTGGAACTTTGAAATTTTCACCATATCAAACCTTTATTCAATTGAGCAATCAAAGCGGTAGTTAATAAAAGAAAATGATTTAAAATTGGAATTTGAAAGAGCAACTACGCGCTAGTGCATTATTGATGAAGTGCGCATGCGCGGAGGAGGAGCGATCTATTTTATATATTTGGAAAGTTTAAACCCGAATATTTTTAATTTTTAAATTACGAAGCTTTCAAGCGTTCACATTAAATTTTTAAATAAATGGAACTTTGAAATTTTTACCACATCAAACCTTTAATTCATCAGAAAACCAAAATAGTATTTTATAAAAAAAAAATTATTTAAAATTGGAATTTGGGAGCGCAACTCTTTTACGCGCAAGTAGTGCATTATTGATGAAGTGTACATGCGCGCAGGAGAAGCGATCTATTTTATATATTTGGAAAGTTTAAAACCGAATGTTTTTAATTTTTAAATTACAAAGCTTTCAAGCGTTCACATTAAATTTTTAAATATTGAACTTTGAAATTTTCATCGCGTCAAACCTTTAATCAATCAAAACATCAAAGCAGTATTTAATACAAAGATATTATTTAATTTAACTATCAATTTATAATAATTCACTTAAGCAACAAAAATACATACAAGAATGTGTATCATCAATAATAAAAACTTGATATTAAAAATTTTGTCAGGAATGATGTTTCCATGTTTTAACTGTAAATAACGATGTACGAGACTTTAAGGAAGCATATCGATTGGTATGAATGAGAAAATCATGACGGGTAAACGGGACCATCGTATATCTTGATTAATTTTAGAATATGGTCCGCTGATAATCCCGCAGGACTCGTTGAAATAGCAACAGCATCGAAAACAGGGTTATAAATACGAAGCTGACACGTTTGATTATTATAAATGACCAGAAAGGATCAGCACTTAACACAGGTTCCAATATACAATAACGTAGACAACCATTTCTTAAATCCATGAAGGCTTCTATCGAATCTCTTAATTAATGGTTAGGTTAAAAAATGAGTCACATAACAAAATTTATTTAAAACAAATTCATTGTAAAAGTACAACCAAAAATAAAATTCTATATAACAGATTAAATGATCAAATCCGATTAAAGTTATCAAGTTAAATGTTGTAACTCCAAAATTGAATTGTAAAGGGTAAAATAATACAGTCAAAAGTAGAGTTCACAAAATGAATAAAATGATCGAATCCGATTAAAATGATTAAACTAAATATTGGAACCGAAAATTGAATGCCGAAAGGATAAAATTGATCGTGGAAGGGGTATAATCAAAAATAAAATTAAATGATCAAACGCAATTAAAATTATTACATCAAATATCGTCATTCGACAATTCAATTATAAATATATCAAACTGATCAAACGAGTCCTTCAAAAATGGAACAATTGAAATAGAAAATCTATTTCGTATCAAAAATAGAATACTGTACAATGGATAAAATGGTCAAATCCGATAAAAATTATTAAATTAAATTTTACAATTTGAGAATTGATTTATAGAAGAATAAAATTGATCATACGAGTGCAGTCAAAAATTGGCCACGATATTATGGTGGATTAAATGACAATACAATAAAAATTATTAAATTAAACATTGGAATTCAAAGAGTGTATTATGAAAGTAAAAAACTGATCAGTGTTGAAGTATAATAAAAAAATAATACTAGACGTTTTACAAAATTCAAAAAATTAACAAAATTTCAAAATTACAAAATTACGAAATTACAAAAATTCTAAAAATTACAAATTTTCAAAATTACAAAAATTCCAGAAATTCCAGAAATTCCAGAAATTCTAAAAGTTCAAAAATTCCAAATTTACAAAATTTCAAAATTCCCAAAATTCCCAAAATTCCAAATTAACAAAATTTCAAAATTCCAAAAATTCCAAAAATTCCAAAAATTCTAAAAATTACGAAATTACAAAATTCCAAATTTACAAATTTACAAATTTTCAAATTTTCAAAATTCCAGAAACTCCAGAAATTCCCCAAATTTCCAGAAATTCCAAAAATTCACAATTTCCAAAATTCCAAAATAGTACTACACTGTTTTAAATACACAAGTCCAACCAAAAAGATCAAATTCTACGTAACAAAAATTAAATCAATGTATCAAAAATTAAATTTTAAAACGATAAGGTGCTTTAAAAACGCAACTATCACATATTTTATCAGCGAACGCCTGTAGGGATTCAGTCAAAAATGAAGCAGGGAGAAACGAGTTTCCCTGCTAAAAAAAAAAAAAGAAGTTTAGGTGAATATAGTGAGCCACGAGTGGGCACTAATACCACGTCTGCTTACAACTTTCGTTTGCGATACTTTTCGCACGTAATTATGACATACTGGGTCGAGAGTAAGCAGTTGGTCGCCCCTGAAATTTAAACCGACGAGAACGGGTTAATAACAGGGTAAAACGGCTTTACGTTTGTTTCCGGCTAGTTTTCTACTTTAAATGAAATTAACTACTGGCTGCCGGATTTTCGACACCGTGGTAAACACGCCAGCAGGAAGATTATAAATATGAACCAAATTATATTTGCTGGATAAGGGTAGGATGAAGAATAATAAGCGACATACTTTCGGGGAAGAATGCATATTTTAATACAGAATTCTGTGTATTTAATATAGAAATTGCGGAGCAATGTGATGTAAGTACGGTTGGCACAAAATTTGAAGAACGAATTCCACAATTTTGGATTCTTGTAAGGTTATAGCCTCCAACTATGAGAGGTGACGTGGCAAAAGGGGTGACGATTTACCAAAAATGGAAATTCATGGAAGAATTGAAAATCACTGACACGGAAATTATGGAGGAAGTCAAGGCTTTGTAAAGGATACGTTTATGTTATGTTAGTAAGATGCTAGTAGCTTTACTAGTAGATTTGCTAGTAAGTAGACGAATTTTCGCGTTTCTTGCTTAGGATCAATTCTGTTGAGGGAGAAAGAAAATGGTTTCATTGCAAAATCCCTAAATCTTTACCATTCTGAATTGCTATATTTCTGAAACTCTACATTATCAAGTCCTTACATCCCTAAATTCTTACATCCTCAAGTCCCGGAGTCCCTATATGCCCACATTTCTAAATCTTGAAATCTCAAGCCCGCCAAGTCGCTAAATTTTGCAATTTTGAGGTTCCCAAATCCTTATATTCTCAAATTGCTACATCTACGAATCCCTACACCTCCAAATCTCTACATTTTTAAATTTCAAGCTTGTCAAATTGGTACATTCCTCAATTCTCAGGTTCCCAAATCCTTGCATCCCCAAATCCCTACATTCACAAATCCTTGCATCTCCAAATCCTTACATCCCCAAAGTTTCACGTTCCCAAAATCCCACATCTCCAAATCCTTACGTCTTCGAATTCCCATATCAGCAAATCCTCACATCCCCAATTTCTCACATCACCAAATCCTCACATCCCCAAAATCTCTACATTCACAAATCCTTACATCTCCAAATCCCTATATCCCTAAATCCCTACATCCCCTTTCTATATTCCCTTTCTAAATCCTTGCATTCCAAATCCTCAAATCCTCAAATTCTCAAACCTCTAAATCACTAAATCCCTAAATATCTAGCTTCTCAAATTCCTA